>OY728158.1:16250000-17500000 GCA_963277665.1 Viscum album
CCTCCAGCCTCTGGCTTCCCCCTCGGCCTGCCTCGCACTGCCCACGACCAGCTGCACCCAAGCCCCACTGACCCAGAATGACCACCTCCGCCCTCCTGCTCCCGTCCGGGCCACTCGGCCCCCTCTGCCTCGCTTCCTTCGCCGCAGGCCGCACGCCGCACCGAGCCACCAACGCCCCTGCTCCCTTCCTGTCGGCGCACGCCCCCTCACCCTGGCCTGTTCCTGCACGCCGCTGCTGTAGCGGACCAGCCCCCCCTGTCCGCCGCACTGCACCCCCAGCCGGCTCCTCCCTCTATCCGCAGCCTCCGGCGACCACCGGTTCCGGCCCCAGCCACCTCGTCGCTGCCCACCTCGCCCTCCAGCGGCCTTCCGGCGCCCCTGCAGCGCCTCCTCCCGCCAAAGCCGCCCGACTCCCTCTCCTGTCCAGCCAGCCCCCGCACCTCCTGCCTGCAGTTCACAGCAGCCCGGTGCCCCGTTTTTTTTCCCCATGTCCGCTGCCGAACCCCTCCCGCGCCCCCTGCCTCCTTCCGCACAACCAGCCCACGGCAGCCGGCGCCCCTGCTCTCTCCTCCTTCTTCTTCTTTTCTTCTTCTTCTTCTTCTTCTCTTCTTCTCCTTTCCTTCTTCTTCTTCTTCTTCTCCTTCCCTTCTTCTTCTTCTCCTCTCCTTCTTCCTCTTCTTCTTTTTCTTCTTTTTCTTTCTCCTTCCTCCTGTCCGCCGCGCGCCTCCCCTCCCGGCCATGTCTCTTTTTTCCTTTTATTTATTTATTTTGTTTTATATTATTAATATTATGATTATTAATGTTAATATTATTATTATTATAATTATTATTGTTTTTCATACTACTATTATTAATAATAATAATAATAATATTAATATTATCATTATTATTATTTTATTTTTATTATTTTATTATTATCATTATTATTATTATTATTATTTTTATTATTATTGTTACTATTATTATTAATATTTTTATTATTATTATTATTATTTTTATTATTATTGTTACAATTATTATTAATATTATTATTAATATTATTATTATTTTTATTATTATTGTTACTATTATTATTATTATTATTATTATTTCTATTATTATCATTATTTTGTTGTTATTATTATTATTATTATTTTGTTGTTGTTATTATTATTATTATTATTATTACTATTTTATTATTATTATTATTATTATTACTAATCTTATTATTACTATTAGTATTATTATTATTATTATTATCTTTATTTTTATTATTATCATCGTACCCTTTTTGGTTCATGGGTTTTAATTGATGGTGAGTTTTTATTTATTGGTTTAGGATTTTTAGGACCCGCGCAGGGTGTTTCCGAGTGAGCGCCATCACCGCGTCTTGTCTCCGAGGTTCCGTTGTTGTCGCGCTTCAGTTCCGAGGTGAGCGTTTCTTTCCGACGCTTGGTTTGGCATGCTCTGGTGAGTTTTTGGATGTGTCTGAGTCCTTGGTACTGACTATGCAGAGTGTTAGACCTTGTCACGTGGTTTCGGACACACGTCGTGTCATCGCGACTTGGATCCAAGGTTGTTGTGTCGACGCGCTTGGTTTTGAGGTAGGTTCCCTTTGCACTGCTTTTAAAATTTAAGTTATATTATTTCATGCTGTTTGCGCACCCTAATTGTTCAAAATCAACATTTTATTAATTGTAATAAATATGAGATAATATACGATAATTAATTTTTAATATAAGATGGTTAATTTTTAAATGGTTATTTAATGTCAAAAGGAGCCGTTTATTTTATACACGACACATAAAACATCCTTTTGACGGGCAGACACCCAATAATGAAAGAATGCCCGTTTGGCTTTTAAACATAATTCATGGAATATAAAATAGAGTTCTGGTTTAATGAGAAATGATTTCTTTTGAAGCGTGAACAAATACATTGGTTCGTTTGAGAAATTGCCCGGTTGGCTCTTAAAG
Organism: Viscum album; assembly: GCA_963277665.1. Classification (NCBI taxonomy): domain Eukaryota; kingdom Viridiplantae; phylum Streptophyta; class Magnoliopsida; order Santalales; family Viscaceae; genus Viscum; species Viscum album. The sequence goes on from OY728158.1 coordinate 16,251,956, forward strand.
TTTATTTGGAAAAGAAAATGGTTTGGTTTGGTTTATAAAAATACTGGAAACCTGTGAAGTAGTGTTTTGTGGATTCTTCAAATAGTTTTAAACTGGTTTCGGTAGTAATTGTGAACCGTATTAAATGCCCGTTTGGCACTTTATGGAAAGCGATAGAAATGTTTTTTTTTATAAAAAACCCTCTTAGGACGACTCTCATGCCTTGGTTGTAATTGATTGTTTGGGAGGCCGCGCTTAGAGGCTCCCGGGTACTTGAGTAGTTAAAGGAAAGAGGTTGTCCCATGGAGTGGCTCGGGGAATGCCTGTTGTTCTTTATATATAGATATATCTGATTGGATGCTCGGTTGGCATCGGTTGGCTCACCCCTTTTTCTTAAACACTTGAGACATGGGAATCTGGCATATTGAGAGAATATTCTAAGAACGATTGCTGCACTGGTAGGTTATGGTACTGACCAGTGGCCCATAGTAGGTGGATATATTGGGTTTATTACTATGGGATTTGCCCTCGACCTGCCTGTGAGTGGATGGTCGAGCGTTTTGTGCGTTTTGATTTCATCGTGACATGTCAATAAGGATGATTTCTCATGTATTGGTGTCTTCTGGTTTATTCTCGATCTCCTAGGTTCACCCATGTCTATTCAGCTTTTGTAGCTTGCAGTAATGATTATGATGCTCACGTGTATACTTACATTTCCCTTGCTGTATGTTTTACTTTGTGCATTCTGGCATATTGTTTTCCTTGGAAACTGATAAATTGCTTTTTAATGGGTTTCTAAAAATTGTTTTCAAATGGAAGTGTTTAATACCTTTTGTACAAATTTGAAAATGTAAACATCACTTTCCCCTTTTTCCTGAAATGTCATTGGCACTAATGAAATAAACACGAATTTGGAAAATGGCTAAGGGCAATGGTTCGTACTTTGTTTTTAAGTAGAATATTATTAAAAACATACTTTTATAGATTGTAGTTCAAACTTGAAATAATGTTTCTTTTATTTTAAAGGTAGTGCATTGGGAATAGATATCGGGCTAGCCTACTAAGTTTTAATACTCACGCCTATAGTTCTTTTCTGTTTTTAGTGTTTGTGCAGGCTATAGTTTGAGTGCGCTCGCCTAGGGTGACGCTTGATCGTTGAGTCGGAGAGCGACCCGCGAGGTCGCACGGAGCTTGTTCGGACATCGTGTTTGGTTAGTTTATTTCCTGTTTGTTTATGTTTAGTCACTTTGTTTAGTTTACCTTTTTCTGCGCTGCTCTATTTTATCTTTGCATTCTTATTTATTTATATTGGGTGAAATCGTTCCCACAGTCTCTAATGATGCCCTGACGCTGGTCGCCAGCCCGGGAGGATCGGGAACGCCTCTCGGGCCATGTCGCGGACCGGCTCGGGTGACCGGTTCAGGGTCGACCCGGGTTGGTTCGTGACACTATAGCCCTAGAAAACCATGGAAATAGCCTAAATTTAATATGTACCTAGCTATATTAGATCCCAATACCTTCCCTTCATGTTTCATCACCCTAATAAATACAACACCAAGTATTTTGTGTGTGTATATATAAAATATGTTATATATATTATTAAAAATGTAGGCAATATCCTGAAAACCATGGAAATAGTTTTTTCTGCCATTTTTTTGGTGGTATATGTTTTCTCCTGCGCAAGGGTGGGAGACCTATAGCCACAGTTTTTAAAACCATGACTACAACTCTTCCAAAAAAGGAATATAACCATGATTTTTGAAACTATGGTTATATGATAAATAATTGTGGCTATAGGTGTGGGATATAGCCACAATTTTGAAAAACGTGGCTATATCCCATGAAAAAAGACCTATAGGCACTATTTTAAAACATTGGCTATAGACTACATAACCGTGACCGTAACCACCTATATATATGGTTTTAAAATAGTTTCTATAGGTATGTGGCTGTAGCCTATTTTTATAGTAGTGTAACTAATAAAAAGAATTATATATTTTCAAGTTGGCCCAAGACAACCTTCATTATTTCATGTGTCCTCATGTGTTTTGTTTTCAAAATATTGTATATTGTTTTCATAAAAACCACTCGAATATGTTTAATGAAAATTTTTAATGTAATTATTTTCAAAGGTGTTATAATATTTTTAAGGCATAAGTAATTTTTAAAAATGATATCAAAAATTATTTTTTAATATATTTTCAAAAGTATTTAAAAAAAAATATTTTAAAAGTATTTATCTATGATTTTTAAAACATCCTTATAAGGAAAAATAATCTTTTACCCTATGTTTTAAATTTATTTTCAGAGATTTAGTAGATTTATCTAAAAGAACTCACTTTTCTTATAAATTTATCACACAAAGTGTGGTTTTGTTTCTTTTATTTTTTTATTATACAACTCTGATAAAAATGCAAGGCTTGTCTAATTTTCAATAACTAGACCATAAAAGTTTTTCTATAGTAAAAAGTGTTTTGTATTGTTTAAGTTTATTTTACAAAAAAATATGCACAATATTTTAAGAACAGAATACTGATGCATGGGTTTGAGGTGTTATAATTGGAATCCAAGTAATGGTATAAACATATTTGGATGTTATATGTCGTTGTACAAGCAGTAGAGTATAGACATGTAGCAGTCCCTATTTTTTTAATTATGAAGATTAAAATTCATAATTTTTTTGTTTAGAGAACAAATTTTGAGGATGCAATTTTTAGGGGGGTGAAATGTAACACCCTGAGTTTTAAATAAAAGTTTTATTTGTTTTTTTAGTTTCACTACAAATAAAATGGCTTACACTAATAGAAAATTAATAACAGAAAATATATTTTTGGTAAAAATGAGCAATTCTAAAAGATATTATGTTATATTAGTATTAAGTTTTAATACCAACACTTCTTTTTAATAACAGATATATATATTGATATTGATCATTCATTACCAACTTATCATTTACCAACAATTGAATCTATTTATTTATTATACTAATACCAAAATTTAATTTACTAAATCAGGAATCTGTAATTAATAACGCTATTATCAAAAAAAATACGCTAATAAAAAATGTTACAATAAACCATTCAATAACAAAAAAATATTTATCAATAACCAATCAAGGGAAACATACTATATATATCTATATATATTATATTTTATGACTAAAGTAAAATTTTATCTCATGAAGTTTTATTTAAAAAGTATAATAATTGATTTTAATTTTCAATATTCTTGATATATTAAATGTTTTTATATTTTTTAATATTGTTTATTCTGTTTTCTTGAAATATAAACCATATTTTATATTATTAAAGATCATTTATTTAATAAAAATTTAGAAAATTTTTTGTAAATAAAATTTACACCACTAAACCCTAATTGATATCACCACCCCCTATTATTTGTTGGAGCTCTCATCCCATAACCTCGACCCACATCCTGCCACCCTACTTCGGCCTCAACACCCATCATCCCACGTTGCATCTCATCACCCCTATCTCAATTTTCATCCCACTTCATCATCTGTTCTCTCTTCAATCACATTCAGTGACCTATTTTTCTTATTTTTTATGATGCTATACAGGGACTGTCTCATATAGTGATTTTGGTGTTTTTTATATTTCTTATGGTGTTTTTTATTTAGTGTTTCTTACCCATAATTTCAAATTGAACCTCTAATTAATTTATATTCCCTTTATCTATTTGTATTTGGGGTATTTCTATTTATAATTCAACCTGTTTTGATTTCCCTATTTAGCAAATTATTTCTGTGGTCAGATCTAAAAGACGCATGTCATTAAGGGTGGATGAAGTTTTCATCTCTAGTAGCCCTGCTAGGTCTTGAAGGTAGTGCCCCCATCCCAGAGAGATATTTGTCTATCCATATTTATGTGATGTGTAACTGAATATTTAGCATTATTATGCTCTATTATGAATGAATCCTAGCATTATCAAACAATTCTTCATTCTCTTTTCAATGTGAATTTATGCTAAAAAACCAGATCCTTCTTTTAGTTAATTTTTCAGAACATACACCTACTTAGTTGCATCTACAAAGTATATTAATGGAGTCTGGGATGATGTAAAATAAGAACAAAATTTTTATTATTTTCATGGAATTTCAATGGAAGTCTCAGAAGAAAAAACTATTAATGATCATTCTATATTTTATCTATTGGGTGATGCATTATATATATGAAATAACACATGGCATCCTGAATTACAAGTGGTTTTTAGGAAAAGGGGCTTCAGAATAGCATGACTTATATTCTGATAGTTATAATACCTCTAATTAAGGAAATAAGTCCTCTTATATATCCAACAAAATAAGGGAATTATTTCATCATATACATGTTCCAAGAAAACACTTTGAATCATTTTATAATGCTGAGAAAGTGTACTGTGATCTACATGTGCTCAAGGAAATATTTTAAGAATGATCTTTCATTATTTTGGAAAGGTCTATATTTGCAGAATATTAATGGATTTCAACAATTTTTTAACCCAGAATGGTTACATTTTAGGTTTTTTATTAAGTACCCATTGTGTGTTATACTCAAACTATTCATCTATGTTTTTTTCATGTAGACATCTACCATGGTGATGACACTGTGATGAACACTAACTCAACTAGCTTGGGGAAGGTCCATTACTGTGATGGTACATTTATCATCTCAAGATTCTATGATAAGAAGGGGGCCATGGATATCTAGAGGAGACTAGGTGGTCCTGCCTCACTCCCTCTCCACTTTCCAATATTTCCTCTTTGGTCACTCTTATGTAGTTTTTTATGTGGAACATCATGATATTGACACTTAGGTTAGTTATTTATATAAATATTAATGAGGTAAATAAATATATTGATGGGGTTGGGTTGAGATGTTTTTATAAAATTATATATATTACTTATCTGTAATTAGATTTTAGGTGGGTTTTAAGTTGTCATTTTATGGGTTTCTCTAATAATGAGAAGATGACATGTAAAACTGATCATTTTTAGGGAACATTCATGGAAATTACTTTATGGAACATTGATTATGAGCATATTTCTCCAGTTTATACTTTTTTGGTATTATTTATATAATAAATTTGTAATAATATGTATGTATGTTAGTGACATTAATCTTTTAAACTATTGTTTGTGTCAGAAAATAGTTACATTCCAGATTTGAATAATTCACCACCTTCACGATTTAGTGTCCCTTTAAGATCTTAATCAAGTCTGAGCAATTCTATGAGGAATATTGAGAAACTTATTGATATTTATTAGGTTGTAATGTGTGAGTACACTTTCATTCTATTTTAAATATTTTAATCGACTACATTTCTTATTTATTTAGTAAAATATTATGGTGTATATGATAATTTTTTTTAATTCTATTTATTTTTTTAATTTGGGAAAACCAAAAAAATTACTTATTCCTGATTCTTCATTTCATTTGGTTATATGTTCTTTTTCATATTTTTCAAAATGAGATTCTTGTACAAAATATCAAATATGATGTTGTCTTTTTATTATTAGTATTATTTTGTATGAATTACACTCATTTCTTATAAGTGCACTGAAAAAATAATAAGGGAAGAAATAATTGGGTTATATGTTATGTTTTTTCATTCATTAGAAAGTCATTATAATGATCAACTCATGTGGATGAAGGATTTTAAAATATTTATCAAATATACATTGAAAATTTAGATTTACAATAGAATTTATCCTATATAATTTTCTTATTCTATACGTTATATATTTGGTAATTATACTATTTGACTATTCTACTATGTGAGAATATGTACATGTTGTAAAGAGGAAGGCTTGGTCATAACCTGCGTGTGAAGCCCTTAACGAATTTTGGAGTGGAGTGCTAGCAGTTGGATTCATCCTTTTGAAATAATTACGGTCTTCTAAATCATACCATTTTATCCCCATTCATGTCATGGAATGAAAGATGAATTATATTTGATATTTATTTCTATGAAAGGTATGCACAAAATTGATAAGGTGGATTGAAGTACTCATATATCATTGACCATAAACCCAACAGACTAGTTTCATAGGTATACCATAACATTTTTTAGATAAATCCTTTTTCCCCAGGATCCTTTATATTATATGTGAATTCATATTTTTGGATTTACTAATTTTTATTCCAAACTTGTTTTTGCAGATATAAAGTATATCATCAAGATATGTGGTACCACATTAGGAGGTAGTGTTATGACATATTTTCTATAATTATTTAACTCAACTTCAAGGTAGGGTCTTATAAATTTTATCATGTTAATGAATACTTTCTCTTGCAAGATCAGATAAATTTCCATGTTTGTTCAAAATCCTTGATGTTTCAGAAAAAAAAATTATGTTAAACATGAGGTTAGTAATATGATTTGGATTTATCCTAGTGATCTATTTACTCATTTACTTCTCTTACTTTTTTAATGGTTTTCAGAAGATTAATTGATTATGAAATCCTTTATTGGGTTTTCAGATAGAGTGATAACATGGTGATGTATGGAGAGAAAAACCATTTCATTGTAAAATTTCTTATAATTCTTCCTTGATTACTTATGCTCTCACTAGGAATGCTACTATGAGGAATAATCCACTTCTGGCCCTGTGGCATGGATGGATGGGTGTTTGGAACTCACTGGTCCCCATGTGGAATGGATGAGTTAGTCTTGGTCATTAGAATCCTGAGGCATTGATGTACTACTGGTGCTCACTAGACTATGGTGTGGAATATATGGACTACTCTACTAACATGGGGGAGGGCTTTGGGTTAGTGGGGGTGTGTGATGGATCCTGTTGGGGAATGTATTTTGTATTAAATTTCATTATTAATATATATATATATATTTTTAATTTTAAACATGTTTGAAAATATTATTCTTATTAATAATTAAAACATATGAATTTTGTATGATAAATTAATAAATATAATATCAAATTGTACTAGAAATAAAAATTTATAATTATTATTCAATTTTAATCTATAAACATATATTATATATTGGTAATATTATTAAAAATAGAAAAATTTTCCATTAGAACCTTCTGCTAAACATTTTAACCAACACATATATTATCTGTTGGTGTTATTATAATTGTAATAGAATGATTTTATCTGCCCAAAAAACTTTAGAAATAGAGTTTTTACTAATAGTTTAGTGAGAGAGACATATATGTTGGTAAAACATTTTACCAATAGAAAAGAAACTTTTACAAACAGATATTCCCCTCTTGGAAAAAGTGAATTATTTTATAGTTTATTTTTACCAAATAGATGTTTGTAATAATGATAAAATAAATTTTTAAATAATTAAAATGAAAATTTATAATTTTTTGATATTAAATTAATAACTACTTTTCAAAACGTTTCATTATTTTTTATTATGAGGTTATAATAAATAAATATATTGAAATACTTGTTATAAATAAAAAAATAGAAATATATTTTAATAAAATCTTTTTTGAAATCTTTTTTAGGAACCATATATAAATTGACATATAAATATTATCGCATGATATTTTACATAAAATTTTTTATTAAAATATTATTTTGTAATAAATTTATTTAATTAATAAAAATAATTATAGTTATATTAATAGTATTACGTTTTATTTTGAAAATTTATGAATTAAATTAATCTGAATTATATACATATAATAAAATAAAATTTTGAATTATTGGTAAACAAAATATTAATAATAATAATTAATAGAAATACATTTTTAAAAGAAAATTATTATTATTTTTAAATTTATATATATTTATGAATTTATTTTATAATTTTATTTAACCAAAATATGAAATTCAATTTTCATTGAAAAAATTAGATAATAATAATAACTAAAGTTAATAAATATATATTTTTATTATATATAATATTATGTTATGTTTTACCTTATATAAAATTTTGAAATTATATAATTAATTTATAAAAAAGTGAATTTTTTATATGAGTTAAAAAATGGGGGATGCACACTATGATTTGGGGTTCTGATTTAGGGGAGAAACGAGGACTTTGAGCCAAGGAATTTGAGATGAGGTCGAGCCCAAAACATGGGGGTGTTTCGATCATAGTCGCGACAGGTTAGCCGGTGAGTGGAGTCCAGTAGAACGTTGGAAAGGGGACCCTGAGTGATGTTCTATCGTAGCGTGGAAGGAGTTGAAATGAAGTTCAGGGTTCTTCTACCATCGATAGACCAGGTGATATCGATGTTTTTTAAAGTGCTGTTAGGTCTCGACATTAGTAAGGTGTGATCATGTTCTTCATCTTATATATTGGTGAGGTAGATATTTGTTTTTGTCTGAATCTATTATTGATCTGGGATTAATAGTGATATTTATGTACTTTTATCACTTTGATCATCATTTTCTATTCAACTTTTACATTTATGGTCCAATTAGTTTATAATGTTTTTCTTTTTTATTATGAATAGTAGGTTTTAATTTTTGGTTCAAGAATATCCATGTTATCATTATTTTATATAGTTTTTACCAACATTTTTATGCTAGTTTTATTTCATTGTCTTCTTCATTATTCACATATTTCACCACATGCTTGAATGTTTATATGAATTAAGATTTATGAATATTATAAATATCAGTTTCATTCTATGTCTCTACTGACTATATTTTTTTTGTTATGTATTTTCTTCCATAAGAAGTTTCATTCCGCATGCTCTACAATTTCTTTCTACGTATCATCCTTATTTTTTCACATTCTTCTTAATCATTTCACAATTTCTGAGTGTTGTATAATATATTTTTTTTTATCATAGTTATAGTGTTTACAATCCTCTAGAAGTTGGTTTATTTATTTGAAGTTAAGGAATTATATTCATATTATCAATAGAATTTTAAATGTGAATTGTTTTACTAAAATGAATATATATATATATGTAGATAACAAAATTATTTTCTAATTCATGATTTTTTTAAAGGATTCACTTTATTTATTTAAGTATATAATTTATGTTTACATGAAATAGATTAATATTTCATTAATTACAATTTATTTTTTGTTCAAATTATTTTTTCAAGGGAATGTTTTATTTTCATTAATTTGTGTATTATTTACAAAAAATATTTGAATATATATATATATATATATATATATATGTATTCATATCTATGATTTTTTTTGAAATTATAAGGTTAGGGGTATATTTTAATTTTTTATTTTTTAATCAGGATATTAATTATCAGATTATAAAAGTGAATTATTTCATTATTCTATACTTATAGAGTTTAAAATTTATATATATTACTCTATTTCAACTTTAAAATTATTCGATCATATATATATATATTATTGTATAATTTTGAAGTTTATAAATATTTTTTCTAAATTAATATTAACTGAGTATTATTCTATGATCAAATTTGAAGTTAAGAATATCATAATTTCATAATGTTATATACATGTCATACATAAATCTTGATTGTGGCCATACGTCATTGATTTTTCATGATATTTCAAACATTAATATATGTATATATATGTATATAAATATATACATAAGAGTAGAATTAATTTTACATTTATCAAAGATACATTAGAAATGGATTTTTATGAGATTATGAGAGAAATTTTATTAACATGGATGTTAATTGACCATCCATGTAAATATAAAAAGTCATAGAAACAATATATTTGTTTGTACTAAGCCTATGAATTGATTTTTCATGAAGTTTTATATTTATAAATTTATATAAAAATATAAGTGTGTATTTGTATTAAATGTATGATTATATTTTAAAAAGAAACTCCCGTGGAAAATGAATATATATATATATATAAGGAATGCTGATAAGGTTTTTAAAAAATTCAGTACTTGAGAGTTCTAAATATGGTATGGAATTTGGGAGTGAACCCATTCCTCATCAAGTGGGTAGGCCCAAGACATAATTCAATTTTTCAAGTGGCCTCATGTGTTTTATTTTCAGAAGATTGCTTAATGTGTTCTAAAAAATCACTAGAATATGATTATAGAAATGTTCGAGAGTATATATTTTCAGAAGTGTTATTATATTTTTAAGGTATAAGTAATTTCAAATAATTTAATCAAAAGTTATTTCTAAATATAATTTAGAAATTATTTTCAAGTGAATATACTAAAATTATTTATCTAAGGCTTTTAAAACATCTTTAGTGGAAAATGAAATGCCCACCCTATGTTTTTAATTTATTTTTATAGGTTTAGTTGATTAATTTGAAGGTGTTCGCTTCACTTATAGAGTTAGAAAACATAATTTCATTTTGGTTGTTTTATTTTATTCTCATATAACTCTGATAAAAATGCATGGATTTTCTAATTTTCCAAAACCTAGACTGGAATAGGTCATCTATATTATAAAGTATTGTGTATTGTTTTAGTTTATTTTATAAAAAATATGCAAAACATTTTAAGAATCGATTCTAGAAGCGTGGATTTTGGGAATTATACAGGGAGTGAACTATGGTAAGAAATTTTTTTGGGTTGTGAGGATGAAGTTTGAGTGATTTGGATATCAGATGTAACAGATGGTTCCATTGATGCTCAGTTTCTAGCTGGACGGTAATGTCTAGTCATTACGCGTAGTAATGGATGAAGTGTGGGACATGGTTGTTTTTGGACCAGTTGTTAGATGGTTGAGGTGAGTCATGGATTCTAGTGACCTATAATATAGTTTATCTAGTCTTGTATAAATTAAATATTCGAAATTCATTTATGATATTGGATGTAGTTTTTGCTTCGGAATAAGTGTTAGGTGGATATTTATGTGATTCAATGATGTTTCACAATGTGAACCATAGTTATTCACATGGTTCTGGGGTAAACTAGTGATTTTTGATATGTTTCAGGGGTTGAATGAATTTCCATGCATGATTCTGGGGGTGAATCAAAATTAGAAATATAATGAAGGTGTGTTTTGGAATGAATGTTCTTTGAAAAGAAAGGGAAGTTGGTACCATGGTTTGGGTATATAATTTTTAGTACATGGGGGTATTGCAAAGTTTGACTGGGACCTTTTTAAGAAAGTCTAGAGTGTGAAGATCAAATGTATGAGAGGTTTATAATCATCTTATTTGGTATGTAAATAGAGATAAGATGTAGTATCAAATTTTTTAAGGTGTTTTTATTTTTTGTAGGTTGTGATGAAATGAAAAAAACACTAATCATATCATTGGACCACTAAAAAATGTGTTACATTAGGAAGTTATGATGGTGGGGAGCATAGTGTGTCAAGATCTTCTGTTATTATATGAGAATTATGATGGAGAGCCCCGTAATCTAGATGATGATTTAATTAAGGAAACATTGGTGTTTTCGAATAGATAATTTCCATGGAGGTCTATCTATTGGTTTCAATAAAGGATTCAAGTGGTGGATTGATTTTTGATAAATTATGTGCCTTGTGTTTAGAATTGTCCATTGGAAGTTCATTTGACTTTTTTGAGTAGATAATGGAGAAATTTGTGTGAATTGGTGACCTGATTATGTTGGGTGAGTTTATTTAATTTTGAAAAGTAATTCACAGGGATGTGAAGTTTTATGGTTTGGAGATTATAATACCCCCTACTAGTACGAGTTGTAAAATTTAGTGGGAATTTTAATTTTGGATTGGTGGATAGTTTTTGTTTGGAATCGAGACTCATAATGAGTTTCAAAGGGTTTAAATGTATTTAAATAAGGGTTTCAAACAATTTTTTAGCTTTGGTGTAGGCCATGAAGTTTTTGGTGAGCATCATTGGTAGGCCTGGTATCTGGGATACTGTATTTTAGTAGCAATAAGAATTTTAAAACATCACTATATTGGTCATTCGATGATTTTTTTGATTGAAGGGGGTGGCCCATTCACCTAGGATATTCAATGTGTGAACAAATTTTTCACCTTATAAAATTTTTCTATATGTGTTTTTTAATTTTTCATAGGGGTTTCGACCCACTTTTTTACTAGGATGAATGATGTAAATGAGAGGGAATTAGACAAACATCACCCTCTCCCTTCTTTCTACCTCTATTGGAATTTTTGTGTGTGATTAGATGGATGTTGCCATTAGGTAATTACTACCCCTTAACCAATGATGTTATACCTATTTTAACATTGTTTGAAATCATTTTGGGTTATAATTTTTTGAAATTTCTACCAATGCATGGTGGAAATAACCTCGATCAACGGAGCTTTTGTGCAGCTTAGCTAGACAACATCTCTAAATGAGTTCTACTTACCATAATTCATTGTTTAATCAATTGTATGTTATAATAAATATTTATTTAATAGTTTTTTATAAATACAAATAAATTATGTTGTTAAAATGGTTCTAGAAGTTAGATATTTGGTCCTAATTGATTGCGAGGTGTGTTGTGGGTCTCCCGCAACAATTTGGAATTGGTTTTGCTGTGAATTGGTGAACCGATGAGTTTTTAATAACTAGGAAAATTATCATATCATTTTTTTAATTATTTTAAATTGGTTATAATTAATTTTCAATAATTAATTTGCATGATATTGTTGTCTCGATGTGTAGTAGTTGACCTTTTGAGGTGAGACTAAATGGGGAGACCCAGAATAATGAGGTATTAGGCTATAAAAAAAATGGGAAAATATCCTATTAATATAGATAGTACTGGTACTATCATTATGGTATATTACTTTTTTATTATTATTAATTATGAAAGGAGGTTTTGCCACTATGGGTGGTTATCTATTCAATTATTTTATTGGATCAATATAAATGACCAAATAATCTTATCGTAGACTGAAGATTCCCTTTTGAGGGGTGTGAGATGATACAAATATTGATCGATCTAGTGGCCCTATTAGGATATTTTGGAACCTGTTATCATAAATGAGTAGAATTAGATACCTATGAACTATACATTTTAGAGGACCCTCGGTATGACTTAGACTAGTTATGTTAGTAGTGATGACCTAAGGTGAGTGATCCTCCCCTGTCTATTGTGTTTAGGCCATGGTGGATAGACCATAAGTAGACTGAAATTAATATTGGTGTATAGAAAAAACCTATGATACTTAAAGGAACACTATGGTGTACATTCCATTTCTTTGAATATTAGCAATGTGACACAACAATGTAGTTAGTGAGTCTATGTCTTCCTAATAAAAATTCCATGGGGCATGACATCCTTAGAGAATCAGGTGATGACATGAGACTAGTTTGTGACCAAAAATCCCAAGAGTGATGCCTCTTCATATAAATTAAACTAGAGGATACCATTTGGGATGAATCCAATTATTTACTATCCCTGATTATCCAAATATATATGCATTTATTTACATGCTGGGCCAGAGGATCCCTAGAGTGATGAATCTTCTTGTATACATATTCTAAGGAACCTCAAAGGTATGCATCCACTTATGTGTTAACCAAGAGGACTCAAGTGGGTTCCTTATTGATAGAATATCCATTAGCAGGTGTGTTTGGTTGGATAGAGATGGATTTGGCTGTCACCATAGACCCCAAACTGACATGGGATCCCAGTGAGACTACATAGATGATAAATGCAGTGGGAATTAATTTATCCCTTTCTATATGTTTATTTTTTATTTATGATTATATTAGATGATATGTTGTAATAGACTAATAAATAAAAACATTTTCATGTTAGAATAAATATTATTTCTTATCTCTTTATATGGAACACCAAGTTAATCTTATTTTACACACTACACTGAGTTAGCTTTCTTCAGACACAAGTTTGGGTTTACCGCCTTTTAATGGAACACCTATTTTAAACCTAAATTTTGAAAATTTTATAAATTTTATTTTTCAAAATAAACTAAATTTTTGAATTTGGTTTGTCAAAAATTATATTAGGGTTGATTTTTGGTATTTTTCTTATAAGTTTAATTTTTTGATGAATAGTGGAAAATACATCATTTTCATTAAAACATACTTTTCATTTAAAAAATTATTAAAGTTAATTTACATATTAAATAATTATTTAAGGAAAAAATAGATCAATTATATATATATTAATCTAATTTAAGTTATTGGAATCATTTTTATATTAAAATCATATATAAAACATATAGAACTTTTGAACGTTTCTACGTTAAAAACCATCTTTTTTACCGCGTGTGTGAGATTACCATTATATTTATTTTTTTACACTTATATAATTTTTATTTTGAAAAATGGACATACAAAATTATTATCAGAATAATATTTTTTTTCTAATAAGATAAAATTAAATTTTGACCAAAAATATTAGTGAAAGTGATTAAAATTAATTAAGGTGATTCAGGTAAGATCACTAGTAGAAAAATGTTCATTAATATCATTTTTAACCAACCTTGAAGCAACTGATGAAACGAAAATTTCACTTTTGATGTCTGTTTTTATAAACCGACATAAAAAAGAATATAAATTTGTGTTTGGGAATTAGTTATTTAAAATACCTACAACAAAGATACCCATCTGTAAAATTTTTGGCCTCAGGTTTTAATGAAACCGATGCTAAAAAGTAAACAAAAATTATTTTTTTCAACTTTTTTTAATAGAAACCAATGAAAAAAATACAAAAAATTATTTTTGGTTTTATTTTTTTTTTAAAAAAAATCAACAAATACTATGTTTTATAAAATTTTATATTCTTAAATTTAATTGGTTATGAAGAAAAAATAGATTTACGGATCAAATGTTATGACTATTGGAATTTGGACTTCTCAAAGTTTTGATAGATACAACTCATTTCAAAGAAAACATGAGAAACATGAATAAAAATTACATACACCAAATGAAATAAAATAAACTTAAGGGTTAAAATATATTTCAGTTATTTTTGGAGTTTCCTTAAAAATGATATGTTGTTTATCATCATATCTCTTAGGTTTAGGGTAGAACTCATGCGATAATAAAAACAGTTACCGATAATGAATTTTTCACCTCTATTGGTAAATCTCATCTAAATGTTTTATATTAATATCTCGATCATAAGAATAAATGATCATTATAAGGAATATTATAGAGATGTTTAGAAATGTTGGATAATAATAAAAAAAAAATCAATTATTAGAATACATATCATGTTCATATAATTGAGTGAAGCCGTGTTGAAAATTTGATTGAACTGAAGAGGTCCAAAATGATGAAAAAATGAGAAAAAGGATTTATATATAGTATTAACAAATATTTTCAATAGTGTTGTATAAAAATATCCCCAAGATTCTAAAAAGTGAAAAGTCTTTTGAAATAATTTAAATACCAATTCAATGTATTTTCAGATTCTTTTGGGCGTCAACTATTAAAAAACTGACACAAAAAAGTAAAAAAATTATTTTTGGTGTCTGTTTTTACAAAAACTGATGCCAAAAATATATATATATTTTTTTGAATCCATTTTTAATAAAACTGATCAAAAAAGGTAAAAAAAATTAATTTTGGCCTCATTTATTAAAAAAAGTGCTGACAAATTTTTTACAAAAATATTTAGTGTCATCAGTTTTAAAAAAATAATGCCAAATGATTTTTGTAAAATAACATATTTTAGATCATTTCCTAAGATTTGATTTTACTGGACATGGAGCTAAAAGAGATTTCATATTTAATGTTATGTCATAAAAAATTCGTACTTCTTTAATAATTCTTTTATAGAGGTTTACTTTCAACATCCATAACTATTTATCTGTAACTCCATTTTAGCTCCACGACCAATCAAGTCGAAGCATAGGAAATGATCTAAAACTTTGATTTAATTAATTTATGGAATGAAGTTTTTATATACTGACCCAAAAAATAATTATTTTTAATTATTGGTGTTGATATTTTTTAAACTGAAGTAAAAAATAGAGTTTTTTATCTTCTTGGCATCAGTTTATTTAAAAACCAATGCAAAAAATGAGGTCGATGGGTATTTTTAGCATCATATTTTTAAAAAATTGATGCCAAAAACCAATTAGCATCTGTTTTAAAAAAAATCATGCTAAAAATTCTCTATAAACATAATTTTCGTCGGTTTTAAAGAAACTGACATCACATTTTTGATGTTAAAGACCATTTTTACAAGTGGATTAATCTTACCAAGGGATTAAACATTATTATTAAGTACTATAAGAACATTGACACTTGTCCAAAATCCATTACATGACAAAAATTAAAAATATCCCCACATTATTATAATTTTATCGATTTTTGGGATATAATTATGTAGAAGTTACTTACATAAAATTCTAACTAAGAAAAAAGATAAAAACGGAACTTTCATTACCTTTAACATTTATAAAAATTTCCGATATGTAAAAAAATAATATTTTCCGTTATACATATCTTTTTAAGGATAAATGGGTTATTTTTATCTTATGAATTTATCAATAAGTTTTAGAGGTGGTTTTGTTATTTAAAATTCTTAAGAAACATGGAATAAGTGTTTATTTGTTTAATTACCAACTAAAATAATTGATACTATAAATATTAAAAGTGAGGAAAATTGACTAGATTACTATATTTAATTATTTTTTAGACTAATATATAATGTTACACAACTGTAAACTTAATATATTTTAATTATAATATCATTTTTATATTTTAAAATTACAATTAAATAAATAATTCCAAAATTGACATTATTATTATTTTATAATAAATGTTATTTT
The DNA here is from genome assembly GCA_963277665.1 of Viscum album. Taxonomy (NCBI): domain Eukaryota; kingdom Viridiplantae; phylum Streptophyta; class Magnoliopsida; order Santalales; family Viscaceae; genus Viscum; species Viscum album. Next base: position 16,268,536 of record OY728158.1, read on the forward strand.
AGTAAATGATTTACAATTAATAAAAAAAAATATATTTTACCAAGTTATTTTTATGTGTTATAAAATATTAACTAATTAATATTAATATACCAATTAATATTTTATAATTAACATATTGACCCATATATTGTAAAAATCTTGTTGACATGATCCATGTTTAAGTAGTGTTTTAGCGCATCACATGTGCTTGTTTTAAAATTAATTTCCAAAATTCAATGTATTTTTATTTTATAAATTAGTTATCATATTAATAATCAATTATATATATCATCTTATAAGTCTCACTTTATTTTAGTATTAATGGTTATACTACTTTAGTTAGAAAACTAGATGCTTTAATAAAAACCAAAATGATAAAATTGAGGAATCTTAGAAGTTTAGGAACAATTTTTTTAAAATGAAAATATTTTTGTGTGGTGGAGGTTTGGATTAAAAATGATTCACATTTAATACATTATGATTCCATTTTGAGTAACTTTATTAAGGTAGACCTCCCATTAATTAATACCATTTGATATTTACAAGAGTTCCACTCCCCCTCCACTATAAAAAGGAAAACACTCTACCCATTACTCACACCTCTAAAACAACTTTTTCTCGAAAAATATCTATTCAAATAGATTCTAAAAATCCCTCCCCTAATCCTAGAATCAACTATTTTTTCAGAATTCAATCCAAGGAATCCCTTTGGTGCAAACCAAAACGAGTTACCCGATTAATAGGTAACAAACCGCCTTAATCCTTTTAGTTTTATTTACATTCTCCAATATATAAAATATTCTTATTTAATTATTGAATAAAAAAACCATTATCCTAAATATACTATGATTTTTAATGTTAAGGGATATAGCTAAACTTACACACACATCCATTTAACAGACGACATACATACTCTTTCTTTATATAGTGAACTAATGCCTCACAAAAGAATGATTTTTTCTTTTTCCTTTACCACCTACCATAATGGAAATTATGATAGATACACTATTTATATATATTATATATGATAATTATTATATAATTATTATAATTTAATTAAATTATAACATATAACCTTATAATTTCCATATTGTATAAATACGATAACATCATTTTTGGAAGTGTGGACAACCACCTCCTCAAAGCAATGTGATTCATTCACACTATACATGGAACATATTAAGGTTGATTTTAATTAAAATATGAAACATATATAAAAGAGATATTATAGTTAATTAAAAATATAATAGTGTATCATTTACTTCTCATTCTTTTAATATGACAAATAAATGAAAGTATTTTTCATCCATAGGTACGACCTACCATCTTTATGAATAGGGAATTTCATTTATTATCTAAAAACATTATAGAATTTTATAAATTCATGTATAATGAATATAAATGATAATTAAGTCATAGATTAAATTCTAGAGATGATAGAATGATGATATAAGTAATAGGAGTGGAAAATATCAAGTCAAATATTATATGTGAAAACTAGGACATTAACACCTGAAATAGTTAAAATAATGAAAGAGTCTTAACAAAAATGTAATTAAATATTTTAATAAGATAATATATGATATTATAAAAATGATTATGGATCTAGTATAATTTAGTAACATATTTTAAACAAATATATAGGAGGATAAATACCACAAAAAATAAGGTTAAGGTAAGGGATTATTGTCTCACCTTTCTTTTTGTAAGGAATATTCCCTTAACACCACTAACTCTAATTATGTAGTGTACCCACTTCCCCTTTTGATATACTAAATATTGAAATAATTGTTTATCATGGTATTTAAATTTTATATTTTATGATCAATACTTTTGGGTTTTCAATTCATATATTACAACAATGGTAAGTGATTTCATTTTAATTTACATTCAATTGAGACTTATTTGTTGTTCTGAACCAATTCACTTTTATATGGAATTTATACTACAATTTTACATGTGATATCATGAATATGCTTATTCTCATGATATTATAAGTTTATATTAATTTTATTCCTTCATGGTGATTATTATTTAAATGTTTCAATGAGGTATGGGATACTTCATAATGGTTAAAGATTATTCTCCTCAAGAATGTAATTAATGTTTATCTTTACAATATCACATCCATTGTGATTGTTAACTTTCTCTTGAAACAATAAATTTATTGTAATAAATTTCTGTTGTAAATTTACATGAATATCAATATTCTTATACATGGATATGTTCAGTGCCTAAACTGTATACCATATTTCACATGGTTTTCACTTTGATGGTAATAGATTCTTTGGAATGATGAATTAATAGTATTAGATTATTTTAATGAAGCCTTGAATGTATTATATTCATGTAATGGAGCCTTGAACATATTAGATTATTAGAATTACACCTATAAAGTATTAAATGAATGTCCTAAAGCCTTAAAATTATTAGATTCTTTGAACAAATACTTAAATATATTAGATTATTTTCATGAAGATTTGAAATTATTAGATCTTTGGAATGAAGAATTAGTGGTATATTATAGATACCCATAATTAATAATTTCCCTCATTTAGATTTAGTTATTATTTATCCATGATATTTTTGTCGAATTTTTTTTGGATAAATTTCAATCTAATCTTATTAATTTAGATGGCATGGGTTTTAGTTTCTTACCTTTCCATATTGATGTTGCCTTATCTATTTATTTGGATGGCATGTGTGATTAGTTATTTACCTTTCCATGTTAATTTATTCCTCTTGATTCATTTTTGATTCCGCTTTAATTACCCATACTGATCATTTGATCTCACTTTTGTTATATTTACTTTTCCCAGGTTATAAAGAAGAAATATGTGTATATGTGTTCAAGGATGAAGTTTAATTTATTCTATTAAGTATCATGTTTTTTATTTTCTATTTTACAATGGTTTATGGGTATAGTTAATTTAATATGGATTTCCAAGATACTAAACTAATAGATCCTTTGGAATTTGACTTCTTATAACAATTCTAATGTAATAAATTAATGCACTGGCTTTGAAATTTGGGGGTACTGGCATTATAGTTGGTATAAAAGGAAGTTTAGAAAAAACCATGGAAAATAGATTTAGAAAAATACCTACTAGGGTGCACAACCCTAAGATAGTCACTGAGGTTAAGTATACAAGAACATACTAGAATTTTGGTATGGTAGAGATTGTGTGGTTATTCCTAGTAATATATCCCTGTTTAGATACTACAAGTGGGTATGGTTCTAGAACAGATGTATCTAGGAGCAATAAATCTGAAAAGGTGTTCGAGGCCTGACTTAGGGTAACCTGGTACATGAAAAAAAAAGCCTTAATTCTTACTTGGTTTGACACTCCTTAGGGATATGTTTTGGATAATTCAATTTTTCATTGAAAATCATTACGAAGGATTTGAATATAGAGATATACACCAAGAATCCTTATTTATTATTATAATATTAGTTATGGATTATATTTTTGATTTATGAATAGTGTTTGAATTTTTTTTGGATTATACATTATGTTACATAACATTAAGATCTAATCCAGTGTATTCCATTTTTTAGAAATGGTTCCTAGAAGGATGAATGGTACGGGTACATGGGGAAAATGTAGAGAATTACCTACTAATGATACCAATACAGCTAGCATTAGAACAAAGAATGTTATGGATATATTCTGGAAGCTTAGTAAGGTTATGAAAAATATCCTTTTCATGAATGGAGAAACCTATTCTGTAGAGAAAATATCCTATGTTGGATCACTTTATGTGACATGACCCCCATCAAATAGTGGTACTACTGATCCAATAGAAGTTGAACAATGGATTATGTCTCTAGAGAATATATTTAGGGAATTAGAATGTAGTGAAAATGAAAAGGTCACAGTTGCAGTCTATTGTCTCCAAGGTGAGGTTGATTGGTGGTGATCTATGATCTAGAAAACCAGAGAAGAAGAAGAAATTGAACTCATAGAATGGAGGAATTTTAAGGATAAATTCTTTGATAAATACTTCCCTCATGAACCAAAAAATGAGATGAAGATAAATTCCTTAGATTAAAGAAAAAGGAGGGATAATGTGTTACAGATTATGAAGATACCTTTACCAGGTTAGCAAGGTATGCTATGGATTTCATTTGCAACATGGAATTCATGATTTATCCTTTATTTTTAGGACTTAATCCAAATCTACTAACGTTTCTAGTGTCTTAAAACTTTTCTTTATATTATTAAATAGTTTTATATGCTACCAAGGTAGTGAAATAATTTTCCAGGTCCTATGGATTCAATTGAAACCAAGAGAAGAATATGTATTATGATCACCATGAAAAAGGGAATTATTTAAAGAATATGAAGGTAAATATTGATATTACAACAAGTTATAAATATGGAAAAAATCATACAGGTAAATGCTAGAAGGTATTTGGAGTTTGTTATAAGTGTGGATAAATGGCTCACGGGGAAAAAAGAATAAATAGAGAAGAAGGAAAAAGTTAATTTTCAGTGTTACGACTACAAGGAGATGGGGTACTATGAAAATAAATTTCCCAAACATCAAGGGAATATACCCCTGAAAAAAATATGGGATCATGGTCAAGTATATATTATTGACACAATTTATGTGGAATGATTATTGCACTTCTATATTTGGATCTATGAAATATGTTGTAAAAGTATATTATTTATTATTTTCTCATCATATAATTTATGAAATATGTAAAGATTGTACTTCAATACTTTTTCATTAAGTATTCGAGATAATATGTTGAATGGTACTAAGAAAACTTATTATGTAGAAGGTTATACTTTTTAGAAAACACATGATTAAGGGAAATGAAACCCTAAATCTGTTTCTGATGTTGTGATAATGATGAATAAATGATTTATTTGGAAAATTACTGACTACATTGGAACCGATTAATAACATGTCAAGTGGTTTATGATATCATTGATAGATTTTTCAAAACTGGTGGATTTTAGGAATATATCCAATAACATGTGTCTTACATATGGTATATAGATGAATGCATGTTCCCAATCTGGTTTTGGGGTGATTTTAGTTATTACTATATTTCAAAAGTACACATGATGATGTTATTAACATATTTAGAATGTGAAAATTTAGAATTTATTCATGTTAATTAATGTAAAATGAAAGGATAATTTTAGTAATTGAGTAACCTTATTTCTAAAGTGTTGAATAATAATTTATTGGAAGGGTTAACCATTTATGGAATGGATTATGTTGATCTTTTGATATTTTTTGAGAGATTTATATATTACATCAATATATGATGAATCCTTTTTTATAAGAAGTAGCAGAAATAGATCATGGCATGACCAAAGGATAATAATGTGCTTATAGAAATGTACCAAGTAAGTATAGTTACTTATACTATTAGTGAGTAAAGTAATTTCTCAACTCTAGAAAGAAAGATCATGAAAGAAAAATGTTTTCCTAGTAACTTCATTTTCAATGAATCCAATGGCCCCTTAAATCATCATGAATTTAGGGATTTTTGTTGTTAACTTTCTCCAAACCATGTTCTCTAGCATGCTCCTTCAAAACTTAATTGTTAGATATTTCTTCTATATCAAAATTTTCATTTCCCAACTATGCTATCCTACTAGGTAACATAGTTACGTTACCATTATGCTTTCCTTTAACTCTCGTTAATAATATGTGTTATTAACCCTCTTCAAATTGTGGGTTTTTCAACAATAATGTTTTCAAATATCAATTAATTGATTACTATTATCAAGAATAAATTGAGAGGACACAATTTAATTAATGAGGGGAGAATGTGACACCCGAATACATTACTATATTTTCATGTTATAAGAAATATTATTTTCCCTATCTTTATACTCAACACCACATTATGATTACACAACACACTACAATGAGTTAGCATGTGTTTCCCTCAAGAATATGTTTTACCAAATTTTTATGGCGCATCAATTTTAAAAATAAAATTTAGAAATTTTAGAAATTTTATTTTTAAAAATAAACTCAATTTTTTAATTTTCAATCTCAAAATTATCTCTGAGTGGATTTTTGGTATTTGTGTTGATAAGTTTCATTTTTTGATGAATAGTGAAAAATACTGCATTTTTGTTAAAATTTCCTTTTCATTTAAATAATTATGATTGTAAAATTATATATTAATTAGATTTTATTAAGTCACAATAGGTCAATTATACACATATTAATCTAATTTTAGTCATTGCAATCAATTTTTATTTTAAAATTAGGTATAATAACTCATTGAACTTCTGAATGTTTCTACGTTAAAAACCCCCTTTCTCGCTACGTGTGTGGGATTAATGTTAATCTTATTTTCCCCTTCTATGATTTTAAATTTTTAAAATTTAAATAAAATGTTTTATTTGTTAAAATATTTGTTATCTAATAAGATAAAAATAATTTTTGACCAAAAATATCAGTGAAAGTGATTAAATTTAATTATGGTTATTAAGGTAAGATTATGCTTAATAAGGGACTAGACCATAATATTAATGAACAAAATGACCCGGACACTTGTCCAAAATCCATTTTCTACCAATAAATTCAACTATATTCCCAATTTTTTATAATTTTATTAGTCTTTGGGATATTATTAAGTGGTAGTTCCCTATATAAGATGTCATGTAAGGAAAAAGATAAAAAGTGATCATTCCTTGCCTTTAACATTTATAAAACATTATGATATGTAAAGAACACAATATTTTAGGTTATAAATATTATTTTAAAATATAAATGGGTTATTTTTATCAAAAAAATTTACCAATAATTTTTATAGAGGGTTTAGTTACTTTAAATGGCTATGAAACACCAACATAGTGATTATTTAGTTAATAACCAACTAAAACAAATGATATTATAAATATTAAAAGTGAAGTGAATTGATATAATTATTATCTTTATTTATTTTATTGATGAATATATCATTTTGAAAATCTATAAAACTAATACACTTTAATTCTATTTTTTTATATTTTAAAATTAAAATTAAATAAATAATGTCAATATTTACAATATTGTTATTTAACAATAAATTATATTTTATTAAATGATTTAATATTCATAAAATCCTATATTATTCTATGTTATATTAATTTTTAATAAATATTTTATAATTTATATTATTATACCAATTAATCTTTTATAATTAACATATTTATCCATATATTGTACAAATTTTGTTAACACGGTCTAGGTTTATGTAGTGTTTTAGTTCGTCACAAGTGCTTGTTTTAAAATTAATTTAAAAAATAAATAGTATTTATTTTTATAAATTTTATATCATATTAATATTTATTTTTATCTATATTTTATAATAAACATCACTTTATTTTAGTCTTAATGGTTAAATTACTTTGGTTAGAAAACAAGATGCTTTGATAAAAACCAAAAATGACAAAACTGGGTAATCATAGAAGTTAAGGAAAAGATATATTAAAATCAATTTATTTTTGTTTATTGGAGGTTTTAATATATTATTATTAACCTTTAATTCATTATATTTCCCATTTTGGAAGCAAGTTAGGAACAATAGACCTCCCATTAATGAATACTATTTGGTATTTATAAGAGTGCCACTCCCTCTCCACTGCAAAAAGAGAAGAACTCTACACCTTAATCATGCCTCTAAATCAACTTTTTCTCAACTAAGATCATCCAAAATAGATTTCAAACATCCCTAAACACATCCTAGAATAATTTCCTTGGTCATAAATAAACCCAAGGAAGCCCTTTGATGAAAACTAAAATCAGTTACCTGATTAAGAGGTAACAAACATTCTTAAACTTTTTAATTTTATTTCCATGCACCAATCCCTCAAATATTATTATTTCATTCTTTTATAATAAACCCTATATCCTTAATATACTATCATATTTTTATTATAATGGTTATAAATACACTTACACACACTTCTATCAAATGGGTAAGGAACATACAATTTCTGTGCACAACGAACTATTACCTCATGCAATGATGATTGTTTGTTTTTACATTACCACATATCATGATGGCCATTATGATAGATTATATATTTATATATGTTATATATATGATATTTATTAGGTATTTATTCTTATTTAATTATCTTATAACACATACCCTTATAATCTCCTTTTCTTATAAATATGATAACATCGTTTGTGGAAGTGTGGACTACCGCCTCATCAAAGAGACATAACTTGTTCACACTATACAAGTAATGTATTATGGATGATTTTAATAAACCTATGTAACATATATAAAAAATAAATTATAATTGAATAATTATAGACAAATTTATCATTAATTATCATTATTTTGATATGAAAAATAAATAAATGTAGATTTCATGCATACATACGACCTACCATCTTCATGAACGGTGCATTTCATTTCTTATCTCTAAACATTATAAAACATTATAAATAAAAAAACACAAAATATATATGATAATAAATTAATTTTTTACATTGTGGATATTTTTAAATCATGATCTAAAGAACATGAGTAGAAAATATCAAGTCAATACATACTTGAGAAAATAGGCAATTAACACCTAAAATAGTTCAAATATTGAAAAAGTGTTAACAAACTGGTAATAAAGGATTTTAATAAGTTAATATATGATATTATAAAAATTATTATAGTCATGTTATAATTTAGTAACTTATTTTAACCCACTATATAGAAGGATAAATACCACACAACAAAAAAATGTTAAGGTAAGGTATTCTTGTATCAGTTTTAATTCTGTGAGGCATACACCATTAACACTAGTTACTTCATTTGAGTAGTGTACCTAGTACCCCTTTTGATATACTAAATCATGAAATAATTTATTATCATGGTATTTAAATGTTTAATTTCATGATCATTACATATGGTTCTTCAATTCATATGTTACCATATTGGTAAGGGATTTCTTGTAAATTTACATTCCCTTGATACTTATTTGTTGTTATGCACCGATTCACTTATATATGGTGTTTAAACCCTCATTTGACATATTATATAATGAATATATTTATTATCAAGATATTATAAGATTTTATAATGTTATTCCTTCATGGATATTATTAATTAAATGTTTCAATGTGGTACACTACTTGAAATATGGGTTTATGCTCTTAGAAGAACGGGTGACTGCCTGTGGAAGTCACCATTGGTAGGCATTAGTGACATCCATCAGTTGTCACTAACATTAATTAAGAAAGGGTGTGAAATCACCCCAAATCCCTTCTTCACCATAACCGTCCCCAACCCCTTACCCTCTCGCCTCACCCTGTGCTCGCCAATCCTCCCTCCACCCTCAGTGATGCTGCCGTCGGCCCTCCCTCTCACCTCGATAGTCATTGCTGCTGCACCTAGAGCTACTATCACCTCCCATCACTCAATTCTTGACAGCCCTCTGCCACTCCCTCTGAAAACCCTAACTACCACGAAACAACCCTCTCATCATCAATCAGAGCTGTTGCTTCCCCCTCCACATTATAAACTAGCCATCCCAGATGCGAATCAGATCCACCACCATCACAAACCCTCCCCATCACGAACAAGTCCGCCCAGTCACGAACCAGTCCTTATCATCTCTCATGTCATGAACCTGTCCTCCCTATCACAAATAAAAGACACCACTTCTACACCTGTATCCACCACCACCCATATCGAACCAGATCTACCGCATCGCAAATGAGATATTCCTCCCTTCTATGTTTCCCAAATACATTTTGATCATTAACATTAAAAATGATGTTTGTTTATTGCTATTTTCTAACCTTTATTATGTTCATTTGTTAATATATTTCCTAAATGAGATTAATTTGACAAACCAATTACATTGTGTATATAATTCCACGTATTTAATTTTGAATAGATTTTTAGATACTGGAAATATTGAAACATTTTGTAGTGCATGTTTTTTTAATTTAAATTGGAATTCAAAGAGGATTAATCACATATTGTAGACTGACCTATACATAATGGCTTTGTTGTGAAAAATTTTATGCCTTGTTATTGATATGAAAATAATGATCAATATATCTATTTATCTTACAAAGTATGTGGTTTGAATCTTTAATATTTTTTTCAGGGTCGATTACCTTGTATTGGATGAGTATAAAAATATATTTGAGCTTTTATTTTTGAAGTAAATGGATTTTTTTTGTGAAATCATGCTCAAATTCTTAAATAGTATGATCACTATTCAATGAAACTCTACCATATTTTGTGGTAGAGTATGAACACCCAATAATGCATGATTATGTTAGAGTTTTTATTCGAAAAAGTTATGTAATGATCTTGTAGAGTTAAAATGTTATTTTTTATTTTCCATGATATATGATGACAATGTTTTTTATGATACAGGGTCTCATTGAAATCACCTTAGAAACTGCTTATGATAAAAGGTTTTAAAAAATACGTGGTGTTTGTCTGAATTGAAAAAAAATGTTTTTAATAGAAGTTAAGGGTGACGGATTATTGCTCTTCATAAAATGTTTTATCAGGTTAGATTTTGGATGTCTTAAATTTTGTTTTTGTTCTTTTTTGGCTGTTTTATTTTTTTCATTTTGTGTATGTAATATTGATTCAACTACACCAGGTTTTAGATTAATGAATTTGAAGAATGATGAAAAATATAAGTGGAATTAAAAACCATGTATAAAATTTGGATGATTCGATGCCCATGAATAATTTTTGGTTGTTTGTTGTTCATAATTTATGGAACGCTTATGTAGAATCTTCCAATAATGAATATTGGTTTCTGCTACCTTTAAGATTTATGTTCTAATTTTATTTTATAATTTTAGCTAATTGTGTGTGCATTCAATGAACATGTTTTTTCTTGTACTATTTCTATGAAGATACCTCTATTTTTGATTTGATAGTTAGCTTCATTGATAAATAGAAAATGGGTAACTATGAGAACTAAGACATCCTTGATAATGAAATAATTTTTTTTATAGTTATTTACTATGTATAAAAACTTGAGAAAATTATTTTTAGACTCTATATCATGCTTGTGTTCATATATCTCTATTTTTATTGGCATATTGTGTGATTCCATGTCACTGCTAATCTTTTTAATGAAAATATTAGCATGATGATGAATTTTTTCTTTGATACTATCCATCCATCTATTGGACACCAATGATGAAAGTTATTTTCTTAAAACCTCAGTTTATTGTTTGGTGTTTGAATTTTCTTCATGAAGTTCTTGATAAAGATCAAAGATCTAAGTCCAAGGATATTGCTATATATTTCTTTAATGATCGGTTAGTTTACATAGCTTGTGCTAATGGTATTTTCCCATCTTCTGCACTTCGAAATATCAATAAGAATTCAAATCCATTTTTTTCAAAAATCATTTAATGGCATAATATTGTGTTATCTTTTACATGAATATGCTATGGAAATCATTTATGGTATTATATAAATCATATATTTACTAAAATATATTTAGCTGCAAGATAGTGGTGGTATTATGGGGATATAATTGATATTGCTATTAGGATATAATCATTTGAACTTATCCATAACTCATGTTTCTTATGGTTAATGAATAAATATGTATTTTTTATCAGTATATTCTTCTATATATACAAACTTCATCTTTTCATTTAATTAAAAGTTCAATATTTTTTTCATGAAGCATTAACCTTATGAAGAGTTTAGAGACCATGAAATCTAGAAATACGGATATATTGACATTCTTGTGACTAGAAGGTGTGGGATGATGTAATTTGTTTGGTTATATTTATGAATATAATTTGATAGTGGATTTTTGGTATATGAATGATTTATGAAAATTATAAGTGTAGTAAAAAATAAATACACTTGCTGTCAAAGGAAGTGTATATATGAAGAGGTGTTTCTATGGTAAAATGTGTTGTGTTTATTTGATTTATTGATCTAAAAAAATTTCTTTATTTATAGATTAATTGGTCTATAATATAATAGATAGTCTCCTAATCCATTAATGTGATGTTTATTTCTCATTCCAGATTGATTCTAAATTTTCCAGATCTTCTTTTAAGGGATTTATTCTGCTGCAACCAGTCTATCATTATATACCTGTTTGAACAGTTGATTTGGATTTTTTTTGTTTATAATTGATACTTGTGCTTGATTCTATAGTAGTAATTCTATAAATCATAACCTTTTCACTTTTTAAATTCATGAAACTTTTCAAGGGAAGGGGAAATACTTTCAGATTTTCATTCTGAATCAGACCTGTTAGCGTATAGATCTCTTGCTACTGAAATATTATACCACTCGAACATTGGTAGCCATTGTTTTCATGGGTTATTTTCTTGTTTTTTTATATGTATGAATATATATTTTTTTAAAAATAAAGATCCTATAGACTACAATAGGTGGTTACTATATCCTACACCATCGACCACTGTCGCAGCTAGAATGTTGACACATATAACGATCGCTTTTGACAGTCACTATTTCCCTTTAGCAATGGGGAAATAGAGACCGCCAAAAGAGGATGGGAAGAGGTCTCTAATGACCATTAGTGATTACTATTAGTAGTCACTAAAGGTTATATTTGTATTAGTGTCATGATACACTTTGGAATAATTAAGGATCATTCTCCTCATGAATTTTGTGAAGTACTATTTTTACAATCCCACTTATAAAGTGATTATTAACTTTCTCTTGAAACAATAACTTTATTGCAATCATTTTTTGTGGGAAATTTTATTGAATATCCATATTCTTATACATGGATATGTTCACTTCCTAGACTGTATACTATTTGTCACATGGTTTTCATTTTGACAGTATTAGATTCTCATCAAGAGGCCTTAAACATATTAGATTATTTTCATGAATCCATGAAAGTATTAGACTCATGGAATGAAGAGGTGAAAATATTATCTTCTTGGCATGAATACTTGAAAGTATTAGATTCGTGGAATGAATCGTTGAAAGTATTTTTTTCTTGGCATCAATCCTTGAATGTATTAGATCATTTTCATGAAGTCTCGGTGGTATATTATAGATATCCACAATTAATCATTTCACTCATTTATATTCTGTTATTATTTATCCCTGAGATATATCATCTATATATCTATGGATACATTTTATTCTTATTTTATTGATTTAGATGGAGTGTGTTTCAATTTATTACCTTTACATAATGATATTTCTTTATCAAGTTATTTTAATGTCATGTGTGATCAATTATTTAGTTTCCCATGTTAATTTATTCCAATTTATTAATTATTTCCTCTACCTTATTTACACTTACTATGAATTTTTTCTCACCCTTATTATTTTCCCTTTCCCAATGTTATCGAGAATAAATATTTGAATAAGCATTCAAGGATGTAGTTTATTTATTATCATTTTGTACCACACTTGTATTTTCAATTTCCCAATGTATTATGGGTATCATGTATGTAATATGGACATCCAAGACTGATAAACTAATTGGTAATTTGGGATTTGATTCCTTATAATCATGTTAATGTAATAAATTAATGTACTAGATATGGGCTTATGGGGTCAGAAATTACATTTTTAACTTTTAAAGACAACTAGAAATCAACCTTTGGGCATGTAAATGATGTGATTATCTAGGATTCCAAAGAATCACCTTTTGAGATGGATGATATGAGGAAATAACCAATATCTATAGGATCCAATATCACCTGATATTGGAGGTGGATACCTAATATGACTAGTATCCATTGATATGGTTGATGTAGTAGGGGATTCCTAGAGTTAGTTCCTAAAACCCAAAATCAGAGCTATTTGATAACATATATAATGAAATACCCAAGATTCATGATATTCTTCTAATTATAATGAGTACGACTAAAAATGGCTAAGGATCATAGGAATCAAACAAAAATACCTTTAGACTATTGTGAATACTTGGGACTCACATGATTTTAATGGTTTTATGAGGTGTTGAGTGGGAATATATCCTTGATCATAGATATTGGATATCCTAAGGGTGATAGTTTCATACCCACAATTTATTCCTAGAATATCCTCATCACCAGTTAGATTCACTGGTGATGGTTTGACGAAGGATCCATGAGATATTGGATACCAATATGATTAACTATGGGGTCCATGGAGGGTATTATTTCTGATTGTATAGGTCTACCATGAATCAATCATACCTTGTCCTATATGATTTTTAGGCCTCCCACTCTTGGGAATCATATATTTTAATGACATTGGGAATTCCTAAGAACTATCATAGGATTAATCTTGAGGTCTTGAGAATGATGGACACCTAGTGAGGCCCTAGAGCCTTTTACAAAATGGTGGTGGTGTGATATTGGGATCCCTAGAGTGAGGATAGAGGTCCCTTGAGGTGATTATCATGTGAAGAGATATTACTACATGGGTAAAAGTAGGAATGGTTGATTAGGGTTCAATACATGTGGATCAACATTATTTTGGTCTTCAGACCAGGATTAATGTATATGACCTTGGGGTGATGGTGATACTATGGTTGGAATGGTCCCCAGGATGTGATAAGTGACATACTAACAAAAAATAAAAGCAACTATTATTGATTGTTTATTAAATATTCATGTTATAATATTTACATATGGATTATTATTGTGACTACCACATGCATATATCATGTCATATTACAATTAGTATGGGGCCGTATTGGTGGTTCCCTATTGAGTTTTATACTCCCACCCTACTTGGGACTCCATTGCATATGGGTACCTAAGAAGCACTCACATGATTTTTATATTCACAAGTAGGGATGATGCTCTAGATTAAGTTTTACATTGTCAAGAATGGAATCTTAGATGATGAATTTAGATCGGGATGAGTTATGGATTGGAGCCGGAGAAAATTATCTTTTATTTTATTAATTATTTATTTTTTATATTTTTATCATCCTAGTTGGTGATCATAAACATCTGTATATATATTATGATCTTGACCATTCAAGATGTATTCTATATTTCATTTTTTCATAGAATTATTTTTCATTTTATACTTCTGTTACTTAGTTTATCAATCACTTGTGTCTATTTCATCCAATATATTGGTTATTTTTTGGATGATTCTGAGTGATTTTTTTTCATTGTTGTGCACTATGATACTTAGGGTGTAGGATTCATACTATACCTCCTTTAACCCAAATTTCCAATTGGTAGGATTTTTAATTCTAGGAGGCATTCCTAAGTTCATGTCATCATCCAGTCTGGCTATTGTTCATAGAGATCTAGGTAGGGGAATTATAATAACTATAAAATGAAAACATTCTTTGATAAAAAATTTTAAAATCTAGACTACATCCCCATATTTTCATTAACTTTTTAATATTAAATTCATCTTCTTTTTATTACTTAGAATTATTAAAAACTTGAAATATATTTCTTCCCTCATTAAAATTATTCTATGATTTTTTCAACCTAGGATATGTATCATTTTTTATATATGTTTTCATTTTTAAAATTTTCTTTATATATAAAATTTAGTTTTTATGTCACTATATTCACTTATTTTAATTCATTTTTAAATAATTATTTTTCTTCAACACATCCATGACCATGTACTACTATTAATTGATGTATTTTATGAAAAACAAACCCATTATACTTTTTATGGCTTAATGACCCCTGAAACTTCTCTTCGTGCATTCTACATCATCTTGAATGGACTTATCAATATTTAAATTGAACTTGTTATCTTATTTTTATACTCTTATTATATTTTTATGAACACTTTAATGTTCTTTTCATAATGATTTTATTCTTTTTAATAACCCCATTTATCTTATTCTCTATAGGAGTAAAAAATTCAAATCATAAATACTGTTAAGTAAGTTTGATATAATTTAAACATTGGTATAATTAGTCTCATCATATGTTTGTGAGTATTTATTAAAATTTATATTTTCATTTTAAAAATTTTAGATATTTAGAAGTCATTACTTCAACTGATCCATCACCATAAACTCCACTTTATATTATTTTTTCTTATAATACCCATCATCTTTATGACTAGTGACTCATCAAAATTCAATTTAATGATAATAAATTATCCTTTAATTCAATAATAGTTTTAACTTTATCATCTTATTTACTACATTCTTCATTATCCAATATATATAAGAAATTTCTCAATTTTAAGTTTTTGAAATTATTACTATCTCACTCAAATAAAAATATCTACTTATTTAATTTTGACATTTTATTCAATGAATTATTCTTTATTAACAAAATATTATAATTACATTATTCCTTAAATTTTAAAAAATTGGTTGAAAAATGTTTAATATATGAACATTTTGAATATTTTAGTAATTTCCCTCCTCAATACATTCATTTACAATTCCAAATAATTATTGGGATTAATGAAATTAATTTGTTAAACTTGTTCTTCGTATCTTCATCATCATTATAATTCTCATATTCATCATTTAATTATTTATCACCTCTATCCTACACAAAATATTTAAATTCTATTTACTTTTCATTCATATTATTCTTATTAATAGAATTTACTTTACTCATTTATAAGAATTAATTATGCTATGTATATTTTTCCATGAAAGTGTGTTTGTATCCATATCTTTAAGAGTTTATTATTATTTTTCCAATACATCTGGTAATATGTGATTTATTTTAAAAAAAATTATAGAAACCTCAAGAGTATCACCAATACCTCTAATGATACTTAAAAAATCATTGAATCTAATAAATAATTCACAAACATTTTATATTTTGGTGTATTCAAATATCATCATATCTCCAATGCCATATCTATATTCTATACCCTTTCAATTTCAAATTTCCTTCATAGATATTACATAATATATTCCATATCCATTTAACTATTTGGATCCCCATTACTTTAATTATTATTTATCATAAAACCATTAAATAAATGCATTTTGTATCTTAAATATCATTCTATATATTCTTATAATAAACCATAGTAATCTCAATATTCTACGTAAAATAAATATAACTATTTTTTATCACTTCAAGAACAAATATTTCAATTAATAAAAGTCATGAAAAAATTATATCTTTCAATAAGTTATAGTTCATTCTAAAAAAAGTAGAAATAAATTATTATTCACTATATAAATATGATCTATTAGGGTCATAAATGTAACAACTCTAAATTTTGAATAATATTTTGTTTCCACAAATTTATGTTTTACTATGTTATAATCAATAAAAATATATTAATATAAATGAAATGTGACCATTGGGTTTTGACTGTTATATTACCGTTGGTTAATATGACCGTTAGAAACAATAATATGTCTTAACCTTATAATTATTATTTATAAATTAAATGATAATGGGTAATTATTGTAGAAAGAATTGTTGATGGCCTCCTACAGTAGACTAGATCCCTAAAAAGACTATTTTTTGAATCTTGGGAAGGAGGTAGAATCATTATTATTCACTTTGGACCAAGCCCAGGTCAAGCTTCAACATGTTAAGATTGAACGAAATAGCCTATGTGAGTTTTTCATGTTCATAGAGATTACCACTTGGGTAGTGTTATCCGAGCCGCCCCAAGAGTCCATCACCATCGCACACCTTAAACTTAGTTCATATGTGGGTGTTTTAAGGGGTTATGTTTCAATTCCCTAATAACTTAAAATATAATCCCATTTTTTAAATAAAATTTATATTTAATCATTTCCATTTTAAGAATATATTTTCTTAAAAATTGTGGTGGAATTTGATAAATTTATTATTCAGGTAAAAATTGATCTTTTATTTCAATATTAATATAATAATTTATTAATAATTCTTATTATAATGAAATATTGTTATAAAATCAGACCTTTTTAATTATATATGATAAAATAATTTTTTTTCAACAATTGAATATTTTACTATGCATGTAACTATACATTTTGTGTTCGCAATTGTTTTTTATAATGAAGTATTTTTAACGTTAAAAAATAAATTTCTCATATTTAGAGATTTATTAATGTAAAATAAATTTTATTTTTGAATAATGAACATTGATATTAGTTTATGGAGAATTTATGATAATTTTATAAAATACTTTTGTTTTTCAGGAATAGTAAAAATACTGTCTATGTTTTTCTGTATGTTTAATAAAATCATAGAAATATCATAATGATGTAATGATTAATTAAAAATGATGGTCAGATCTTATGTGTTAATGTAACTCAATAGGTTTCCCACGTGGGAAATACCATGGGCAAGCCCATGGTTTTGAAAATACCACTAATGAGATGTCCTTTGAAATTAATAAAAAACAATCTCACTTTTACCATAAATACCCACCCATTACATCATTTCCATTCATTAAACATTCATCCTCAATGAAGATATACTATTTATAACTCCAATGAAGTCCTTTAAAGGTTACCTAAATCCCCCAAGGTCTCGATCTTTGAGTTTTAGAAGATACTCTTCAAGGTAAGAGAATTCACAACTTCCCTTTTCCTTTCACGTCCCCTTTATGTGGCATGTGCTTAAAACTTCCATAAAATGTTATTATTTACATTTAATTATTTCTATATACTGTATTATGAGTATTTTATGAATGGAAGACCCCTTTACCCTCTCTTTTTAGTGTTTTCTAAAACAATATATCATAGATGTTATGCTGTATAATTTTCATCTCAAAAACTTGGTATTTTTACATAAGAAATTATTATTTTTCATTATGTAAATACCCAAACCTCTTTAATTTCAAGTGTTATTAATAAATACATAAAATGGATTTATTTTATTCTTTAATTGACATACATAAACCCTTATTACCTTTTCGTGAGTTATAAATGACATTATGATAATGTTTATAAGAATTTTTAAGAATACCATGATAATGATATGAAACCAATTTTTTATTATCTTTGGGTTATTTGTGAAATGTTTGATTATAATATATGTGGATCACATGAAAATAAATATGTTTTACATAGAGACCTTATCCAATAACACATAATATTACATGATTTTAAGTATAATTATACATCACTGTACAGGCCAAGGATCGTGAAGTCTAGTGTCATTAAAGACCAGGTACATAAAACTAAAAACAGGGGACTAAAAAAAGAAATTCATTATTTAATCTTAAAATTGAGATCCTAACTTTTATTGTGCTCAAACACCTTCATATAGTACCCTTGGGAACACATAAACCAAGGGATGAGCTAAATATCTCAGTAAGGGATTAACCATAAGAACAAGGCATTAACACATGGGATAAAAGACATAACATGATGATATCAAAAGTCATGTAACATATGAAACATTAACACATAAACATGGAATCATAGAAACATAGAGTCATAATAATGTGTTATCTACGTAAAACATGAATTTAGTAGGAGTCAAGGCTAACTGCCAAGATCGTTGTACATAGTAGCACAAGCCAAGGCTAACCACCAAGAATATCACACATAACGATTCATGAGACTCAATATTTCCCATTTTATTGGATCTATATCTAGGTTTTACCATATTAAAATTTCAGGAATAGTTTTTCCACAAAAATATTTATACATAAACAATCTTACATAAAACAGAAGGGTTACCCATGGAAAGAATCAGGTACCTCAATCATGTCATAAAACATAACAAATGGGTGTATCATAAAAGTGTCTATGAAAGAAATGAAATAAAATATACATGGAAATTAACATGGAAATATAGGCATGTATCATGGTTAGTGATGTCAAGTTGAAGTGACAACATGTAAGAATTGTATTTATGAAATTTTAACATTAAAACATTTTTGGGCGGTTTTACGGAAAATACTAGAGCCATTAAAATAGAAAAGGGAACAATTTTCAAAATAAAACCAGATTTGAACTAAAAAGGTTTTCATAATAAAAAAATAATTTTTCTATAAATACAATGGTGTCTTAAAACAGAAGATATAGTGCACTTGAAATTGGGAATTTCCCTCAGAATAGGTTTGCTTATCGGGAAATATTGAGGAAGAAATCACTTGAAAACATGTATATCCCAGAAAGAGAATGTTGAAAGGGTATTTATAAATGAATTTGGTAAATTAAAATTGAATTTAAAATATGAACATAAAAATATATGATAACTAAATTTTTGTAAAACGAAGATAATACAACCAGATGGAACAAAGGAGGTTCGAGTAAAATCCCTTACGGATTATCAACATGGTATTTGGTGTACTTAAGAGGGATTAATGAGAGTGAAAGGGGTTTATCACCATTTATAAATCAAGATAGAATCATGGGGGTGGGGGTGGAATCATACCCTGTTATTTGGGATTGCACATAAAAGGGAATAACATAGAGGATATTCTTGAATAAAAGTGAAATAGTGTGGATCTATTACATTAAGTCTAATACTGTTCTCCACTTGATATTAATGAACTGAATAATAAAATTAGGTTAATTAATTAATAATTCCTAAAACTATTATATATGTAAAAGATCTATTATAACCTTTTTATGTTCATTCTTAACCTTTTTGGTGGGTGTAGTGGTTTAATTCCATTGTTTGGGTCTGTTGGTTCCCTTGGTTTTTATGATCAATTTAATTATTTTCATTATATTAGAATCATGTAAAATTGGGATGGTTGTAAGGTACTAGATTTGTCAATAAATTTTAATGAGTAGAGGTATGGATATAAATGAAAACAAATGAACCTAAAAAATAAAGTAAAAGAATTGAAAAGAGGAATTTACCACTTGAATCAATCTTCCTTGAGAGCCTCTTAAGGGGAGGGGATTTGTTATTTGGATAAGACTAAGGGATCATCAAACTGGGGGAGGAGATTGGGGATATTTTTTAGCAGAATTTAGTCAAGGCACAAGGCTTGATAGGAGTGAAGAGAAGAGGTAAGGAGGGTGAAATTTATAGTTTAGGAGTGGAGGATTTTCATAATATTAAAATCCTTAGTTTATTAATTTCCATCAAGACCAAAAATAGCGATGATTCCATGACCAAAAATATTAAAAAGTGATTCCGAATTCTAAATAAGGTTGCTTAAATCATTCATGATGATAGGAAGAGTCCATTTAGCTTATAATGTATATATACAGTAAATTACCATATTTCCTTATTCATAAAAAATCATGTATTTTAGAAAAATCTATAAAATTCACCCTAACCATTTTTCAACATCTAGAATCCAAAAATTGAATCAAATTTTTAGAAATAATTTTATCAATATTTTTAATTTAATTTTTAATTAAAGTTACAATTTACTTGAAAAAATAAATATTTTAAAACTATGAAAGATTGTATAATGCTTTCAAAAATTAAATAATATGTTATAAAATTATATTAAAAACAGAAGACATAAAAATGTTAATTTAAGAATAAAATTTAGGAAAATAATTTTAAAAATAATTAATTAATTGTAATTAATTATTTATGACTTAAAAAATACCAATACTTTCACCGTGGGTATATTATGAATTATAAGATGCCAAAATTTTATTTATAAATTCATGGGTGGGGTTACAATTCTTTTGAAAAATTTACAATTCATAAGGGTCATATTACTATTCATAAGGGTAACAAAACTATTCATAATGGGTAGTTACTATTAAAATAATTTATGTTTGTCTTATCAGACTCCAAACAGCTTATTGATCGTAACCGTGTAGTTAGATTTTCAAAATCCAAATCCCAACAATTACAATATAAGGTTTAAAGTTCCCATAGTACTTAGTAGTTCATTGTGTTTTGATTTCATGTGATTATAATGAATAATTATAAGAAGGAAATTTCCATTGATAAAACATTGGGTTGTTACATTATTCCCCCTTATGAAATTTCACACTAGAAATTTCGATTTACATTCTAAGCAATAAACATGCATGGGTACTATTCCAACATTGTCTCCTCCAGTTCCCATGATGCCTCTTTGTACATATGGTTCTGCCATAGTACTTTGAACATGTGAGTAGTCTTGTTATGTAGAACTTTATCTCTATGATCCAAGATCTTCATTGGATACTCATCAAAAGAGATATCATTTTCCAACTATACCACCATTGTAGAGTCTACATATGAAGGGTATGGTATGTACTTTCTTAAGAGGGATACATGAAAGACATCGTGTACATTGGACATGGTAGGTGGAAGTGCTAGTCGATAGATGAGAACCCCGAAAAGATCAATATTCTTGAAGGGGGATGATTCACCTAGGACTTAACATTCCATTCTTCTCAAACCTCATGAACTTATTCTATGGATATATGCATTGAAATACCATATATCCAACTTTGAACTCAAGGTCTCAATGACAATTGACTGCATAGCTCTTTTTTCTACTATGGTCTACCTTGATGTGCTGTTGAATAGTGTTCACCTTATCCCCAATTTCGTCAACTATTTTAGGTCCTAACAGCTCACGCTCACTGATTTCATCACAACACGATAGTGTTCTTCACCTTTTCCCATAGAGGGATTTTCATGGTGACATTTAGATGGTCAATTGGAAAATATTGTTGTAGGATAATTCAACTTGTGGAAGGTGTTGGTACCATCCTCTTTTGAAGGCCATAGAACATTCTCCTGACATATCTTCTAGTCTTTGACTAGTTCACTTAGACTGGACATCAGTTTGAGGATGATATGACTTAACAATGTTCAGTTCAGTTTAGAACTTTTTGGATACTTTCCCAAAACATTAAGGTGAATATCAGATCTCTATTGAATACAATAGATAGTGGAAATTAATTCAAACTTACCACTTCATTTATATATATCCATGAATGTTGATCCAATGATAATTCTTCTCAAATTTCTATAAAGTGAGCTGTCTTTGTAAGACGATCCACAATGACCCATATAGCATAATTTCCTTTCGATGTCCTTGGATGTCCAGTGACAAAGTATATGGTTATGTTCTCCCACTTCCATGTTATTATGGGTAGTGGTTTCATCATCACCTTAGTCACTTTTATTTCAACCTTCATTTGTTGACATACTAGGCACTTTGATGTATACTCATCAATCGTCTTCTTCATATTGTACAACTGAAAGTTCAATTAGATATCTTGATATATCATTGTGCTACCTAGGTGAATAGAGACGGTTGAGATATGTGCAACATTCAAAAGCTCAGTTTTTATATTTGGATTAGATGGTACACATAATCGTGAACAAAATCCAAAAAATCCCGCCTCATCAATATTGAGATCATTGGATTTCCCATTTTAATGGATTCTAACCCTTTTTAAATTTGCACATATTTTCTTTGAGAATCCTTTATTTTCTCTATGAGGTATGGTTAAAAAATCATTTGAGAAAGTATTGAGTATGTTCCCACATTAATGATTCTTATGTACATACTTTGTATATCTATGAATGTTGGATCCTTTTTAATTCTCATCATTTATAAATATGCAACGATCCTTTCTACTCAGAGAACCTGCCACCTTATTTTCCTTAATGGGATGGTAGTGAATTGTGTATTCATAATCATTGATGATATCTATCCATCTTCCCTAGATCATATTAAGTTGTTTTTGTTTGAAAATATATTTGAGAATCTTGTGATAAATATATTTCTCAAACTTATCCCCATAGAGATAATGTCGCTAAATTTTTATTGCAATGATTATAGCTACCAACTCCAGATCATTCATAGGATAGTTTTTCTCATGAATTTTTAGAAGCCTTGAGGCATAAGACATCACTTTATCATTTTTCATCATCACACGACCTAATCCTTTGTTTGAAGCATCACTATACATCACAAAGAGATCTCCACTTGTTGGGAGTGTGAGCACTAGCATAGTGATTAACCTCGTTTTAAACTCCATAAAGCAGTCTTCACATTCTTGAGTCTAGAAACACTACACTCCCTTACATTTCATCTTGGTAATTGGGTTTAAATATAATGAAATTAGCTTCACAAATCGTCCATAATACATAGTTAAAACTAAAAATCATCGGATCTCTATTACAAATGTTTGGTCATGCTACTCTTCAATCACCTTTATCTTGGAAGAGTCCACATATATCCCTTTGTTGGTGATAAAATTCCCCATGAATGATAATTCCTCCATCCAGAACACACATTTACTATACATCTCATACATATTATCCCTTCGTAATGTCTTTAACATAGTGTTCAAATGCTCCTCATGTTCCTCCTTGATCTTGGAGTATATCAAAATATCGTCAATAAAGACTACAAAAAATTGTTGAGGTAATCTATGGAGACACTATTAATTAAATCCATGAAAATTTCTTGAGAATTAGTGAGCCTAAAGGGAATAACTATGGACTCATAGTTTCCATACCTCGTTCAAAAGGCAATCTTGGGAATATATTCCTTCCTCACATTTAATTGGTGTTATCCTGACCGAAGGTCCACCTTAGAGAAATAACTGGCCCAATGAAGCTAGTCAAACAACTAATCTATCTATGGTGGGGGATACCTATTATTTATCGTGATTTTATTGAGATTATGATAATCCATGTTGAGGTGCAATGATCCTCCCTTCTTTATAAAAAAGAGGACTGTCACACCCCACGATGATGCACTTGGATGTATAAAACTGTTCTCCAGATTCTCCTATAACTTCTTCATAATCTCTTCTAGCTCTATAGAGGACATTCTATAAGATTTCTTGGATATAGGCATAGATCCATGAATAAGTTCAATAGATAACTCAACCTATCAATCAGTAGGAAAACCAAGAAACTCTTTAGGGAAGGAATTTGTGTAACCCCCCATGATGACCATGTCTTCAAGCATGATTCTCTCTTTTTTCTCAATCATTTGATCTAGATATGACCACTCATAAAGAATTTATATCTAGACTTGAGACAATGATCCCAAAGAAGATTCATTTTCCACCTTACACTTGTAAAGAATTGGAGGATACTTTGGGATATGAAGAGTGATCTCCCTTTCCCAATAGTTGATGTTGTCTTCGTATAAATATAGTCAATCGATGCTAAAGATAACGTCGAACTCCAGTAAAGAAGAATAAAGATATTTTCTTGGAGGTTCATTCCAAAAACATTAACTGGAGAGGATTTAGAAACCATGGATCCAATAATTGCCCCATTCTATGTTTTCTCAGATAACTTATCCTCCAAATTTTGACGTGGTGTTTGAATAGTTCTACTAAACATTGAAGATTTGAAAGAATGTATAGAACAAGAATCAAATAGAACATTCACTATTCTGGAATAAATACCTAGTGTACCTTCCACAACATCATTTTCCAAATCCACCTCAGTTGTAGTGATATCATAAGGCCTTCCTTATTTCATTTGGAGTTGTTGTTGATTTCCTTCAACAATCCTCAGCTTAGGGGAATTGTTCACATAATGAACATGCTCCTTGCAGTTGTAACAATGCACTGAAGGCTAAGTGTTGATCCAAAACATCCTTTATTATTCCAAATTTGTGGGACTATTCACTTCTTTTTAGTAGTTTTTAGACAAATGTACCAAAATTATACATTTGAAGAAATTGATGGTTCCCTTTAAATAGTTCCCAAGATGCTTCTTCCCACAAATTTTACAGGTGGGATGATCGGGCTTCTTTCCATAGGGGAATTTATTTATAGAACTGACCATATTAAATTCAATTTTCCTCTTTTTTCTATTGGTACAAAGATACCACTGAGAGTATTAGATCTCAATTCAACCTTAAGGTAACAACAGACAATATTCTCATAGCTATAAAACTTTTTAATCACCAACGCTTTTCATAGAATTGGCTTTAGTACAATAAATAAGTGATACAACTTTATTTTGATGTTCAAAACAAATCCAGAGGTATACCTTGCAAGCCTTTTAAAGTTTTATTCATACACCCTGATTGACTCATCTTCCTTATTATTGAGTTTGAGGAACTCTCTTTCCATCGTGAGACAGAGGGTTCATGGAAAATATTTATTAAAAAACATACTATGGAATTCCTCCCAATTCATGGAATCAATTTTCTTATGAGACTTCCTATTATTGATCAGTGTCCACCACTGATCATCTTCCCCATCCAAGAGATAGACCAAAAATATTACTTTCTCTTATTCTGAGCACTGGAGGATATATAATATATTTTCAATAGAGTTAATCCACTGTTCCATGAGGAAGGGATTAGAATATCCACTAAACATGGTGGAATTTTCCACATGAAGGATTCAACATAAATGTTCTCTTTCCTTGGACGAGGATGGTGTTCTATAAGATTCAAATCATTATTCATAACTCGAGCCAGCTGAGCAATTACTTTCATGATGTTTTGAGAACCCATTCTCATCATATTAGGCATATCATTAGGGAAATCTTCACATTCCCTATCACATTTATTGTTGGCATGTGTTCTTCAATTTATTTCCATTAACTATGAAAAAAATTTACAATTAGAGGAATTGAAACATATTTATTGGGAATAAAAAATAAATGTTTGAACATAAGAGTATAAAATTGTAAAGGATAAGTATATCCTAACTTGTGATTACCTATGTTTTAATCTAGGTTATCCTTGATATATTTCTTATCTTATACTCTAATGGGATTTTATTCATTTCCATAATAATGTTTTTTACCATGCTCATGAATTTACCAATGTATATCCCCCGGTAGTGTCAAACCGAGAGTGCGTCAAGGCCCATTGTCGTGAACCTGTTCCCATTCGTGTCTATCTCAAAGAGGTGTTTTTGAGTTTTACCCTTATATAGATCTATGCCGAAGCCAGATCTACCTATATGTATCCAGGATGAGAATATTTTTTTTGATAAACCACTTAATCTATACATACCAATATTTAGGGGTATTTTCTTATACTTAGTCTCATCCTTAATGTTCTTACTAAAGTTCTCTATTCCTAATCTCCAAAAATAACTAGACCATGATCTGATACCAACTATATAAACCCTATCCTTTTTTACATAACATTACATGATTTTAAGAAAAATTATACATAAAAGTACAAGACAAGGACTGTGAAGTGTAGTTTCTTTGAAGACCAGGTACATGAAACTAAAAACATGGGAATAAAAAACACTTATTTATTTAATATTCAAATTGAGATCCTAAAATTAATTGTTCTTAAACAACTTCATAAGGTACCTTGGGGAACACATGAACAAAGAGAGGATCTAAATATCTCAGTAAAGGAATAACCATAAGAACAAATCATTAGAACATGGGAGAACCGACATGCCATGATGATATAAAAAGGCATGAAACATATTAAATCTTAGCACAAAAACATGGAATCATATAAACATGGATTCATAATAATGTGGCAGCAACATAAATCATGACTTTAGAATGAGTCAATGATAACTTCTAAGACCGTTACACATGGCAGTACAAGCCAATGCTAATCGCCAAGACCGTCACCCATAACGTCTCATGAGACAAAAAAATTATCAATTCATTAGAGCTCCATCAGGGTGAAACCATCATAAATTATCATGAATATTATTTCCACATAATTAATAATATATAATCAATCTTACATAAACATAAGGGTTACCCATGAAATAAATTAGGTACCACAATCATGTCATAAAGCATAAAAAATGGGCTTAAAATAAAAGTGTCCATGAAAGAAAGGAAATAAAATATACAATTAAATTAATAAGGTAAAATAGGCATGTATCATTGTAAGTGATTTCAATTATATGTGACAAAATTTAATAATAGTATTTAAGAAATTTTATCTGTAAAACTTTGTTTTTGGTTTTAAAGAAAATACTATAGAGCCTTTAAAATAGAAAAGGGGAAAATCCTTTAAATAAAAACAGAAGTAAACCAAGAAGGTTTTTATAAAAAAAGACATCTTTTTTAAAGACAACTTTGGATTAAAACATAAGAAAGAGGGAACTTGATATCAAGTAATAATTCAAGAAGTTCCTTGAGAATATGTTTTCTTATCGGGAAGTATTGAGGAGCGAGTCACTTAAAAAATGTATATCCCAAAAAGGGAATGATGAAAGGTTATTGATAAATGAATTTGGTACATTTACATAGAATTTAGAGGATTCAAATAAAATGATTAGATACATAATTTTGGTAAAATAAAGATAAAGCATATTAAAGGAACAATGGAGGTTCGGGTAGAATCCCTTACAAATTATCGGCATGGTATCAGGTGTACTTAAGAGGGACTAATAAGAGAAAAAGGGATATATAATCACTTATACATCATTATTCAGTATGGGGGATATGAAAAATAATATCCCATCATTATGGATTACACATAAAAGAGCATAACATCGAGGACATTCTTGAATAAAAGTGAAATAGAGAGGATCCCTTTGCTGAATTTCAATGATGTTATCCACTTGATATTAATGATAAGAATAATACAATTATGTTAATTAATTAATAATTAAATAACCTCTACTATACGTAAAAGTGTTTTTATAACCTTTTAATGTTCATTAATGACCTTTTTGGGGGGTTAAGTGGTACAATTTCATCATTCAGATCCGCTTGCTTCGTTAGTTTTTACGATTGGTTTATATATTTTCATGAATGGAGAATCATGTTAAATGGGGATGGGTTTCCAGAATTGGAGTTATATTTTATTATTTAACATCCATAAGTTTACATGTTTGTAAATTTAATTTTGTTACATGGGGGGATATTGAATAATTATATAAAACTTTAGTGAAAAAATTTTGTGTTTATTGGCGGTTTTTGATCACTACGAACTCATTTTGCATTATAATTTAATATCGTGTGTACAAAAAGATTATATAACCTTACATATGATATATTAAATAATAATCTGGTCCAACCACAACAAAAATGGTTTCATGACCATAATTTATGCTGGTAAAATAAATTTAAAACCCATCGTCTTTGAATTTGGTTAATTAACACATCTCAGATGGTGTCTTTAATACTAGTACAAAAGAAGAGTAAAATAGAGATGATAATAAAATATTCCATTATGATTACAACATTATAGTACATTAAATGTACTGGAGTTTTCATAACATTTGGATAAAGAGAGGTGAGGATAGAAAAGAAAAAAAATGAACTTGAAAATAAAGTAAAAGAATTGAAAAGGGGAGTTTGCCTCTTGAATCAATCTTCCTTGATAGATTCATAAGGGGAGAGGATTTGGTCTGTAGAAGAGACTAAGGGGTGTTAGACATGGGGTGGAGCTTGGGGAGAGATTTGAGAACAATTTAGGAAAGTAACTAGGCTCGAGATGAGTGAAAAGAGGAGGTTGGTGGGGGGGGGGGTATTTATAGTGGAGGATATGAGGGATTTCATAATATTTACTTCCTTAGTTTATTAATTTCCCTAAAGACTAGAAATATTGACGATTACACAACTGGAAATATTAATAATTTCAGTTTAATTTGAACCAAGTGTTCTTACATCATCCATGATTATAGGAATAGTCCATTTATCTTATAATGTATATAAATGATAAATTGCTATATTTTAGTATTCATAAAAAATTCAAGTATTTTAGAAAAATCCCAAAAATTCAACCTAACCAATTTTTGATGTGTATAATCAAATAATGAAATCCATTTTCTAGAAATAAATTTTTTATTATTAATTTTATATTTAATTAAAATCAATCTTAGCTTGAAAAAATACAAAATTTAAAACGTTGACTTATTTTATAATGGTTTCAAAAATTACATAAGGTATTATAAAATTATCAAAAAACCAAAAGAAATAAAATTGTTAATTTATAAACACCTTATAGGAAAATAAATTTTAAATTAATTAATTAATTTTAATTAATTATTTATGACTTTCAAAAATACTAATATTTTTTCTATGGTCATATTATCAGTTATAAGATTCTTGAATTTTATTTATACATTCATGGGTGAGGTTACTATTCTTTAGTATGATTTAAAATTCATAAGGTTCATATTACTATTCATAACGGTAACATTACTATTCATAAGGGTCGGTTACTATTCAAAAAAATAAGTTTGTATTATTGGACTCTAAAGATCTTACTGATCACAACCGTGTATGTCAGATTTTCGAAATTAAAATCACAGAAGTGAAAATATTATGTTTAAAGGTCACATAGTACTTAGTAGTTCATTGTGTTGTTATTTTATGTGATTACATGACATAATTATAAAAAAGGAGCTTCCATTAATAAAAAATTGGATTGTTACATTCTAAGGGCTCACCCTGATAGTAGTCCAATGCATTGGGTAATGAAATTAATCTCTAGAGATAACATTTTTTACAATAAATTAGTGAATAAACATGGTAATTTATATGACACACTAGTGATTTACTGTAGTGATATTCTTATGAATGTATAAATTAAATTTTGTAGCCATATTTTCATGTTATGATTCAATTTATAATTTTTATCATATTCCTCTTTCTCATGACTTTATGATGTTCTTCATGTTCTTACTGATATTCCTTAATTTTACATGTAAAATGTTTTAATTATTTTCCATTACTAAGCCTTATGCTCACAATTTCCTTTGATGTATGTCCGCAGATTATGGGATTCCACAAATGAACTTAGGACGATCATTAAATATGACTTTCAAGTGGAATAGAATAATGTTTTATGTTTTCATTTATTATGTACCTTATTTCTAAGACACTAAAAATTAAAATATCCTCTTCTTCTAATGTCATGAAAAGTTAAATAATTAAAAGTTATGATTCTATAGTTAGTATCAAAGGATAGTTTAGTTATTTTTGGAAATTAGGATATGAAATATTTTAGAAGAACCCCATAGAAAATTTTAAATATTAGAAAACATATTTTTATTTTGGTGAAATATTAAGTAAGTGGTTTCTAAACAAATAAATCCCTTTATAGATAAAAATAAATGGATCTGTCTCTGGAATATATTTATATGGGGTAAAATTAAAAAACACCACTTTGAGATAAACTCTAATAGGAACTGGTGCACAAAAAAGGGTCATGCTGCACTCCTAGTTTGACACTCCTGGGGGATATGTTCTGTTAATCATAAGATTTTTTATGAACCATTATGAAGTATTTATAGAAAATAAAATTATTGATAATGTGTTTATGAATGATGTTTCAAGACTTAAAAATACTTTATAGTAATAATCATCTTAAATGAAATAAGTTTCCCACTATGGTTTTCTTCTTTTAGAAAATGGAATGAAATTCGATGAACCATGAAAATGGTGACTGTAATGGACCATGTGATAATTTTCCTCTGATAGAATCCAACATGGAATCTTTCACATGAATGATGAATTAAATGAATCAAGTTATGGGAAATAACTTGAATCAATTGGAGATATTGATTTCACCAAGAAGGTAACAACATTCCTTTGAGTCCTTTATGTATCAACAACCACAAACATTAAATGGATCTACCAACCCGTTGACTGTAGAATAGTGGATAAGCTCTATAAGAAAGATCTTTTCGGTATTTTGTAGTTCTCAATATGATAATGTAACCTTGGATTTTTACTGCTTAGAGGGAGAAGTTGATTAGTGGTGGGAAGTGATTAAAAACAGGAGGCCAATAGTAGAGATTGAAGCTATGGAGTGGTAAGAGTTGAGAGGGATATTCTTCAATAAGTATTTCCCTCATTCGATGAGAATAATGATGGTGAAGGAAATTATCTAGCTAAAGAATAAGGAGAATAATTTATGGGAAGCTACGAGATGAACTTCACCAGACATTTCTATAACACCTCAAGCTTTGTCATGGATCCTAATGGGAAGGTTGATCAATTATTTAGTGGACTGAGAACTCATATATGAAAGAATATATCGAACCAATACTATGATAGATTTAGAATATTTTTAGGAGTGCTATAAAAGTTTAAATAGAGTTTGGTGAGAGGTAGGGATATAAAAAATCTAATGAAAATAAGAGATCAATGGAACCAATATTGGGGAGGAGATTTGATTAGGGAATAGGTGGAATGAAATGCAACTTACCACATGTAATAAATGTGGGAAGAATCATTCAGAGAACTGACTTCTCAGGAGTGGGGACTATTAAAATTGTAGAAGAGATGGTTATATCTACTGAAATTGTTGTAGTGAGGTGAAGTGTCAAATTCCCAATACTAATGACAAATGGAAGATGGTGTGGGCCCTACTTGAAGTCAAATGCTTCATGTGTGGATATACTGGACACCTTCCAAACCACATTTTTAAACTTAGGGAACTGGAGGGGAATCACCATCAGCCTCAAAATTGAATAAGGGAGAAAGGTCATTATTATGCTATTACGAAGGCTGAATTTGAATATTCAAATGATGCGGTGGTAGGTACTCTTTTTATCTTGTCAAAGATTGCAAGTACTTTTTATGATTCTATTTCTATTCATTTCTTTATTTCCTAAATGTTTGCAAAGAATATAGAATTAATTCCTGAACTATTAAAATATTCATTATCAGTCAAGAATCATAGAGGGATTATCTAAGAAACAACAATGTTTAGAAAATATAGTATTTAATTTAGTGCATGTAATCATATTAAAAATATATTAGTCATTCTTATGTTGGAATTATACGTTATACTAGGGATTTAATGGATCTCAATGTTTAATTCTAGGATAAAATGCATAAGAAAAGAAATATTAGTAGTCTTTAAAAAAACAAACAGTTATCTTCCATGGAGAGATATCTCGACCTGATCTTTGTCTAGAATCACCATCTATAGCTTTATTTATGTAGTTTATTGGTGAATAAGAAGAAGGAAATGGGTGTATAAGGATAGAGAATTTCCCCTACATTTATAAATACATTGAAGTATTTCCAGAGGAGTTACTTGGACCTCCCACCGATAGAGAGGTAGTGTTCCCCATTGAAATCACACCTGGTTCCAAGACAATTTCAAAACCTCAATATAGAATGAAGAATGTGGTGCTAGAGGAATTAAAGAAGTAACTCCCAGATATTTTAGAGAAGGGGTTTATCTGGACAAGTGTGTATCCTTAGAAAGAAATTGTTCTCTTTGTGATGAAGAAGGATGAATCAATGTGGTTAATAATTGATTATAGAAAACTTAATGGGATCACAATAATTAAAAAGTACCCTCTTCCAAGAATTGATGATTTATTTGACCAACTTCATGGGGATCATTCCTTCCGAAAGACTGATCTTATATTTGGTTATCATCAATTGAGGGAGAACAAAGAAAATATTCCTAAGACTACCTTATGATCAAGATATGGAAATTATGAGTTTGTTTTTATGCCATTCATATTGACTAATGAACCTTCTATTTTTATGGATTTGATGAATAAAGTATTTAAAGACAACCTTGATAAATGTTTTGTAGTTTTTTTGATGATATTATGTTATATTCCAATATCTATAAGGAGATTGAAGATTATCTATGGGTTATATTGCAAAATCGGAGGAAGGAGAGGTTATTTGGAATGATTATAAAGTTTGAGTTTGGGATACAAAAAGTTTCGTTCTTGGGGAACATTGTATCCAGTGAAGGAATATCAGTTTACACGGAAAGGAAAAAGGTTGCAGTGAATTGGACACATCATACAATAGTAACTAAGATTCGTAGTTTTATTATTTTAGTAGGATATTATAATATGTTTTTGAAAAAACATTTCTTTCCTTTTTAATCAATTAAATTAACTTGAAAAGCACACAATTTCATCTTGAAAAATAAGTGTCACGAAAGTTTCTAAGAGGTGAATTAGAGATTGGTTACTACACTCGTGTCTACTCTACTCTAAATCATAGAAGAATTCATTATTTTTAGTGATTCATCTCTGAAAGGTATTGGGTTCCTTCTCATGAAAATGACAATGTGATTTCTTATGCATCTCAATAGTTAAATCCCCATAAAAAGAATTATCCTATGCATGATCTTGAGATGGATGAATTTTTTTTATATGAAGATACGAATGCACTATCCTTCTGCAGATAAATGTGATATATACACAAACCATTAATGTTTGAAGTATATTTAAAAATAGATGGAGCATGATACAGAGGATATGGTTGGAACTTCTTAAATACTATGACTGTTCAATACATTATCATCCCAAAAGATCAATCAAATTCACTGATTCATTAAGTAGGAAAGACCATGTTGTTCTAGTAATGATGAGGATTCCAAGATATACCTTGATCATATACCTAGTGAAACTGGTCACAACAATATTAAGGAAAGGGACATCATCAATCCTATCCCAAATGATTTCTCATACTTTATTAATAGATAATATCATTAAATATCAAAAAGAAGGTCCTTTATTACTGAATATGTTTGAGGCTATGAAAGATGATAATTTTACAAAGTTCAATATTGATCAAGAAGGTGTACTGAAATTTCATACAAAACTATATGTTCCATCTATTCTAGAAATTAAGAAGGAGATGATGGATAATGCTAATTTCTCAACATTCTCTATCCATCATGGAAGCATGAAAATGTATAGGGACCTTCTTGATCATTATTTATGGGATATTATGAAAATGGAGATTGTCGACTGCACTACAAGGTGCCTGGTGTGTCAATAAGTGAAGTAAGACTGAAAACTTCCTATAGGGGTATTACAACCACTACCTATAATAGCATGGAAGTGGTACAATATCAATATGGACTTTGTTACTTGTCTCCCAGGAACATCCAAAGGTAAAAATGTGATATGGGTTATAATGGACCATCTTACTAGGACTTCCCATTTTATTTCTATGCAGGAATATTTCTCTCTTGATCAACTTTCCAGGATTTACATGAAATAAGTGGTAAGGCTGCATGGAGTTCCACTTTCTATTGTATCTAATCATGATCCAAAGTTCACATTAGAATTCCAGAGAAGTCTCCAACATGATCTATATACCAAATTGAATTTTAGTACAACCTATCACCCCTAAAAAGATGAACAATCTAAATAGACTATTCAGACACTCGAGGACGTGCTGAGAACATACTCAATGGAATTTAAAGATGGATGGGATCAACATATCCCATTAGTTGAGTTATCTTACAAAAAAAAATTCCACTCAAGCATTCAAATGGAACCCTATGCAGCACTATATGGGAAGTGATGGAGAACTCCTACTTTCTAGGATAAAACTAGTGAGAGAAAGCATCTTGGGACTGATCTTGTGAAAAAGATGATAGAAAAGGTTCAGCCGTCCAACAAAACATTAAGGCTACTCAGATTCGGTAGAAGAGATATACCGACCACTGTTGAAGGGACTTGGAGTTTGATGTTAGTGAAAAGGTTTTCATTCAAATTTCTCATTGGAAAAGAGTCATGAGGTTTGGGATAAAATGGAAGCTCGACCCTAGGAACATTGACCCCTATGAAATCATTGATCACATATGAAAAATATCCTATCAAATTGAACTTCCTCCAAATCCAGCTCAAGTTCATGATGTATTCCATGTATCCCTCTTGAGGAAGTACATACCTGACCCTTCATATGCACTGAATCCAGAGGCGGTACAATTGGAACACGACCTATCTTATAAGAAGAAGCCATTGGAGATCTCAGTTCAATTGGAATAAGACCAATCACATGCACTGAATCCAGATGTGTTAAAGTGTTGTGGAGGAACAAAAAATATGAAGAGTCCACATGGGAACCATAAGATACTATGAGAGGGAAGTACCCACACCATTTATCTTCTGAGGGTACAAGTAAAAACTTTATGGAAAAATTTTCATAAGGGGGAAAAATGTAACAACCTTAACATTTGAATAATATATTATTTTCTAAAAACATATATTTTACCATTTCATAATGAATAGAAATATATACATATAAATGAAATTTGAAAATTTGGTTTTTACCATTATACAATTGTTGGTTAATATGAACATTGGAAGCAATAATATTTTTTAACATTATAATTATTGTTTATAAATTAAATGATAATGGACAATTAATGTATAAAAAAGATTCTATAGCCTCATCTAGTATAATCAGGCCATACGAAGTCCATTTGTCGAATCTTGAGAAGGGGGTAGCGTCACTAGGCTTCTCTGTAGACCAATCACAGTTGGAGCTTCAATATGTTAAGCTTGAAAGAAATCACCTAGTACTGAAGATTAGCACTCAAGAAATGTTATACGAGTCACCCCAAGAGTCCATCACCATCTCAAACATTAACCTTAGGTCATATGTATGTGTTTTAAGGGGTTATGTTTCAAGGACCTAGTTGCTTAAAATTTAATCCCATTTTTTAAATAAAATTTTTATTTCATCATTTCTTTTTTAAGAATAGTTTTTCATAAAAATTGTTATGGAATATGAAAAATTGATTTTCCGGGTAAAAATTGTACTTTTATTTCGATATTAAAGTAATTATTTATTAATAATTCTTATTATAATGAAATATTATTATAAAACACCCCTTTTTAATTACAAATGATAAAATAATTTTTTTAAGTGTTAGACATTTTACTATGCATGTCACTATGCATTTTCTTTCAGCTATTATTTTTAATAGTCCAATATTTCTATAGTTAAAAATTAAATTTATTATATGTAGAGATTTATTAAGGTAAAATAAATGTTATTTTTGAATTCAAAATGTCGATATTAGGTTTTGGTGAATTAATGAGAAATTTATAAAATACGTTAGTTTTTTCTCAATAGTAAAAATACTGTTTGAGTTTTTCGGTAAGTTTAATGACATCATAGATATTTCATAATGATGTATTGATTAATACAAAATTATGTTCGACTCTTATGTGTTAAATTAAATCATTAGGTTTCCCAAGTGGAAAATACCATGGGCAAGCCCATGGTTTTGAAAATACCACTAATGAGGTGTCCTTTGAAATTAACAAACAACTCTCAATATTTTGATATAAATAACCACCCATTCCAATTTTTATATTCATTAAAAATTCATCCTACATGAATTTCATATATTTATACCTCCAAATGAGTCATCCCAAGGCTACCATTATAGTGACCCGACCTTTTCTTTCATTACTATTACATCATTTCAAATATAAACAACATAATAGTATTACACATAGAGGATCCAGAGGTTTAGTGTCTTGGGAAAACTAGTACCATACATGACAAATACAACATCAACCATAAATATTTATTTAATTTCTTCTTCACTAGCTTCTTAGTGGAACTTTTCCTCTCCTTAGTACATGTAGCCACCTGAGGATATACATCAAAAGGGGTGAGATAGAAGCCCAGTAAGAGGATAGATATGAACAATATAGCATGGGGTGATCATAATCATAACATAGGCAAAAGATCATGAACATGAGAGGAGCATAAATCAAAGACTTGAAATGTGGAAATGAATAAAAATGAAAC
This sequence comes from Viscum album, assembly GCA_963277665.1. NCBI lineage: Eukaryota > Viridiplantae > Streptophyta > Magnoliopsida > Santalales > Viscaceae > Viscum > Viscum album. The sequence goes on from OY728158.1 coordinate 16,305,709, forward strand.
ATCATGTCTTAGTGGTTAACTACCACAAATACTTGTGAACCAAGCTAGCATCTTGTTCAAAAATAATTTCACATTTACTCATGATATTCATCACTTTACCCAATGCATTGGAGCGCTATATAATTCCGGGCGCACCCGTCACATTTAAACATTCATATTGTGCTATATAATTCCGGGCGAACCCGTCACATCATAACATTATCATTTATCATGATTTCCACAATGAACATATAAAATAAATCAACATAAATATCCCATGAAAAGTAATGGGGTTCATCACATAATAACACATTCATAAGCTTGGGGTTCCCAAAAGGAGGAGGAAATAACATACATGTTACAAGAACCGTTCACTTTGAGTGAGAAGTAAAAGGGGCGTTCTTAAAAGAAGAGTTCTTTTAGAAAACACATTTTTGGACATAAAAACTAGTGAAAAACATGTATATCCTAGAAAAGTAAATTAAATTATGAAAAATGGATCTTTGAGTAGTAACCATATCAAAAATGGAGTGAAAGAGGGAGAACCCGAAGGAAGAAAATTGGGTTCGAGATTTCCCCTTACCTTGTACCCGAATGCTTTCTTCTCTTTAATGTCCTGTATAATGAAATTATATTAATTAATTATAAATCCAGAACCATGTGTACATTAATAGGGTTCATTATTTCATATTATGTTCATTTGGATGACTTATAGAGTTCAAAAACATTGTTCGAGGATGTTTGTTTTTATGGTTTTTCTTGGGTAGTTCACTTGTATTCTTAAATTGATTTTTGGGTAGAATATGGGTAAACATCCAGAACTGATATTTCATGTTATTAATGATATTACAGAAGCTTGAATGATTTTCTAATGAATTATATTATATCCATGTGGATGAATCATTATATAAGAATTAAATGAAGATTATTTGGGTTAATTTGAGCGGTTTTTGGATCACAACGAACTTGTTTTAACTTTTCACTTAGTAATATGGCCATAGGTTATTTAAATAACTTAAAATAGAAAATAATACATATAAAATATTCTTTTTAACCATAAAAATGGTTTAATGACCAGATTGAAGGTAGAAATGGACGAAGAGAACATGCCGTTTTTGAAGGTGATAAATTTAACACCTCATGAACAACGTTATCTTTAATAAAATAAAAGGAAGAGGGAATAGGTTCGGGGTGATATAATATACCATTAGAATCATAATATTACATTATATGTAGAATAATAGAGTTACAAAACAATTTGGATTAATATAGGTAGGGAGAGATCAAGAAAGGAACTTGAACTTGAAAGGAAATTAATGGAGAAGAGGGAGATAAATTACCTTTAGAATCCTCCTCTTGAGAACCTCCTTAAGGGCCTAAGATTGGTCTTTTGATGAGACCAGAAGCTCTTGGACGTGGGGGAGAGTCTGGGAAGGTTTTTGGGCAGAGTTTAGAGAAGTCTTGGAGCTTGAGAGGTGTGAGGAAAAGAGGGAGTGAAGGGTGGCTTTTATAGTGGAGGGGAGAGTGGTTTCCTTAATATAAAATTGATTAGTTTATTAATTTCACCTAAGACAAGGAATAGTGAGTCTTGGATGAAAAATAATATTAATTTTATAATGTAATCCCGAACCAAGTGGGATTACATCATCTGAACATCATCGATGACTCAATTAATACATTATTTAGCTTTTATTGTGAATTATCGGATTCTACTATTCATAAAAAATTCAAGTATCTCAGAAAAATCCCAAAAATTTACCCCAACCATTTTTCTACGTGTAGAATCCAAAAATGAATTCCATTTTTCAAAAATAATTTTCTAAATATTATTAATTTAATATTTAATTAAAATCATAATTTACTTAAAAAACAGTTTTTAAGATTAAAACTGATTTTATAGTTCTTTCAAAAATTAAGTAGGGTCTTATAAAATTATCTAAAAACTATTAGACATTGATTAAATAATTTATGAATACATTTAAAGGAAATAAATATTCTTTTAAATTAATTAATTAATTATAATTAATTATTTATGACTTATAAAATACCAAAACGTTTACTAAGGTCAAATTATCACTTTCTATGATGTCTAAATTTTATTTTATTATTCATAGGTAATGTTACTCTTTTTTACTATTCATAAGGGTCATATTATTATTCATAAGGGTAGGTTACTATTCATAAGGGTAGGTTACTATTCACTGAAAATTATTTTTGTTTCATTAGACTCCAAAAACTATCTTAAACACAACCATGTATGTTGGATTTCCAAAATTCCAAACATAGGGGTGACAAAATTATGTTTAAAGGTCACTTATCACTTAGTAGTTCATTATTTTGTGTTTTTATGACATAAATATAAGAAGGGAATTTTACATTGAAATAATTTGGGTCGGTACAACCATAATCCTCCAAGGTCTTAATCATTGAGTTTTAGAAGTTACTCTTCAAGGTAAGGGAATTCCCAACTTCTATTTTCCTTTCAAGTTCTCTTTTATGGGGTATGTCTCTAAAATTTCCATACCATGTTCTTATTTACATTTTATTCTATCCTTATACTGTATTATGAGTCTTTTGTGAATATATGAACTCTTTCCCTACTCGTTTTAATGTTTTCTAAAACCATGTTTAATAGCCGTTATGTTGTAGAATTTTCGTCTCAAAATATCTCTATTTTTCACAAGAAATTATTATATTTTCATTATGTGAATACCCAAACCTATTTCATTTCTATGGGTATTCATAAAGACATAAAATATATTTATTTTATTCTATAATTGATATACATAAAACCCTCATTCCCTTTCCATGGGTTATGAATGACATAATGATCATGTTTTTAATAACTTATTAAAAATGCCATGATTTTGATATGAAACACATTTTTTATTATCTTTTGGTTATTTATTAAATGTTTTATTATGATATATGTAGATCACATGAAAATAAATATATATTAAGGGTAATATTTTATAGCGCTCCAATGCATTGGGAAAAGAAATTAATCTCTAGAGATGACAAGTTTTACGATACTTTGGTGACTAACCTTGGTAAATTTAATGGCACATTGGGGATGAATCTTGGTGATATGATTATTAATGTCTAAATTAAATTTTGTAGCCACAATTTCAAGTTATTTTTCATGTTATTATTTTTATAATATTCCTCTTTTTTATTCCTTTATAATGTTCCTCACATTCTTAGTGACATTTTTCAATTTCACATGTAAACTGTTTCACTTGTTTTCACTTATTGGGCCTTCTTCTCACCCTTTCCTTTGATGTATGTCCCCATGTTATGAGATGTAATAAATTTAAATAGTTTTAAATTTAAATAATATTTTCATGTGGAATAAAATAATTTTTTTTACATTTTCTTGTATTATGTACATTATTTTCAAGACACTAGACTTTATAAGATCCAATGTTAATTAATAAAAATGCAAGATAGCCTAATACATTTCAGGGACAACTCTCCATAGAATCAAATGATACATTAGATTTTGAAAAAATTAATTTAGATATAAAATATAGAACCAATATCTAATACTAATTATTTTAGTTAAATTATAAAAATTATTGTAGATACCCAGATACTGACATGTTTTAGGATTATCATGAATTCAATGAGGGGGTATGGGGAGTTAAATTGAAAATATTTTCATTTATATTCCACCATAAAAAACATTCTTCTATAGTTAATATGAATGACATGATTAAAATTTTAAATTTACTACCTCTTCTATAGACACAAACATAGTAGATATAAAAAATTTACATGGTTAACCACTCAAAACCAATGGCCACATCCTTGTAAGAATATGGAAAACCTGAGATCACATGATCAAAAAATCATTATTGATATGAACAAGCATGAACTAACCTTGAAAACATATTATATAAAAAATTCCTCCCAACTATTGTAATGTTTTATTAAATAATAAAAAAAATGATCTTAAATAGATACAATAAATATAATCTTTATCCTACAATGAGAGTCTCCACTTTTCTGCAGATGAGTAATAACTCCTCCCCTCTTCTTAATACAATGAATTTGTTGTCAAACAATGAGTGATCACAATATTTTATAACCAAATGTATTATTTTCTTACTCAATAATTTATCTTTATGAAATAGTAATATATGAATATAAATTAGTAAATATCCTCTCAAAACATCACTACACATACCATCATAGTCTACTTCTTCTTCAAGTCCACCCTCTATCTTCATATCCAATTATTCTTACTCGAAGATTTTATTTTGATGATGTATATCTACACTTACCTTTTCTATAATATTATTTATTCTTTCATTTCTATTATTAAACTTTTAAAACTTCATAAAATTAATCTATCAAACACTCTCTTCTCACTTAAATGCGATCCAATTGCCACTTACGTTGGAATATAAATTTCAAATTCGAAATCTAAATCTAAATTCCATTATCTAAATTTCTATTTTTTATTTGAGATATTGGATAAATATTTACTTTCTAGTCACCAATGATTTGTTTTGGATACCTTAATGATATAATATAAGAATCCCATAATTATCTTATAAAGAACAATTAGAAAATTTAACTGAAACTATGATATAAAACTAGTCATACAATGACCATGATTATTTTTCTGGGACTATTATCTTCATGGTGTAATAATTTATACTATATTTTTATGGAAAGATTAGAAAATTGGTTATATTTGAACTACTAAACTCTCATGGAATTATAGGATGATCAAAATCAATTTTGGTTTGACCTCTTTAACCTTTATTTATCACCAAATTTTCATGTGCACCTAAATTACAATGTGACTATGATTCTATAGAAAAATCTCACCCTTCATATTGAATCCTTATTTACATCACCAATAAACCCAAAACATTTTATGGAATTTTTATTTTGGAATGATATTCATGTCATGACGAACTGTACCAATCATCTTTATATATTTTGGGCAGCAAATCACATCATGGAATTATTTATTCAGACATGATTTGTTTCAAATACTGAAACCTAATTATATAAGGGCTCATAAAACTGTGGTAACTTCCTTTGTAGCTTGTTTTCTTCCTCATAACCCAAACTCCTCTGACGATTTACTCTTCAACTGTAACCTTATTCCAAATCGTCCAGCCTCTCAAAGGAATTTAACTAAAAATAAGTCATAAAAAAACTTGAGTAAGAATACAATTCAAATGTTGACTAATGCATTGACAATAAAATACAATAATAAATTCATAAATCATATCCAATTGAAATTTACATAAAAAGACACCTCTTCTCTTTAATATTTCTTATGATAAATTCTTTCAGGAAATAATTGACCATAAAAAAATTTGTGGTTATAATATAAAAGGATTTTTTAATAGATTCTCTAAGATATGACACATTGGAGATGAGAAAATCACACCAATGGGTTCAAATATATCGAGGAATAATTTTTTTTCATTTTCCATTATTAAATTAATTGCACAAAACCCTTATTTTTAATTGGGTATCACTATGTTAGTTCTAGTGTTATGACTTTGATCTGGTGTAATTTTTTTAATTTCTTTTCATTTGTTTCTTTGATTATGAAACTGATTATAATATTTTGTATCAAATTATTTTTGTGATTATTTATCTTATACTTTTATTTAAATATACTAATTTTTGAGTAGTGTTCATAAAAATAGTCCCAACACAATGATCTATTACCATGTAAAATTTTAGATGGCTATGTTACAACCAACCAAATATGAAAAAAAGTTGTAAATAAGAGGAAGTGGGAGGTGCATAACGATTATGTGAATATGAGGGTGCATAGTGCAGGAGAGTGAAAACAAAAATATGATAAATGAAAAGAAAATAATATAAAAATTAATATGCGTACCACTGGCCATCATTGTACCTCAAAATTCCACCACCTCATTGAAATGAGGAGAAAATAACATCTGGTGACTTGTACATTTCATAGGTAATTCTAATTAATTATTTTTAAACATATTATGCTGGAAACATCTTGGAGACAAATATAAAATCAAATAGTACCCCATTAATAATGGTTTCTTTGATCTTGAATTTCTAGTAGGGTCCATTTTACTAGGATGGGTTGGGTCAAGATTTTCCTGACCCACTCAGTCATCTTTTAAACACAAAATAAACCTCAAAGAGAGAAAAAAAATATTATTTTTTTAACTATTAGTAATTTATTAAAGTATTATAATGTGTGGTGAAATATATTTTAAATGAATTACACTTGTTTTAAAATTATTTTCAATCAATTAAAATGTCTTAATGTATATTTTTAACTTAATGAAAATTTATTAAGGAATTTCTCTATATGGGTGATTATGAATTGAAACCAACCTATGAAGGTTTGGATTATATATTTATATAATATTATTACAACAATGTTGAATGTAATAATTAAATATTAAATATTATAATTTATATATTTTTAATATCTCATCTCACTATTAAATAATTATAAAATCCAAAACATCCATATTATATTTAATTAAATGTATTCTTACATCCCAAGACCTCCTCACCCATTAGTTAGTATAAATATATTAATTTGGAGCTGATGATGGATATTTTTTTGAGCTATGAATGGGATAGGACTAGAGAAGGGTTAAACTAATGGGAGTAAGATATGGTTCTATAATTCAAGTAATTAAATTAATCAAAGAATTCACTCTTGGATATTTGTTGACCCATCAACTTCTTGGTGAATTAGCCATTAATTAAAAATTCATGATCATGTATTTGTGTATTAATTTTATCATACATGTTTTTTTTTGAATTTATAAATGATAAATGATCAAAAAAAAATATCTAAAAAACATGCACATATAAAAGAAAAAAATGAATGATGATTGAATTATATTTAAGATCAGTTATAGATGTACATGATATCACCTAGTAAGATTCTTGGTAATTTATACTAGATTTAATTCTACATGAAAATAATAGAACATAAATTACCTAAAGAGTTATTAAGTCATTGAATGAATTATATGAATAAAATTTAAACAAAACCAATAGTATTTAGTAATTTTCATCCATAGTTGATAGTGCCTCAATTTACTGGGGAGTTCTAACAAGAGTAATGAGATAACATAATTTAAATTTTAATAAAAAATATCCACAACTAGATTAATGAAACTTTTATATTCAACATGATAAGTAAATACAATGTTAGGATTTGAAGGAATTTTGGAATCCATTCAACATATTAAGGAGTTGTGAGTTAATGAAGTAAGAAAGAAAAAAAGTCAAAATTAGAACTCTACAAGTAGTGGAATAACAATATCATAGACTATACAAAGAGATTTTAATGATCCTTTCCCAAAATAATATTCAAGAGATAGAATATTCATAATATATTTATTTAATGTTAATGGTATTTAACTAAAATAATGTAATATATTTATGATTTATAACATATATATTATTAATGATCAATATAGAGTACTAATTTACCAAATTTATTAATTTTAGATCAAATGGAATTAAATACCAATAATTCATAGTAATTGTGATAAATACTAGAAAAATAATATATTCTCACTAATTTTTTTGAGTGGTACATGGGATTTATTATAGTACAATTAAAAAATTCGATAGAGTCCTTACATCTTAATAAGCCTCCCTACGGAGTGAGGAAAGAAAATAAAGAGTCTTGAAATATTTACATTGATGATGAATTGGATTTCTAGTGCATTATTCTATCATCAATGTGAAATGAACTAAAAAAATGAACAAGGATAAGGTGTATACACAATGGTGTCTCATCTACATGATTTATATCAAGAGAGAGCATAGAAACAGAGGTATGAGATATTGAGTATAATTTTTTTAGTGCATGTTAAAATAAAAGAATCATGGTCATCCACATGTTATCAAGATGATAAGGTACATAAAGCGATAATATTACTTATCTTTTAAACTTAACCTAGAACATTCTACTTATCTCATACTAACATCATTAACACATTTCTTATGAAAATTAATTTTTAATTATAACATGAATAGTATGATGAAGAAACTACCTAATAGTTTGGGAATTATTCACCAATAAATTATGGATATAAATAACTATAACATTCTATTACTTATAATGAAAATTAAGAGTAAGAGAAATGAAAAAAAATCAATGGATAAATCTAATACAAAGAAACCAATACACCAACCTTACAGGATTCTAAAGATACTATAAGGTGATGTGTAAAAAGATATTTTCTGTTTATGTGGTAAAAAGAGCCATATGAAGAATAATTTCATGGATGGGAAGAAGAAGTAAAGTAATGATTATATTTTTAGGTGCCCCATTCATTTAATGAAAGCTATCTATTTGTGAAAATTTGGTATTTGATAAAGGTTTTGTATCAAAACTTTATTTAAAAATACAGGATATATTTTATTTATGATGATTTTAAAAAGATAGGTATATCGTTATAAAGAAAATTATACAAGATTATAATTATAGGTATTATAGTATTTATCTCTTAATTTATTGAGTTCTTTGATTAATGTAATGAATAATTTTTATTATGTACAATTAGTTAAAAAACTACTTCAATGTCATGTGTAAAGATTATGTTATTTTATTTAATGTTTTGGTAATTAATATTGATTCATTTTAAGAAACAATTATATTTTGGTATATCATATATTAATAATGGGTTATCTATAGCTAAACTTGAAAATTGGTATTAACTATTAATGAAAAATATAGTGAGAAAGGATTATATACCAACTATCTAGGATACTCTAAAAGAGGTCATGTAAATTAGAATAATTTGAATAATTTACAACATATAGGGTCTGAAAACTCTTCTGAGTTAAAATACTTACATGTATTTAATATTTTTTCACAATAAAAAATAACTAAATATATTCCAATATTAATGAAAAAAGGGTTAAAAACACATATAATTGATTCATACTAATGTATGTGTTAAATTATCAGTAGATAACTTGGTTTCAATTCTTGCTTCATTACTTTTACCAATAATTTTATTAGACGTGTGTTTTATTAGTAAATGAGATATATAAATTTTCATTATAATATTTAAAGAATATCAAAATGCATTAGTGACTTATCTTGGAAATATTATTTTGAACATTCACTCATACATTGGTGAAGAATATCTTAATAAATTATTTATCATTAATTTGAAGGGATGTAGGATAGTTTCCTAACTCAATTATTTTTATACACCTCAGTTTAATAGTTTAAGTGAATTGAGAAATTATAATTTTATTGAATTGGTATGAACCATGATAATTTACATAAATATTAATTTTTTACTTTTGGGAAAAATATTTATAAATAATGACACATACATTAAAATAAGTTCCCACAAAATTGGTAGAACAGGTTCTATATAAGTTATGGAATGGAAAAACCCCAATATATGACACATTAATATATGAGGATGTATATAATTTTCAGGAAATTAGCTAATGAATAACTATAATTATGAGGAATTAACCCCTAATTTATATGATATCCTAATGAAACCAAATGATACAACCTATATAACCCATAATATATGAGTTTATTTGTTGAAAAGCACACAATTTATCTAGAAAAAAACCTATTTACAAAGTAAATAGTGAGAGACATGTAAGATACCAACATTTTATGGAGATTTATTAGGATGGTTTAGAAGTAATATTTTACCATTGTTAAGTGTTTTCTAGTTTTGTATTACTTTAAAGAGTTTTTTTGGGAAAATTAGATAATTTTTGAAGGAAGAGGGGTAGTGCATGGTTCACGCACAATTTTCCCCAACCATGAACCAAGTACATCAAACATTGAATACCAAAAAATGGGATTCCCATGGTTTGCACATGATTTTTAAAATAGTTAACTATCCTAGTAGTAATAGCATGACCCTTGGGAGGAGGCATATTATCAGTCGCATGATTAAAAAAAAATGAGCGACCCTACCCAAGAATCCATGCAGGCGAGCCTAATTATTCTTAAAACGATTTTTAAATTTCCAAACCCCTAGGATTTCAACCACATTTGACCATATTCAATCGAGGATGAGTGTCCACAATTTTGGAGGCTTCTTGGTAGATTCCAAGGTCTTCTAAACTCCATTCACGACAAACCGAAGTTCGAATTGAAGAATATGCACCTCCCCGACAAGATATTATCATCCCAATTGTTTTCCTCCCAATATTCCATATTTCTCTCATATTTTTAATAGATGATTTCCTCCATTGGATAAGGATCCAGATATTAAGGTTGATAGATCTTAACCTATTCAATTTTTTATCAAATTTTTGGGTCAAGATCTCATTATTTATTATTAAATTAAAAATTAAACATCAATTTGCAGATTTATGTTGACAATAGTCCATCAAAAATCTTGAGGTAGGTGGTATAAATTGAAAATACCATAGTTTTTATTTAATTATTTGTATGTAATTATTAAATTTTAATTTCCATGATTTTGAAATTGCATCTGAAACTGAATTGATTAAATTTATTCTTAAAGTGATAATGAATTAGGTAAAATTAGTGAACTGAAAATTGGTTGAATTGAGGTTATGAAATTTTTGGGATATTGGGATTGTGTAATTGGTTAATTAAAAGAGATTATGTAATTGGTGAATTTTTGAGATATGAATTTAATTGATAATGGAAATAAATGGATGATGGACATAACCTTAAAGGGTTGACTCGTTAATTGATTAAATGTTGATAATTAGTTTAATGGAGAACTGTTTATATTATTCCCTATTTTTTAATCCAAGAATTATGATTATTATGATAAAATAAAAAGGTAAACGTTAATGACTATGTTTGAAAAGAAGGTTAATTATTCATTTTCTTGATGGATATGAAATTTTTATTTTTGTGATATTGTGACATTTGTGATATATGTGACATTAAGGTATAGGATAAGGACTGAGGCTATAAATACCCTTATGTGTTACGGAGTGTGGGACAAGGACTGAAGCTCCAAATACCCATATGAAATTGAGGTGTGGGTATGTACAAAGGCTCCAAATATCCATATGTGTTATTGAGTGTGGGATAGGTATTAAGGATCCAAATACCCATGTGACATTAAGGTGTGGGATAGGGAAAGGGGATCCAAATACCCCTGGGGTGTTAGATTGGATGTTCTATGCACGTGATATTAGCGTTAGACAATACTTAAAAATGGTCATGATATGAATTGAATTTAATTGATAAATTATAACCATGGTATTGTGATATGCGATATCCTGTGGGGATAGTTTAGAAATTGTCATGGATAGAAGAAAATATTGATGGATTGTGTGTCATTATGAACCCATGGAATTTATGTGGCTAATTAAAGAATAATGAAATTTTATAACTGTTCACTTTATGCATTATACCTTATCCATTATACAAAGGCATACACATTTATTCTCTCAATATTTTTTATGTCATTGGTGGTGGCTTATTGAGTTATATCACACCCTTCTCGAGTTTCCTAATCAGTGCCTAAATATTCTTCATGTTTGGGGGATATGATAAGGGAAATATTCATATGTTAGATGGATGGGTTAAGATAGATATGGCTAAGGAAATTATACATGGTGTTGGAACCTGATTCAGAGTGTCAATGTGTCTTTCATTTGGTTTTTCATTTGAAACATGACACATACTTAGCATGACATATATATTATTTTAGTTTAGACATGGTATTATTCCTTTAGTCATCATGTGATACTAGTTTTCTAGTTATTTATTATATCATTTGGTTATAATTATTTATTTTAGATTCTCTAATAATTTGATAAATTGGGTATAGTCTCCAAATGGTGTGTATATTAGACCCTTTCATCTTTTTAGCTTCCTGTGGCATATGGGGAGGTTCTATTGAGATCAAGTAACCAACCAAATCTTAGAACTAGCGTGTTACCTAGGTCAGGAAGTTACAAAGTGGTATCCAAGGATATTTTTTTTTCATTATCTTATTATTTTTGAATGGTAAACAAGATTCTAGGAAGATTTAAGCCATGCACATGAGCTCTTTCATGGGAGTACTTAACTAATGTATGGGGGAAAACCTAAGTACCCATGGGGGGATTATAGTTATTGTTTTTTCTGTGATGATTGGATGTTATTTCACCTCGAGTGATGAATTTGTTGTGTGATGTGATTAATTTTCTAATATTTTCTATGATTTGACTAATGGTTTAGTATGACATGAGAGATGAGTATGCATGAATCAGTCTAGGCACTCATGAATTATTATGAGAAAAATAAATTTTTATGCAATCACATAAAAGAAGGTTTTGGGTAAGTTATTGAAATTAAAATGTTTTCCCTCACTTCTATAATTTTATTTAAAATGGTGGCTAATTTTTAATTGACTGTTTTAAAATGATGTAAAATGTGAATAATAGGTTGTATAAGGAGAAAATTGAATTATGAGAATGTGTTTACCATTTGTTAACCATACCCTAGATGTATGGTTATTAATTTTAGTAGTAACTACATGGTATTGAAAAAGTGTCAGGGTTTGGGTGATCACTTCTTTTGGTTTTTTTATGAATCCCCATAATTGTGTAAATGTTGTACTATGTGTCCTAATATGTGTGTTTGAAATTGTAGACATATACCTTCACAATAAATCTTGTGGAAATAATGATAGAAGGAAATGGATAGGTATGCACCTCTAGTAATGGAAACTAAGTCTATGATAGTTCTTGGTGAGGATGTTGGAGAGAATATCCCTTAAAAATTATCTCAGTTTATGCAGTTTATTGAGAGTGACTGAGAGAGGATTGTGAAGAGTATGTCTGACTTGATATTAGATATTTATTTACATCACACTTTTAATTTAACCAGAGAGGGTGGAACGTAGGAAGGTGAGTTCTTTATTGAGTCCATATGGACTATAATTTACCATATAGAGACTCTTACTTAGAAGAGGGTCAAGTTAGATGTTTATATGTAATGAGTATTAGTGATGCATGGGTGAAATGTTCAGAAATAGATTGGGAATAAAAATTATATGGTATGGAAGGACTTTTTATAGATGTTCCTAGATAACTTTTTTCTAATGACATTGAGACATTAGAGGGTGTCTGAGTTCATATTGTGGACATAGGGGGGTATGTCCATGATGGGCTATACTTGTTTCTTTTCTGACCTGTAGTACTCTTATCTAGTAATGGAAGGAGGTGTAAAAATAGAACAAGTAATTTTTAGAATGAAATTAATTGTGAGATTATATAACAAATTTACATATTTTGGTTAAAAAATATTGATGATTTAGTAGACCAAGATCTCATATATGATAAGAATCTAGAGGAGGATTCTAGTGGAGGAAAGGTGGTTTTTTCTAGATGTTTAGGAGATATGTATTCTAAGAGTAGGAATTGTCTCTCTAATAATGATAACCAAAGTAGTGGAAAGAAGAGTGGCCAGGGGGAAGGGTATGTTACTTAGGATCTTACCCGAGTGTTCTTCCATAATTACGGTAGGTTAATCCACATTAATATAAATTTCTCACAATAAATGGTAGAGTGATGAGATTGAGTTAGTATGGGAAATCTATATATTTTCTATAGTAAACCATGACACATGGGAATGATGGAGTAGCTAGGTAAAAACGGAGTATGATAAGGGGATCTTATACAACGCATCAGTCTTGTAGTTGGAGATCTACTGGTCATGGCGGTAGATGAAATGGCCTTTGTGAATCTAGGAAAGTGTACCTATACTAGCATAGTGGTGCATCTTAGGGTACTTAATATACATCATAAGGAATAGGGGTAGGCAAGTTGCAATAATTTTAGCTTATACTTAGGGATATATAGGATTGACTATCGATAGTCAGTGGTATTATTCTAGTATATTATATGTTATTCAGTTCCTTATTTTAGTTTGGTGCCTCTCATTCCATTATATTTGTACAACTTGGGAATGTTTAGAGCCCAAAAATAGAGGTTGTGAGCATGTTTAGGATGAACAGTGATCCTGTGGGCATGCGGTCAAGAAAAATATATTTGTGTAATCAGCGTTCTATCATGTTTTGGGAGTATTGTTTCTTTTAGGATCCTTACACTCAAGATTGGTTAGGATTTTACCTAATTATGGGTATGAACTAGTTAGTAGAATACCAATATGACATATATTTTTACCGTAGGAGAGTTACTTTTACATCTTTTGAGGGTGACAATTATTTTCACTATAGAGAGTGGGATATCTAGGAGGGTCATGCAAGTCCAGTTCATCGGTAACTGGGGAAGATCACTTCCCAAGATTCTAGTCTGTTACTAAATTATGGAGTTGTAGAAAATGATATACTTCAACTCATAGTAGAAAGATTCTTGTTCGTATTTTCCTAATGAATTTCAAGGGCCGTCACCTAAGAGAGATGTGTAATCTATAATTGATCTCATGTCAAGAGAAGGGCCAGTTTCCATTCCACCTTGTAGAATAAAAGCACTAGATTATCAAGATATTATGAATCAATTGGATGATTTTATAGATAAGGGGTTTATCCATCAAAGTATATTTCCTTGGGGATCTCTAACATTTTGTACAAGGAATTATAATGGGACCTTGTGATTGTGTGATGATTATAGAATGTTGAACCAAATGACTATGAAGAACTGATATCTTATTCCATGTATCTATGATTGTTTTGACCAGTTGAGAGGATTTTGTGTTTTCTCCATGATTGAATTGATATTGATGTATCTTTAGATTATATTTTGACCTTATGATATACAAAATAACACTTTTAGAATTAGGTATGGCCAATATGTGTTTTTTGTGATGTCGTTAGGTTTGAAAAACACACCATCATTCTTTATAGAATTGATGAACTAAATATTCCATTTGTATCTAGATCATTTTTTGGTAGAATTTTTGGATGACATATTGGTGTACTCAAAGATTCATGATAATAGGGACCAACATCATGGCATCATCTTGAGTACACTAAGATAGAATCATCTATACACCAAATATTTAAGTTCCCATTCTTGATTAACCTAGTACATTTCATGGGTTAAATCATCTTAGAGGAAGGTGTGTAATTGGAACTAGAGAAGGTGAAAGAAGTTGTCTCATGGGAGAATCCCATGAATGTTTTGATATCCACATTTTTTTAGGGTTGGTAGGTTTTTATTGGAGGTTTATCCCGGAATTTTTTTGATTGGAATCCCCACTTTCGGGCATGAATAACAAGGGGATAAAGTTAAAATGTTATGAAGAATGTAATAATTCAATCCTAGAGTTGAATAAGGGACTGCAAAAGACACTGATCTTGATCATACAACAGCCATATGAGGGGTATATAGTGTTCTATGACACACCTAGAATTTGGATTGGAGTATTGTTGATATAGGGGATTCGAGTTGTGTAGTATGGGTCATGGTAGTTGAGGCCGCATGAACATAGATACCCTATTCCTGGCCTCGTATTTTCTAAAATGGTTTTTTATTTTATGTGTTTATCGAATTATCTATTGGAAAAATAGTTTATCATGTATACAAATAATAAGAGAATAAAATATATATTTATAGAATGATATTTTAATATTTAGTAGTGGAGATGGGTTGAGTATATGTAGTCATTTGATTTTGTGCTAGTATATATGATTGTGATGAGAAACAACGTTATTGGCACTCAATGTAGGAAAAATAAAACTTAAGAAATTAAATATTCTAGTTCCATGTATAAGATTATGACTGTGTTAGCTGAGACTCATGTTGTGGTTCAGGAGGATCAAGAGATGATGACTCTCATATCAGTTTCAATGGAGCCTACACTTTTGATCCAGATCAAGGAGAAGTATTATGAGGATTCAAAATGTTTTTAATTAAGGGAAAGACTTGAAGGTGGGTTTACAAATTCATATTTTACTATAGATGAGGATGATATCAACTATTTTAGGAATCAGTGTAACACACCAGGTAAATAAAGAATATGAAATTTTTATAATTATCCCTATTTGTGAATAAAATGTTAATATTAATTTAAAGGGAACGCTATGCTCGGTGGCTTACCCAATACGCAACAACGAGTTCCTTTGAAATCTTACATTGCACTCTAATAATAAAATAATTTTATTTTAAATAGTAGTTAACACCTAGCCGTTGTAATGAGGGGAATGAACAGAACTAACTACAAAATGAATATATATGTTTTTCAAATATTTTTACTTTTTACAATAAATGTTAGAGGATTAAAAATGCGAATGAATCCAATTTTAAGCGTAAACGTTCAAATATTCTTTAAAAGGTCGATTAACCACCTTTTGATGGGGAAACTCTTTTAAATACAATTTTTGACAATTTTATGTGTTATATTTAACGAAATAAAATTCTTCTTTAGAATCAGGACATAAAAATTTACTTTTTGTAAATTTTTGGTATTTTTCCGATAAAGTTCATTTTTTTAATGAATAGTGAAAATGTTGTATTTTAATTCAAAACCTCTTTTTAATATAATTTATTTATATGATTATATTATCTTTTGAATTGGTTTAAATGTGAAATTAGAATATATTTTTACCATTTAATCCAATAGTGGTCTTTGGAATTAATTTCATCTTGAAATTGGACTTAAACTAGTGTCAATCTTTTGATACTTTTTGTTTCATAAAAACACGCTATTTACTCTGACAGCGGGAATTAATTATTAAATTAATTAATGTAAATTATATGTTTGGAATTTTTTAAATTATACATCATTTTTTAATTTGGAATATCAAATATATCCTAGGGTGAATTTTTGGTAATTTTCTAAAAAACTTCAATTTTTGATGAATAGTGAAACCACTAAGTGGTAGTTAAAGAAACTGATTTTTCGTTTAAATGAAACTTTACCACTTCTGTGATTTGAATTTCAAAAATCGGACATACATGGTTGTCATTAAGAAGTAAAATGTGGTTCAATGAGATTAAAATAATTTTTTGGTGAATAGTAACTTTTAAGTTTATTAATCGCGATTAGAGGTAATTAGTGTAATTTAAGGGAAAAATAATGTTTTAATAATATGAAATGACATAGACACATGTCCTACACTCATTGGATGTGTCATGGAATACCAAAAAAATCCATGGGTCAACTTGGGGTCCCCATGGAACCACTTTGGTTGGAAAATGACCTTAATACCTTTTTATTTAATGTTAAAATTAAAATGTCACAAACATGTGTTGTTTTACTAAAACAATTTTTATATGGGGTTATACAAGTCAGATTTTTGACTATAAATATTCATTGGAAAGATAAAAATATTTCCTACATAATAGTATTTTTTTTATAATATTTATACATTAACTAAATTAAATTATTTATGACACCATGATGATGCAACGATTACCTCATTATTTAACGATTTAAATAAAATGGAAAGATAATGTAAAATGTAAGACCTAAACATGCCCAAAACCTGTTGGATGAGTGTATTTAGAACCCTTATCACATTATACTCGAATAAAATCAATGTGGGACCTTTAAAATCCTAAAATAATTCTAAAATAAAGTAACATTTCCTTACTTTCCAAGAGTGCCCCTCCTCTCCTCTTATAAAAGGCCCCCACCTCTACCACCTTACCCACAGCTCTAAAGCCTTTGGCTCGGCCAAACCCTGCCCATTTCATCTCTCCAAATACCTCTATTCATTATTGAAGCCTCACTTTGGGCATAATACATTCTAAGGAAGCCTTTGATCTCAAATCAAAGAGAGTTACCCGATTTATAGGTAGTGTCCTCTCCTGTGTTCTTTTTTTTTATTTTGCTTCTCCAACCCCCTAAACTCATTTTATTATTTTATTTTGTAACAAATCCACACTCTTAAATATACTATGATTTTGTTATAAGAATAATTTGAGCTACACTTACACACACCTACATCTAATGGTTAAAGAACATTCTGTTTCTGTGGATGGCGAATTACTGCCTCACGAAGCGATGATTGTTCAATATTCTTTTAACACATTTTAAGGTGGCCATTATGATGTCAATATATTTTATATATGATTTATATTATGTTTATGCTTTCCTAATGCTTCTGTAGTTTTCTTTTATGGCATACCTTTATGGTTTCCATTATGGGTAAACACGATAATTTCATTTTAGGAAGTGCGGACCAGCGCCCCCTCAAAGTGATTTGATTAGTTAATGCCATATGTGGGACATATAAAGGATGAAGTTAATGTTATTATATATGATATTATACTGTAATTATAATATAACCTTATATAATTATGATTTCACTCCCTTAAATATGAAATATAAATGAAAGTAGCGTTCATGCGTACGTACGACTTACCGTCTCCATGAACGGTGCATTTCATTTCTTACCTCTAAATGTTATATACTATTATAAATACATGTATATGATGGATATATATGATATATATTATATCCAAATAATTAATATAATTATGGATATAATTAACCTTTGACCACATAAACAACATGTAACAATAAGAAGTCAATTTTTGACTTAAGTACCAAATATCGACAAAACGAACTTTGTTAACTTAAATGATTACATATTGTTTATAACATGGAAATAAGTTGTATAAAAGGAATAATAAACTTGAAAAAGGTTCTTAAGAAAGTATAAATTAACACTAGTTTATTATTCAGGAGATTAAAGAGCAATCGAGTCACGTCGGACACGAGGTAAGGGATCCTACCCCTCTTTCCTTTTAAGTACACTCTTTTATGTAATTCCTTTTAAGCTCCTCTTTCTTATGATTGGGATGTTATTTTATATTAATATTACTGTACATTTTATGTTCATATGATGAGAGACCCTATTTTCTCTTGTCAATCCATTTTGGATGTTTTGATTGGCGCCGTTAGGCTGCCGAAATTTCGTAAAGGATCCAATCTCTCTTTTTTTTTAAGTACACTCCTTTATGTCACTTCTTTTAAGATCCTCTTTGTTATGCTGGTGGGTGTTCTTTTGTATTACTATTTCTGTAAATTTTATGTTAATATGATTAGAGCCTCTATTTTATCCCATCAATCCATTTTTGGAAGTTTTAAGTGACGCTGTTAGGCTGCCGAGTTTTCGTAAGGGATTTTTCATCTCACTTTTATTCCCGTGAGATTTATGCTACATTTGCCACAATTTTCTTTGAGTGGTATATGTACTACCCATTATTCTACTCTTTGTGTAATATAATTTTGTTTATGAGTATTTACATCAATGTTGTAGTTTCCTTCTTTTATGGGGTGTATGTTTCGTAAGATACCCAAGTCGGTAAGGGAACCTTTCACCCTCCTCTTTTTAAAAGACTTATTTTTGTTATGTCTTTTAATTTACATCTTATTATGTTGGGATATGTTCTTCTATATCCTTATTGTTGTAAAATTTATTTCCAAGTGATTAGATACCCTTCTTTTCTCATCAACTCATTTTCTGAATTTTAAAGTGACGCCGTTAGGCTGTCGAATTTTTACAAGGGAACGTCTTAACCCAATTTTGATTTCATTGGGTTCAACTTGTAATTCTTGAACATGTCATCCTATGAATATGTTTGAATGACCTATGGTTGTTTCAAACTTAATATCAACTTATATTGGATGTATTTATATTTCTCACACATAATTATGTGATATATTTATCCTTAATTTAAGGATACCATCTTTATAATGGATTTCATCTCAATTTACATTTCCATTGAGACTTCATTGTTGTTATGCACCAATTCACTCTTATATGGTGTATATACCATCCTTTGACATATTATATCAGGAATCCCTTTATACTCATGATATTATAAAGTTATGATTAATTGTTATTCCGCAATTATTTGCATTCAAGAGTCTCTCAATTTGTTAAAAACTCTTTAACAAAAATATCATCTTAAATGTTTTAAAGATTTATTATTCTAAATATTTATCTTTAATGTCCATGTTTTAAAAATGGTTTTTAGTATGTATTTATATGGACATTTATAATTCCATTAAAATCTTCAAAGTGGTATGGGACACTTTGATTCAAAAATCTCTTTTAAATGGTTTTTGAAAATGGATTGATTCATTCAATATCTTGGAATTACCTATTGTGATTGAAAATGAAATGTTGTTATTAAAATGTTTATATTTTAAATATTTTAAGTGTAATGATGGTACTTGGACATTTTATAGGTGGTTACGTGATAAACCATATGAAGGGTGGTACCGTGAATACCAGGATGGGTGGTTACGTTATAACCTCCAATGCATTGGGTATGGAAGTCGGCCGTATGGATATTCCATTAAGTATGTGTGGAAGTCGACCGTATAGTTATTCCATTTAAGTATGTTTATGTCCCAAGTTACCCTTATATGTTATGTGTTCTTTATATGGGGTTTATGGTAATCTTTTGGTTACAAAAGGGTAAGTAATGATATTTTATTCATTGAATAGTTTTTACTACTTCCTAAAGGTGAAAGGTATTACTTTGATAAAGTATACATGGTTTACTTATTGCTTTGAAAATATAACAGTTTTCATTATTTGTGTATCCCACGCAGATCTTTTTATGCTCATCCCAAGTTTTTTTGAAATGTTTTTCATAGGACATAAAGTTGAATATGGATAAGGATGGGATCAAGGAAATGTCAGGCTGTATAAAACATGGAACTAGACGTGTTTCTTTTTAAGAGTTTTTAATATATGGAAACTTAGTAGAAGTGTCTACTTTGTAATCTTGGAAGATGTAATAGTTAAGATATAATTCTCTAAAACTCTAAACCTGATAAGATCCTCAATTTGAATTATTCATTTAATTCAATATTAAGTAAGGTTTAAGGCCGGGGCCTTATAGTTGGTATCAAAGGTCGGTTTAAATAACTTTAGATGTTAGGTTATTCTCTAAGCATAAGTGACATTACCATAATGGTTAGGATTTCAAAAAGAGTCCTAGTTTTAGATAGAGCGAATGAGTAAGTATATCTTAGTGTTTATCTTCCTCATTAGTACATGATGGCTTTGTTGATATACTAACACTGAACTTTTTGGTTTTAGTAAATGGCTGGATCTAGCAGGCACCAAAGTAACAGTAGATGTGAAGGAAACTGTGACAGTTTTATGAGCGAGCAACTGAATGATATGGGAGCTGCAATGAGAACTCTTGTGTTTATCCTAAACCAACTATCTAGAGTCATGATTGACCACCTAAACCTTGGTGATTTCTATAAGGCATCATATATGCGAGAAACAAATCCCTACGAAACTACAGGTAATAATCATAAAGGTAAGTGTGTTCAAAATCCTATGTGTCAAAGATGTGGAAAGAAACACCTAGGAAAATGTTTCAAAGGGACATAAATATGCTATAGATGAGGAAATGAAGGTCATAAAGCAATAACCTTCCATGGAAAAAGGAAGCATCCAGTTGACTCGAGGAAAGGGAAAGAAGTTCTTTCTGAGGGATCAATTGAATGTTTTAAATTTGGTGTGCATGGTCATTATGAAAATAGATGTCCTATGAATAAGTTTCGTGAATGGGATCACCAAGATTGTACAAATATTCATTTACGAATTCCTAATGCCATTCCGATTGAGGATGAAGAAACTGACAATGACCAATCAAAGGAAAGAATTATTTCAGAATAAGTTGGAAAGGAATGGTTAATGGATCATGAAGAATGTTGAATGAGTAAGAAGTCAAAATATAAGGGATTCAAGAGTTATGGTGAAATTCTTAAGAGTATTAAGTCTCTTTTGATAATGGTTTTACATTAGAATACTTTTTATAGTATGTGTAACCCTGATGTTTGATATATGAAAATTTTATTCAAGGAATAGTTTTCTGTTCTTTTGTGGACATAATTATAAAGAACCATTTGGGTTTATATGATCCTTACTTTTGAGGTAATTATGGGTTACTATTTGTTATGATGGAAAGTGAAAGGAATGAGATAAAATTGAGGTTAAATTATGTTATGGTTATTTTTGATGATTTTATCTCTTTTTGGGGAATGATTTGAGAATTATATAGTTTGGAAAAAGGACAACACACAGACCGTGTGACAACCCGTCGTGTCGGACAAAGGTGCGGGAATCGAACCCACAACCAAAGTGAGACTGGTATTTATCGCCTACCACTGGACTACGTGAAGTCCCTGGTTAGTTTGACGGACTCTTTTTAGTTAGATGATTTTATGAATTAAGAGTAAGTTGATTTTGGGTTATCTATGGAAATTATTAACCTATCATGGAGGATATGTGATTAGGTTAATTACTTTTCAATACGATACTTTAAGAGGAACTGATGTTGTTTGGTGATAAATGATACGATTTAACATGGAAGACTATGTGATTAAATCCTTAAAATATTTGGGTTTCAATCTTAGTTTGGTTTAATTATGGTATTCGTTGAACTTTGGGTTTTGTTGAACAAATTTTGGAGATTAAGAGTATATTTTCTTTTTATAAAGGGTTATCCTTTTCTGGATTATCTGATCTTGTACTAACCCTTTTGGTTTTGGTTTTGGTTAAAGTATAAAGAAATGGAAAGTATATAGTTCTCTTTTGTTGATTAGGTGATTCTCTAGAAGTTGATTATAGTACTCTTAATGCAAACCAGTATTCCTAAATACTCGTCTTTTGGAGAAAATATGAGTTTGTATAAGAAATGTAATAAAAGTAGAAATTCAACATGATAAGTAATTATGTTTACTTATGAAGAAATTCCTCAATAAAAAGTAACTTAAAACAAAAATGTTGTCTGTTAACTTTTCCTACTGGGGAATCAAATATCGTTTAACCCATCACAAGTTTGTGATTTTCTTCTGGTTAACTTTCTCCTAGACATGTTTACTATCACTCTCCATCAGAACATGACCCTTTGTTTTTTTCCTCCATGTCCATATTTTCATACTTGGAATCCTAGTATGTGTTAACTCGGGTGACCTTTGTACTTCTCTTTCTTTATTTTAAAGTGATTGTTTTACCAACTCTTGTTCTGATGTGGGACTTTCAATGATATTTCCAAGCCCAATTTTAAAATTGCGAGGACGCAATTTCCAAAAGGGAGGAAGGATGTAACACCCCAGGTAAATAAAGAATATGAAATTTTTATAATTATCCCTATTTGTGAATAAAATGTTAATATTAATTTAATGGGAACGCTATGCTCGATGGCTTACCCAATACGCAACAACGAGTTCATTTGAAATCTTACGTTGCACACTAATAATAAAATAATTTTATTTTAAATGGTAGTTAACACCTAGCCATTGTAATGAGGGGAATGAACAGAACTAACTACAAAATGATTATATATGTCTGTCAAATATTTTTACTTTTTACAATAAATGTTAGAGGGTTAAAAATGCGAATGAATCCAATTTTAAGCGTAAACGTTCAAATATTCTTTAAAAGGTCAATTAACCACCTTTTGATGGAGAACCTCTTTTAAATACACTTTTTGACAATTTTATGTGTTATATTTAACGAAATGAAGTTCTTCTTTAGAATCCGGACATCAAAATTTACTTTGTGTAAATTTTTGGTATTATTCCGATAAAGTTCATTTTTTTAATGAATAGTGAAAATGTTGTATTTTAATTCAAAACCACTTTTTAATCTAATTTATTTATATGATTATATTATCTTTTGAATTGGTTTCAAAGTGAAATTAGAATATATTTTTACCATTTAATCCAATAGTGGTCGTTGGAATTAATTTCATCTTGAAATTGGACTTAAACTAGTGTCAATATTTTGATACTTTATGTTTTATAAAAACACACTATTTGCTCTGACAGCGGGAATTAATTATTAAATTCATTAAGGTAACTTATATGTTTTGAATTTTGTAAATTAGACATCATTTTTTAATTCGGAATATCAAATATATCCTAGGGTTAATTTTTGGTAATTTTCTAAAAAACTTCAATTTTTGATGAATAGTGAAACCACTAAGTGGTAGTTAAAGAAACTGATTTTTCGTTGAAATGAAACTTTACCACTTCTGTGATTTTAATTTAAAAAATCCGACACACATGGTTGACATTAAGAAGTAAAATGTGGTTCAGTGAGATTAAAATAATTTTTTGGTGAATAGTAACTTTTAAGTTTATTAATCACGATTAGAGGTAATTAGTCTAATTTAAGGTAAAAATAATGTTTTAATAATATGAAATGACCTATACACATGTACTACCCTCATTGGATGTGTCATGGATGACCAATACAATCCATGGGTCAACTTGGGGACCCCATGGATCCACTTTGGTAGGAAAATGACATTAATACCTTTTTATTTAATGTTAAAATTAAAATGTCAAAAACATGTGTTGTTTTACTAAAATAATTTTTATATGGGGTTATACTAGTCGGATTTTTGACTATAAAAATTTATTGTAAATATAACAAGATTTCCTACATCATAGTATTTTTTTATAATTTTTAGACATTAATTAAATTAAATTATTTATGACACCATGATGATGCAGCGATTACCTCATTATTTAATGATTTAAATAAAATGGAAAGATAATGTAACATATAAGACCTAAACATGACCAAAACCTATTGTATGAGTGTATATAGCACCCTTATCGCCTTATACTTGAAACACATAAATGTGGGACCTTTAAAATCCGAAACTCATTCTAAAATAAAGTAACATTTCCTTACTTTCAAAGAGTGCCTCTCCTCTCCTCTTATAAAAGGCCCCCACCTCTACCACCTTACCCACACCTCTCAAGCCTTTGGATCGGCCAACCCCTGCCCATTTCATCTATCCAAATACCTCTCTTAATCATTGAAGCCTCACTTTGGGCAGAATCCTTTCCAAGGAAGCCTTTAAGCTCAAATCAAAGAGAGTTACCCGATTTAAAGGTAGTGTCCTCTCTTGTGTTCTTTTCTTTTATTTTGCTTCTCCAACCCCCTAAACTCATTTGATTCTTTTCTTTTGTAACAACTCCAGTATCTTCAATATACTAGGATTTTTTTATAAGAATCATTCGAGCTACACTTAAACACACCTACATCAAATGGTTAAAGAACATACTGTTTCTGTGGATGACGAATTAGTGCCTCAGGAAACGATGATTGTTCAATATTCTTTTAACACATTTTAAGGTGGCAATTATGATGTCACTGTATTTTATATATGATTTATATTATGTTTATGTTTTCCTAATGCTTCTGTATTTTTATTTTATGGAATACCATTATGGTTTCCATTATGGGTAAACACGATAATTTCATTTTAGGAAGTGCGGACTACCGCCCCCTCAAAGTGATTTGATTCGTTAATGCCATATGTGGGACATATAAAGGATGGAGTTAATGTTATTAGATATGATATTATACTGGAATTATAATATACCCTTATATCATTATGATTTCACTCCATTAAATACGAAATAGATATGAAAGTAGCGTTTATGCGTACGTACGGATTACCATCTCCATGAATGGTGCATTTCATTTCCTACCTCTAAATGTTATATACTATTATAAATACATGTATATGCTGGATATATATGATATATATGATATCCAAGTAATTAATATCATTCTGGAAATAATGAACCTTTGACCACATAAACAACATGTAACAGTAAGAAGTCAATTTTTGACTTAAGTACCAAATATCGACAAAACGAACTTTGTTAACTTAAATGATTACATATTGTTTATAACATGGAAATAGGTTGTATAAAAGGAATAATAAACTTGAAAAAGGTTCTTAATAAAGTATAAATTAACACTAGTTTATTATTCATGATATTAAAGAGCAATCGAGTCACGTCGGACACGAGGTAAGGGATCCTACCCCTCTCTTTCCTTTTAAGTACAATCTTTTATGTAATTCCTTTTAAGATACTCTTTCTTATGATTGGGATGTTATTTTATATTACTATTACTTTACTTTTGATGTTCATATGATTAGAGACCCTATTTTCTCTCATCAATCCATTTTGGATGTTTTGATTGGCGCCGTTAGGCTGCCAAATTTTCGTAAAGGATCCAATCTCTCTCTTTTTTAAGTACTCTCCTTTATGTCACTTATTTTAAGCTCCTCTTTGTTATGATGGGGGATGTTCTTTTATATTTATCTTGTTGTAAATTTTATGTTAATATGATGAGAAACCCTATTTTATCTCATCAATCCATTTTTGGATGTTTTAAGTGGCGCCGTTAGGCTGCCGAGTTTTCATAAGGGATTTTTCATCTCACTTTTATTCCCGTGAGATTTATGCTACATTTTCCACAATTTTATTTGAGTGGTATATGTACTTACCATTATTATAATCTTTGTGTAATATAATTTTGTTTATGAGTATTTACATCAATATTGTATTTTCTTTCTTTTATGGGGTGTATGTTTCGTAAGATACCCAAGTTGGTAAGGGAACCTTTCACCCTCCTATTTTTAAAAGACTTATTTTTGTTATGTCTTTTAATTTAGATATTATTATGTTGGGATATGTTCTTCTATATACTTATTAATGTAAAATTTATTTCCAAGTGATTAGATACCCTTTTTGTCTCATCAAATCATTTTCTGAATTTTAAAGTGATGCCGTTAGGCTGTCGAATTTTTACAAGGGAACGTCTTAACCCAATTTCGATTTCTTTGGGTTCAACTTGTAATTCTTGAGCATGTCATCCTATGAATATGTGTGAATGACCTATGATTGTTTCACAATTAATATAAACTTATATTGGGTGTATTTATATTTCTCACACATAATTATGTGATATATTTATCCTTAATTTAAGGATACCATCTTTATAATGGATTTCATCTCAATTTACATTTCCATTGAGACTTCATTGTTGTTATGCACCAATTAACTCTTATATGGTGTATATACTGTAATTTTAAATATTATATCATCAATCCCTTTATTCTCATGATATTATAAAGTTATGATTAATTGTTATTCTGCAATTATTTTCATTCAAGAGTCTCTCATTTTGTTAAAAACTCTTTAACAAAAATATCGTCTTAAATGTTTTAAAGATTTATTATTATAAATATTTATCTTTAATGTCCATGTTTTCAAAATGGTTTTTAGTATGTATTTATATGGACATTAATGTTTTTAAATTATAATTCCATTAAAAGCTTCAAAGTGGTATGGGACACTTTGATTCAATAATCTATTTTAAATGGTTTTTGAAAATGGATTGATTCATTAAATATCTTGGAATTACCTATTGTGATTGAAAATGAAATGTTGTTATTGAAATGTTTATATTTTCAATATTTTAAGTGTAATGATGGTACTTGGACATTTTACGGGTGGTTACGTGATAAACCATATGACGGGTGGTGCTGTGAATACCAGGACGAGTGGTTACGTTATAAACTCCAATGCATTGGGTATGGAAGTCGGCCGTATGACTATTCCATTAAGTACGTGTGAAAGTCGACCGTATGGTTATTTCATTTAAGTATGTTTATGTCCCAAGTTACCTTTATATTTTATGTGTTCTTTATATGGGTTTTATGGTAATCTTTTGGTTACAAAAGGGTAAGTAATGATATTTTATTCAGTGAAGAGTTTTTACTGCTTCCTAAAGGTGAAAGGTATTACTTTGATAAAGTATACATGGTTTACTTGTTTCATTGAAAAACTAACTGTTTTCATTCTTTGTGTATCCCTTGCTGAGCTTTTTATGCTCATCCCAAGTTTTTTTGAAATGTTTTTCACATGACATAAAGTTGAATAGGGCCAAGGATGGGATCAATGAAATGTCAGGTTGTCTAAAACATGGAACTAGACATGTTTCTTTTTAAGAGTTTTTATTTTATGGAAACTTAGTAGAAGTGTCTACTTTGTAATCTTTAGAGATGTAATAGTTAAGATCTAATTCCCAAAAACTCTAAACCTGAAAAGATCCTCAATGTGAATTATTCATTTAGTTCAATATTAAGTAAGGTTTAAGGCCAGGGCCTTATAATTAGGTTGTTGTGCCTATGAGTATGTAGGTGGAGTTGATGTGTGAATTGCATTCCTCAAAGTGGGTGGTGCATCCAGGTTTGACCAAATTTACCATAACCAAGGTAAAAAATATTTGTTTCCTTGACTAAAAAATGATATTGAATGGTTAATTAATAGATGATACACTTTTCAACATTTAAAGGCCGAGAATCAATGACCAGGTGGTTTACAACATCCATTTCTCATCTTAGAATGAATGAAAGATGATTTAACTATGTACATTGTGGTGGGTATCCCGATGATTCCTTATAATAATGAAAATATTTAGGTGATGGTAGATCAATTAATGAATCTAGAACATTTCTTACAAATATGGGAGACTTCCTTAGTAGATCAGGTGGGAGATATATATGTTCGCGAGAGAGTCCATCTACATGGGGTTCCATAGAGAGTATTATCAAACTATAAGTCAAATTTTACTTCTCAATTAAAGAATGTCTTGAAAAATTTTCTTGGTAAATAGGATTTTCTAGGTATGAAATTCTACCCATAGATAGATGTGATGGTGGAATATACTATACAAGTTTTGGAGGATATGGTTCAAAAATGTATTTTTGACTTTGTTGGTTTATGGGAGAATAACTCAGACCATATAGAGTTCACCTATAACAAAATTTGTTGAGATATTACATTGATTGGACCATATGAGGCTCTATATGGTAGGACATGCAGATCGTCCCTATGTTGGATGGAGGAAGGTGAGTCAGAACTGTTGGGAATGAGTCTCATGTCGGATATGTCTGAGTAGATTCAGTCGATTCAGAAGCATATGGCTATGACTCTAAGTAGGTAGAAGTTATATGTTGATATATGTTGATGGACTTTAGATTCTATAGATGGTGGTCATGTGTTCCTTCATGTGTCGACTAGATTGGTTCACCATAGGATTCAGAGATAGGACAAGTTGGCGTACATGTTTGTTGGGACATTTGAGGTTGTGGAGAGAATCAGGCCAATATTGCATTAATTGTATCCTCCAAAGAGGTATAGTTCCCTTCATGATGTTTTCATGGGTCATAGATTTGTTGGCATCAGCTCAACCATTCTCCTGAGATAGATGTGGATGATGTTGATCTTGTATCCGGTGCATCCTTTTTGGAGCATCTGATACTTATGTTGGATCATAATGAGAAAGTGTTGTGATGAAAGTCCCCATCGATTTTTTGTGTATTTTGGAAACATGATCATGTTTAGGAGGAAACATGGGAGAGGGAACCAGACACATAGTCACAATGGCCCAATATTGTTTCCTCTAAATATCAATGATGATTGGGAGTACATCTCGAGGATGAGCTGTTATAAGGTTGGGAGACTATTGGATCTCAAACTTTCTGGAGATGTCTCAAGCTCATTTATAGGAACTCTTTTACCCTTATTTTATTTTTTTCAGGTTGTGTTTTAATTTGGTGAGTTTTGGTGTGAAATTTGAGAATTTTGGAAGGAAGAGGGGCAGTGCACAGTGGGCGCATGGCTTTCCCAAACCATGTAGCCATGATAGAAAACCATTCTAACCCAAATAGATGGGATTCACCCAATTGGAACATAGATTATCAAACTGTGCACCCTCTTATCTGTAACCATCTTAACCTTGGAAGGAGGCACACAGTTAGGCCCACAGTTAGGAAAAAAAAATGCCCCCAGCCTAGGAAACCATTGACACATGTTTAATTATTCGTATTTTTTTTTAAAATTCCTAAAACCCACAGATCTCACCCTCATTCTCCCCTATTTGAGCACAGAATATTTCCTTCAGGTTTGGAGGATTCTAGAAAACTTCCATGTAATTTTTAACATTTTTCTTAAATAATCGAAGACCGTATTGAAGAATCTACACATATCCCAGTAAGCGATTCTCACCCCAATTGGTTTCCCCCCTCTCTTTCGTATTTACCTTGTAGAGGCCCAAAGCTTTACGTAAATGGACATTACATTAATTTTGTGGAAAAATTAATACATGAAAAAAATAGATGCCCAATGAAAGTATTAGTTTAGTGTCTTTTGAAACTCAGAACATAATATTCTAATCATGGTGAAAGATCTTCAACATCTCCCATAAAGATCTCCCCCTTTGGTTTTCTTACCTAAAACGTTTCTTTATATCCTAGGGAAAAGAAAACATAAAAATGGTGAGCTCAAATGCTCAGTAAGGATAAACATGGAGAATATAAAACAATCCCTAAACATTTGAACATAAGAACATGAACATAAAACATCAAAATCATGATTAATGACATAAATATTAGAAGTGGATAAGGAAAAGATCATAAAGGAACATTAACCATGATAAAATAGCATGGTAATAAAACATGTAATTGTGAAAACCATAAAGCACATTTTATGATTTCCATAGTATCCAAGGCATTGTTGCCAATACCATCATATTTGACCAAGTCCATTACTGAACTGGGTTTACTTGCCGTTCTAGCCCTGTATTACTGAACCGGATTCACTTTCCATTCCAGCCATGTCTATCTGATGAGATATAAATCTTTACCCAATGAATTTGATAGAGATATAGGTCCCAACCATCTCATATTGAAATCATTCTTACTTGTGCCACAAAATAAACATGAATCATTGATCATAAGCCAATGAATAAAATGGGTTTCATAAACATCATCCCATCATAACATAATCCATATAAAACAAATGGATATCATTTCATCATAATAAGAATAAAACCATGTAAATAATAGATACATTATACTTGAAACATAATCATAGTAAATAATGTCATCTTAGATGGAAAATAGTTTTGACAAAACACTTGATATGAATTCTTGTGGAAAATATACTTTCTTCTTCAAAATCATTTTATTTTCACAAAATGCCATGAAATTTTAAAAGAAAAGGAATTTTTTGAAAATAATA
Organism: Viscum album; assembly: GCA_963277665.1. NCBI lineage: Eukaryota > Viridiplantae > Streptophyta > Magnoliopsida > Santalales > Viscaceae > Viscum > Viscum album. The sequence goes on from OY728158.1 coordinate 16,336,481, forward strand.
ATGAAATATTGTAGAGAAATCTTCATGAAAATTAGGGGTTATGAAACCGTAAAAATCCATTCATGCCGTATAAGTTAAAAAAACACTCTCCTCGTACTTTTTCCGGAAAAGCCAAAAAGTTCCTCATATGGTAAACAAAAGAAAGATTCCTTCCATAAAACAATGTAAAAGTCAAAGAGGGGTAAAAATGACTTTAAAAATACATGGAATAATATTAAACACTATGAAAAGCATTTTTATGGCCATGGATGAAAAATATAACCCCAGTAAATACTTACGTATAAACAATTTCGGATAAAAATTAGATTGCAAAATTATCCCTTACCTTATATCCAGTTTCTTCCATATGTGTCCGAGACTCCTGTATAGTGAGTTTAAACATAATATTAACTTGTAAAAGAACCATAATAATATTTATTATATCATATATGACTCACTTACAACTTTATATTACCCATTCATTTGTCAATTCCATGTTAAAGTAGCATTTTGGGTAAAATAGTTTCATTTATCGTCCATGTTTTGACATATAATTATTAATATGATTACTTAGATCATGATTAATTACTTCTAGAATGCAAAAAATGATTTATATATAATATATATTCAGAATATACATATATATAATAGATCTATAAATAGAAAGAAATACACCGTTCATGGAGACGGTAGGCCGTACGTACGCATGAACGCTGTTTTTGTTTCCTTATTAAATTGAATAGAAGTAAGTAAATAGAATATAAATAAATCCAGTATCATTAATATGTCATATATTTCATGATTATTTATTATATATACTTTATAATCATTCTTTAATGGATAACTTGGATAATGAATCTCATCGCGTCGTGGAGACGGTAATCCGTACGTACGTACGAGTGATGATATCGTTCCCATAATTATTGAATGGAATTAGAGTGGATGATAAAATATCTCAGAATTAGTATCATGTCATAGTAACCATATATATTTATTCTTTACACCATTATACCCATCCAAGTAAGGTGTTGGTGGAAAAATAGATTACATCACGGCGTGGAGACAGTATTGCGTACTTACGCACACGCGGTGATTTTGTTTTCCATAGGATAGATAGAAGGTGAAATAGGGTTGGTTCATAATTATAATAAAATATAAGTATATTAGTGATACTTATGTTATTAATTTATTATGAAACAAAAAAATAAGAGGAAGTATAAGAAGAAATGAACTTGAAAGAATCAGTAAAGGATATTACCTCTTCTTCGACGTGCCTCTTCTAAACCTCCTCTTAAGGAACTAAAGATGGTCTTTTAAGAAGACCAAGACCTCTAGTATGTTTCTAGGAAAGTGGATAAGATAAATGGTCTGGGTCTGGCAGAGTTTTAAGGCTCAAAGTGGTGTGAGGATGAGAGGGAGGAGGTTCCCTTTTATAAGATAGGAGAGGGGAACTTTTGGAAACCTCTAAACTATTAATTTATAATAAACTCAAAATTCACTTAAAAACCTCAAAAAATGACTCAAATCAAAATATTATATGTGATAGGGTTGTAATCACATCAAACAATAAGATTTAGACATGTTGTTAATTTATTGTAAACCTTATCAACTTGATTTATCCTTATTTAATCTATTTAATTTTATTTGTGGTAATAATATTCTAAATTTGAAATTGTTATAAATAATTACTTATATGTGTTGAATTTTCAATAATTAGATAATTTATGGAATTTTGGACCATATAAATTTCAATTTATAATGTTTAAATATTTTTGTGATTTTTAATCAATTTTATAATATGTTATTTTTATAAAATAACAATAGTGTCAATTTTGAAACTATTCATTTATTAGAATTTAAATAAAATCCCAAAAAAGGATATATTCTAAAAAAAATATTTAATAGACTCCTAACATTTCATATTCATATAGAATTTTTTTGGTGAACATTAATCAGTTCATATAATATTTATATTAATATTTTTAAAACCATTTATCTGATATTTCAATAAATAAATTAATTTCTACATCATTATTGTGTCATCATTAATGGTAATTATTTAATCCCTAAAAATCATAAATAAATTCACATGATATAGATAATTTTATTAGATTTCTGGATACTATTTATATTCTATGTTTTATGAGGTTTATCACAAAATTAAAATCATTAAACTTATAAGATATTAGAGAGTGACATGTTGTCACTTTCTTTGGTTTTAATAATAATTATATTATTTTCATGGACAAAAGTCCATGAAATGAATCTATTATGAACCTTAAGTTATATGGGTCGACTTTTATTCATCCAATATAATTTTGGCAGGTCTTAGGGTAATTTTATAATCTTGTTTTTACCCTTAATTACCCGATTTACCTTTAACCATAGTAAATAAAAATTAACGTAGTTACTATTCATAGAATCAAAAAAAGTAACCTATTAAAATAATTTGGACATACTGAATCCAAATATGGAATCCATTTTTCAAAATTCAAAACACAGAAGTTTCAGTAATTAATTTAAAATTAATCCAGTTGTTAAGAAAATGAGTTTTAATAGTTAAAACATTGTCAAAGATTGAAATGTTTTTACCTATGAATTCAATGTAAAAATAATGCTAATTACATAAATTATATTAAATGGTAATAATATATTATATTTATACTTTAATACCTTTCAATATTATAATTTAACCATATAAATTATCTAGATGAAAAATGTTGTTTTTAATTAAAATTTAGCGTATTTTTACTATTCATCAAAATATGAAAGTTAATAAAAAAATATTAAAAATTTATCCAACATAAATTTTTATATCCTTATTGCAATGAATAAGTTTATTTTTTCTAATTTAACTTATAAACATGTCAAAACTATATTTAATGTGGGTGTGCCATCAAAAGGCGGTAAAACTGCATTTTTTTTAAAATACTTCTTTTATAGAAAAATTGATTTTGTATTAATATCTCATTCTAGAAAATGTGTAAGATGAATTATAATTTTATAAAATTAAAAATTCGGTTAATACTATTCATAACGGCTTATTCATAATATTATAATAATATATCATTATCTAGTGAAACTCGGTATTGCATACAACGCAAGCTAAAGAGGAAGGCCGCTGTTGCGTGTAATGTAAGCCAATTCAGGGTTGTGTGTTGGGTAATATTCCTTTGGTGTTGCGTATAACATACAAAAAATACAGTTCAGTTACACATTGATCAAAATATATACTTGGTGTTGTGTAAAATGAATTTTATTCGAAAGAACATGAAATTGTGTGCATCACAAGCCAGGAATAGTGTTGCGTATACTAAAAGCTAATACGGTGTTCCGTATAGACCAAGCTAATCTTGGTGAAGCATACAACAAAATAAATCAAAGAAATTAAAAATAATAATTCTCATAAAATCTCATCGTGTTACATTCTACCCCCCTTAAAATGAATTTCGCCCTCGAAATTCGTCAGGGTTATAAATGGTTTTCTACTTGAAAGTTTCTTTCATAGAAACCCAAATCGTAAAAAGGAATACTAAAAAATCATTTTAAAAAGGAATGTTAGAAACATAATGGATACCCAATGCAACTCATCACTGGGTTTCCACAAAGGAGAATATAGGTGAAAATATGGATATGGAAGAGAAATATAACCATAATGTTTTGATGGAGAGTGGTAGAGAACATGACTATGAAAAATCCAACAATCACAAAGACATAAATTTGTGATGATATAATGTACCATATGATTCATCGGATATGAGAGTACTAAGACAACATTTTTGGTTTTCAAGATCATTTCCCTAACATTGATGAATTTTTATATAAGGAGGAATACTTACTTGATTTCACTGTAATATCATTGTTGGTCATTCCATGAACAATTTACACTTTATCTCTTATTTAAAGAAATGAATTTGAATTTTTCATTCTTCAAGTATTATCAAATCATGCGATAAAATGATAGGTCATTCCATCTGTCTCAAACATAAGGTTAGAAAAAGTTATTAAATATACATAAGTCCATATATGGTGAGATTAATCGTATATGGTTCCAAAAATGGACTTATACTACATCTATCATAACAGTTAATAAAATAAAACTGGTTTCTACCAAGCAGGGACTTCCTATAGGCTAGTGGTAGGCGATAAAGGCCTGTCACACTTCATTTGTGGGTTTGATTCCTATAGCCTTGTCCGACGCGACGGGTTGTCGTCCGTCCTGCAGGTTTTCCTTTTTCTAAAACTACACTATTACAACAATCCAGAAATAATATTGAAAAAGGGTTCTATCCTTAAACAATATTATATTATGTCCATCATAATCCATTTAAAATCATTAGGATTATCTAAAATACTTCTATCCAAGCACATAGTATAAAGAAAACCATTACTAGAAATGTCATCAACCAAGCATGTGAATACCATCATTTATCACCCATATATCATAAGATATATCTTTTTTCTCACATTCCAAACATTTGAATTCATTAATCATGTATTCTATTGAAACATGAATTACCATATAATCTTTGTGAAAACATGAATGATGTCAAATCTCAACTCTTTAAACATACCAAAATCCCAGAATTTCTATACACTCAAACCATGATATCACTTTGTCCTTATATCAGTCATGAGCTCATTAATACTATCAAACATTTCTTTATCTCTTTATCCCTTCATTATGCGCATATCATCTACTTTCCAAAAAATATTTCAATCATTATTCATGGTTACCGGTACTATACAATTATTGAAAACCAATACATAGATATTTTAAAATTCCATGATACTATAAATGAGATTCCATGATACTATTTTGAAATCCAATTACATAAACACTTAATCATTCCACAACATCATTGTCATACTCAACATTAGAAATAGTGATCGCATGTGAATTCCCTTTGTCTTTTTCCTAAAGAGGTTTCTCTTGTCGATCATCATTAACCCTTGGATTAGGAAATTGATTAGCCTAATTCCATATTTCATTTCACTTGAAGCATTGACGTTTCAATGGAGCATTCTCTGTAGAATTTTCTCTATTAACATCATTAGAAACCGTTTTCCCATTACTTCAATAGTCATTTGCTCGATGACCTTCATTTCCACACTTGAAAAATTTTCTAGTAACTTTTAGACAATCTCCACCATGCTTCTTTCCACACTTTGAGCATAAAGAAACATTCACCTTCTTTTCACCATTGTTCTGAGAGTTTTCCTTGAACTCCATCTTTCATTTTTTTGTCAAAACCAAGAGATTGATATATAACACCAACTTCCAGTTCTACCTTGATAGCACAACACACAATTTCTTCATAGCTACTGAGATCTCTTATAACTAATTTCCTTCGAAGACTTGGTTTTAAGCCATTGAAGAATTTATCAACTTTACTTTCAGTTTGGATGATAAAGACAGATGTATACCTTAAAAGCCTTGTAAAATTCACCTCGTATATACCAACAGATTCATCATCCTTTTTCTTAAGCTCAAGGAACTCCTTTTCCATCTTTGTTCGAAGAATACGAGGGAAGTACTTATTGAAAAATAAGTTCTTGAACTTGTCCCATTCCATGGATTCAATTTCATCTTTGGGCCCTGTATTTTTAATTAGAGTCCACCACTGGTCTAATTGAACTTCTAACCAGTAAATAGCCAAAATGGATTTTTATGCTATGAACAACGAAGTATGGAAAATATCTTTTCAATGGTACTGATCCATTGTTCAGAAACAAGTGGATCAGAAGACCCACTAAAAAATGGTGGACGTTGCCTCATGAAGGACTCAATAGAATATTGTTCCCTTCTCTGCTGATTTGGAAGTCCAGAATGATTCAAAGCTTGTGTAAGTATATCAATAAGATTTTGCACTCTATCTCCCATAACATTGGTTTATTCAGGAGGACAATGATTTCATTTTCCATTACATTGATCAACATGGTTCCTTTGGGTTCTATCTATCGTCTAAAACCCAAAAAGAACAGTGTGAGAGTCAGAAATCATGCTAGGAAAAAAACATAATAAAGGGGAGTAATTTCAATCTCTAACATCTTAGGTTTAATCCTAGGTTATTACTGATCTTTATCATAATTCTAGGATTGTAACCTATACTAATACTTATCCTTAGGGACATCCCTATACATACCTTAGAAATATTTCTAGAGATCTCACTAAAGTTTTCACATCCTAGTTTCCAATGGTTAACTAAAACTTTGCTCTAATACCAACTGTAGAGTCCCAAAGATTGACATACATGGAAATTACATTGACTTTTGCGGAAAACATAATAAATGAAAAAAACATACACCCAAAGACTGTATTAGTTTATTGTTTTGGGAAAGTCAGAACATAATCTTCTAATCATGGTGAAAGATCTTAAACATCTCCCATAATGATCTTCCCCTTTGGTTTTCTTACCTAAAACCTTTATTTATATCCTTGGGAAAAGAAAACATAAAAATAGTGAGCTCAAATGCTCAGTAAGGGTAAACATGGAGAACATAAAAAAATCCCTAAACATTTGAATGTAAGAACATGAACCTAAAACTTCAAAATCATGAGTAATGACATAAATCTTGGCAGTGCATAAGGAATAGATCATAAAGGAACATAAACCATGATAAAATAGCATTGGAATAAAAAATTTAATTGTGGAAACCATTATTCACATGTTATGATTTCCATAGTATCCAAGGCATTGTTTCCAAGACCATCATAGTGGACAAAGTCCATTACTGAACTGGGTTTACTTGCCATTCCAGCACGGTATTACTAAACCAGATTCACTTTCCATTCCAGCCATGTCTATCTGATGATATATAAATCTTTACCCAATTAATTTTAGGGATATATAGGTCCCACCCATTTCATAATTAAATCATTCTTAATTGTGCCACAAAATAAACATAAATCATTCATCATAACCAAAAGAATAAAATGGGATTCATAAACATCATCCCATCATAACATAATCCATATAAAACAAATGGATATAATTTCATCATAAGAATAATCAAACCGTGTAAATAATAGATACATTGTACTTGAAACATAATCATACTAAATAATGACATCTTTGATGGAAAATAGTTTTGACAAAACACTTGAAATGAATTATTTAGGAAAATATCATTTCGTCTTCAAAATCCATTTATTTTCACAAAATGCCAAGAAATTTTAAAAGAAAAGGGTTTTGTTGAAAATAATCTTGAAATATTGTAGAGTAAGCTTCATGAAAATTAGGCGTTATGAAACCTTAAAAATCCATTCATGCCGTACAAGTTAAAAAAAAATTCTCCTTGAACTTTTGCCGAAAAATCCAATAAGTTCCTTGTATGGTAAACAGAAGAAAGATTCATTCCATAACACAATGTAAAAGTCAATGAGGAGTAAACTTGAATTTAAAAATACATGTAATAATATTAAACACATTATGAAAAACATTTTTATGGACATGGATGTAAAATATAACCCTAGTAAATACTTACGTATAAGCAATATCGGATAAAAATGAGATTGCAAAATTATCCCTTACCTTATGTCCAATTTCTTTTGTATGTATCCGAGACTCCTTTATAGTGAGTTTAAACATATTAATAACTTTCAAAAGAACCATAATAATATTTATGATATCATATATTATTCACTTACGAATTTATATTACCCATTCATTTGTCAATTCCATGTTAAAGCAACGTTTTGGGTAAAATCGTTTCATTTATCGTTCGTGTTTTGACTTGTAATTATTCAAATGATTACTTAGGTCATGATTACTTACTTACAGAATGTAAAACATGATTTAAATATAATATATATTCTGAATATACATATATATAATAGATCAATCAATGGAAAGAAATACACTGTTCATAGAGATAGTAGGCCGTACGTACGCATTAACACTGTTTTTGTTTCCTTATTAAATTGAATGGAAGTAAGTGAATAACATATACATAAATGAAGTATCAATAATAGGTCATATATTTCATTATTATTTATTATATATACTTTATAATCATTCTTGAATAGTTAACTTGGAGAATGAATGTCATCGCGTCGTGGAGACACTAATCTGTACGTACACACGAGCGATGATATCGTTCCCATAATTATTGAATGGAATTAGAGTGGATGATATAATATCCCATAATTAGTATCATGTTATAATAACCATATATAGTTATTCTTTACACCATTATATCCATCCCAGTAAGGAGGTGGTGGAAATACAGATTACACCACGGCGTGGTGACGGTATTCCGTACGTACGCACACACGATGATTTCGTTTTCCATAGGATGGATAGAAGGTGAAATAGGGTTGGTTAATATTTATAATAACATATCAGTATATGAGTGATACTTATGTTTTTACTTTATTATGAAACAAAAAAATAAGAGGAAGTAGAAGAAGAAATGAACTTGAAAAAATCGATAAAGTATATTACCTCTTCTTCGACGCGCCTCTTCTAAACCTTCCCTTAGGGAACTAAAGCCGGTCTTTGAAGAAGACCCGAAACTCTAGTATGTTTCTAGGAAAGTGAATAAGAGAAATGGGTAGGGTTTTTCTGAGATTGAAGGCTCAAAGTGGTGTGAGGATGAGAGGGATGAGGTTCCCTTTTATAATAGAGGAGAGGAGCACTTTTGAGAACCTCTAAAATATTAATTTAAAATAAACTCAAACCCCACATAAAAACTTCCAAAAATGACTAAAAAAAATATTAGATGATATAGGGTTGTAATATCATCAACCAATACATGTTGGTAATTTATTTTAAACCTTATCAACATGATTTATCCATATTTAATACATTTAACTTTATTTGTGGTAATAATATTCTAAATTTTAAATTGTTATAAATTATTACTTATGTGTTGTGAATTGTCCATAATTGGATACTTTATGAACTTTTAGAATATATAAATTTCAATTTATAATTTTTAAATATTTATGTGATTTTTAATCAATTTTATAATATGTTATTTTTATAAAATAACAAGTGTCAATTTTGATACTATTCATTTATTTGAATTTAAATAAAATCCACAAAAAGGATATATTCGAAGAAAAGAATTTAATAGACTAATAACATGTCATGTTCATCTAGAATTTTTTTAGAACATTAATTAGTTCATATAATATTTATTTTAATATTTTTAAAACCATTTATTTGATATTTCAATCAATAAAATAATTTATAAATTAGTATTGTGTCATCATTAATGATAATTATTTAATATTTAAAATTTTTAAATAAAGTCCCATGATATAGATAATTTTATTATATTTATGGAGACTATTTATATTCTATGTTTTATGAGGTTTATCACTAAATTAAAATTATTACACTTATAAGATATAAGAGGGTGATATGTTGTCACTTTCTTTGGTTTTAATTATAATTATATCATTTTCATAGAAAAAAGTCCATGAAATGAATCTGTTATGACCCTTATGTAATATGGGTTGACTTTTATTCCCCTAATAGAATTTTCTAAGGTCTTAGGGTAATTGTATAATCTTATTTTTACCCTTAATTACCCGATTTACCTTTAATTGTAGTAAATAAAAATTACCGTAGTTAGTATTCATAGTATCAAAAAAAATAAAAGTAACCTATTTACATAATTTGGACCCATTTAATCCAAATATGGAATCCATTTTTCAAAATTAAAAAACACATAATTTACAGTAATTAATTTAAAATTAATCTCATTGTTAAGAAAACAAGTTTTAAAAGTTAATACAATGTCAAAGATTGAAATGTTTTTACCTATGAACTCAATGTAATAATAATGATAATGAGATAAATTATATTAAATGGTAAAAATATATTCTATTTATTCTTTAAAACCATTCAATATTATAATTTAACCATATAAATTATCTTGATGAAAAAGGTGTTTTTAATTAAAATTTAGCGTATTTTTACAATTCATCAAAATATGAAAGTTAACAGAAAAATTTAAAAAATTTACCCCAAGTAGATTTTTATATCCTTATTGAAATTAATAAGTTTATTTTGTCTAATTGAACTTATAAACATGTAAAAAACTAGATTTAATGTGGGTGCGCCATCAAAATGTGGTAAAACTGCATTTTTTTTAAAATACTTCTTTAATTTAAAAATTGATTTTGTTTTCATATCTCATTCTAGAAAATGTGTAAGATGAATTATAATGTTATAAAATTAAAAATTCGGTTAATACTATTTATAACGGCTAGTTCATAATATTATAATAATATATTATTGTTTAGTGAAACTCAGTATTGTGTACAATGCAAGCTAAAGAGGAAGGTTGCTCTTACGTGTAATGCAAGCTAAGTCAGGGTTGTGTGTTGGGAAAGCTTCCTTTGGTGTTGTATATAACATAAAAAAAATACAGTTCAGTTATAGATTGATCAAAATCAATACTTGGTGTTGTGTAAAATAAATTTTATTCAAAAGAACTTGAAATTGTGTGCATCGCAAGCCAAGAATAGTGTTGTGTATACTACAAGCTAATACGATGTTGAGTATAGCGTAATATAATCTTGGTGATGTCTACAAAAAAATACATCAAAGAAATGAAGAAGAATAATTCTCATAAAATCTCATGGCGTTACATCCCTAATATTTTGAAGGGATGTTTTTTCCATTGGTTATAGATTTAGATCTATGTTTTAATAGATCTTAATCAATTAAATTTTGGATCTCTATTTTGGGTCTAGATCTCATTCTTCAATGTGCAATTGAATTTTATGCATAAATTTGGGGATTTCCATTAGTGAGTGTCCATAAATGATCTTGAAGTATGTGGTCTAAATTAAAAATACCATAATCTTGATTTAATTACATGTATTATATTTTGAAATTTCAATTTTCATGATTTGGAAATTGCATCCAAATATGAATATGTTAAATTAAATTTTAATGTAATAATGAATTTGTTTGAATTGGCGGAGTCAAAATCAGTTGACACGTGATTATTATATTCATGGGATATGGGGATTGTTGAGTTGGTTAATTAAATGGAATTTTGTAATTTGTAAATTATTAATATATAGATTTAATTTATAATGGAAATAAAGGAATGATTTACCTAACCATAAAGTGTTAATGGGTTAATTAATTAAAGGTCGATATATGGTTTAATGATGAGTTGTTCGTATGATTCTTTTTTATTGAAAAAAATTATTATGATTACTCTGATAAAATAAAAAGGTATACTTTATTGGGAATTTTTTGAAAGAAGGTAAGCGAGGAATAAAATTTATGTATATCGAATTGTAATTTGTGTGATATTTTGATATTTTTGATATATGTGATGTTGAGGTGTGGGATAGAGACTAAGGATCCAAATACCCATATGTGTTAGTTAGTGTGGGTTAGGGAATGAGGCTCCAAATACCCATGTTATTTTGAGGTGTGGGATAGAGAATGATATTCCAAATACCAGTATGTGTTTTTGAGTGTGTGATATAGACTGGGGCTCTAAATACCAATGTTACATTGAGAAGTGGGACAAGGAAAAAGGCTTCAAATACCCACAAGGTGTTGGACATGACATTCTACACTGATGAGATTGGAATTGAACTATAATTCCAAATGGACGTGATATGAATTGAATTGCAATGAAATATTATATCCATGATATTTTGATATTTGATATCCCTCGGGGATAGTTTATACTTTAGAATGGGGTGATGAAGGTATTGACGGGTTGGGTGTCATTGTGAACCCGAAGAATTTCTATGGTTAATTATTGAATAATGAAAATGAAAAGTGTCTACTTTATTAATTGTAAATTATTTTTTATAAAACTGTATGAACTATTATTTACATGATATTTTTTAGATGCCTTTTGTCGTGGAATACTGAGTTGTACTCAGACCCTTCTCAGGCTACCTAATCAGTACCTACAGAGAATTCATGTTTGTAGGATTGGGTAAGGGTAGTAGCCCTATGTTAGATGGATATATTTGGATGGACTATTTATGAGGGAACCATACATGACTTCAAGAACATATTTGGAGTTTCATTATGTCATTATTTTCATTATTCATTTAAACATGACACGTACTTGGAATGATATAACTACTATTTTGTTTTGGATACGGTATTTATCTTTTATTCATCATGTGATATTAGTTTGTTTGGTTATTGGTTATATCATTTGGTTATTGTTATTTATTTTTGTAGTTTTACTAATTTAATAAATAAGCTATTTTCTCCACATGGTATATTTATTAAACCCTAACTACCAGGCTATAACCTTTGGTGTACGGGGAAGCAAACATGAGGTCATGTAATTGATAATCTTGGGGTACCATTGTATGGAACCTGTGTTGGGATGTTATAGGAAATACCGACTTCTATGAAGTTTATGCTTCAAATTTAAATCATTTTTTATAGTAATAAACTTGATAATAATTAGTGAGAGAAGAAAAAGTTTTAAAGAAATAAATATTACATTGGATGGTAAAGTGGGTTTATAGAACCTAAGAGTTACAATTTTTTATCCTTATGTTAGGTAACAAATTATTCCTTAAGGATAATGAATAGATTACCTACGAGGTAGTAGAATATGGAAATGAATCTACTTTGAAACAGGGGTCCATGAATTCAAAAAAATGTATTCTAAGTACTAAAATTAATTTTGGACTTCTGTAGTCCCACCAACTAATGTAAAATCCATTCGTTAAAAATGGGTACTTAAGAAAATTATTGAAATGGATTGGAAACTAAATAATTACAATGCACAGTTGGTTTCTATGGTTATTATAAAATATAAAGGTATTGAATATGATAAAACCATTCAATTATAAATAATATTAAAAGAAATTATAATTTAACATTAAATAATATTCTCTTTTGACTATGTTATTTTGAAAATTATTGTAAAAAATACTTTCCTAGATGGGAAATTAGTTTAATATGTGTATTTTCTTCAACTAAAATGGTTTTTGATATTTAAGAATTCCAAAAATTGTATGGAATCTATAAAAATGTATTTATAGATTAATGTAGTCATCATGATCATATATTGTTCAATTCAATTAGATTGCATGAAAATTTGGTTTCATTATGAATTAAAGGGATCCATGTTTCTACATTATGGTTAATGGGAGTACTATATTTTCATAGTATTATATATTTTTGAAATTTTATTTATGTTAAATGAAGTTCAAATATTATAGTTAGCTAATAATGGAACCAATTAATTCTTCTCCATGATGATCATATAAACAATTATGGAATCTATACAAATGAATTTATAGATTAAAACAAAAATCACAATCATAAAAACATTCACATTGATGAGACTCTAAGAATGTTTTTATTAATGACGAATGAAAGTTATTCATGTTTCCATAATAATGTTAGTTCATGTGCCATATTTTTCATATTATTATATGTTGATGAAATATCATCGATTAGAAATGAAGCTAAAGTATTACAGTTTTTAATACATGGTTAAATTAATGATTATCTATGAAAGAATTCGGTTCTATACTCTATATTGTAGGGATCAATATCTATTAAGATAAACCTGGAAGGAAACTTGGACTCTGTCAAAGCATATATATTAAGAATATAATCAAAATATACAATATGAAAAATTCCAAGAGAGTATTATTTATAATGTCATATGATATTACTATAAATAATAAAATATATCCACATAGTTGGTAATAAATAGAATGAGTTTAGTTCCTTATTCATTGATAGTGGGGTTTATCATGTATTCCATTCTTTGTATTAGATTATATGTTTCTGAAACTTTATGTATTATGGGAAGATATCAAAAAAAAGTATAGGGTATCTATAGTTGTAATTATTTAAAACTATCTAGAAGTACCTCATAGGTATAACAGATATGTTCTTATTATATACATGAGGTATATATCAAGCCATGAGGGGATAAAATGATGCTTAATATATGGATCATGGTTATATTAAATCATATCCAAACTATTTATTTCTATTAAATAAAAATGTAGTGAGTTAGAGAATCTAGTGGAGGAATGTTGTTTACAATTTTATATCAGAATTAGACTATATAGCAGCTTTTGATATAGTGAAGGAATAATTTTGGATACAATTTTTTTAGATATCGACATTATACTTATCTATGTATACACTATTATAGTATCCTATTATAATAATATAGTTGTGAAATTTACTAAGATTCGTTGGTCTTTTCTAGTGAAAAAGAATATTCATTACATGTTTTATCTATTATGGTCTTTTAATTAAAGGGGTGAAGTCACAATTACTAGATTATCCATCAGAGATAATGAAAAATAACCAAAAACTAAAATTATATCATTGTAGAAGCATGATTATTAGGTGAGAGCTAGAAGATTGAGAGTGTTTTGTAGTTATCTTTATTACAAGTGAGAGTGTTGTTATATTGGGTTCCCTAAAACAAAGTCAGAAATGTATATTTCAATGTCCTAACTTATATAAATCTTGATATATACATGTTTTTTACCTCATAGTGATAGTTATATTATTTAATTATATATTATTTATGGTAATGTACTTAGATCCCATGTTATATACCATAGTTATAGTAGTACCGAACTATAATAGGACCTTATGATACCCTAAAAATACTATTAAAAATATATCTGATGGTCTAAATAAATCATATAGATATCATAAAAATGATTTTTGAAAAATAGGTTATATAGACTTAAAAGTATTGATATTTATTTTCATGAAGTCTACACATGATGATATAATGTAGAGGCGATCATGAGGGCCAACCTACTAATAGGAACAACATAGGATTTTAGTGTCATTGTGTATTACTATCTATGATAATGTGTATTGACTTTTCGACTTGATATATTGTTTATTTTATATCATTAAATCATGTAATTTTATGCATGTTAGAAACTATTAAATTATTGTTTGTGTAAATGTAACATGTATTATGTGATTAATTTGTGGCATGAATTTGATTGAATGGCATAGATATGATTTTTAATTTCTAAGTTTAGGATGAAGATATTTTTAGTCAGTTGACTAGGATGGTTTTCCTTGACAAAATCTATGGAAATGGTAGAAAAAGGAGAACCCATACAATATATTTAAAGGAGATAAATAAATTATATAATGATGATGAAACCAAGTTTGTGTCCCTCTTTATAAGATATCATAATAGAAAAATATTATATTATATAATAAATAGTTATACACGGTTATTATAACTATGAATTATCCTTATCTATTTCGAGTATATTACATATTTTAGGATAACACTCTTGGACTTTGATTATGACTTATTTTTATTAAAATATGGTCTTCAAGGGAAATATAAAAATTTTATTTGTATGATCCACCAAATCAGATGAATAGGTGTTTATGACAAAGTAATCTACACATGCATAGATTTGTGGATGTTTGAGTGTGAATAATTACATGTAATTAAATAATTAAAATCATTTAAAATTTCTTTAGTTCATTAATAAAAAGAATAAAATTTATTAATCAATTTATTGAAAAATAATTTAAGTTAAAATATTAGGGTATAAGTAACAAATGTTTAGAACATATATTTTTTTAGAAACCGTTTGTTATATATACATGGGAGTAATAGAATGAGTTATTAGATTTTAATTAATAAAATAATTGAATATTATTATTAATTTAGGGGGTTTATGTGTTACATATGATAAATTATTTATATTGTTTGTGATATATCAGGATAATTTAAATTTAAAACTTCTCTAAAGTGAAAAAAATTATTTTTAGATGATTAACAAAATAATAAATTTCAATTGAAGAAGAAAACTTATTGGTAGTCCCTTTCATTAGTTTAACTCTTTTCCAATAATTTCCTTCAATATTTGTGTAAGACATTTAGTGGAAGAAAGTGATTAAATCAATTTTTTATCCTTTTTATTGAGTATTATTGTTGTGATTGTAGAGACATCCTATGGGAATCCAATTATTTATTAAATAACATGAGAGTTAAAGAATAATTATGAAAAATCATATATATCATGTGTGTGTTATCTAAAGGGATCCTAGATACACTGGAGCTTTGTTAATCATTACATAGAATTAAAATAAAATTAGTAATCATTTAAATTTACTTTTCTATAGTTATATTAATTTTATATCATACTTATGTTTAATTGGGTACTGTTATGCTAGATCTAGATTTATGAAATTAATATTGTATAAAAATTTTAATGATAATTTCTTCCATGATTACAGTGTGCACACTATCCCATTATTTAAGGTGTTGGAGGAGGTTAGAAAGGATAAATATTAGTTGGATATTCCCCCATAGCAGTCTCAAATTCATAATGTATTCCATTAATAATCAATGTAGTGATATATTAATGATTATAAATATATTATTTATTGATGTGACTTTGATATTGAGGAGGTTGATATGATTATAAAGTCGCCTATTGAGATTTTATATCATCAAGAGATGGTATGACAAAGATGAACTATTCATTTCGTTTTTATCATATAGATGAAACATTAGTATCCAATGTTTATTGAGTTTATTTTCTTTAAGTAATATTGAGTTTTAGATTTATTATAATATAGTTATAGTTCTTATCTATTTATTTTTGTTTTATATTTATAATGTAGAAACTAATATTTTATATATATCTTAAACAGTGTTTGTGTTTTTTGGAATTTTTTCTTTATTTTTGTCTTTTTATATTATTGAATATTTTAATAAATTGATATGTATCTAAAAAAGAGGCCTTAATTTTATTATACCAAGAATTTATGTTTCTTTGGTGTTATGGGTTGTAGAAGAGGTTTTTGAAGTGAAAAGTTGAGTTTTGGACTCTTGGAGAAAACCATGATTTTAGTTTGTACCTATTACATCATAGAGTATTTGGGGTCATCATAATTCTATTTGTAGTCATGTATAAGTGAATATTTTTTGGGGAAGAGGGTCTTGAGTAGGTTCAACACATTTTACATATCATATTATATCACAGATTAAAATATATTGTTGTGGTCTCTATTTTGAATGTTGTAGTTCGGATAGAAATCCCTATTTGAAATTGGGAGCTTGGAAATTATTATTTTTTATTATAGTGAAACAAAATGATTTTGTGATGGATATGAAATATTTTATTTATAGTTAAAAGGTACTTTCACTACATTTTCACTAAGTATTTAATATTATTCATTCAAATTTTCACAAGAGTTTCTAGGGATGAACCTACATAAAATACTTGTTTCGTGTCATCTATTATCTATAACATATTTTTATATATTTTCATGATACAATTGGATATTGACATGTACATTAGTCTCTAAAATTATGAATATTGTCTCTGGAGTCTCATTTTCTTCTATCAATGTAAATGTTTGTATATATTTTACATATATTTTATTTATATTCAGGTTTAATTTTTTATAAATCATGCTAGGATGATGTTATTGTTTTATTTATTCAGTTGAAATTTATTGGTGGAATATTTTCTTAATAAGAATATGAAAAACTTATCCCATTAAGTGTGATTTATACCATTCATACTAGCCTCCAACTAATGTTGCATTGTAGGTTGGATTTATAGGTCATCCCTGTTTTTGGTATCACTAAAAGAGGGGTTTTGCTGGGAGGAGTGTTTTGAAGTAAAACTCTATCATTCCATTGATTTTTTAATTTTAAATGTATTTTAATAAATGAGTTTTATTTCCACTTTAATATATTTATCCTTTTAGATTTTTGTATTTTTGTAGAAATCATTCACTAAATGAATTATTTTATTCCTCAACACTAGTTTCTAGTGTCTAGATATTTGGGAAAATTCTTGAGTTCTAATGTAATTAAGGTTTTCATTTTAGGATTCAGTTCCATAGGCTAGGTTGTTAAAAAAATTTGTCTAATCATTTTTTTATGTTTAGTCTTTGTATTTTGTGGTAAGTGTGGAGAATAAGATGGCTGGAACTCTAAATATACCAATATAATAATGAATATAAAATTATTAAAGGGACATTTGAGTTACTCAAAAGTATTTTTAATATTAGATATTGATGATTCCCTAGTAGAATATTATTATTGGAATCATGTTATTCGCTGATGGGATGGAATATTTAATATTTCATGAAATATATTAGGAATAATAAGATTTTAATCACACTTTCATGATTAAAAATGAAATATTTTTCCATGAAAATGGGGTTTTCAATGAATCCATGTTTTATGGTTTTTCAAAATTTAATTTTAGAGGGAACTTTGAAATACTTATTTTAATTATTGTGGGAAAATATCTAGAAATTTTATTATTAAGAGGTATATGAAACAACCTAAATATAGTGTGTAGTGGATTTGATTACTAAAGATATCATAAATAGCTATGTTATTTTAAATGGGTTTCTTCAAAATATGGGTGAGGAGTAGATGATATTGATCCTATACAACCTAAATTTTTTAGTATGATTGTATATGTTATTTTTATGATTATTACGTAATATAAATAGAATATCTTGAGGAAAGTTGTTCGGTACTTGAAATTTCAAAAATTGAATCTACCATCATTTTCAGGTGATGATGTTTCAGAGTAGCTGAAGGAATGATAAGAGAACATTAACCTTATATTATTATTTCAATGGATTTATAATAACTCAAAGTAAGATTAAAAATCTTATTTTTGGGATGTTTCATCTTGGAAATGGTGGGATATTATGATAGAAATATAATTGTACAAGTAACTTCAATGAAAGGGATTAGAAAATATTATTCATGAATAGTAGTGTCCCAATGAGTTAAAATTAGATAAATATTTTTATTTTATATATTTTATGTAAGATAATATATAAAAAACTTTTAATTTGATGAATTAAAAAAAAAATTCCTTGGGAATTTATTCTAATAAAAAAATAGGAGAACATGAATTCTAGGTTCCCCATGAGATATAGTTTTATAATGTTAGGATTTGGTTTATAATCATGAGGATATATGATAATAAAATTGATGTATTTTGTTTCATTTTGAGGTTTCGATAGTGGTTCATAGGTCTAGGAGTGGCTGGAAGGAGTTCGACTTGGAGATTACATCTATAAGTGACAATGGGTTCCCAGTTTGGGGAACCACGTACCTAGTGAGATGGAAAATAGGGTGGATCCTTTTGGGGTGATACTAGGTCTCTTGTGGCCTCTAGTTTGGTACCCAATATATATAAAATAGATTATTTATTGAAATTGGTTTTTACCCCATTCATACCTTTTTTTCCCGCTTTTTCTTCTACTTTGGACTATTTTAATCTTAGACACTAAGAGAAAATGTTAGGGTTCCTCATTTCTGCTCTTCTCCCCTATCTTTATCCTTATGATTCATGGAGGATTCATGTAGATTTATTTATACTATGTCATATTTAATCCCTTACATTTTTTTTCATTATTTAATCTACCATTATTCTTCTATATCTATTGTTTTGGTTAGAAATTATTTTATGAATTTCATTATAGTAAGGTGGAATTCATCCAAAATGATGAGGATTCTTCCTCTATTTCCTAATGGAAGTCCCCATGGGTAAATTATACTAAATTAGTCACTATATTATTTATGAAGTTATAGAGGTGAAAAATATTCTATAGTTTTGTGGGTTAGATATAGAAATGATGGATGTTTTTTTATGGGGTAAATTGGGGCATGAAACTACTATGATTACATATATAATTCATTAGTTATTTTGTTACTTTTTTAGTCTTATCCACTTATTAATATTATTTTGATTTTTTAAATTATTTGATGATGTATATGAGTTTAATGGTTTCTAGTGGATTTTTTGTGGACTTTAGGGTTTCTTGTTGATATTTGGATAGAGAATGTTGTTTGTAAATTTTTGTAGGGAGTATCAACACCTCACATGAATTTCTGGGCTATTAGTGGGACATGTTCATCAAAAAATAATAATAAATATAAGGTATTGATTTTTTAATTAGGAATTTATGGTTTTTATAGTTATTTTTATTTTTAATTTATTTTATTATTGTGTAATTTCAAAAGTAGTTTTGTAATGTGTTTTAATTCACATCTAGATCCTTTAAAACCAATGATTTCTAGCATTGTGTGAATTAACTTTTTGTAAGATATTTATTGTAAAATTTATATTTTTTTAGGTATGTAATTTTTTTGTAATTGATATTTTTAATATACTGGTTTCTTATAACCCTTATTCATGTTTTGATATATAATAAAATGGTTGATAAATTTTGGTTTAAGTAAGTTTAATATGATTATATTAAATTTATATATATGTTTTTATAAATTTTATTAATAAATTTGAATTTACTTATCTTTAGAGTTTTATGATTTAAATACTTTCCATATATTTTCTAGTAATTGATATACTTATTTATATACGAGTTCATATTTCATTTTTCTAAAATTTTTAATTTATATGAACTTTTATATTTTGGTTATAAACAGAAATGGGGTGATAATATTCAATTTAAGAACCCTATTTTTTTATTTTTATTATTGTAGATAGAATAACCATTTTATAATACCTTAACCTATATGATTTTCAAGTAAATGATCCAAACATGACCATGATTAAGAGCTCACATCCGTTTTTAATGAAGGAGTTTCATGTTTAATAAATAATTAAAATATTTTATATGTGATATATATATATATGCTAATAAAAGTAAATAATTATGTTATATTGTAGATCATGCTACTCTACTACCATAGTCAATCATAGAGTATAATTGGTTATGTTAAAAGGGGAGATTTAAATATGATTTCATGAAGCTACATATCTCAATCATATTGTATTATTGATAAGTATCATAATGGATATTATTATATGTTATTTAGTTAACCTACATCCACATCTATATAATTCCATTAGATGAATTATATATTATGATTCATTTTTCAAAGATATTACTTGTTAATAGAAAAATTTTAGGCATGTTAACATTCAAATTTCATCCACCAAAGGCTATCCTTTAATGGAAAATAACATCGAATAGAATGAATGATGTGTTCATTTATTTACTCATATGATGTATGTAGTATTAGACCTTAAATATTGTGTAATAACACATGTTTTAATGCCGAAACACTCAATGAGTGTCCTCTGGGGTTTTATAAAGACCCACTTACTTGTTATGAAAATGGTTAATATAGACTTGATGCATATATAAAATGAACCTTCCCATTGCTGTCTTAATATACTATCTTTTTTTCTGATACACTTGAATTTCCCGATGTATGGAAGGATCTCGCTCATTTGAAAAATTATTTAGGTTATCCAATGACTACATTCTGAGGTGGGTGGCATTTTTCTGCCACTATGTTCATTATAAAACACAATCAAAGAATGTATAATAATGATATTGATGTTATTTTGTGTCAGTTATGGTTTAATATGGAAGTTCCTTGTTTCGAGATAGTTTACGATCATATTTTATAAGAATAGATGATCTTGATATGGTATTTAGTTGAGTACGCTATTATTAATAGACACATAAGAATCCCTTTAATGGTATTAGAGTATCCCATAACCTTATATTTATGAAATTATATATATAAATATATTTAATTTTATATAAATCATAATATTTATCACATTAGTAGTTGTAAAATATGACTTATAATTTGTATTGTGGGATAAATATTGCAGAATACAATATAGGAAATTCAAAGATATGCTATTGTTTAAACCTAATAATTTTTAAATAGGAATAACATATGACTTGTTCATATCATAGAGGATGAAATCACTATTCTAAGATTTAAAATAGATCACCGTATCATTAATATGAAAAATGAAAGTCATTAAAAATGCTACATTAGTATTGAGTGGTTATATCATAAACTTCCTATTATCTATTATATAATATAGTAAATAATATGCAATATTGTAGATTATAAGATCACTTGAATAATTAAATAATATTTCTTACTAAAAATATAATTTTCCATCATTTTCATTTTTAAATTGAATTAATTATTTATAAATTTTTTTATAAATAATTTTAAAAGGTAAATTGGGTCATTTATTAATTTATAAAGATATTATAAATTAATTATTTATAAATATATTATAAATTAATTATTTATAAATAGATTATAGTTTATTTTATAATTGTTAATGAAACATTAATTAACAAATATTAAATAAATATTAAGAGTTAATATTGAACACCTTATTAAAACATTATATGGCACACATTGTGAATTATGAAATTTTTTTAGTTATTATATCATACGGATAAATTTATAAAGTTTATATAAATTTAAAAAACAAGAATAATATAAATTTCCTATACTTAATTTTTTTTGAAATGTTCATAAAGATTAAGTTGAAGTCTTAAAATTTAAAAATCCTATTCTGTAAAAAATATTTAATCCTCAAAAAAGTTATTTTGATGATTCATTTTATCATGGTTTAAATACTATTAAGTGTATTATATATTAATTATGTAAAATATTTATATAAACAAATAATGGATTATTAAATGTTTATAATTCATGATATGTCATATACTTAAAATTAAATCTCACATATTTAATTATATGAAATGCAAAACCCCTTTACCAATATTGTAGGTAGGTCTATAACCTTGTCATGGTTTTCCATTTTCATTGACCGGGTAAGGTTGAAAATTAATTGGGAGGATACCTATAAAGGTGAAGTTGGAGATTTATTAGACTCTCATATTTAACTGAAATTTTCTATAGGATTTCGGTGGGTTACATTCCATGTAACTGGGTTACATGATGTGTAATAGTTTATGGTGGCAATTTGTGAAAGGCTTCAAGCTATGAAGGTTACACATCGTGACTCGCCTTTACACGTCGTGAGTTATTTAATGATCAATTTTCAATTTAATGTGAAACATTTTTCAGAAGTTATGAATCTTAAATATTTCACAATGTAAAAGGGTATTAAAAATAGTCTAACACCCCGAATGTAGTTTTTTAAATGTGTAGAAAGGATGAGATCACTTTTCTCCCCAAATTTAGTTTCTTCTCTCTCGACCAAAGGTCATTCCCAGGTGACCTTTCAGCTCTTCAACCCATTCAGATCCATTCATTTTGTGTTCGATCATCATTGTATTTGTGGTGTGATTACTCGGAAAGATTTATACTTAATTAGTCCTCTCTCTCTTTATCCTCTTTTATTATTTCAATATATGATCATTAAAATGATGTATCTATATGTCGTTGTGTTAGATCCCGCCTCTAGGTGGTTCATAGAGGTCTTCTACACCTTCGTTCTCATTGACGTGTGACATTGCGAGTGTTTCTTTTCAGAAAAGAGGTAGGAGGTTCTATCATGTTTAGGCATATAGATTACATATGAATTTCTTGATTTATTTCAAATATTTATTTAAATTAAAGTTCTCAAACATGATTTCAATTTATGTAATAAAAATTTAATTTTAGTGAATTATGAGATTTGAGATTGTTTTGGCATGAGAATTGGGAAAACACCCAATTATATTTAATTGCGCTGTGTTTATTGAAACTGGTTGATTTAAATTATTTAATTTAAATTAAAGATTTGATGTAAATAGATTGAATTAATTTTTTGAATTTAATTGAGTAAATGAATTGTGAAATTGATGGAATGGGTTTTTAAAGGAATTTAAACTTTTGAAAATGTCTTAAACAAGTTTTGATAGAAAACCCAGTGGTTGTATCTTGTTAAAGATTCATGTTTTTGATTAAAAAACATTTTTTTTAATTTAAATGGTAATTGAAATAAAAGAATGGTATTTAATTATATTTTAATAAGAATTAAAATAATTTTTTTATCATTGATTTTGTAAAAATCATGCAAGTCTTTGGTAGTTTGTAACTTGTTTGGACACACTCTATGGTATTACAATATTATAAAACATAAATGCAGCGAGTCACATCTCTAATGGGATGGTGATGTGTCACCTTTGGATACTATTAGGGGGATGTGTGTATACACAAATTGCTGAGATAAATTAGAGAGTGAAGATTCTTATAGCTTAGAATATACATACCTTTTGGCAGATAACCATGTTGATCGGTTGCTTTATATTTAAGATATAAATGTATTCCAATGTTGTTTGCACATCATTACATGTGTTCTAAATTTGTATAAACTATTTTATATAAATTCTTCATTAAAAGCATTGTTTTATAAATATTACATCACTTGTAAAGACATTGCTTAAATTATATTTACATCATTTGAATTTTACAACAAGATTGGTCTAAATATGATTTGAAATTGAAAAACCAATTTATTTTTAAATTTAAAAGAATTGAATTGGTTAATCTATTATTGGAAGCTGTTATGGAATCTCTCAGGAAACCGTATTGGGTTTTTATCTCATACCCTACTTGTGCCTTCAGTTGTTTTTAGATTACCTTCTTCCAGGTTCGATAAAGGGGAAAGGATCCCATATAGGTGGATCCAACTATTGAACCTTGGATTTGGTGAGATGTGTCCTTAGGGACATGAGGTTATTTTTCCCCATTTTGGTACTTGGTATGTATAATTTTTGTTTGTTTATTCCATATTGTATTATTGTACTTTACTTACAATGAATATTTTTTTGTTCATACTGAATTTCCCTTTATTACTTCCACAATGCTTGTGTAAAAACCATTCCCACATTCAATTGTATGATTTCAGGTTCTAGTTATCTACTCGTGGGGATCAGGAATGCCCTTCAGGCTATTTTAGGGCCACCTAAGTTATCAGGTTACTAGGTTACCCAAGGTGGTTTATGACAAATTGGAATCAGGGGAGGTGATTGAGATTTTGTCTTAAAGTTAGTATCAAGTTGAAGTGTTTTCAAGACATAAGATGTTGTTAAAATTGAGTTCCTGGAAAGCTCTCACGATAATGAATCTTATGTCACTAGGGGTGGTTATGGAAAATAATCTTGTATATTAGTTCTCTTCTTTTTCCTATTGTGATTTGGATAGAGTGGAATCCAAATCATTTTGTTCAATTAGTTTGTAATGATTTTCCTTTTTTTGCTCTGGTTGAGTGTTTTTATGATGTATTCCTGATTTTCTCATGATTTTTCCTAGCATCATCCCTTTGAGAAGATGCGCAAATAATATCCAGGTGTAAGTAGCTGCTGAACCAAAGAGAGTAAATCCTCTAGTGGACCCAAATCAATTTAAGGTGGTTATGTGCACTGTCCAAGCTCTAGGATAAACAACACCTATAATTTATATTCAGGCTCCAGCTATGAATCCTTAGGGGGATGCTCTGCAAAATATTTTCAAGAGTAACTTTTCCATAATCCCCCAAATTTCATAGGCTCCAATGATCCTCAACATACTGAGGAATGGTTGGAAAAGATAGAATGTATGTTTGAGTTCATTAGGACACCATATGTGATCAAGGTAAAGTGTGTGACCTTTGTACTGGAAGGACTTAGTAGAAGATGGTGGGACACGATTATGATGACAAAAAAACATAGAGGGATTATAGTGGAAATACTACAAGGTTCTTTTCATCGACCATTTCTTTCTAGAGTCAATGGTGTTGTCCCAAGCTATGGAGTTTCTCAAGCATGATCAGGCTGAAATAACTATGAATGAGTATTAAAATCACTTTACTGAGCTAGTGTATTTTTTTCTTGAGATTGTATATAAAGATAATATGAAGTCTCAATGGTTCAATTTGGGAATTCGATCAGATTTTTATTATCAGGATTCCTTACTAAAGATGCCCACTTATGCTGTTGTATTGGATTGGGTGATGATGGTGGAGATAGACATGTCCGGAATGTCAGGGTTATTTGGAGTTTCTTTCTCTCCCAATGGTAGAATGAGTTCCATCATTGGAAAACAAATGTGTGATGATTCTTGTTGTAGTTCTTGACAATAGGGTAGTTCTATACCTCCTAAATCACATGGAGTAAGTCCTTTAATTTTATATCAATTTTGAAAGTCATGACATTATAAGAAGGCTTACACTAAGGCACCCATGAACTGTATCTTCTGTAGAAATTCATGACACATATAGAGATTATTCCATTACTTTTATACTCAATTTAGTGGAAAATGATCATAATCTTCTCCAAAAATCATGATGAAATCAGATTCTTCACATATAAAAGGGTTCCATCTATAATAATATGGAATGATGCTTCATCATTTAGTGGGAGAGTCCCAGAGGAAACATACATGGGTCTAGTAACTGTGAGAGGTAGCATTATGATAGCTTCTTCATTAGTGACTACTCTATTTGATACTACTACATCTCACTCATTTATTTAAACCTATATTGTTAATTTACTCAATCTTAAAATGATGCTTTTATCTTGTGAAATTGATATCACTACACAGCTTGGTATGAAGAGAGAACAAGGTCTCTGTTTTCCTGCTCGTGTTTTATCTCTATCTAATGTCAATATAGCATAGAGTTTTCTTATACTCAACATGAAATCTCTTGATGTCATATTTGGTATGGATTGGATTATTTCCAATAAACATGAATTTATTTTTATCTTCAACATGTCTACCTTATTACACCCAGGGGTGTACCTATTTTATTTATTGAGAATGAGACACTTGGTTTAGTAAGTCCATACAGTCTTATCCAATGTTATATAAAGTGAAATGAGTGTTTTATTTTGAACTAGAGATGGAGTCAATGGGCGGTGATATCCAAATAGTTGTCATCGAGTTTTGTGATGTGTTTCCTTTTGACTTTTCTAGTTTTCCACAAGTAAGGGAGTTAGATTTTTATATTGACATAATGTCTATCACTCAACCAATTTCAGTTCCCTCTTATCAAATAGATCTAGATAAATGAAATTTTTGATTTCCTAGTTGGAAGATCTTCTTGAAAAATGATTTATATTCCACAGTGTCTCACATTGGGTGGCACCGATTTTGTTTACTGAGAAAGAAAGTGGTTCTCTTCACTTATGTGTGGATTAATGAATGATCCAATGAGTTATAGTGAATAACAATTATCTATTCCCACCAATTGATGATTTTTTTGATCATTTTAAAGGGGTGAAGTGATTTTTAAAGATCAAACTCTGATCTGGATACCACCAGTAGATGATAAAAGAATATAAAATTTAAAAAACTACCTTTTAGAGAAGTTATGAACATTATGATTACCCTTTTAATCCCTTTGGTCTGAAAAATGATCCTACAGTTTTCATGGTTATAATGAACTTTATTTTCTTGGTGTATTTGAATACTTTTATGGTAGTATTTTTGGATGACATCCTTGTTTAATCTAAATCTAAGGAGGATCATGTGAATCATCTGAGAACATTTCTGAGACTACTGAGAAAGCATCGACACTACATGATGTTTTTGAAGTCTGATTTTAGGATTTAGGATATGAAATTATTGGGAAACATGGTGTTTAAGCAGGGTATATCAGTTGATCCTGACAAGGTAACATATAATATGACATGGCAGTAACCATGAAATGTCATCAAGATTCTATTCTTCTTTTATATAGATGGATATTATCATCAATTATTGAATAACTTCTTGATGTTTGATTCGATGATGATTATTTTGACTCGGATGGGTGCGAAGTTTTCTTGGAATGATAAATGTTAGTGTTTTTTTAATCTAAAATTTATTTTTACTAATGCACTATTATTGACTCCTACATAAGCTAATCATGGGTATTTGGTCTTTTGTGATACATCAAGTTTATTCTTGGGTTGTGTTATTATGTAGGGATATCATGTAAGTGATTATGAATCTTATCATCTTAGGCCACATGAGAAGAATTATCCTACCCATGATGATGATCTTACAGTTGTGATGCACACACATAAGAGTTGGGGGCACTACCATGTTTGAGAAAAGTAAACATTACATTCAGACCACAAAAACAGAATTTATATATTATCCAAAAAATATTTGAATCTCCATTAGTGGATTTGGGTAAAGTAGCATAAATATTTAGACAATTAAATTTACTATACCCCAGGGAAAGGTAATGTCATAGTGGATTCATTAAGTGGGAAATTTCAAAACCAGGCCCTGAAAAAATCTTTGGAATAGTGGAATTTGATCACTCTCTTTACATAATTCAATATTGGTGTTTAGGAGAAGGGGGATGCAGTTTCATTAGAAAATTTTGAGTTGAAATATTCTCTACTCGAGATGATTCTTCAATATCAATATATTGATAATGGATTCTTCATTATTAGAGACTCTATTTATAGTAGGGAGACAATGTTCAAATGGTTTTTCTCCAAAGATAGTTTTCTATGCTATCAGGATCACTTCATTGTGCCGTTAGCTATAGGGAAGGATGTGATGGTGGATTGTCCTTTTTTTTTGTGGGCTATACACCCAAGAACCACTAATATATTCTATGACATGCAACGATAGTTCTGGTAGCCGAGTATGATACAAGGAATTACTGAGTTTTTATCACATTAATCTATGTGACAGTAGGTGTAGGCCAAGCATCCAACACCTTTGGGTTTATTTCAGCCACTTCCATTACCTATGTGGAAGTGGGATGAAATCTATAAGGACATTGTTTTTGGGTTTCCTCATACCCATAGAATGAATAATGCAGTATGGGTTGTGTTCGATAGGCTGAGCGTGTCGGATAACTTTGTACCCATTTATGATACAACCAAAGTTGAGGATATGGGAAATCTATACGTTAAAGAGATTATTCATTTTCACAGAGTTCCATATTCAATAGTCTCTGATTGTGATCCTCTATTAATGTATTGCTTTTGGAGAGTCCTTCCAGGGGCACTGGGATCTTCGGTCTATTTGAGCACTAACTACAATCCACAGTCGGGTGGAAGGACATAGAGAGTTATACAGATTCTTAAGGATATGCTTCGTGCATGTGTTCTTGATTTCACTAGGGGAAAGGGATGATTTCTTGGGGATGGTTGATTTTTCTTATAAAAATAATTATCAGTACATGATCATAATTTAACCTTTTGAGGCCTTGTATGATTGACATTATAAATATTCATCTTTTTGGATTGATATTGGTGGAAGTTCCTTAGTTGGACCATTCTTGGGGTAAGAGATGACAACAATGATTTAGCTAATTCTTCATTTAATGTTGGAATCATAAAGTTGATATTAGTATTATGATGATTGTTTCCATAGAAATTTCTATTTCTCAGTTAGTGACTAGGTTTCCTTGAATGTTTCACCATGGTTGGGTAATCGATGGATTGTGAGGTAAGGGAAGATTTCTCTTTGTTTTGTGGTACCTTTCAAGGTTCTTGAGAAGGTGGGAAAATATTCTTACCATTTAGAAAATCCACTAAATCTAACATTGATACACGAGATATTTCATCTATTACAACTGATAAAGTGTTTATCTTATCCATATTATGTTTTGGGATGGGGTGACATTGAAATTGAAACTAAATTATCTCTGACTGAGCGACCAATCAAGATAGTGGATTTTGAGACCAAGTTATTTCTTGAGAAGATGATAACTTTTTTTTCTATTCTATGGTAGTAGGGTACTAAGAATCATGAGATGTAAGAACATGAGGAAATGATGAGAGAGTAGTGGACTCATCTTTTTGGAATGGAAGCTTCTTCAAAGTCTTTATGGGGATTGAATGTTTTTATGGGGGGAGAATGTAAAATCTCGTTACAGATCTGATAGGTATATCTATATCCTTGTCCTAGATTACCCATATCATTGACCGAGTATGGTTGAGAATGAATTGGGAGGATACTTATTATCGTGAAGTTACATATAGTTAGGACTCTCCACTTTAACATATATTTTCAGCAGGTTGCTGGAGGTTTACACAACGTGTTATTCGGTTACAAAACGTGTAATGGTTTTTAGAGGCAAGCCATGAATGGCTTCATGCGATAAATGTTACATTCCGTGACTAGCCTTTACATGTATTGAGTTATTTAATGAACTAATTTATATTTAAAGAAATAGTTTTTTTTGGAGGTTATGAAACACACCTATTTCACTATGAGTAATGGTATTACGAGTTGTTGAATACCCCAACTATGATTTTTAAATGAGAAATACAACTGAGATCTATTTTCTCCACTAATATAGTTTCTTCCCATTCCAAGTAAAGACTTCCCCATGCGATCTTGAAGCTCACCAACACTTCCAGATCCATTTGTTTGGCATTTGAACATCTTTTCTATTGTAGTGTGATTCCTGAGTAAGATTTCTCCCTCGTTCTTTATCTTTATCTCTTTATCTTCCTTTGGGATGTAATGTCTCAGATTTATCTGCATCTTATTTTAATATTATATGGGAATTATTTCAAGACCAGGATTTTTGACGGTGTGCAGTTCCGAGGTCTAGTGAGCCCGGAAAAAATGTTTGAATTTAATTAAATAATTAAATTACGTACACGTGTGGTTTCCCTGAAAAAGTGGAATAACTCATGAATGGGTGCTCGGATCAGAAATTTTAGGGCATCGTTGCGTGTAGATCAGCGGGTTTACCCTAGGAGAGACCTAACATTGGCTGGCGCAGGTCGGTGGTGAAATCCAGTTTTTGGATGTAACCATAATAAAATATTTAATAAAAATATTTTATTAAATCTTGTGGCGGAAAATATATTTTTATCCTTTTTTTAAATATAGATTTGTGCAGGGGTCCAGGGTTATAGACCTCATTACCCTGAATTTCCTCTAGAGGCTCTAGAATGCTCTGGAGAAAACCCCCCAATGCGACGATGACGTTCTTGACGAATTTCACTGGCGACGACGACACAACGACCAGATCTTCGCCAACCAATGCCGCAGATCCAGGTAGGAAGTTTTATTTTGGTTTCCCTTCCCCATTCTTGATTCCTACAATGAACGTGGACTAATCCATGAACAGATTATCCCGCAGATCGATCATATTTGCGGGAGGATATTTTTTGGGGATTTTTGGGAATATATTCATCCTTGCGATTTAATATGTTGATTATTTTGGTTTTGATCTAATGGAGACGAACCTGGATCGTCACGAACAACGATCGAGGTTCGTCCCTCTTGTTTTATTTTGTGATTCTTTCCCTGCGTTCTTCGTATGCGTTCTACATGTTCTTCACGGAGGTATGAATGATGGATCTTTGCGCATCCGTTTCATGACAGAACGATCCCAAATTTAATATCTAGCATCGGAACAACCCCACAGAGGTACGATAACGGTTTCAGCAGACGATTTGAGGCAGATCGGGAGATATCGTTCTTTGAACGATTTCCACATGGGTGACCAGAATCGGATTTGGGAGCCGATCGAAGGCCTGAAACCCACAGATTCGACATCACAAAGATGAGGCAACCCATGATCTTGAGTTTTACGGCAAATAGATAAGAGAATAGAGATCCGGATGATCGACCGAGGCGCATGGAGGAAGACGCCATTTTTGGGAAAATCCCGACTACACATCATGTAGTATGGGCTACACGGTGTGTGTTCATCGACGGACCACCTGGAATGTACTCCAAGAGTACAAAGACATGGGTTGGGTACACAGACAAGGACACAGTGTGTATACCCTTCCCCGGACAGACCCGTCCAGATACACGGGATACCCCGTGTACTGGTACACGGGGATGCGACATGGACAAAGACCGTGTACGGGCACATGGCCAGCGTACACAGAGTGAAACCCAGGTTCTTGGACACGGCGTGTAATCCTACTACACTTCATGTAGTTAGTTTTTATAGGAAAAGCCTAATGACACAGGCCGTTTACACAGGCAGTACCCAGAGTCAAGGAATACGACGTGTGATCCTTCTATACACCGTGTAGTTTAGTTTAACATAGCTTGGACGGATGACACATGCCGTTTACATGGGAAGTACCTGAGGTCAAGGAACATGGCGTGTAACCATACTACAAGCTATGTAACCTGTTTGACATGGCTTGATCCATTTTTCTTATGTGACTTGGACTATCTTTCTTAGGGTTCGTTCCCTTGGTTTTTCCCCTGAAGGTTTCTGGTATGATTTCCTATGTACACGAGTATGATCCCTTCAGTAAGAGTTCCTGAATAGAGTTGTTGGGATCCCCTCTATGAGGCTTGGAGCCGGATCCTCTATTCCTTCCTGGTACGCTAGGTATAGTTCTTGGTATCGACATGACCAACTTTATCAGGGTGTCGATCCTCTGCTTAGTGGATTAGTTTAGACTGAGTTGTTGGAATCACATCATAGCTATTGGTTGTGATACTCATCTGAGCATCATATTCTCAAGTACTTGTGGAGTGTGTCCTCCCGAAATGAGTACTTCGTATTCTCTCTCTTCAGACCTAGGAGTGTGTTCTCCTTGTTACGTGCTAAGTGGAATCTTTGAGCTGGATCTCAGTAGTGGTTTCGCGATGGTTGATTGTGTATGAGTATATCTGGATATTCTTGTTATATGACATGTAAACATATACTATGTAGAGATGAATGTATCTTTTCTTTGTGGTGTTTTTTTATTGTATTCCTTTGTGGTTTGGGGGTGTCCTACTGGGTATTTTTATACTCACCCCTATATGGGATTTGCCCGCACATGTCGTGTCTTGTGAAGACGAGCGAGCCTTTGACAGGATTATAGGAGGACCAGGACCAGGCGGTGCTCAGTGAGATCAGACAGGCCTAGGTGTGTTCCTACGGCTATGGATTATAGTCCTAGAACCCTTCTTTATAGGTTGGACTTTGTTACAGACTCTCTTTTGGTGGGCTTGTACTTTTGGCCCATGGTTTTACATTACTATACTTTACTTTCCTATCATACTCTGTTGGTTGGGTTTGTAGTGTATACATGCATTTCCATTTTTAGTAGTTTTTAATTTTCATATTTGTGGGCTTGGAGATGTGTGTGCATGTGTACAAGTTTATACGGAATGACTCCCATGTTAGTAGCATGCCTACTCGGTGCTAGTCACCAGCCCCTGGCCTATTGGAGGTGGGCTTGGGGAGTTGCGGCTCGGGCCCCACTGAGACGGGTCGTGACAAAGTGGTATCAGAGGTGGTTGGTTCTACCTTAGGACCTACAGCCTGTGAGTTGGTTTGGGGCAACAGGGTTAAGTGTTTCGAGTTCGGCTTTCAGGATAGGGACCCTAGTGTTGGTACGGGCCACCAACGTATCCATACACCAGAACTCTAATAACTTGATTTTCAACTCGGAATATGAGAACACTAGTTGCAGGGGAAAATAATGGTACATGCATCATATAAAAATGGGTTGTTGTTTCCATGTCCTTATTTTGTCATCTCTCTAGATATACTCACTGACTACGACACATTTTTTTTCATTACAGGATGCCTCTGTGACACACACCCACTAGGATCTAGCAGCTCAATGAAGAGGTTGACCCCCTCAATGATGAAGCTTCGATACATGGACCAGATACCCAAGTTTTACCAATGGGTGTTGTGCCAGTTATTCCACCGCCTGTGGAGAAGTGTTTAGTGCCTGCTGTACCAGTAGAGGAGGAGTGCAGGCTGAGCGCACTCCACGACTTACAGAGACAAAGACCCCTCAGGTTTCGAGGAAATCCTGACCCCCAGGCAGTAGAGGACTGGCTTAAAGAAGTGGCCAGAGTCTTCCATTTGGTCAGGACACTAGAAGACCAGATGGTGATCCTGGTAATGATCCTTCTATAGGGATCAACAGGGCGATGGTAGAGTTTGGTTATCCAGACTCATGATGAGGTGACTCTTGCGTGGTCAAAGTTTGAGAGTCTCTTCAGAGAGGAATTTTCACCGGTTACCTTGAGATCTGTACATATACAGGAGCTTCTTTAGCTCCAGCAGGGAAGCATGACGGTGGATTACTATTCATCGAGGTTTACTGACCTCTCACGGTACTCTATGGATATGGTCAGGGATCAGTACATCAAAGCTCGGAATTTTGAGTGGGGCTTGCGCAGAGACATCCTAGATATAATCATCCTTATGAGAATTCCTACTTATGCTGGGGTGCTCGAACGGGCCTTGGTGTTCGAGAGCTTCTTGGCAGAGCAGAGATAACCAGCAATTGTCAGTAGTGAGCGAGCTGGAGCAAAGACCTTAGTAGCAGGGAGTCGACATCAGGGAACCAGGCATGGGAGATGTTTCTAGAGGAGATCCCAGGAAATAGGATCTTCTATACAGGGTTCGCAGGGCGCATCCAGCTAGACTCGAGAGTGGCGATGCGACTCTTATGATGGTAGGGGACATCTCGCTCGAGATTGTCCGAACCACCGTACTACTGACATGGGAAGGGTGGATGGAACACCGAGGTAGAGGCAACATGTGTAGTAGACAGATCCGCAGGGCGGTGGATGTGGTATAAGAGTTGGGAGAGTAGCTGGAGGTGGTCGGCATCCTGACCTTATACCACCACCTCCCCCAGGAGGTCCACCCCAGGTTTAGGGAGCCGGTGGACAGAGGCAGGGACAACTGCAGGCAGTAGAGGCTTATGACCCAGGTACTCCCAGAATGATTAGTGGTATAATCTATTTCTTTTCTACTTTGGGTTCCGTACTGATAGACATAGGTGACTGTCATTCTTTTCTAGCTGCTTATCTTGTTTGAGACCTGGAGATTCCCGTTGAGCCATTGACTCGACCCTTATGCTTAGAAAAACCGACTAGAAAAGATTTAGAGATCACACACCTTTGCAGATAGTGTGACCTGGCCCTTATAGGCGAGAGTTTCAGTTGGAACCTCTTCGTTGTAGCGTCTAGGCCTTATGATGTTATTCTTGGTATGGATTTTCTATCCATAGTTCATGCCCAGATTGACTGTTTTAGGTGAAGGGTGTGGTTTGTCTGCAGTGATGGAATGAGGTTCTCCTTCATCGGTGAAAAGGAGACCCAGGCAGTGTAGGATGGACTCGTTCATAGGAAGGTACAACTAATTTCACATCAGTTGGCTAGCCTAGCCCTTGGCGCAATAGATGTTACAAGTTTCTAGTTTCTAGCAGTAGTGGCTGGGTACGAGGAAGTATTTTTGTAGGATTTCCCCAGACTACATCCCTATCAGGAGATAGATTTATGCATTGAGTTGCATCCCAAGATGACACCGATATAAACATCAGAATATCGGATGGCTCCTCTAGAACTTTGTGAGCTGAGATTGCAGCTGGAAGACTTGCAGAGGAAGGGCTTCGTGAGAACTAGTGTTTCACCCTGGGCGGCCCCAGTTTTATTTTCCAAGAAGGAAGATGGGAGCATGAGGCTGTGTGTGGATTAACGGTGCTTGAATTAGATGACCATGAAGAACCTGTATCTACTATCGAGGATGAATGAACTCTTCGACCAGTTAAGAGGGGCACGATGGTTCCCAAAGGTTGATCTACGATCAGGATATCACCAGTTGCGAGTACAGGATGCAGATATACTGAAGACGACTTTCAGATGTCTCTACGGTCACTATGAGTACATGGTGATTCCCTTCGGCGTGATGAACGCCCTAATAGTGTTTATGGGACTCATGAACCGGATCGTTCCACCCTATCTAGATCGGTTCATAGTGGTCTTTATCGATGATGTCCTTGTGTACTCTACTTACAAGGAGGAGCACGTGAGGCACCTAAGTATGGTTCTAGACACACTTCTATAGGATGAGTTGTATGAGAAACTCTTGATGTGTCAATTATGGATACATGAGGTCCACTTTTTGGGGCATGTTATCTCAGCAGATGGTGTAGCAGTGGAACCAGTCAAGGTAGAGGCAGTGTGAGCTTGAAAGCCACCCATGAGCGTGACGGAGGTGCGGAGTTTTCTTGTGTTAGAAGGATACTATTAAAGATTCATTCTTGATTTCTCTAAGATTTCCACACCCTTGATAGCTTTGACCTGAAAGGGGAAACCTTTCGTGTGGATCGAGAGATGCCAGCAGGCTTTTCAGTAGTTGAGACAGAGTCTGATGAGTGCCCCAATCTTGAGACTACAAGAAGAGGGTGTCGAGTACGTGGTGTTCGACGATGCTTCAAGAACCGGGCTTGGTTGTGTCCTGATGCATAGGCAAGCAGTGATTGCCTTTGGCTCACGTCAGTTGAGGCCACACGAGTAGAACTACATGACCCATGATCTTGAGTTGACAGTCGTAGTCTTCGCATTGAAGATGTGGTGGCAATACTAGATGGGCGAGCGGTTTACCATCTACTCTGATCACAAGACTCTCAGATATATATTTTCTTAGAAGGATCTGAATTTGAGATAGAGTCAATGGCTTGAGTTCCTCCAGGATTACGACATTGAGATCATTTATACTTCTGGGAAGGGGAATGTTGTGGTAGATTCTCTCAGCAAGAAATCCAGATCATGGTTGCTGGATGAGGTGACAAGATAGTTGGCCTCTTTACAGTTATCCTTCGTGGATAGAGATGAGGGAGATTACCTTTAGTAAATGGTTTTTTCCCATCCAATCTTACAACGATTTAGGGAAGCACAACTCAAGGATTCTAGCTGTGAGACTTTATGTGCTCAGATATCCGTAGGTGATACTGATGAGGGATATTCAGAAGGTGGGGAGTACATTGTTATTTTTAGAGGAAACAAAGTAGTACCAGTGCCGTTGCATGAGGAGGTTCTATGGGAGTTCCATACATCCCCTTTGGCGGTGCATCCAGGCATGGAAAATATGTACCTGGACCACCGACATCAGTTCTGGTGGCCAGAAATGAAGAAGAGTGTGGAAGAGTTTGTTTCTCAGTGCCTTACTTTTCAGCAAGTAAAGGATGACAATAGGTGCAAGAAGTTTTGAATCATCCCCTTGAGGTTCCAGCGTGGAAGTGGGATGGGATATCCATGGAATTTGTGGCGGGTTTACCATGTACATCCAGGGGACACTATGCCATCTAGGTGATCGTTGACCGACTCACCAAGTCGGCCCACTTCCTAGCCATACAAGAGTAGAGTTCAGTAGAGAGCTTGGAATGCCTCTACATGCATGAGATACTTTGGCTTCATTGAGTGCCATCCATGATCGTCTCAGATCATAATTCTCGTTTCACATCCCAGTTGTGGAAGGGATTGCAAGAAGCTTTTGGGACTCAGTTATGCTTGAGCACAACATTTCATCCCCAAACTAATGGTCAGACAGAGCAGAACATCCATGTTATGAAGGATATTCTACGGGCTTGCATACTTGACTTCGGTCATATCTAGGAGGATCACCTACCACTGGTGGAATTTTCTTACAACAATAGTTATCATTCCACTATTATTATGGAACCATTCGAGGCTTTGTATGGGTGACCATTCAGGTCACCACATTGTTGGACTGACCCTAGAGAGTCAGTACTCATGGGCCCAGAGATGGTGTGAGATACTACAGAGAAGGTTCAGGTCATCCAGGAGCAGATGAATACTGCACAAAGTCGACAAAAGTCTTATGCCGACAAGAGACGAAGGCGCTTGGAGTTCGAGGAGGCAGACCATGTGTTCCTTAGTGTCTCACCTTGACGAGGACTGGGGAGATTTGGATGAGGCGACAAGCTATCTCTAAGGTTCATCGAACCTTTTCAAATTCTAAGTAGATTTGGAGAGATGGTATACCGCTTGGATCTACCTCCTCAGATAGACCAGGTACACAACATCTTCCATGTGTTTCAACTGCAGAGGTATGTGCATGATCCATCACATGTTATCGACTGGGGAGAGCTAGACATCGATGATGGAGAGACCTTTGCTGAGTACCTCGTGGAGATCAAGGACCGACATGAGAGGATCATTCGTGGATGATCTATTCCCTTGGTGCGTGTCTGGTGGCAGCATAAGAATCTCCAGGAGAGCATGTGGGAGCGAGAGGCTTAGATTCATGTCCAGTACCCACATCTTTTTGAGTAGCCTTTGTTTTGGCTCTTCGGGGACGCAAAGCCCTAAGGTGGTTGTGATGTAATGTCTCATATTTCTCCGTATCTTATTTTAATATTATATGGTAATTATTTTGAGACTAGGCTTTGAGATGGTGTGCAGTTGTGAGGCCCGGTGAGCCCAGAACAAATGTGTGAATTTAATTAAATAATAAATTACACGCACATGTGGTTTTCTTGAAAAAGTGGAATAACTCCTGAATGGGTACTCAGATCGGAAATCTGAAGGCAGCGTTGCATCTAGAGTAGCGGGTTTACCCTAGGAGAGACCTAACATCAACTGGCTCAGGTCGGTGTTGAAATCCAGTTTTTGGATGTAACTGTAATAAAATATTTAATAAAAATATTTTATTAAATATTGTGGCGGTGAATATATTTTTATCCTTTTTTTAAATAGATATTTTTAAAGGGGTCCAGGGTTACATACCTCATAACCCTAAATTTACCCTAGAGAAAACCTTCCCAATGCAGTGACGACGTTCTTGACGAATTTCACCGGCGACGACGATGCGACGACCAGATATTCACCAACGAATGCTGTGGATCTATGTAGGACGTGTGATTTTGGTTTCCTTTCCATGTTATTGATTCCTATGTCGAATGCGGACTAATCCATGAACATATTAGCCCAAGGGTCGATCGTATTTGTGGAATGGGATTTTGCGGGGATTTTGGGGAAGATCTTCATCCTTGCGATTTAATCTGTTAATTATTTTTGTTTTGATCTAACTACGACGAACCCGGATGTTCACGAAAAACGATTGAGGTTCGTCCCTCTTGTTCGATTTTGTGATTCGTTCCTCGCATTCTTTGTATGCGTTCTACGCGTTCTTCAGGGAGGTATGAACGACGGATCGTTGCGCATCCATTGCATGATGCAATGATCCCAAATTGAAGATCTAGCATCGGAACAACCGCACAGAGGTGCGATGGCGGTTTTGGCGGATGGATTGAAGCAGATCGGGAGATATCGTTCTTTGAACGATTTTCGCACTGGTTACCAGAATTGGATTTCAGATCCAATCGAAGGCCCAAAACCCACGGATTCGGCATCACGATGATGAGGTGACCCATGATGTTGAGTTTTGCGGAAAATGAACAAGATAATTGAGATACAGAAGATTGGATGATGTGCGAGGAGGAAGACACCGTTTTTGGAAAAATCCCAACAACACAGCGTATAGTATGGGCTACACGATGTGTGTTCATCGGCGGACCAACTTGCATGTACTCTAGGAGTACACGGACACAGGTTGGGTACATGGACAAAGACACAACATGTATACCCTTCCCCGGCCAGACCCAGCCAGATACATGGGATTCCCCATGTAATAGTACACGGGCAGGCGACACGGAGAGAGACCATGTACGGGCACATGGCCAGTGTACACGGATCGAAACCCAGGTGCTCGGACATGGCGTGTAATCCTACTACACGCCGTGTAGTTACTTTTTGTACGACAAGCCTAACGGCACATTCCATTTACACGGTCAGTACCCAGAGTCAAGGAACACGACGTGTGATCCTTCTACACACCATGTAGTTGAGTTTTACAGAGCTTGGACGGATGACACGGGCCGTTTACATAGGTAGTACCCGGGGTCAAGGAACACGACATGTAACCATAATACACGCCGTGTAACCTGTATTACATGGCTTGAGCCATTTTTCTTCTCTGACTTGGACTAGCTTTCTTAGGGTATGGTCCTTTGGTTTTTCCCTTGAAGGTTTATGGTATCATTTCTTATGTACAGGAGTATGATCCCTTTAGCAGAACTTCCTAAATAGAGTTGTTGGAATCCCCTCTATGAGACTTGGAGCCATATCCTCTATTTCTCCCTGGTACCCTAGGTAGAGTTTTTGGTATCAACGTGACCAACTTACCCAGGCACCGATCCTCTGCTTAGAGGATTAGTTCAGACTGAGTTGTTGGAATCACCCCATAGCTATTGGTTGTGATCCTCATCTGAGCATCATATTCTCAAGTACTTATTGAGTGTGTCCTCTCTAAATGATTACTTTGTATTCTCTCTCTTTAGACCTAGGAGCGTGTTCTCCTTGTTATGTGCTTAGTAGAATCTTCGAGCTAGATCTTTGTGGTGGTTTCGCAATGGTCGATCATGTATGAGTATATCTGGATATTCTTATTATATATCCTATAAACACATACTATGTAGAGATGAATGTATCTTTCCTTTGTGGTGTTTCCCTTTTTATATTCCTTTGTGGTTCCGGAGTTTCCTACTGAGTATTGTTATACTCACTCCTGCATGGGATTTGCCCACACGTGTCGTGTCTTGTGAAAATGAGTGAGCCTTTGACAGGATTCTAGGTAGACCAGGACCAGGCAGTGCTCAGTGAGATCAGACAGGCTGATGTGTGTTCCTATGACTACGAATTGCAGTCCCAATACCTTTATTTACAAGTATTACTTTGTTACATACTCTCTTTTGATGTTCTTGTACTTTTGGCCTAGGGTTTTACATTACTGTACTTTACTTTCCTATTGTACTCTATTGGTTGGGTTTGTAGTGTATGCATGCATTTTTATTTTTAGTAGTTTTTACTTTTCAACTTTGCGGGTTTGGAGATGTGTGTGCATGTGTACAGGTTTATAGTCAATGCCTCCCATGTTATTAATATGCCTACTCGGCGCTAGTCACCAGCCCCTGGACTATTGGAGGAGGGCTTGGGGAGTTGCGGCTCGGGCCCCACTGGGATGGTTCGTGATATTGGATCTCAATAGATCATCCTAAAATTAATTAATATATATCATTTTGTGTTAGCTATCACCTCTAGGTTGTGCTTCGAGGTCTTATACACCTTCTTTCTCGTTGACGTGTTCCATTTCTAGTTTT
Organism: Viscum album; assembly: GCA_963277665.1. NCBI lineage: Eukaryota > Viridiplantae > Streptophyta > Magnoliopsida > Santalales > Viscaceae > Viscum > Viscum album. The sequence goes on from OY728158.1 coordinate 16,377,055, forward strand.
TCTTTTCGAGAAAAGGTAGGTGATTCCATCCTGTTTATCCAAATTGATTAACTATGATTTTATTGATTTATTTCAACAGTTTATTTAAATTAAATTTCACAAAATTACTTTCGATTGATGTAATAAAAATCAAAATCTAGTGAATTAGGATATTTTAAATGGGTTTGGCATAAGAATTGGAAAAACCACTAATTCCATTGAAATGGGGTTTTTTTATGGATGTTGGTAGATTTAAAATTTTTATTTTATATTCGAATTTTAAAAGAAATTATTTAAATAAAATTATTAAAAGTAATTATTTTAATTAAAATTTAAATTGATTTAATTTGTTTGGAATGGATTTCATACTTGTTAAAATGTATTAGAATGTTTTAATAGAAACCCATTGGTTTTATCTTATTAAAAAGGCATGTTTTTTTATTAAAACCCATTTTAGTTTTAAATGGAAATTTGATATTGTAATGGAATAATGGGATTTTATGACATTTTTAGAAGTCTTAAAATAAATTTCACGTCATTGATTTTGTAAGAGAATAAGAAATCCACAGGTAGTTTGTATTCTATTTAGACACACTCTAATCTATTATAATGTTTTAAAACATACATTGAGTCGGTTGCATACCTAATGGGATGATGATGAGTCGCCTTTGGCCAGTGTCTAGGGGATGTGTGTATACACATATTGCTATGATCAGTTAGAGAGTGCAGAGTCCTATTTCCTGGAACATACATATCTTTTGGAAGATGTCCATGATTCTATTTTATATTATATTTCAGTTATAAAGGTATTCCAATGTTGTTTGAACTTCTCTATATTCTTTCTTAATTTTTATAAACATTTTTATAAAAAAAATTTATTTAATCCGTTGTTTTCGAAATATTACATTACTTTTAAAGCCTTTGCTTAATTAATTTTTCCATCATTTTATTTTTATAACATGATTTGTTTAAATATGATTTGAAAATTACAGACTTGTGAATTTTTAAAATTGAAATCATTATTTTGTTTAATCTATTGTTGTCACCTATTATAGAATCTATGGTGAGACCCTACTGTGATTTTTATCTCACACCATACTTGTGCCTTAAAATGATTGTATATTATCTTCTTCTAGGTTCGAATAAGGGGAAAGGACCTCTTAGGGGGTGGATCCATTTATTAAACCTTGGAAGTGGTGAGTTGGGTTTTTTGGAACTTCGGTTGTTTTCCCTATATTGGTACTTGGGTTTCACTGCATTGGTCTTGTTTATTCCTTCTTGTATTCTGGTGCATTAATCCCAATGGAGTTTCTTTTGTTTCACATATTGAATTGTATTATTTTACTTCAAAAATTATTGTGGAAGAATGGTTACCACTTTTAATAGTATGATGCAAGGCACTAGTCATCAACAAGTGGAGATCAAGAACTCCCTTCAAGCTATGTTAGAGTCATCTCAGTTATCAAGTTACTAGGGTACCTTGGCTGGTTTGTGACATGAAATTTTCAAATTATATAATTAATAAAATGATTTTATATTAATGTTTTATTAAAATTTAAATAATAGATAAATATTAATAATAAAAATATTATAGTAATAATTCATTTATGAATTGTTCATTGATCATTATCTCAGGTTCAAATTTATGAAATATTCATTTTTTGAAGATTATTCCCTTTTTTATCCACAATCATAAATAGTTTATATTATAAATTATTATGTGTGGTTTATTTTATGAGATACAAAAATTCTTAAAATAATTCCACACCCTGCAATACATGCTTGGTACTCCAACATATGATTTGGTTTTCATATACATGAACTACATTTTTTAGTTGATGTTATTTACTCGAATTTAGTTGATGAATATAGTTTATTAATACAATTTTTTAAGCTATGAAGAATTATATTCCCCCTTGAGTATTTAATCCATCGGTAGAGGGTATTTAGGTTGGAATTTCAATATGCCCAGAGGCTTAGAACTTATCTAAAAATGTGGGGGTTCATTGTCTATGGATTCTAGCTTAATCATGTATAGATTGTAATCTCATATAATTCTAAAACTTTACATGAATATTTCATAGACCATATACATTACTTGTATTTGGATATGAATGAATATTTATGTCTTTTAACTATGAGCGAGTAAAACAAATTTGGTTGTGAAAAGACATACACATCAATATGGTTTGAACATCTTTATTTTGTCTATGGAATCGGATTTCAAATCATAATCAATAGAATAATTCATATATAAATTTATCAAAATGAGATAATATGGTGAGAATTAAACCCCTACAAAATACTAAGTGTTAGATTCCTTCCAAAGAGGAACTTATGAAGACCTTGATTATTCATCATTTAGGTTTTTCCATACCAGGGTACCCTTGGATTATCTAGTGTATGTTAAGAAAGGGATAGGTGACCCTATATTGTATAAAAAATTAGTTTTTTTCCATAAATGAGTCCACCTATATTGTCTTATGTTATAAAACTCTTCAATTTTTCCATGGATCACACTTATACGAGAAACCAAAAAAAATTGGATTCTAGAGGAGTTTGGTTGGGTTTATCCACATTATAGATTAAAGTAGTATTTTTTTGATCAATTATGTAAAAGGCATATATGATATGATTAGGATGATTCCCTACCTAAATAGATAATTTTTGGCTTAGTGAAATATAAATATTTTCCCATTAATGGATATGAAGAATTTAAAAGGGGTTATCATTTTAGTGGGAGATAATGTAATAAGATTCCTTATTAAATTATAATAAAATATGATAGTCATATGATACCAGATTATATTATCGGTAAAAGAAGGAACATCAATAAAAAAACATTGATATTAATAATTAGGGATGAGAAACTTAATATATGAAACTACTATGACTTGTAACATAATATGTGTTATCCAGTTGGGGAACCTTTTTGTGGTAGAGAAAAACATTACTTAGTAACCATGTATTAAAGTTATTCAATAGGTGAATATAAATTATTATGAAGTATAAAATTATACTCTTAATGTTTCAAAGGATTTATATGAAAATTAACCTAAGGAAATTTAGTTCAAGATCATATGGTTAATATTATTGAGTATTCTAATGAATCATTGAGACTAATAGGTTCCATTAAGTATTATTCTAGTTAATGAATTCATTTTTTTCATCAAAAGAAATGTTACAAAAATATATGTTATTTCAGTGATTAGTTTACCTGATATTCTAAACTATTGATAGTAGATGAATTGGGAATGTAATTTCTATGATATGGTGTTGTGTTGGTAACAGAAGTTGGTAAAACTTCAAACCAAAAAAAGAAAAGATATTTTGAGAGTCAAATGATGCTTCTTCACATATCCACTAGAGGTAAATAAATATTAAAGGTGTTACCAAGAATGAAATATGATTCCATAATATGGAATTAATTTAAATACAAGAAGGGATTTTTATATACTCCATGGAACTTTCATGACAGGTTTTAATTTTATATAAATTTATTATTTTGTTATTAAGGGTATGTGATAAAAAATTTATAATTTACATGTGTTTTAAATATAAAAAAGTTGAAAAAAACGAAAGAATTAATAGAGCCTGTATTTTTATTCAATATATGAAGAAATATTTATGAATCAATTATTTGTATATAAGTAAATATATCAAGTATAAATTGATCACAAAATCATTTTTTTCCTTTAACTCATTACAATTATATAATAAGATAAGTTATTTACTAAAAAATTGTTATAATAAAAAAATGAGATGATAAATTATATATACATGGTTTTTGATTGAACAGTTTTTATAATGTTTTTTGAAATGTTAAAAGGATAAAAAAAATTCATCAAGGATAAATCATTTATCTAATTTTTTCTCAAAATATAAGGTATTTTTTCCTTAACACCTTTTAGTGGAATATTTTAATAAACAGTATCCTTTTTAGTAGAGAATTATTCAAGCACATAGAACACCATTTATGACATGGAAACAATAGTTTTTTTGTTAAATATTACTACTAGTTGGAAATAATAGTGATTTCCTAATGAAAAAGAGTCATTGTTTCTTATAATTATATTAAAATTTATATGTTGCTAGTAGGAGTATATTTTGACATAGATAATTTCAATGTTAACAATTATATTGTTATACTAGTCTTAAGATAAATAAATTCTCACTTAATATCCCAATTTTTTTATGATATATAAGGTAATGGAAAATAAAAGTGTTATATTTAGTTTTCATGGGAAAGTAAATGTCTCTATTTCCTTAAGTATTATACCAATGAAAATTAAAATGAATTTAGTTTTATTATAAAAATGTTTACGAAACGTTGGTAATTTATAATTTAAATAGTTAAATTATTTCAATTAAAAAGTTTGATGGATTATGATTCCAAGGAAGACAATGTTAAACCTTGAAATTTTTCTATATAGATAATATAATTTAATATTATACCATTTGATGTTGTGGAGTTAAGTCGTTTTAATATTTTTAGGGAGACAAACATTGATAATATGATCCCTTAATATCACAACTATCCAGACATTCCTTCTTTATATATGTTTCCCAATAAAGAATTTAGTTGGAGTGTGCTATTAGATGGTCACATAATGGTGTGGTATAAGTTATGTATAGATGTAAAAAAGTTAACATTTCCCTAGAATTTGTAAAAAAACATAAGGATGGTCTGGTAGTTTAGCATATATGATATCATAGACCAGTCCTTATGTTGGTTTTTGTCAAATATTTGTAATTTATTTTTAAAAATGTAAACTGAATTATATAAATGGAAATATTAACTTCATCAGTATTTCAGGTTGGATTATATATATATATATTGGTATACATTATGTAAAGTGTAATGATAATTAAAATCTCAAAGTATGAACTTGAGTTATCCCAAACTGATGTTTTGCATAATGTCTTATAGGTTGTGATAAAATGTTAATGTAAGTGTGAGAACAGTTCTGTTATGAGATAGCAAATATGTTCATGAGGTTGAATAAAAAAAGGGAATTCCCCTTTGTCTGTGCTATATGAATGACTATGTATACCATATAGAGTGACATACACTATGTATCTAGTATAATAGGGGTGAATAGATCATATCATGTCCCCATTAACTGAGGTTAAAGAGACACCTAGAATTATAAACTTCATACATTCATACCATTTTTACATCAATAAATTTGACTGAGATAATAAGGTGGTAGTTGGGTATTTTTTGATCATTTCATTAGAAAGAGGTCAACCATGATTTTATTTTTCCTATCATATGTTGAGTCCAACCTTGAGGACCTCTATTGAGATAGACAATGGAGTGTGTATACACACCTAGATAGTATACATTTTTTTCTTATCTATATAGATGAGGGGAATGTGATGTGTTTGTAAATAAAGTTAAATGAAATTTTATGCATTCATCGACTAGGTTTATCTAGTCTTAGATAGTCAAGAACGTATGAGTTATCTATATGAGGCTGACATGCACTATGTACCATTATATTTTGGTGTTCGGGATAAAGAGAATATATGATAATTCAAGATATATTGGAAAAATACTAGTGGAAATAGGTATATAGATATATGTGTTTGATGGTGGTCATGACAAATCAGTTTATATCTTTAGTAAAAAGAACAATTTTAAGGAGGCCACACTTTTTTTACTTTTATGCCTCCAGTGGTTCATATTTTTTATCAATAATCTAAAGGCCTACAAGGTATCAATTTGTAGTTGACTAAAATGGGATTTTTATTGACATATAGATCTACTCTAATAGTTTTTAGAGTTAATCCAAATGGGTTTTGGATGGGTATTCACAAATTATTTGATATGATTTAATATAAGGTGATGTTTGATGATAATATTACAATTTTTTTAGAAGATATCCAAAAGAGTTTTGGAATCAATTTTATGATTGATTTTATGTGATACAATACAAATTGAAATATCACAATGAATTATAATCTTTAGTGAAAGTGGGATATTGAAGGAGTCAAATACTCCCTAAATCCTGAATAAAATTTTCATTTAATTCATATAAGATAATCAAATGCTATGATATGGTGATGTCAGAGGAAATTATACTCCACTTCTTAACTACATCATAGAGTATAATTGGGAATGTTTTTAAGGTGATATTGAAATGATATTTCATGAAAATTCACATCTCAATCATACTGGATGATTGATAGGTATCATAAGGATTATGTTTTATTCCATTTCCTTTCTATCCATGCACTAACATGTAATTCCTTTCCATGAAACATAAATTATGATTTATTTTTGAAGGATACTACTAATTAGAGTGGAACTATAGCAACCCCAACCCCATCTTCCAGATTCGATGCGTGCTACGATTACATTCATATAAGATACACGAAAATATTGTCTCAAAGGACTAAATAGTTTAGTAGTCATCGTAAAATATTTACATACATGGGTATTGTAATACAATTTAATACACATATTACAACTATTTTTTTTCAAAATTAACATTATTACTTCTAGCGTATCCCTTCATATAATCCATAGTAAACTTTTTAGAAAACTCAGGAAATGAATCAAATAATGGTGATATATAATGCTTAGTAAGGGTTAATTAAAATGGAAGAAATAATGATTCAATAAGACTTATCCATATGAAAAGTTAAATAACTAATCATACATCCCAATTAAATTACTGGATAAGGAATAATCAATATTATAAGGTAAATAACTTAGCAAACACGCCATTTAAATAAATGGATAAGTCATAATAAATATGGAATAGTAAATAACTGAGAACATATATCATTTAAATAACTAGATAATGTATAATCAATATGTAAATGTAAATAACTAATAACACATATAATTTATATAACTAGATAATGTACAATAAACATGGAATGTTAAAAAACTAGATAACATGCCTTTTAATTAATAAAATAATAATTAAATGAATCCATAGATTCTTTCATAGTGAAAATATCATGTATAATAATAACTAAATATGAAGGTAGGAAATGATAGATTATTATATGCCTTTCTTCCCAAGTACAAATAACTATTACCATCACGTCCTTTCACAAGATAGTTTGAAACATATGGATAGAAACCCATTTAGCTGAAGCTACTAATTGATTCATCCCATGATACTACCAATGAATCATGGGGGTTACATTAAATGGTACCCAACCTGTGTCCTACTAGCCAAAAATCATTCCTCAAATATTAAATTATCAATTTAATTCATAAAAAAATTTCCTTATCAAATTACTATATTGCGTAAAAATGTAGATTTATCAAAATTTTGAAAGATAATAAAATTGCTTTAAAAGTAAAAACCTTATGTAAAAATTGTATACTATTAAGGAAATAATCATATCTATGATAAATATTATAGATATTACGTCAAATTTATGGTTCAATGCTCACTCGAAATTGAATATCTCAAGGGGAAGTTAATGACTAGAAAAATTATTTAAGGAAGTGAATTTCAATACAATAAATTTTTGAAATAATAATAATCAATATAGAAGGATATTAAGGAGAGTGTAAATATTACATATGGTCATTAGAGTAAGAATATATTTTTTTCTTTAATAAAACGAAATAAAATAAAAATATCTTTAAAAACATTCTTGAAGAAAATATCCTTTTCATTTTTTCCTTTTTCTTGAAAAAATACTTTTCTAGGAAAATAACATTTAAATAAATTTTCTTTAAAAATATCTTTATAATATTTTAAATGAAGCTTCTAATAAATAAAGGTGTTTAATTTCATATAAGGGAAAAAGAAAACTCCTTTTTCATTATAGAGGGGATTGAAAAGTTAATTTTTCATAAATTGAGAAGAAGATTTCTTTGAAAACACTTTTTCAATATGAGAAAGGGTAAATATGATTTTAGTAAATCATTATGAAATGGTTCAATAATTTTTATATATATTTTTTTTAGAACATATCATTGTAATAAAACTAATTTCTGATCAAAGAGAGAAATGAAGTCAGATTTTATTAAATGATTTTATAAATAATTTTAATTAACAAATAGTGGTAAAATTGTATTATCACTTGAAAAATTAAATAATATCTAGAGGAGAATAAAATTAATGATTTTATAAAACTATGATCATATAATTTCAATTAATATCTTGATTAGAACAAATATTGACATGTACTAATAAAATGATCATTATGTTACCTAAAAATCAATCCATGAATTCATTATGTGTATAAATCGTAAATTCATAAAAAAACAAGTTGAAATGAATCGATAAACATTCAACATCACTGTACACATAATATATGTGTAACCACTTTTTTACCTAACTGTATGATTTAATAATACATGAAATTATAGACATCAAGGGGTAAGGAAAATATATGGTCAGATAATGAATGTTTGACAAGTGTCTATATAATTTTCTCCTTAATATTAATTTTTAATCCCTTGGTTGTAATGTCCCCATCTTGGGAGCCACTAAATGGGTTCACCGAGCCATGTCATAACATGACCTCAAGTGCGCCCCCATAAGATAGAGGCTGCTAACTAGTGGATAGGGTCTAATAATACATGTGGGGATACTATACCCTCTTTACCAGAGTAAGTCACATTAGTTAACAATATAACAATCATAAAAAATATGAAATAACCAATAAACCTGCACAGCCAAAAGACTCAAAAAACTGGTTACAAACCAAAATTCAACATTAATCATGTCATGTCATCCCAATAGTGTCAAAATGAAGGAAACCCAAAATATAGACAACCAACTAAAACCCCAAAATGGGCCTGAATCCATATTTAGATCCCCATTCAAGCATATCACAATCATAGACCAACACCCTAGCACCAGGATGTTGGCCTTATCTAAACCTACATCAATTAAGTCTACTCAGGTACCCCACAACAGACTTAGTGGTGTGTTAGTACAAATCAGTAGGCCACCACCAGTAGTGTCTACAAAATATCCATTCTAAACAAAGAATCCATGATAGTGAAAGGTAAATTTTAAAATAAACAAAAGTACAACTCTGGTTCCATTAGATAACCAAGTACACTTAATCCATTTCTATTCATATTACCATTTTCATCATTGATACCATCTTTACTACTTGATCCATTTTTATCACTTGTTCCATGGGTTAGGAATATACATAATCTACACATGGGTTTAAGGCAATCAATCACTATGCATAAGGGAATAAGTTAAGTCCCTATCTCACTAGGGAAAAAAATTCAAAAAAAATCTATTTACCTTGGAGCCTCAGTCTAGTTTGTTTTATTGAATATAACCATTGGGGGCATATAGAATCAGTTTTAATCCTAAACCCTTGAATTCCTGGGTGGTTGAGAGCATCATTCCAACCCAAACTATTGGAGGAGCGTAAACCCTTTATCCCACCACCATGACATTTGAACATTTTTATTTACCCACTCACCACACACATACCATATCACAACAAAACACAACCAATAAATATAGAAATCAAATTCCATAACCATAAAAATAAAAATTAGTACTATTCCATAACCAATTACCAAATTTTTCTTTTATAATACATAACCATTTATCCCAATTCTCATTCTCATTCCTTGTCCCATTATATATATTCAACCATTAACATACCTTAGCCTATATTCACCAGTAATCATAAATTGTACCATTTATCATATTTATCATTTCACAAGAAATTTTCCACGTAATCATTTCATGTACTATTCTTATAACACATAGTATAACCACTTTATTACATTCAACCCATTAGGTATACCACATAATTACCTTGTATTTACCAATTCAAAATATCTATCAATTACCTTATGAAAAATTGTTTAAATTAACTTAAATTCACAACCCATTTCCAATTTACCTTGTTCATCAATTCTTATACACCAATTCTCTTAGGTATTTCCACATAACTCATATAACTCTGACACAATCTCAATTTTTCCAATTAAACCATTACATGACACGAAAAATGACATCTTATTCCACTATCAAAATCTCAGAATGAATATAAATATTCTATTTTCAGCTCTACTATCATATTCAACATGTTTAATATGGGATCAACATTACCGTGAGTCATCTGTACACTTATCCCTATAAATTTATAGATTCAGGAAAGCTGGCGCACCCCATGGGTGGACCCAATTTGGTAAAATCATCCTCAACACATCCCACGAGTGATTTGAGGGGTTAAAATCATCATTTTTATTTCCATTTTACCAAAACTAACAAAAGGAATTGAAACCACAATATGAGGGATTAAAAACAAATACTTATTTACAAAAATCCACTTAAAAACTATGGTATATAATGTGTAGACCACCAACATTGAATCTAATGATGAACACACTCTTAATTGTTTATTTAGATTCAAATTAAAACATGTTTTGAAGACCAAACCTATATTCAATTGAAATAAGGGGGTTTTAGGGATTCAAAAGAAAAAGGTAGAAACTATAAACCCTAATTCGAAAAAGAGAAGAGAGAAGTGGATTAGACATACCTGGAGCTTCGATCTGCATGTGACGACACTCCAAACTGCTAATAAATGAGGGAGATCGAACCTTGGAAGATCTTTAGGGCTCTATTATGTCAATAGGGTTGAGAGAGGATGAATAAGAGAAAAAAGTAGGTAGGAAATAAAAATCCTTGAATATAAATTTTATAAATTTTACATCTTTAATGTGCTGCCCAAATTACCTGCATGGTTTTCCAAACCAAACTCAAACCCTGCATGAGCCACTGCCCATGGGGATTTGGGTAACACAGTTACATAAGAAGGTTATATGTTTTCAAAAATCATGCGACAACCATGTGAGCTCCCACTATCCAAGGTTGCAATATTTTATTGGGAAGGATGCAAGATATTCTTAACCATGCGCCAACTGTGTGCCTTGAACAGATTGGCTTGGTTTTCCTTCCTTTTATGATCAAACCCCAGAACACCCTTATGATGCATAATAATATAAATAATAATTTCATTAAAAAAATGAATATATTAAGGTCAAATGTTTTAGAGGGTAAAACCTTCATGAATCCAGTATCTTATATTGGTAACCTCATTTTTCTCTTAATCACTGTAATTGATTATAAATTTTTTTGCTAATCACCATGGGAAAAATTTCAGTTGAAACTATTATATATTATAATTAATGATGACTAAAAATATAGAATTATGTTTTCTAAATTAAATTCAAATTAGTAGAAAAAATTTAATTAAAATTAATCCCACAAATGCAATGATAAAGTGAGTTTTTAAAGTGAAAATGTTCACAAAATTACCATGTTTTTATATAAAAATTCAACATAAAATTATTACAGTGACCTAAGTTGGTTAATATATCAATAATTTAACTATTAAAACTATTAATCCAATTAAAAATATAATTTAACATTCTAAATTATTCTGAATAAATGTCAGTTTTTAATTAACATTCAATACTTTTCATTATTCATCCAAAAATTAAACTTCTCAGTAAAATTCCAATAATTCAATAAAATATAATTTTTACATTATCAATTAAAAATTAAAGTTTATTTTTCAAATAAAATTTATAAAATTTTCTAACTTTTTTTGAAAACAAGTGTTCCATTAAAAGGTGGCAAAGGAATATTTAAAAAATTTATCTTTTTATGTGTAAAATTTGATATATTCTTATATTATGCCTGTCAAATCAATTGTCAAAATTTAAAAAAATTTGATATAATATATTAATTTCATTAACATGTTTCACTAATAGTAATTAATTTAATTTATTATGTTAAAAACCTTTAGATCATAAAAATAGTTTTTATAAAAATATTTCTTTTATATTCAATTAGTTTTTATATTAATTAATAATTAATTTTTAACTAATGAATTCAACCACATGTCTTTATAAGTTAGTTAATACAATTTATAAATTCCAAATAATCATCCTGGAGATAATATTCATTTTATATAACATTATTTATGGTATTCAACAAAACTCGTTCTTGCATGTAACACAAACCGTCGAAGAAAGTCAGTGTTCCATGTAATGCAAGCTACATTTGTATTGTGTAAATTTTAAGCTATATGCTAAATTAAATTTATCTAAAAAAATAAATATATCATAAAGTCTTCATATTTTATATTTATTTATAATAGTTTTGTTGCGTTTCACATATGAAAAAGAATATGACACTGACGTTTTAAAAATTTGAGGTGTCACATTCTCCCAAGCATAAACAAATTGCATTCTCACAATTTAAACAAGATCTCAGTAATAAATTGGTTGATAATTGAAAATAAAATTATTTAAAAACCCATATCTTAAAAAGGTTAAAAAAAATAATCTTATTAATATACAATTGGAAGTACAATTATCATATTGAATAATATATAATCTGGGTTCTACATAATAGAACATTAGTTGAAAGAGAATATTAAGACCTAAAGGAAAAGCGTAAATAATTATAGAGATTGATTGATGTCATTGATCTAAATCAATTGAATGATCAATGGAATTACAAGGGGGTAATAAAACTAAATCTAGTATTATTTAAAAGTCCGCCAGTTCAATAAAAATGAAGGTATTAGGATAACATTTTTCTTTCAAAAGGCTTTTTCATGGAGTTGAGGAATTATTTTACTATATAATAATATAATAAAATATACTTGATATATTTCTATTTAATAAATTAAATTTATTAATTTGGTTATGCTTTGATCAATTTCCAATTCGCCCCTTACTCTGTGAAAAAAATATCCGAAACTGTACTTCTATGCTCGATGTAATAAAAACTAATTTTAACAGTTTGTAATATCTATAAAATAATAACAAGTCCTTCCATCTATCTCTAAATATTTTTCAAACCCAATATGATTTTTAGAAGTTATCCAATAACATATTATTTCAACATCAAAATTAATATGAATAATTCTTCATTAATATTTATTCTTCAATATTTTTAGCTAAAAATAATGACAAATTAACTAGGGAATCACATATGCCATTGGTAGGCGTGAAACTTTTTTCATCATTCAATCAAGGGTTCAATCCACACCATCATTCTCGATTAAATGTGTTTTCACCCTACATGCATGTTTTACTTTCCATAAACTATATTAATGTAAATCCTATAATGTTCTCAAAAATATGATGGACATCCTTGAAATAAAGATAACTATTAAACAATATTTTTTTTGGGGTTTTGAATATTACATATTTTTTCTCAAAGTATAATAATCTTATTTTAATATTATTACAATATCGTTAATAATCATATCTACCCAACAGGTTATCAATACCATTAAACATATGTCTACAAAATTTATAGGCATTATTCCTCAAATATATTTTCAACTATAAGATATACTTTCCATAATTTATCCAAAATGTCCTTAATATTGGTAGAATATTTTACATATAACGTAAAAGAGTTGTTTATGTAATTGATCTTATTTTGAATCTTAAAATAGTAAACAGATTATGGTGTCCATCACTCTCATATTAATGAATACACATTTTCTTCTAAAATTTAACATGATCTTTGGTTGTTTCAAGATTCTTATAACCATAATACCAATGATAAAATACCTATAATTTTTTTATTGAATATAAATACATAAATAATACGTCCATTTTATTTCCACATACGTCCTTCCTTGGTCTATAGTTTAACCTAAGTGATTCATTTTCATCATCTATTCAAACCATTCATAATGGTTTAAAATAAAAATGTGAATTATCCAAAGAATATACCATTTAGGTGAAAAACATGGTGTACAGTAAGTTCCTCTATCATGCACTAGGTTATGATTAAGTCAACAACAACACATCCATTTCATATTTATTACCCCTAGGAAAATCTATTCTAGGATCATGTCCACTTGTAGTATATAGGAAAAGATATATTATAAGAAAAACCACATAATATCTATCTTTCTGAAACCATATGATATTATTCTAAACTTATCCTTAAAATATATTATAGTTTTATGTTCACTAATCTAGGTTTTCATAAATCTAGATTCCATGGTCGCTACTAAACAAGCTCTGATACCTACTATAGTGACTATGACCCAATATCCTGGAGTTAGTGCCTTATACCATTACATTGGAATAATATACAATGAAATAAAATCCCAAAAGATCAATTAGTTTATTAGTCTTGGTAAACTAGATACATACATGAGTCTTTTATTACAATTAAATACACAATTTACAACATAATTGTTTTTCAAGAATAGCTTTATTTCATCTAGAATATCCTTCTATATGAGTCATAGTAAACTTAATGTAATCCTAGGGAAAGGGAAAAAATTAATGGTGGGATCAAATGATCATTAAGGATTATGTACCATGGAAGAAATAATTAATCAATAATCAACATCAATATGCAAAGTTATATAATTGATCACACATACCATTTAAATAACTGGATAAGGAATAATAAATATGGAAGGTAAATATATGCCACACAAGGAATATAAAAAATTTGACAAGGCATAGTCAATATGGAATGGTAAATAACTGAGTAGATATTCAATTTAAATAACCGGATAAGGCATACTCAATATAGAAAAGTAATCAACTATGAACAAAAACTATTTGATTAACTTGATAAAGAATAATCAATATGAAAAGGTAAATAACAGAAAACTGTGAATTTTAATCAATTAAATGACAATTAAATGAATCCATTGATTTTTTCATAGATAAAATATAATGTAAAAAAATAACTAAATCTGAATAAAGGCAATTATTAATTAATTGACTCCATTTTCACAGGTATATAGAACCTTTACTCTCAAAACCAATCAAAATATAGTTTAATAATGATGGGTAGAAACCCATTTAGTTGAGTCTAGACAATTGATTCCTCCCATGAGACTACTTATTAATCAAGGGGATTATAATAAATGGACTCCAACCTATGTCAGACCAGCTTAAGTTATTCCTTATATATCAGATTGATGTAATTAATAAACAGTATTCCTTATAAAATTTTTGTAAGGAGTAAAGAATATGAATTTATCAATATTTTTCAAGATAAAAAAGTAACTGTCAAAGTAAATATAATATGTAAAACTTTTATATGGCTTTATAAATAATCATCTCAATGATAAATAGTTTGGATATTGATGATAAATTTAGTATTCAATTATCACTATAAAGTAAATAATTGAAGGGGAAGTAAATGACTAAAAAATAATTGAAGCAAGTGAATGTCAAAATTATATTTTGTAATAATAATCATAAAATATCTAGAGTTTGATTAGGGATATAATAAATAATTTTTATACCCATTGGAGAAATAAAAAGTCTTGCAGTCATTGGTGATTATAAATACAGTAAAAAGATCATTTAAAAAATACATGAATAAAATATCCTTTTCTGTATGATTTTTTTAAAGTATCATGTTATTTTATAATAATATTTAAAAACATTTTCAATAAAACTATCTTTATAAAATTTCAAATGAATCTTCAATTAAATAATAGTGGGTAATTTAATACAGGGTAAAAAACATTTATTTTCCTCTGAAAAATACAGAAAAGTTCCTTCTTCAGAAAGCGATAAAATGATTCCTATAAAAAATGTAGTCAAAATGAAAAATGGTTATATATTTATTTTAAATAATAAGGTTTAAATTTTTAATGAAAAAAATTTGGAAAACATTTTTATACCATATTGTTTTGTAAGAATAAAAATTTCCAACCTAAGAGAGAAATGAGGCTAAATTTTATTAAAAACTTTTCATGATAATTTTAATTACTAAAGTGTGAAAAACAGTACTATCAAATGAAAAAGGTCTTGAATAAACATAGGATAATAAAATTAATGGATTTATGAATGAATTTTAAAATAAATTTTTAATGGATGTTCATGAATAAACAATCTCAATTAGAATTAGATTTCAAAATAATTGTTTAAACTGATCCTAACATTGATGTGAGAATCAATGAATGAATTGATTATTTGTGATAACTCTAAGTACACATAAAAAATTGTAAATAAATCAATATATAGTAAAACTCACTATACACATAATCATATATTATTGATGAAAATGGGGAAGTAATGTAACCCATTGGATAGTAATTGAGTTATGAAATTTCATTTCCATTTGATAAATTTAGGTTTAAATTCCCTAATATGAAATAATTAAAATTGAAAACAAAAATACCATGAATATATAAGTATTAATAATATTAAATTTAAAGTCAGTAATATTACACAATTAAAAATAAACTAATAGCATAACATAGTAATATGCCTTAGTGAAATGAAATTAAGACAGAATCCCTTACCTTATGCACCCTTTTGGGGAAATATGATTTAACCTCATGTATAATGGTATTAAAAATTTTATTAACATATTATTTAACCATATTAATATTTATAATATCATATATAATCCTTTTAAAACATATTATTACCCATTGGTTAATAATATTTCATTATTTTCATTTTTTCAGGTGTTAATTACTTTATTTTTCAAGTATCTTTTGAATTTTTTTGTACCTTTTATATCAATAATCATTTAATAATATCAATTTTTTAAAACATAATATATATATCATATTTATTAATAGCACATTTATTTTGAGTAATCTATAAAATTTGGTGATTATAAATGAAATTAACTGTTCATTGAGACGGTAGGCTGCACGTACTCATTGACACTACTTCCATTTTATTATTATATTGAAAGAAATAAATGTAAATGATATTTATATTATCATCTAATTAAAATTATTATGTAATATATGTCACATATTTTTATTAAAACCATCGTTAATACCTTCTATATAAAGAATCAATGAATCATATCACTTCCTGAGTTGGTACTCCACCGTACCCCCGAACGATGTTAGTATATTCTCAAATAATATAAATAATGAAAGTATGTGTTATATAATAATTTATAAAGAATAAATAAATAATAAATTTCCTAAATATCTTATATAAATTACATTTTCATCATTATTACCAACCTTGTATGGTGGTAATGGAAAAACAATGGACACTGGTTCACAAGGTAGTAGTTTGTCGTACACATGAGGATAATTCCATAAGCCATTTGATAAAAGTGTGTGAAATTATAGGTAGTAACCACAACATAAAATCACATCAGTATATTAAACACATTGTGGTTATTTTAAAATAATTATATAAAAAAATTAAATTTAGTGGAGAAGTAAATATAATTAAAACACTTATAGAAAATTATTAAATATTCTTCAGGTATCCTCCTTAAATTTTCATTAATACCTAACTAAGATAGATTTATGAATAATATAAGGATTTTAGAATAAGGGGAGTGAATTTGAGGATTAATTTTTTTCATGTTTTTTTAGAAGAAAAGTGGTTTGAGAGTGTGAATAATTGGGGATAGGGGTTGCCTTTTATAAGTGGGGGAGAGGAAACCCTTGAATTGTTTTTAAAAAAGTTATGTGTAACCTTGTATTCACCAACAAATATGATTAAATAGTGAAATAATTCGTTTTATCAAGGTTTATGGTTGAAATATAGCTAATAAATGGGTTTTGGAACAATTTCTAGGTTATTTTCCCCTTATGATTAATGTGTAGTCCCTAGGTAAACTAGTTTTTCTCTTAAATAGTGTAATTAGTTTTTACTACTTTCACTAATTATTTTAGTTAAATATTATTTTGACATTGTGAAATTATAAATTATTCTGATTATAAAGATATAATCCATTTTTTTAAAATTCATTTCACAAAATTAGGTAAAATTAATTTAATATTAATCGCATTGATGGAATAAAAAGTGGGTTTGTAAAGTTATAATATTGAAATGTTTACTATGTTTTTAGTTCTTAATTCAACATAAACATGATTAAAATGACCTAAAATGAATTAATATATGTATATTATTACTATTATAACATTAAAACAAAATCAAAATATAGTTAATCATTACAATTTATTTAGACCGAAATTCAGTTTTCAATAAAAATTGAGTATTATTCAGTATTCGTCAAAAAATAAAACTTCTAAAAAATACCAAAAATCCACCCAAATATAATTGTGACATTAATCATTAAAAAATAATGTTTATTTTTTAAATAAATGTTATAAATGTTCCAAAATTTAGTTTCAAAATATGTGCTCCATTAAAATGCGGCAAAACTACCTTTAGAAAAATTCATCTTTTCTTGCATAAAATTAGATTTGTTATTGTATTATGAATTTAAAATATATTATATGAATAAAAAAATTTATATAATATTTGAATTTCATAAAGATATATAACAAATAGTAATTAATTTAATTTTTTAATATAATACACCTTTCCCATAGAAAAATAGATTTTTATCAAAACATTTCCTTTATATTTAATCTGTTTAATACTGATTTCTAATTAATTTGTAACCAATAACTTCAAAAACATGTTTATATATTTTTAATACAATTTATGACCCCCAATTTAATATATATTAGATAATATTCACATTATATAATATGATTAATATTTTTCAGTGAAACTTTTGCTTTTGTGTAATGCAAGTCATGGAGGAAATTAAATGTTGGGTGTAATCCATGATAACTCAGAATTGTGTGAATAGAATGTGACAGAATAGATTGAATTTATCAAATATTTTAAATATATTATAAATTATTTGGATTTCATATTCCTTTCCATGCTTGGTGTCGCATGTCACATAAACACATGATTATGACATTCATATTTTTAAATTTTGTTGTGTTACTAGAACGTTAAACAATTTATTTTTCAGATTTACCACAAAGAAGAATATTTTTAATGGACTATTTCATTGAATAAAATTAACAAAGAGTTCATTTTTCAATTAAATTATGTATATAGGATGCGACATTAACTCAGGTGTAATAACACATGAGTTAATTCCTGAATAATTAAGTAACATCCGTGAGGGTTCTATAAATACCCACTACTATGTGAATACAGAGGGTAAGAATACATATTACTCCACTGAAATTACCCTTCCAAGTGATCTTAAATTAAACTATATTTAAAACTAATACACTAGAATGATTTTATGATAAGAATTATCTGACTTATGGTGGCCTATAAAGGTGGGAGGAGATTTTCTACCACTGTGATCACCATAAATTCCATTTAATGCATGGATAAAGTTGGTACAAGTTCTATTTGATGTAGGTGATGCCTATATATAACAGTTGTCCATTTATATATTTCATTGTTTCATATTTCATAGACATGGGTGATCTTGATATGGGATTCAGTTTTAATCACTATTGTTAATAGACACCTAATAATCCCATTATTTAATATTGATTTCACATCATTTAAAAAAATGAGTTTTTCCCAAAATATACTTTTCCTGAAATGTTATTTATAGTTTTTCAAATGGTTCTTAATGTTTAAAAAGCTTGAAATATTTTCTTTTAATTAATTATTACCATTAATTTTAGATTCAAATAATGTTTCTAAACTATGTTTTTCTTAAAAACTAATGAATTTTTCATTCCTAAATATTATTTACTATGTTTTAATAAAAATGATAATTCCAAGGTAAAGCATGTGGAGTCCTCTTATGTTTTAAAAGAGTGATTTAAAAAGTTTTATTTTATATTGATCTCTTTATATTAATTAAATTTTATCCTTAAAGTGAGGTTTAAATCTGAAAAACCTATCTTTCATGGGGTCATACCTCCAGTGCGGACTAATTATTTATTAATCCTTACTTAGTGCTTAATTTTTCTCACGAGGGATTTCTTCAAATTTCAATCACATCTTATTTTAATTTTTATGTCAATTTTTTTAAATATTACTTAACATAGAAAACATTCCATAAATTATATAATATTTAAGTTAATGATGTTATGGTTTTATATTTTCTCTTGATAATACCTCTATGATTTTGTTTCTATCACAAATCATCACATGTTCTAGGTTTTACATTTTCATAATGGTTTATATTATTTCATATATAATCATGATATTGTTTAATCATGTTAATCATGTTAATTATCATAAGTAGTAAAGGAATTTTTAGCAATTATCATATTTTATTATGTTTATGAGCATGTTAGAATGATAATTTTTCTATAGTATAATCTCTAATCTCGTATTACTTTATTTATCATGATGAAAGGGATAAGATTGAAATATCCAAACTCTTATTTTACCTACCCCTATTTTCAAATGAAAGGATCTATAGTTCCTTGAATTATTATGCAACTTTCCCTTTTTATGTTATGGGTGTTGTAATCATAGAAAAACTTCATCCACCCTACTTTAGGTCCCTAGAACCAATAACACAGAAACAATCTCCAAAAGGAAATAATGAAATGTTAATGTACCAGAACTAGGAAAAATGACCTCACCAAAATCTCTAAAGAAATTTTCTCTTAGTTTATCATGTATTCTCATAAATCTTACAAAAATTTATTGAAAAACACGAAGAATAAATTAAATAAAGGAAAAAATAGGTATTCTGTGGTTTTTACTTTGAATCTTATACCCACAAGATAACCATTACAAATTATCATTCTAATAAATGATTAAAAGTTCATAGTCATTGTTATTTATAATATATGTTGATCAATAAAATAAATTGTCAAATTAATCCTCATTATATGGTCCCACCCTCCTTATATAGTGGGTTACAATAGCTCAACTAGTTGTAATAAAATAATTTATTCACAGGGAACCATTAATTACCAATATTGAACATTGATATCCTATAAATCCTACTAGTTTGACCATCTTCATCTAGACAATGAAACCTTGTCACTCTTGATCACAATAGAGAATCTTTGTGTTTAGCATTTTCCTTACAAAAATAATCTGATGACACAAACACCTTGCATATTCATAATTCAAAATAAGGTTCCTTCTATCCAATCCGTATCATATATGGATGAAATTATTCCACTACATTCTTTTAGATTAATCTGTTCTCGAGTTACTCATTCAAATAAACTAATTATGAGAATTGAAGAGGATTTACAATCCCAATAATATCACATTTTAAGAATACTCCAAGTACATCCATTACATCCTCTAATACTTTTTCAAATAACATCCTTCCACTTACACTATATATAATTCTTCTCCACTTCTATCCATTCACTGAAGTTTGACTGAGAAATAATGTTTCCTCAGATTCTCTTGGAGAAAATCCTTGATGAAGAAATAAAACAAAATTTTGTTTCTAGAAATCTTCAAAAACTATAACTCTCTATCTCCCAACATATTCTATATTAAATGGTTCTTTAGGTATATGTGATACATCCTTATATGGAATATCATTTTTTATCCTAGTCGATTTCCATTTGTATTTCATTATAAATTTTTCTACTTTTTTGGTTTCTTTCAAGATCCCAAATTAGATGCATCAAGCATGTAGATGCCTTAATTTCTTTCAATTCATCTATATACTATACATATATTTAATAGAGTATAATCATCGTTTGAAGCTATTGATACCCATGATAATCAAACATAAACTATACATTGATTTTATGGTCAGTATATATTTTCCAATAAAGTCACACAATCCATGAAATAAATGGGTTAGTGTCACAAAGATGAGATATATAAACATATTATTTTACAAAATAAATTAATAGTTACCCATGACCATTTTCCTATTTTCTGACTTCTAAAAAACTCATATGACATAATAATATTCGTAATTTTTGGAATGGAAACATAAAAATGGGTGATTTAAAATGCATAATAAGGAAAAAATATGAACTATTTATAACAATTATATTATAAATATTTCTGAAAACATGTGTAGAGAGTAATATTAGACAAAAAGATCATGAGATCATCAGTGATAGAAAACATTATTGATCATTATGTATCAGGGAATATGGAAAAATTCTAAAAAAATGTTATAAAAACATGACTTAGAGACATATAAAGAATATTAAATATATTCAAAGTAATGTAGTATATCTTTATATCATATTATATCATAAATTGTTTTCATAATTTGAAAAATAAGGCACATTTTGATGAAGTATTAGTATGAAAAATCATAATTCTTATACACCATAATTCATGATTTATTACATAAATATACACTTCATACAGTCCCAAAATATCGTTAGGACTAGTTTCATGGGGAAATTAGGTATATAGAATAACAAATGGAAACTGATATACAATCATTATATCAAAAAACTCCATAACACAGTCCTATAATTCCAACATTCATCTAAAATTTTATATCACAACACATGTATGTTCATAAAAAAGGGATGATCTATAATGAATGGTAAGGGGATAATTAAAAAACAACATGAGGTAAAGTAATAAAATTGATTCAATAGGTATGTCAATGTAACATAAGAGGGGTGATAATTTTGATCTTAAACAATGAGGCATGATAGAACATGTTAACATAATGGTAACATATGAATGCCAAAATACTATAAAAAATGAAATCCTAAACATAAGTTATGGATAACCACAATGAAATCATGACATATTGTAAAAAAGATAACATCACATGATACATGCAATACAATGGGATAAAAATATTACTCAATGCATTAGATGTATATATAATTATGGGATCACCCGTTAGTTCCATATCATATACAAAAATTAGTGGGCAACATAGATCATAAAACATAAGGATTCATTTCATCACTTTTAACACCATAATTAAGGATTTTGGGTTACATAAATCACAATACCCAATAAATGATGGATTTTAACCACAAGTTTAATACCTTTGAGTGGAAATGGGAATTGGTATTGACTATAAAAATGTTTGTCAAGGAAAATAGAAGGATGAATTCAACATCATAACAAGGGATGATAAAGATTCATGGAAGGGTAAAATGATAGTGAAAGGGGCCTCTCATCACTTTTAAATAATGAGTATAGTAATAGGGATGTGTGAAAAGAAATCACAACATGAGAAATTTGAAAATAATAATAATTTAAATAAGGTTCTTTAATAAAATAGAGAAGAATAGAATCCATTACCTTGAGAGGAAACATATAAAAGCTTGATAGGATACTATTAATTAATTTGGGGAACCAAGAAAGGAATTAAAAGATAGATATGTAACATAATTTCATGATATAATGGTTTTGAGTGATGATTAATTATAGTTTGGGTGGGTTTATATATCCAAAGAGAGGATATTTCATTATTAACTTCCCAACATATGTTTTTTAGTCAATATGATAAAGTAAAAAAACTAAATACCATACAATGGTTTTTTCTCATTGTTTCAACCTAAGAGGAGTGGTTTTAATTATTTTATAGTTATAATAACTAATATCACTAAAATAATACCCTTGGTGATGTGGAAGTGAGTCGATCAAATAAAAAATTGATTTTAAATCCATAAAATATATGACATCATTTATAGAAGAATAATTATGGTTTTATAAAAATAATAAAATAACCTAAAAATATTATTTAAAATGGAAAACAAAACATTTGGCCAGGATTCTATTTATATAATATATTACATCACATTATGGATTTTATAATGTTACAATACACACAATATATTTTTATCATATTTAATTTTGACCCCAAACTTCAATTATCTCAGAAAATTATGACCATTGGATAATTTAGAAATAATGAACTTAAATATAATTTTTATTTTATCTCAATAATTATATAATATGAGAAATAATACTAAAAATAAACAGTCCACATTTAAATAATACATGGCTTTTGATAATAATAGTCTTTATACCCTTATAAAATTATTTTTTGGATTCGTAAAATTATAGGATAATTTATTTTTATTAAATAGTATTGAATAATAAAATTTAATTAAAACATAAATTATGTTAAAAATTATTTAATTCATTGATTGAAACTATATATTCCCCAAAAATAAAATTTTTGTTTCATCATATCCAAATTGTGTTTTTATCGATCTAATTTTTTAAAAAATATAATGTGATAAAAGATAAATATATGTATCATTTTATTAAAAAATATAGATATTCATAATATTATAATATAGATTGAAAACCATTTATTATCTAGTTAATTCCCAAATGAAATGTTTTCCAGTGGTGATATTTTCATGGGGGGTTTAATGATTATGGTTTGGGTCAAGTTCAAGATAATCTTGAACATGCCCCATAAACGTGATTTCCCTTGTTTTAATTATTGACTATAAGTTTTGGCTTATTCATGTGAAAATATTTGTGATTCCATATCCCTGGTAAGATTTAATAAATTGTGTTTATAGGTTACAAACCTATTTCTAGAGGCCCTCTCTTAATTCATGTGTGTTAATTGGATTTATCATAAACCTTAATATATACTAAACATACTAATCACTATTCAATAGATATATTACCACCGGTTATGATGTGTATGGTTATTTTAAATCTGTTAGGATATAATATATAACAAACCAAAGTAATGCATGGTATTTTTATAGAAACACTACTAAATAATGTATTTATTCATTCAAAAATGTAATTTAATTAAATGGTTAGGTCTTTACATTATATTTCATTTAAAAATTTAAACATTTAAATTATTATTTAATACACTAAAATAGATAATGGTACTTCTATTTCATCACCTATTTCGGTTCCCATGTCAATTCCCCAAACTTGTGGTTTTACCAAAACACTCTTACTAAGAGATTTTTCTTATTTCATGGAAATCTGTCACTATGATATAAGATCTTCCCTGACTTCTCTTCCTATGAAATATAATTCTCCAATGGTACCACCTATACATTCATTACATGCGAGGGGTTTGGTATGCACTACCTCAAGAGGGATAAAAATGACACATCAGGTACTTAAGATAGGTTAGGTGGGAGGGTTAGTCGATAAGAAACTACTTCGTTTTGATGAAAGATATCAATGGGGGTGATCTATCTAAGAATAATCTTAAACATCTTCCCAAACCTCATGAATTTATTCCATGTTGATATATAAAGGAACACTTTAACTCTGACATCATACTCTATGTCTAATCGACAATTATCTACATTTTTTTCTATTAACTACGTGTGGTTTTCTTATAACACTTATTTGTTTGAACTTTATTTTTCAGTTCATGGATTATATTAGGTCTAATAATCTTACACTCTCTAACTTTATCAAATACTATTAATTTATTAACCCTCTTCCCAAATAATGCCTCATAAGGTTCCATTTGAATTATATAATGGAAATTGTTGTAATATAATAACTTCACAAGGGAAAGGCATTGATCCCAAAACCCATGTAAATCTATTTAATATGATTTCATAACATCATATAGATTTTGGAAGGTTCTTTTAGACTTACCATCCATTTTAGGGTGATAAGAACTTCTAAAGGTCTACTCAATAACCAAAACATGCTAAAGGATTATCTAGAACCTCAAGGAAAATGTTATATCTCAATCTAATATAATAGACAGGGGAACTTCATTCCATCTTAAAAATTTATTTATAAATATCTTCATGAGTTGGTAAATAGATAAATATTTATTTATAATAATGATATATGATGAATAGGTAAGGAGATCGAATATCACATATATGGTATTATTTTTTAGGGGTCCTAGGGAGTCCTAAATTGAAATCTGTGGTTATGTTTTGTATGGTTTAGGGTAGTGGATGAGGCTCATATTACACTCTAAGGAAGAGATGATTGAAAAATTCCTTCAGATGAATGTCTCAAATGGGGAGATTTTATGTATTAATGAATGAATATTGTAGGTTGAGGCGAAAAAGGAGAAAGAAGCATGGATAGACAAGCAATACCGAATCATTTTCTAAGGCTTCAACCAAGCCAGAATCACCTTGTAAGAATTCATCCAAACAATGGAAAAAATGGTTTCTCACCTCAAAGAACTTATCAAAGAGGATCCAAACATTTAGGTTAGTACTCTACACTAGGAATTATATGGAGTGTCTGACTCAAATAATCGTAGTCTTCTGTTTAATACTTCTGTGATCTCTATCAGCACATAGTGGTTTTTGTGTTACAAACTATGGTTTACCATATTCCATTAATGTTTATTAAAAAAAATTTATATTTTGAGGGTAAATGGTTGAATCATACACTTATAATATTTTCATTTCACCTTAACTTATTTTCACTACAAGAATTGAGGTACATACTCCAAAATCAATCTCTTCATGTTTTCACACTAGATGTTTTGAAACAATTTTTTATATATCTTAGTGCTTTCTATATTAATTTAGAAGTATTATCTATGCACTTTATCCCAAATTCCACTCATCATTTATATAATTTATGGGACACATGTTGAGGTTCAATAAATTTTAACTCCATATTCAACAAATCTAAACTATATAATATTTTATACCTTCTTCTGAGAAACTCATCATTTTTTTGGACCTACATAATCCCATCATGAAAGGAACATTGTGTAGTTATTTAATAAATTTAATATAATGATCCTTTTATTATTCCCATGTACATCCTTTTCACGTCTAAAAAGATTGTATCCCTTAAAATCCTCATCATGTATAGGGTTGTGGGACCTTTCAACTCAGAATAAATTTTACCTTGTTTTCCTTACTAGGATTGTAATGTATTGAACATTCACAATCCATGATCATCTAAACACACCATCTTTGGTGAATATTAACCACATTTTTTTGAATATATACTTATGTATTTTCTGATCTATATATAAGTCACAATTTCAACAAATAGATATTTTCACTAAATCCTAAATGCCAAGATCACTATATCTAATTATAAATCATTCATTAGATAGTTCTACTCATGGATCTTTTATTGGTGGGATGAATAGGCTATAAATTTTTCATATTTCAGGATTAAAAAACCGAATCCCATTTTAGATACATCACTATAGAATGAAAATCCTTCCATATATGTGGGTAATATGGGTAAATGTGTTGTGATTATCCCTTTATTCAACTCTTTAATTATTTCGTCAAATTTATCCATCCAAATAAACATGAATCCCTTCTGATTTATATTGTTTTATGGGATTAAATACAATTATATGTTCCTCCAAAATTAATGATAGTACCCATCGGGTTCAAAGAAATTATTAATTTCTATCCTAGATATCAGTCTTTTCCAACCTTCAATTTCTTTAGTTTTTTATGGTTCCATAGATATCCATTTATCGGTGATATCATTCCACAAGAGTTTTAAATTTCCCATCCCAAAACCACATTAACTATAATACAATAATAACTTTTACTTCCATAAGTTCTTTAGTATGAAATTCAAATTATCTTAATGTTACTAATTTATTTTGGGGTAGATAATAAAACTATTTAAAAATAATACCACAAATATTTCTAGGTAATCCCTAAACAATATATTAATCTATTATATGAATTTTTTTGATCATTAGTGAGTCTAGATTCTATCACTATGAACTCATTGTTCCCATACGTTGGATAAGAAGTAGTCTTTGGGTATCTTTCTTATTTACCTTTACTTGATAACATCCCAACTGAAGATCAACTATAGAGAAGTATTGTGCACCACATAGCTGATTGAACAAGTAATAAATTCATGGTAGAAAAAAATTTATATTTATCATGATCATGTTGATTTATTGATAATAAATAAATAGTCACATTGACCCATCCTTCTTCATAAAAAGGACCAGTGTAGCCCATAATGAAGTACTTCAACGATAAAACCATAATCTATATTCTCCTATAATTGTTTATTTATATTCTCAATTTCAATAATGATCATTCCGTATGAAGTCTTCAATATTTTCAAAGATCTGGGTATAATATATTTTTATAAAAAACTTCTCAATTAGTAGTAAAACCGTAGAATTATTTGGGAAACACATAAATGAATTCCCTTGTAATGGGAATTTCATCAAGGATGATATTTTATTTAGTCTTAATCATCTGAACATGGTAATCTAACTCATAAGTAAAAAATTTCCACTCATGAGATGATGAAACCAAGGGAGAATTGTCTTATTCCTTGAAATTTTATTGAATAATAGGATTATTCACAATAAAAAGGGATATTTCTTTCTCTCATCAATTTATAGAGAATTTATATAAATAAATCCAATACATGCTAAGAATTTCATCAAATTATTCTAAAGGTATTATCAGAAGGTTCACTGTAATGTTGAGCCTAAAAATATGGAAAAGGTTGAGTTATATTATTAGTATAAAATAATTAACCCATTCTATATCTTTACCGATAACACTACTTCAATGTTTTGAGGTGGGTTTTGAAAAGTTCTATTAGACGTGTATTATATGATAGAATATGTATAACTATAATGAAAATGTACATTCAATATTCCTTAATGAATAACTAGTTTAACTATCACCACATCATTTTAGAGATCCACACTAGTTGTTGGGATTTTATAATCTCTCTCTTTCTCTATATCCTATAGAGGTTGGAGTCACCTGTTGTAATTTAAAACCCTTGGATTATGAAATTGATTCACATAGTACCCCTATTCTTTATAGTTGAAACATTAGACAATAGGCTGAGGGTTTACCAAACCATTCCAATCTTAGATAACTTTGGTGGGAACTCCTATCCTAAATTAGTAGCCTAGTTCCCTTCTATATTACACCAAAATAATTGTATTTTACCCTTTGTGAAATGTTTGATATGCTTCTTCCCACACTTTTGACAAGTGGAGTTTGGAAATTTCTAGTCCCCATGAGATTTCTCCATCAAATACAAGAAATAAATTTCATTCTCCACTTTTTATTTCTAGTCCCATAAGACCCTTGAGATTCAGTAATCACCATTGAAAAATTAAGGTCACATCATAAAATTCTCTTGATGCTATCAATGTCCAGAATGGTTATGTATTTTTATATAATCATTATTATGCCACCAAAGAAGTGTAAAACATTACTATTAGAGGTAATGAAGACGGGAGAGGAATATTGTACAAGTCTTGTGAAGTTTACCTCATTTTACATGATGGATTCACCATCCTTTTGGATGATTCTAAGGAAGTCCCTCTCCATCATCTATCAAATTGTATGAGTACAATATTTAGAAAAAAATATTTACCAGAATTCATTCCATTCCATCACTTTGATGTCATCCTCATGATTTTTATTTTGACCAAAATCAACCATTGGTCAACTTCTCCTTCCATAGGATAAAAAATTAACATGCCCTTAATTTTATTAGAGAATTAAATAATAGATAATATATTTTCAATGGAGTCAATACATTATTCCATGATTAAAGGATTAAAAGGTCCAGTAGAAATCATAGGCTTTTCTTAGTAAAGGACTCAAAGGTAATTTTCCTTTTCATTAAGGGATTTAGGTGTTATTTATGGTTTATATTTCTATTTAAAATCTATGTCAATTGAAAAAGTATTTTCATGAATTAATTAATTATTTATCCCATTATATTGGACATATTATTGTGGAAGTCATCGCATTTCCCCTCACATTTGTTGTTGACTGAACTCCTCATATTTCCAACAATTGACTCGAATAATTTTAAAATTATAAATTTTCATTTTAAAAATATTAAACACATTAATGAGAAACCTTAAACATTAAAAGGGGAACTAAAAAATATCATATATTAATTATCGATGAATTTATAGGTTTCAATCTCTATTTATCCATGATTTACTTCATAACATATTGTTTGATGGGACTTTATGTCCCCTTAAAAAAAGTTTATAATGAGACTGTGAATTTACCAAAGCTTATCCTCTGGGAGTTTAAAAACTAGTGTGTAAAAAAGGCCTATTTTCATGCACTAGGAGATGATCGTGTCCTTATCAATTATCCCTTTTAGGGTTTATTACCCCTAGGTATAACAAAGCTAGAGTCACATCCACAAATTGTATCTAGATTGGTATGCATTTTCATAGAAACTCCTTACTCTACACTCAACCTAAATTCAAGGATGTTTCTCTAAGATTAGTATTATCCCTATGACTTTAAATAGAGTTTTCTAATCATAATCCTAAAAATTAAGTAATCTTTTCTCTGATATCAACTATGATAACCCATAATTCTAATATAACTTAAATCATGATTTATTTTATAAAGTTACACATAATAAAAAATGGGAAGATCTTTAGGACAAATGTATTTGGGAAATTAGGTGTATATAATAACAAATTGTAATAGAAATACAATTAAATTATGTAAAACTTTCTTAAAATTATTCTAACATACCATAATCCACTGCAAATTATACTACGTAACCTAGGGATGTAGATAAAAAGGGGTGAGCTATAAACCCATGTAAGGGAGTAATCAAATAATAGAACGAGGTAAAGTATTACATGTGATCCAAGAGGCATATAAAGGTAACATAATAGGGGTGAGAATCATAATCTTGAATAATGAGGCATGATATAACATGATAGCATAATGGAAATATATGAATGTGGCGATAAATAAAACATGACATCATATATATAATTCAAGGATAACAACCAAGAAATAATAGGGTAATGTTTATACAATAGCATCCCATGAACTGTACATGGAATCTCATGAGATAAAAACATTACTAAATGAACTGGATGACTATATAATTTCGGTCCCACATGTCACTATCATATCATGTACATGCACATGTTTTCCATATAGGTCATACAACAAAAGGATTTATTTCACCAATTTTTAGCCCCAATAATAAGAATTTTTGGTCACATAGATAAAATAAAAAATACATGAATAATAGTTTCAACTAGGTGAATAACTTTTAGTGCAAATTGTAATTGGTAATCACTATAAAAATGTTTGGAAAGGAAAATCATAGAATGATTTTGGAAATATCACCAGGGTACGCAAGAAAAATGGATGAGTTAAATGAAAGTGTAATGGGTCTCTAATTAGTAGTAAATCATTATCATAGTAATATTGATGCCTAAATACATATCCCAACAATAAAAACTATAATAAAATGTAATAGATTAGATATGTTTCTTGAATTAATAGGTGAATGAGAAAATATTTTACCTTGAAAAAACACTTTCAAAATATTGGGAGGATCTTCTTAACATATTGGTCGAATCTTTGGAGGATTTTATGGATGTAAAGGTAGAGTAATGTCATTATTCAATTATTTCTAGTGAAGTGTAATGGGATATTGGGTGGGATTATATAGAAAAAGGTATGATAATTCTTTATAAATTTCAAAACATAGGTTTTGGATAGTAAAAGATAATGTATTCAGAATCACAAACCATTCTTGGGTTTTTACACATGGATTCTCCCAAATAGGAATGTTTTTAATGATTTTATAAGGATAATAATGTAAATCATTGAAATAATACCTTTAGTAATGTGGAAGTGAGTCCTATTAATAAATAACTATTTTTAACCATCAAATATAATATATGTTTTGGAGGGTTCATTAATTTTGTATCAGATTAATAAAATAACATCCAAAACATATTATTGTAATGGTAAATTTTTATTTTTCTTATGTATAATATTTATATAATGTAATACATAACTTTGGAGATTTTCTGTTTTCATAGTATGCACTGTATATTTATACCATATTTAATTTTGACCAAAAAAATTCAACATTCACTAAAAATAAAAAATAACCATTGGATAATTTATAAATTTGGATTTCAGAAAAAAAAATTAATTTTATCCGAATAATTCTCAAATTATATGAATTTACACTTTTAAATAAAAACTCCAGATTAAATAAAAAATATAAGATTTTTTATAATAACAGTTTTCAGACACATATAGACTTATTTTTGGATTTTTAAAACAATAATATTATTTATATTAGATAAATATTACTTAATAATAATATTTTATTAAAATATAATTTATTGAAAAAATTGTGTATTCATTTTTTGAAAGTATATACTTCCCAAAAATGAAATTTATGTTTCATATTATCAAATTATAATATTTATCAAACCTAATTTTTAAACAATTTAATTTATTTAATGAAAAATATAGTCATTATTTTATTATTAATAATAAAATTATTACTGTTAGGGTCTAGATATAAATCCCTTTATTTCACCAGTACTTTCCCTAAGTGTAATGTTTAGGATGGTGAAATATTCTTGGGGTCGTTATGAGAACATGGTTTGATCCATGATCATTATGAGCTTAATCATCTCCTATAAATGGTTTTGATCATGCACTGATTATTAAACATGACATGGGCTCAGTCATGGAAAATCTAAATGATGTTATCTCCCTAGGATGCTATGATATGTTGGCTGAATAAAGTATGATCCAACCTATTAGGGCCATCACTTCTTCCATCTATGTCTACTGAATTTATCATAGCCCAAAATATGTACTAATAATAATGAAAAAATTCCAATGGCTATATTATCAACAATTATTATGAGTAACAATCCTTTATATCCCTAATAATATAACTTTTAATGGAAAAAATAAAAAAATTGGTGCTTGTATTTTTAATAGCTACATTAAATAACGACACATTTATTCATTAAAAAAGGAATTTAGTTTAAAAAAACCATGTCATTATATGTGGAACAAATAAAATCATAGGAAAACATTTTGAACAAATCCATGTAATTGAACCCATTAGTTTTATTAAAAAAAATCCTTATATGTCCACATTTTACTTCTGTTATAAACCCATGTATATCCAAACATCATTATGTCCTGAGATAGAAAACAATAATCAATGAATTTTTTGGAGACATAGGACCCCACCCATTGTCATCCATACATATTAGTTTCACATAAAATCAAATCATTCACCTTTTAATAAACAACCCATGGTAAGAGAAATAGTTTCATAACATTTTCAAATTGTGTTACATAAAAAACCTGATCATTTGATAAAAAACACGATAAATAAATTAATATTTAAAATTGAATATACATATATATTTATAAACCAATAATTCATTGTATAATATTCATTTTAATATAGAGGAAAAATCACATAAGAAATTTTATTTAAGTTTTTATTAATAACATATTATAAGGATGTGATTTTCTAGTCCAATTTCAAAAGAATATTTCTTTTTTGAAAATGAAGAATTAATATCATAAAATATTTATTTGAAAATAAATTCCAATAAATATACCTTTGAAATAAATAAATCATATTTAAAATGTGATGTATAAGGGACGAATATATGGCCATTGAAATGAAAATACGTTGAAATATTTTAAAATGGCTTTATTGAAAACCCATATTGTTAAAAGGAAAAAAACATTGGTTTGAAAATAAATTGGAATATATAAATCATTTGAGATAATTAAAATATTATTCTCAACTAGTAAATTGATAAAATTTCATGGAAGTAAAAACATGGATAAGCAAGAAAAAAGACCTTAAAAGAGATCAAAATTATTACTATTAAAATTTCTATTATTGAAAAAGAATAGATTTATCAATGAAAAATAAATTAGTAATCTAACGAAAAAATATTTTTTATATAGAATATAACATTATCATAGGTTATATATTATTTTACCTAAAAATGGTATTGGATAATGAAATTTTATTGTGACCCAAGGGGAGGATTTGATTCAAGAAAAACCCTTACCTTTACTCCCACTAAATCAAATGCACTCTAAACTACAGTATCTAAAAAGTTAATTTATTAATAACCTATTTAATAAACTAATTAATTTATATTAAATTTTATTAAATTTAATTAAAATTATTTAATACATGTTTAATAGTTAATTACCATGTATTTTCAAAATCGGGAGATGTAAATCTTGATCATGTTGAACTAGTTTTGTAAAGGTGGTATTATTCTTAATTTTTATCCCAAATTTAATCACTCATAGTTTATAATAGGTACAAGAAAACATATTTTAAAATATATTATAAATATATATTTTTATTTCCGTAGTTTTATTATAACCTTTTTCTATGGTGAAATTTAAAAATAGCTCATTTTGGTGAGTTTAATGAATAAAACATGAAATATTTATAACATCATTAACTATTTCTATTATTAATGTGATAATTTTTAAATTTTTAATAAATCATTATAAAAATTTTATACTATAATATTAAATTTATTAATCACCAATGGAATACAAGTTACAACATCACTCATGTTGGTGGTAAAAATAACCTAAACAAGAGTGTGTTATAATGATTGATTTTGTAAAATAAAATTAGTATATAATTATACTATAACATTTATAGAATATTTAACATTAAATAAGTATCATATATATTTATTAAACTTATTCTTATAATCATGAATGAGGAGTGGTTATGAGAAATTAAATTCCTTGCTTGTGGAGGTGGTTGTCCGGATATAGGCATGATTAACAATCCCATTTCTCCATGAATGGAAAAATGATGGTATATAAAAATCAACATTTAAAAATTATATTGGGGACATATAAATCATATTTAATCATATAATACATAATATTCACTAGCCATGAAATCTAATAAAGGGAAAAAACATCATCACACCATATAGGTGGTCGTCCTTACATTTTCACAATTAATATTCTTTTGTTTTATTAGTGAGTGTAAAGGATTGGATATTTTGTGTATAATTATTGTAATAAAATTTTATTATTATAATGATAATTATTTATTTATCATAAAAATTTTATAAATTATTTTTTGAAATAGTATTATAAAATAAAAATAATGAGAAGGTAATACTCATGTTGGAAGCTTGAGTTTTCTCTTTGAAAACATCTTGAAAGTGAAGGCCCTAAGAAATATTATGGTGATCATAAAATTATTTTGGATAGAGAGGGGTTTACGATGGAAAATATAGTACTAATTAAGGAGTAATTAAAATTGTATGTGTATATTTAAAGGGTTTACGTTTTAACCTTTAATTATAGGGGGAAATGAATCTTTTAGAAAAAACACATTATTTTTGTAGAGACCCGAAGCCTGACATACATGGACATTACATTACATTTGCAGAATACTTAGTACATAACAAAAACACACACACAAGGATCGTAATAGTTTAGTTTCTTTGGAAACACGGAATATAATCTTCTAATCCTGGTGAAAGATCTTCAACATCTCCCATAAAGATCTTCCTTTTTTTATACCTAAAACCTTTCTTTATATCCTGGGGAAAATAAAACATAAAAGGGTGAGCTCAAATGCTCAGTAAGGGTAAACAAAAGAAATATCAATCACATCATATTCATAAGAACATAACATTTTGGAAATCTTAACCTGTAAAAGAGTGCATAATTTCATAACATGGGATAAATCATGGTAGTGAAATGAAATACCAATAATCATAACTTAAAACATTAAACTTCGTGGCATACACACATAATCATAGAGAATCATTTCTTGTTAGTCAAGACTCATTGCCAAGACTATCTTAGTGGACAAAGTCCATTTCTGAACCGAGTCACCCTCATTTCAGTCCTGTTTCACTGAACCGGTATAACCTACCGTTCTAGCCATGTCTATCTCATGAGATATAAAATCTTTACCCAATGCATTGGAGGGAGATATAGGTCCCACCCATCTCATAATGATACCATTCTTATGTGTGCCACAAAATCAAAAATCATACATCATTGCATAACCCATGTAATAAAAATGGGAATCTTAAAAATCATGACATCATAAAAAAATTCATAGAAGATAAAGGAATTCATAAAAATATTTCCATCACAACATAATCAAGTAAATGTAATAATAGGGATAGAAACAGAACCCTATATTATCTTAGATGGAAAATAATTTTGATAAAACACTTGAACTCCATTCTTGAGGAAAATATCCTTTCTACTTCAAAAACATTTTCCTTTCTTATCATGTCTTACAATTTTAAACTAAAATAAGTTGAATAAACTTGAAAACTTGTAAAGTAAGATTCTTGGAAATAATGTTTTAAAAATCCATTCATGCCGTATAAGTTAAAAAAACATTCTTTGTACTTTTGTCGGAAAAGTCAAAAAGTACCTCGTACGAAAAATGACAAAAGATTCCTTTCATATCTTTTACAAAAAACTCATAGAAGGGTAAAATTGGATATAAACTATTTTATAAGGATGGAAATAATATTACATATTGAGGGAACATGGATGTGGATGATAAAATACACTCCAGTAAATACCAAAGTAAAAACAATCTCGGATAATAATGAGATTGTGATATTTCCCTTACCTTAGGTCTGATTTTCTTCGTAAGTGTCCGAACCTCCTGTATAATGATTTAAATAATGTCATTGACTTATTACAGAATCATATTCATTGTTATTATATCATATATGGTTCACTTATGACTTTATATTACCCGTTCTTTTGTAAATTCATGTTAAAGTAGCGTTTTGGGTAAAATCGTCTCATTTGTCGTTCGTGTTTTAACTTGTAATTATTCATATGATTAATTAGATCATTATTACTTAATTATAGAATATAAAACATGATTTATAATATATATTCATAATATACATATATTTCATGGATCGATAAATGGAAAGAAATACACCGTTCATGGAGACGGTAGGCCGTACGTACGCATGAACGCTGTTTTCGTTTCCTTGTTGAATTGAGTGGAATTAAGTAGATGACATACATATATATACACATAAATACATTAGCTTTATAATGTCATATATTTCATTATTATTGATTATATATACTTTATAATCATTCTTAAATGGTTAACATGGAGAATGAATCTCATCGCGTCGTGGAGACGGTAGTCCGTACGTACGCACGAGCGATGATATCATTTCCATAATTATTGAATTGAATTGGAGTGGATGATACAATATATCAGAATCATTATGATGTTATAATAACTATGTATAGTTATTCTTTACACCATAATACCCATCCATGTAAGGTGTTGGTGGAAAAAAAGATTACACCACGGCGTGGAGACGGTATTTCGTACGTACGCACGTGCGGTGATTTCGTTTTCCGTAGGATGGATAGATGGTGAATTAGGATTGTTTCATACTTATAATAAAATATCAGTATATTAGTGATACTGATGTTATTACTTCATAATGAAACAACCTAAGAAGAAGAAGTGGAAGAAGAAATAAAGGTGAAAGAATTGGTAATGGAAATTACCTCTTCTTTGTAGCGCCTCTTTGAGACCTCCTCTTAGGGCACTAAAATTGGTCTTTCAGGAATACCTGAACCTCTAGGATGTTTCTAGGGAAGTGGAGAATATATTTTGGCAGGGGTTGGCCGAGCTTGAAGGCTCAAAGTTGTGTGAGGAAGAGAGGGAGGAGGTGCCCTTTTATAAGGGAGGAGAGGGGTACCTTTGGAATAACTAAAACTATTATTTTATTATAAAGCCAAGTTCCGTTTTAAATAGATCCAAATTGATATATTTAAATTCTAAGGTGGGTATGGGTCTAAATACTCTCATCCAATAGAATTTAGACAAGTTCAGGATCCTATTTTAACCTTATCATTTAGATTTAACATTAAGTTAAATAATTTTACTTTTACCGTGTCTTCTTGTGTTCTTACACTATAAGGTTAATAAACTTACTATAAGAAGCCAAACGAACCCCAAGTTGTTTATTATTAATATATATAACCTTATATAAGTCATTTGGCCAAACCTTATATTTTTAGGAATAAAATATCAATTAATAATATAATATTTGTTTTAAAAACTATTTTATGTCAATTTTGACACTATTTGGTAATTGATTTTTGTGAAAATCATAACAGAATGATAAGTTCGAAAACAGTTAATTAAATCAATAATAACATGTCATATTAACCTATAAAATTAGTGTAATTCATAAAAATTCTCAAATTATATTTATTTGGGTATTTATAACATCAATTATGTCAATATTTCATTAATAAGATAATCACTGCATCATCGTTGTGTCATAAATAAATTAAATTATTTAATGTCTAAAAATTACAAATAAAATGCAATTATGTAGGAAATATTTTTATATTTCTAATTAATATTTATAGTGGAATTTATCTTATGTATAACCCCATATTAAAAAATGTTTTAGTAAATAAACTTTGATTTTAACTCTTTTAAACCTTCTTTAAATAAATTAATAATAAATGTCCTAATCTAATCCAAGTGGGCCTAAATGGTCATATGTTATTCCTAAGTTTGTTTTTGGTCGAATTACACTTGTCCAATAGAATTAGGACATGTGTTAGGGTAATTATAATATCATTTCTACCATTAATTACCCTATTTACTTTTAACCGTGGTAAAAAAAGTAAAAAGTTACTATTCACCAAAAAATTATTTTCATCTCATTGAACCACATTTTACTTACTGAAATCAACCGTGACTCTCGGATTTTTGAAATTCCACTCACAGAAGCGGTAAAGTTATGTTTTATGAAAAATTCAGTTTTTTTTAACTACCACTTAGTGGTTTCACTATTCATCAAAAATTGAAAGTTTTCAGAAAAATACCAAAAATTAGGCCTAAGCTATATTTGATATTATGAACTCAAAAATGATTTCTATTTTACCAAATTAAAAACATATCAGTTGCATTAATTAATTTAAAAATTAATTCCCGTCGTCAAAACAAAAGGCGTGTTTTTAAGAGATAATAACTATCAAAAGAATGACACTTGTTTATAACTGGTTTAAATGTGAAATTACATCCAATGACCAACATTGTATTAAATTGTAAAAATATATTCTAAATATACTTTAAAACCACTCAAATTAATAATTTATCACTATTAATTATTTCGATTGAGAAAGTTGTTTTTAATTAAAATTTAGTAATTTTCACTATTCATCAAAATATGAAAGTTATCCGAAAATCACCAAAAATTCACCCTAAGCTAATTTCAATATTTCGAATCCAAAAATGAAGTCCATTTTGAAAAATAAAATTTACAAAATTTCAAAAAGTGGTTATTACTATTCATAACGGCTAGTTTTAATAATATTTTAATAGCATATCGTTGTTTAGTGAAACTTGGTGTTGCGTACAACACACGCTATCGTGGAAGGTCGCGATTGCGTGTAATTCAAGCCAGGTCAGAGATGTGTGTTGTGAAAGCTACTTTTGGTGTAGCGTATAACACAAGACATTAATGAAATTAAAAAGAATATTTTTCATAAAATCTCGGGGTGTTACATTCTACCCCCCTTTAAATGATTTTCTCCCTCGAAATTCGTCGGGGTTAAAAATGGTTTACTATTCGAAAGTTTCTTTAATAGAAACC
Source organism: Viscum album (assembly GCA_963277665.1). Classification (NCBI taxonomy): domain Eukaryota; kingdom Viridiplantae; phylum Streptophyta; class Magnoliopsida; order Santalales; family Viscaceae; genus Viscum; species Viscum album. The sequence continues at coordinate 16,416,087 of OY728158.1, forward strand.
CACATCGTAAAAAGTAATACCAAAACCAATCTTTAAAAACGAAAGTATGAAACGTAACAGTTACCCAAATAAACTAATCACTGGGTTTCCACATAGGTGAAAATATGGATATGGAAGAAAAATCTAACCATCATGTTCTGATGGAGAGTGGTAGAGAACATGGCTATGGAAAAGCCAACAATCACAAATCCATAAATTTGTGATGATCTAAGGTACCATCTGATTAATCAGATATAACAGCACTAGGAAAACATTTTTGGTTTTCAAGATCGTTTCCCTAAAGTTGAAGAATTTGAATTAGAATAAATACTTACTTTATTTTGGTACAATCTCACTGTTGTTCGTGCCTTGAACAATTTCCACTTCATCTCTTAAATAAATGAAGTTGAATTTGTCATTCGTGAAGTGTTAGCAGATCATGTGATAGAATGACGGGTCATTCCATCTGTCTCAAACAAAAGGGTAGCAAAAGTTATTAAATATACATAAGTCATTCAATAGTGAGATTAATCATATATGGTTCCTAAAATGGACTTATACTTCATATATCATACTTCTTAATATAATAAAACTAGTTTCTACTAAACAGGGACTTTCTGTAGGCCAGTGGTAGGCGATAAAGTCCAGTCGCACTTCGGTTGTGGGTTCGATTCCCACAGCCTTGTCCGACGCGATGGGATGTCGCCCGTCCTGCAGGTTGTCCTTTTTTTAAAGCTATATTACTATAACATCCCATCAATAATATCAAAAAAAGTTTTATCCTAACTTATGTCCAACATAATCCATTCTAATCTTTAGGCTTATCTAAAATACTCCGGTCCAAGCTCATAGTATAAAGAAAATGATTACTTGAAATGTCACAGAATAATCACGTGAATGCCATCATTTATCCCCCATATATCATAAGATATATGTTGTTGGTAAAATTACAAACATGTGAATACCTTAATCATGTATTCTCTTGAAGAATGAATATCCATTGAACCTTAGTGAAAATATGAATGAAGTTAAAAGTTAACACTTTCAACATACAAAAATCCTCAAAATTATATATCCTCAAACCATGATATCACTTAGTCCTTATATCAATCATGAGCTCATGAATACAATCAAACATCTCATTATCTTCTTATCCCTTCATTATGCTCATATCATCTGTTTACCAAAAATGTCTCAATCACTTTTCATGGTTACCGGTACCATAAAATTATTGAAAACCACAATAGACCAAAACATAAATATTCCAATATTCCATGATACTATATACACCATTATTTTGGAATCCCATTACATAAACACTTAATCATTCCACCACATCGTTGTCATATTCAACATATCCAATAGTGATCGCATGTGACTTCCCTTTGTCCTTTGCCTTAAGTGGTTGCTCATGTTGATCATCACTAACCCTTGGATTAGGTCATTTATTAGCATAATGCCCCATTTCCTTGCACTTGAAGCATTGAAGTGTTGGTGGTGCATTCTCTGCAGTGTTTGCTTTATTCACATCATTAGAAACCCTTTTTCCATTACCTCGACACTCAGATGCTCGATGACCTTCTTTTCCACACTTAAAACATTTTCTAGTCCCTTTAAGACAATCTCCACCATGCTTCTTTCCACACTTTGAGCATAAGGAAACATTCATCTTCTTTTCACCATTATTCTGAGATTTCTAGTTGAACTCCATCTTTCGTTTCTTGTCAAAACCATGAGATGGATATGTAACACCAACTTCCATTTCTACCTTGATAGCACAATGCACAATTTTTTCATAACTACTGAAGTCTCTTATATCTAATGCCATTCGAAGACTTGGTTTTAATCCACTGAAAAATCGATCAACTTTACTTTCAGGTTGGATGATAATGCCAGATGCATACCTTGCAAGTCTTGTAAAATTCGCTTCGTATATACCAACAGATTCATCATCGTTCTGCTTCAGCTCAAGAAACTCCTTTTCCATCTTTGTTCGAAGAATACGAGGGAAGTACTTACTGAAAAACAAGATCTTGAACTCATCCCATTCCATGGAATCACTTTCATCTCTTGGCCTCGTATTCTTGATAAGATTCCACCATTGATCAGCTTCACCTTCCAAACGATATACTACTAAGATGAATTTATCATGTTCAGAACATTGAATAACTGAAAATATCTTTTCAGTGGTACTAATCCATTGTTCAGCAACAAGTGGATCAGAAGTCCCACTGAAAGAAGGTGGACATTGCCTCATGAAGGACTCAATAGAATATTGTTCCCTTCTCTTCTCATTTGGAAGTCCAGAATGATTCATAGCTTGTGTAAGTATAGAAATAAGATTTTTCACTCCATATCCCATAACATTTGTTTATTCAGGAGTACAATCATTGCATTGTCCATTGAATTGATCAACACGGTTCCTTCGGGTTCCATCCATCGTCTAAAACCCAAAAAGGGTAGTGTGAGAGGCAAAAATCATGCTAGGGAAAACAACATTACAAAGGGGGAGTATCCTAAATATCTAACTTCTTAGGTTAAATTCTAAGATCGTTACCATAGTTATAGGACTATATACTATACGTATACTTATCCTTAGGGACATCCCTAGAAAAACCTTATAAATATCTCTAGGGATCTCACTAAAGTTCTCGCATCCTAGTTTCCAAAGGTTGACTAAACCTTTCGTCTGATACCAACTGTAGAGACCCGAAGCCTGACATACATGGAAATTACATTACATTTGCGGAATACTTAGTATATAACAAAAACACACACACAAGGATCATAATACACTACTGGAAAGATGATATTTCCCAACACTTCTATACCAACGGTTTGTAAAAACCGTTGGTATAGCTACCATTTCCCAACGGTTCACCAAAACTGTTGGAAAAGCCATAGATTTTCCCACCTTTCCCAACGGTTTTGGAAAACCGTTGGGAAAGGGTCACTCTTTCCCAATGGTTCACCAAAACCGTTGGGAAAGGGTGTTGTTTTGAGCCTCTTTCCCAACGGTTCACCGAAACCGTTGGGAAAGGGTGTTGTTTTGAGCCTCTTTCCCAACGGTTCACCAAAACCGTTGGGAAAGGGTGTGGGAATTGAGCCTCTTTCCCAACGGTTCACCAAAACCGTTGGGAAAAACCACCCACAAATTCAAACTTCGGCCTACACTAATTCAACCCACTCTAACCTATCCCAACGGTTTTGAAAACCGTTGGGAAAGGGCTATCCCAACAGTTTTGAAAACCGTTGGGATAGGTTCTTTAATTTTTTTCCAGCTCTGCTAACTGAGAACATTATATAAATCAAAATTTTAAATAATTATGATAATACATATATATATATTTATGAAATTATGTTTACAAAAGCGATATTAGGTTAGTGGTTAAGTCGTTCGATTATAAACGAGGGGTCCTGGGATCAAATCTCAGCGGATGTTTTATATTTGGAATTTATATACCAACGGTTCCATTACCGTTGGTATAGATTTCATATTACCTATACCAACGGTTTTTGGAAAACCGTTGGTATAGACCTATCCCAATGTCTTACTTGGCTACGGTTCTCCAAACCATTGGTATAGTCTATACCAACGGTTTTGAGGCCTATACTAACGGTTCCAAACCATTGGTAAAGGTTAGTTTTCCAGTATTGATAGTTTAGTGTCTTTGGAAACTCGGAATATAATCTTCTAATCCTTGTGAAAGATCTTCAACATCTCCCATAAAGATCTTCCTTTTTTTTATAACTAAAACCTTTCTTTACATCCTGGGGAATGGAAAACATAAAAGGGTGAGCTCAAATGCTCAGAAAGGGTAAACAAAAGAAATATCAATCACATCATATTCATAAGAACATAACATTTTGGAAATCTTAACCTGCAAAAGAGAGCATAATTTCATAACATGGAATAAATCATGGTAGTGAAATGAAATCCCAATAATCATAACTTAAAACATGAAACTTCGTGGCATACACACATAATCATAGAGAATCATTTCTTATTAGTCAAGACTCATTGCCAAGACTATCTTAGTGGACAAAGTCCATTTCTGAACCGAGTCACCCTCGTTTCAGTCCTGTTTCACTGAACCGGTATAACCTACCATTCCAGCCATGTCTATCTCATGAGATATAAAATCTTTACCCAATGCATTTGAGGGAGATATAGGTCCCACCCATCTCATAATTATACCATTCTTATGTGTGCCACAAAATCATAAATCATACATCATTTCATAACCCATGTAATAAAAATGGGAATCTTAAAAATCATGACATCATAAAACAATTCATAGAAGATAAAGGAATTCATAAAAATATTTCCATCACAACATAATCAAGTAAATTTAATAATAGGGATAGAAAAAGAACCCTATATTATCTTAGATGGAAAATAATTTTGATAAAACACTTGAACTCCATTCTTGAGGAAAATATCCTTTCTACTTCAAAAACATTTTCCTTTCTTAACATGTCGTACAATTTTAATCTAAAAGAAGTTTAATAAACTTGAAAACTTGTAAAGAAAGTTTCTTGGAAATAATGTTTTAAAAATCCATTCATGCCGTATAAGTTAAGAAAAAACATTCTTTGTACTTTTGTCGGAAAAGTCAAAAAGTACCTCGTATGAAAAACGATAAAAGATTCCTTTCATATCTTTTACAAAAAACTCATCAAAGGGTAAAATTGGATATAAACTATTGTATAAGGATGGAAATAATATTAAATATTCAGGGAACATGGATATGGATGATAAAATACACCCCAGTAAATACCAAAGTAAAAACAATCTCGGATAAAAATGAGATTGTGATATTTCCCTTACCTTAGGTCCGATTTGCTTTGTAAGTGTCCGAACCTCCTGTATAATGATTTAAATAATGTCATTGACTTATTACAGAATCATATTCATTGTTATTATATCATATACGGTTCACTTATGACTTTATATTACCCGTTCTTTTGTAAATTCATGTTAAAGTAGCGTTTTGGGTAAAATCGTCTCATTTGTCGTTCGTGTTTTAACTTGTAATTATTCATATGATTACTTAGATCATTATTACTTAATTATAGAATATAAAACATGATTTATAATATATATTCAGAATATACATATATATAATGGATCGATAAATGGAAAGAAATACACCGTTCATGGAGACGGTAGGCCGTACGTACGCATGAACGCTGTTTTCATTTCCTTATTGAATTGAGTGGAATTAAGTAGATGACATACATATATATACACATAAATCCAGTATCTTTATAATGTCATATATTTCATTATTATTGCTTATATATACTTTATAATCATTCTTAAATGGTTAACATGGAGATTGAATCTCATCGTGTCGTGGAGACGGTAGTTCGTACGTACGCACGAGCGATGATATCATTTCCATAATTATTGAATTGAATTGGAGTGGATGATACAATATATCAGAATAATTATGATATTATAATAACTATGTATAGTTATTCTTTACACCATAATACCCATCCATGTAAGGTGTTGGTGGAAAAACAGATTACACCACGGCGTGGAGACGGTATTCCGTACGTACGCACGCGCGGTGATTTCATTTTCCGTAGGATGGATAGATGGTGAATTAGGATTGTTTCATACTTATAATAACATATACGTATATGAGTGACACTGATGTTATTACTTCATAATGAAACAACCTAAGAAGAAGAAGTGGAAGAAGAAATAAAGGTGAAAGAATTGGTAACGGAAATTACCTCTTCTTTGAAGCGCCTCTTTGAGACCTCCTCTTAGGGAACTAAAATTGGTCTTTGAGGAAGACCAGAACCTCTAGGATGTTTCTAGGGAAGTGGAGAAGAGATTTTGGCAGGGTTTGGCCGAGCTTGAAGGCTCAAAGTTGTGTGAGGAAGAGAGGGAGAAGGTGCCCTTTTATAAGGGAGGAGAGGGGCACCTTTGGAATAACTAAAACTATTATTTTATTATAAAGTCAAGTTTGGTTTTAAATAGCTCCAAATTGATATATTTCAATCCTAAGGTGGGGATGGGTCGAAATACTCTCATCCAATAGAATTTAGACAAGTTTAGGATCCTATTTTAACCTTATCATTTAGATTTAACATTAAGTTAAATAATTTTACTTTTACTGTGTCTTCTTGTGTTCTTACACTATAAGGTTAATAAACTTACTATAAGAAGCCAAACGAACCCCAAGTTGTTTATTATTAATATATATAACCTTATATAAGTTATATGACCGAACCTTATATTTTTAGGAATAAAATAACAATTAATAATATAATATTTGTTTTAAAAACTATTTTATGTCAATTTTGACACTATTTGGTAATTGATTATTGTAAAAATCATAACAGAATGATAAGTTCGAAAAAAGTTAATTAAATCAATACTAACATTTAATATTAACCTAGAAAATTAGTTTAATTCATAAAAAGTCTCAAATTATATTTATTTGGGTATTTATAACATCAATTATGTCAATATTTCATTAATAAGATAATCACTGCATCATCGTTGTGTCATAAATAAATTAAATTGTTTAATGTATAAAAATTACAAATAAAATACAATTATGTGGGAAATCCTTTTATCTTTCTAATGAATATTTATAGTGGAATTTATCTTATGTATAACCCCATATTAAAATTTTTTTTAGTAAATAAACTTTGATTTTAACTCTTTTAACCCTTCTTTAAATAAATTAATAATAAATGTCCTAATCTAATCCAAGTGGGCCTAAATGGTCATATTTTATTCCTATGTTTGTTTTTGGTCGAATTACACTTGACCAATAGAATTAGGACATGTTTTAGGGTAATAATAATATCATTTCTACCCTTAATTACCCTATTTACTTTTAACCATGGTAAAAAAAGTAAAAAGTTACTATTCACCAAAAAATTATTTTCATCTCATTGAACCACATTTTACTTAATGAAATCAACCGTGTCTCTCGGATTTTTGAAATTCCACTCACAGAAGCGGTAAAATTAAGTTTTATGAAAAATTCAATTTTTTTTAACTACCACTTAGTGGTTTCACTATTCATCAAAAATTGAAAGTTTTCAGAAAAATACCAAAAATTAAGCCTAAGCTATATTTGATATTATGAACTCAAAAATGATTTCTATTTTACAAAATTCAAAACATATCAGTTGCATTAATTAATTTAAAAATTAATTCCCGTCGTCAAAACAAAAGGCGTGTTTTTAAGAGATAATAACTATCAAAAGATTGACACTTGTTTATAACTAGTTTAAAAGTGAAATTACATCCAATGACCAACATTGTATTAAATTGTAAAAATATATTCTAAATATACTTTAAAACCACTCAAATTAATAATTTATCACTATTAATTATTTCGATTGAGAAAGTTGTTTTTAATTAAAATTTAGTAATTTTCACTATTCATCAAAATATGAAAGTTATCTGAAAATCACCAAAATTTCACCCTAAGCTAATTTCGATATTCCGAATCCAAAAATGAAGTCCATTTTGAAAAATAAAATTTAAAAAATTTCAAAAAGTGGTTATTACTATTCATAACGGCTAGTTTTAATAATATTTTAATAGCATATCGTTGTTTAGTGAAACTTGGTGTTGCGTACAACACACGCTATCATGGAAGGTCGCGATTGCGTGTAATTCAAGCCAAGTCAGAGATGTGTGTTGTGAAAGCTCCTTTTGGTGTAGCATATAACACAAGACATTAATGAAATTAAAAAGAATATTTTTCATAAAATCTCGGGGTGTTACAATTTTTTAACAACGACATGACATTATTTAAGGGTAAATGGGTTAAAAGTGGAAACATATGGCCTGTGGGAAAATATATGTTCGAGAATCCACTATTTCATACATTTTGAGATATGTTATGAGTGGTTATTGATTTTTTTAAACTTTTAACCTTTCACCAAAATTAACTTTGGCCTCGATAATTGATTTTTAAACTTAGTAATTGACAATGGTAAAAAAATTATGACTAGATTGTTTTCCCTAATTTTAACCATATGATTCTAATTATGAAACTCAATTTATCAAAAAAATTCTATGTTCATGGAAAATTATTTTAACACAAACACATGTAATGTGAAAACACATTTCTTTAAAAACATTTAATTTTTAGAAAAATAATTTATGATTAAGATTGAATTAAAAATTCAATTGATTAAAATGAATTTAAAATAATCAATATTATTAAAATAGTACTTATTTTAAAAATAAAATAAATAAAAATATTCAATTTCTTATGTAATAATTAAGTAAACAAAATAGACTATTTTTTCATTTTAAGACAATATAAATTTTTAAAATAATGATCATGGGTTCATAAATTCAAAATTGTATTTGGGAATTATTAATCATAAATTATAATATATAATTTTATTTTAAAATTTTTGAACATCTTTTAATTTATTGATATAATAAACCAATTTCATAAATGTCATAGCATTAATAAATTTAGTTTATTACTATTAACCTGAAAATAAATCATTAATGAAAAATTTCAAAAAACAATTATAAGATAATATTACTACGAGAAGTTAAAAAATGATGTCAATTATTTAAAATTCAAAAACTGGAATTTATAAATTTTTATTTTAATGAAAATAATAAAAAAAATTCAATTTTTTTATAGAAAAAATGACTTTTGGTACAATGACTATTACTAATTATTATTAGGTTATTATATATTGTTATTATTTTATAAAAATAAACTTATTTTCATGAAATAACATTTTTTTAAAACAAAATTTTAATCATAATGTGAATTTAGAAAAAAATAAATTTTTGATTACATAAATTCATGATATATCTAATGAAATATTTTACCACATTTTGTTATAATCGTAATTTATACACACATAACCCCTTACGATCTACATATAAGACCTAATAATCATGAAAGATATAATTTTAGTTTTTGGTTGTATTTCAATGATTGTGGATCTTATGTTCAATATCCTTGAGATAGAATTTCTCCCATATATAGTTTTTCTCAATCTGTAATTTCTCAATTTTAGGTTGCGTTTGGTCAAAGTGAAACCCTGGTGAAGCTAACTCCATTCATAGTTATGATAAATGGGTTTAGTAAAGAATAATTATATATTCAAATTCCATTATTATTCTATTTATTATTTTTATTATACAATTACTTCAATTTATATCATCAAATTCAATGTATATGTAATGATAGTTATATATGTTATTATAAATATATAAAGGTTCATTTTTTATTTTAGTTTGGTATTTCATGTGAAAAAATTCTATTAAAAATACTTTTGAATGATGATATATAGTAAAATATCAGGTCATTACATTCTCTTTTATAAAATTAAATTACATCATCAAAATTTTCATAAATTCACAATAATAATGTTTATATATGATTTCTCAAGATTTAATTTTCTAATGAGGTACTAATCATGTGAATTTATATATAATAATCATAATCCAAAAAAATTTCTTCTTATTATCCATTTGAGTTAAATATATCTCATTGTTTTGTGGTAAGATTTATTTTAATTTTTCTTAAGTTTATATTTCAGATTCCTAGTAACAGATTATCAAAAAAATATATTAATGAATGAAATGGTACATCCGATATTAAAATAGCTACACCACACACACATATATCTCTATAATTACCCTAAACCCTCACTCCTAGTGCTATTGCTAAACAAATTATCTTTATATTTCTTTCTTAATTACAATAAACATGACCTAATATTTCATCTAAAAACACATAACAATAATAAGGAATACTGGATCTCTTATATACCCAATGATGTTTTAGGTGTAGATTTTTGGATAATTTAAAAAATACTTACATAACAAATAACCATGTTATCAAATGAGTATTGATCTTATTAAACCTAGATTCATTTATTTCACATTAAATCATCGTCATCATCCATATGGAACCCTTATAGACATAATCCATTTAAAATAATTATTGACAACCCATGGAAAATTAGCTATAATAAGGGTGAACGTAACTGCTCAATAAAGGTAAATATATGCCTTAACAACTGAATTTTGTAGGTGATAAAAAGCTGAGCTTAAGGGTCTTATTAATTAATCAAAGTGCATGAGAATAACATAAGATAAATCATATTGATAAATACATAGACCATAAATCATGAAACATGGCATAAATTTTTAATAAAGTCAAGAGATATAATAATCAATAATCATTAGCCATGTGATGTCAGTCTTGATCAAAGGAAACATTTATAACCTTTATAAAGTATTAAAAATGTATTGTTATCATAGAAAATTATGTATATATATAACAAAAAATCCACTATATAACACTAAAAATTATAATAATCACACACTTAACTTCCAATATAATTCTCTAGAGAATATATTCACAACTAAATTAATTAGGGAACTATTTTCATACACCCATCATATAAGCTATATTAGGCTCACCTGGTGTTATCTAGGAGAACCCATAATGTATGCTATATTAGGATCACCATATTCTATATGGGATGAAACATGATTATCAATAATGACTAAGTACCAATCATGAATGAAAAATTTATAAGCACACACTTTTTATCACAAAAGGAATTATTCTTTCATTTTATGATTCACAAGTGGGAAATATTGGATTCCATGTCAATCCCATAATCCATATAGAGAATGAATAAGGATAGAATCATTACCACATAATCGAATTAGAGTGTAGGTTAAATAAGGGTGGTTAAAATTATTAAATATAAATTACATTAAAATACCCTTAAAAAATTCTTGAGGGAAATAACATATTCACATTGAATATCACTTTTAAAAACTAAAAAATCACAAAAAATTTTGAAAATAATTTTTTTGAATATAAAATTGTGATATAAAAAAGTAAAATTCCATGAAAATAATGGTCATTATTGAGTTAAAATCCATTCATGTTGTAAAAATAAAAAGTAATCATTATTTTAAATCATATTTCTAAATTGAGTCAAAAGTGAACCATTTGGAAAATGTTGATAAAATTCATTTTTTAAAAATTAAAATAAGGTTAAATATCACATGATATAGATTTAAAAAATAATTTATGTTTATGAAATAACAATTTTGAAGACATTTTAGAAATAAATAATTTGAAAGACAAAAATTCCTGATCTAAAAGATGATACAAAATCGATATAATTTACAAACAACAATATTTATGTTTCTTTACTCAATAAAGGTGTAAATGGAAAATAAAAATATAAAAAAATTAAAAAAAATACTACAAAAAATATATGCGGTCCATGATAATAATATCACATGATTTCTTCTAAATTAACCTTGAACCTAAACAAACCTGAAAAGAATGGACATTATACCATAATTCTTTCGCTACTTTGTTATCCTTTAAATCATAAACCCCATAAAATAATAACTTCAAATAAGACATTAAATATATTTACAATAAGTATATTCCTGATATAATATTTCAATTGGTTAATATATACACCTCATAAAGGGATATAAGTGCATATTATAAATGTACATCCTAACGAAAGATAATTTAGACAAATAACCTATACAAAGATCATATCATTGAATATATAATTAATCATTAGAGATATTATGTGTAAAAAAAAACCACAAAAAACAAGTTTAAATATATAATAAACCAATAAAGATAAAAAATCATACATTGATATGTCATAACAGAGTTGATAAAGAAGATTTATAGAAAAATGAAAGGAAATCGAGTCAAGAAACTATTTACCATTGGGTAAATTTCAATTCAAATACCATTGGATTAAATAATTAATGATTCATTTTAAAATAACATGAAATATTATGTATTATTTATATAATATTTAAAATGGATTTATAAACAATATATAAAAGAAATTAGGTTCATAGCATAAAAATATGACTCAATGAAGATAAATTCAGACAAAAGACCTTAAAAATATAGTAATATTTGCATCAAATAATCATGATAATGAGAAACTCATATAGTTTTTTAAATACCAGTAGTGTAAATTAAAATAATCACAAAACACATTCATGGGAAGTATATATACCACAAAATGACATATGTATCATTGAAATAAAAGTGATACCAGTAACTCCTTCCTTGAGTCCCTACTTTCTATTTTTTTCATTTTACAAAGGAATAATAATGATTTATAAATTATTTTATTTCACAAGAAAATTTTACAAATTTAATCCCTTATCCTTAATCCAATATTTTCATTTTGTTTAGTGACATAATTAATTATAAATCTGTAAGGTCCACGTAAGGTGTTTTGAGGGGACTGTGTACATATTATCAAAATAAATTTGGTGTGTTGGCCATTGTAAAAAATTTCATAATTATAAAATCAAAAAAATAATAATCCATACATAAAAATAATTTTTATACATCAATTATACTTTTAAAACCAACCATGAATAATCATTCTAAAAAATGAAATACCTTACAATCATTGAGATGGTCGGTCCTATGTACACACGAGCAACATTTTCTATATTTCAACGATAATTATATAAGAACATAAGTATTATTTTATATTTATATAATGGTAATAATATAATAAATATAATATTATTACTCTAAATACATTTATATATTCCTTTCTTGTGATGTGGTGACGAAAAATTAATCGCTTCGCTTCATGGAGTTGGTAGTCCACACATATGCACGAAAGGTGTTATTTTATTTCAATGAGTAGAAACATAAGAAAATGTATGAAATATTATCATTTTAGGATGAAAAATATGTCATGAATATCATATATAAACATTAAATACATTATTATTAATAATAATTATAGGTGACGATGGAAGAAAAATTATACCAGTTTGTTAGGAGATAGTCTACCGTACACACGAATGATGGATTAGTTTCCATTTAATGGAAGAGAATAAATATTTTGAATATAAAATTAAAATAATAACATATAAATTGTTCGTAGATACTTATATGAATATATTATCATGTATTAATAAGACTTTAATGGGTTGTAATAAGAAATAAAATAGAATGCCCAGTTTAGAACAAAACCTCTTCTTCGAGAGATCTCTTTAGGTTTTCACTGAAATCCTTGGTAATAGGGTTTTATAGACAAAAACGTTTTATAGGATGTGTAGGGGGAATTTATAAAGGTATTTTTGTGGAGAATATTTGAAAAGTAATTATTTTATGGTGCGTATAGAAGAGGATAAGGTTTTTATTTTATAAATGGTGGACATGACAGACATGGAATTTTAAAAAAGAAAAATTTATACCCATATTTCACATATTCCAAAAGTCTAAAAAAAGACCATTATTAAGAATTAAATAATATAAGGTCTAAATATTTCCATGATATATAATTAATAAATTGTTTTAGTTCATTTTAACCCATATCATTTTAGGTTAACCCATAGTAAAGATATTTTAAAATTAACAACAATAAAATATTTTTAATATTTTCACTAATTATTTTCACCAAAAAATAAATTGAAATTTTTTATTTTATAAATTATTATTATTACATATATTTAATCCATTAAAAAAATAAAATTTAACTTAATTTCCCAATTTAATTTAAAATTAAACCTGCTATCATGACAAAAATTGGTTTTTAAAGAAATACATTTTCAACTATATGATGATCTTATATTAAATATATTTCTAGTAAAAATTGTTATATTAATTTAAAATTATATTTATATTTATATAATATATACATTTAATTTAAATTATTCCTCATTATAGGTAATTTAATTAACAAAAAAGGAGATACATTAATCATTTTAAAATAGTTTTTATAAAAATGGGTTTTGTAACCAAAAAAACAAACTTCTACTAAAATAAATTATATACATGATTTCAATGTAAATACATTAATTAAATATAACCAAATAATAATTATTTTATATCCAAATAAATTTCTATAATAATTATTCATTTAAATTACTTAATTTGTTGAAAAGAAATGTTCATTTTACAAAAATCATTATTTTTCACTATTCACTGAAAAAAATATTTATCCAAAAGTAAAAAAATTTCTCCCAAAAATAATTTGATATAATTATTTCGAAATATTAAATTTATCAAAAAATCTAAAATTTATTGAAATTATTTTTAATATTTCTTCTCAAAAATAAATAGAAATCATTTTTGAAGAAAAAATATTTTTGATGAATAAAATGACATTACTAAAATTTTTGTAACAATATACTATGAATTTTTGAACAAATATTTATTGATTATTATGTTAATATATAAATATATATATATTATAATTTAGTTAATCAGATTCATACATGTTAATTTAACATCTTGGTTATAATAGTTTTAAATTTTGAATGGTTTTTAATTTGGTCTTGTGTGTCATATACAATATCAAACATAATGTTATTATATTGAAATATCATGGTGTTACATTATCTCCACGTAGTTTAATAAATACCATCATCTCAATTTGGACATGAACTCGGTAAAAAAGGGATTGAAATTTCAAAATACCATTGTTGAAATCCCACATCATAAAAAGGTTTAATAAAAAATCAACACAAAAAGAGAGAGGGAAAGTATCAAAGTCATTTTGAATAATGCACAACTAGGTTTAAAAGTAGAAAATAATTAGTGGGATGTGAATATATGGACTTGGAAGAAAATCAAAATTCTAAAATAGTGATGGAGACTAAGAGAGATCATTTATCATAAGAGAGTGAATGATCATGAGAATGTTGACAACCACAAATCTATAAACCAAAAAGGTGTAAAAAAGACAATTGTATCATCTGAAATGAATGTAATAGGAAACTATTTTTATTTTGAAGAACAATTTCCTATAGTTTAATAATTTCATACTATCTAGAATAATAACATAAGGTGTATATACATACATTAAATGTATAATTTTATCCTTTAATAAATTTCCACCACAATCTCATATTATTCTCCAAATGATGAGTATTCAAGAGGAAAATTATCATTCAGGAACCTCTAACATCAAATTCTCAGTCTCCAAAAAGATAAGAAGATACACCTCCTGTTAATAGACATTAACCAAAACCAAAACTATTATAACAAGGAAAAAAATGATAAAAATGAATAAAATTTATTATAAATAATATCCAAAAGGTACTAATCAATTCTATATGTATCTTTAATTACCTAAAACATATTGTAAATTCATATATGCTTCCTTAAGATGATTCAACATATATTACTAATATAATATCCCATAATTTTTTTTCAACCTTAATCAAATAAGGTTTTCAATATCTTGAACTTCAACTAAAATACCATTAATTACCTAATCAATAAATCATTTTTGAATCTCATGGTTATCCATATGATAAAATATATACCCTAAAAACAATATAATCATTATAATTCAAATCATTTAAGTTAGATAATACTATCATATTAACTATTAATTGAAAAAGTATAGTGGTGGTCATTTCACCAATATCTCCATTTAGTTTTGGGTTCAATCCATACGAACTTACTATAAGTGAAAATTTATTCCCGACATATTGATTATCATTTCCCCCCAAAAGAATATTAATATAATTATTACAAAACTCCTAGATATATGATAAACATTATCAAAAATAATATTAATCATTAAATACAATATATACTCTAATGTGTTTAAATATGTTTGAACATAATTCTATGAAAAAAAATAAAATACCTCTTTTTAAACCAAAATAATACATATTCTTAAGCTCAATAAAACATATCCAAAATTAACAATTCGTTTCTAATATTTTTTAAATAGTTTTAAAAGTAAGCCATTTAAAAACATCAATAAATTTACTTTCTAAGATTTTTAAAAAGAAGCTCAATAATATCATAAAATATATTTAGGAAATTATATATTTTTATAAATGAAATTTTATTAACGAATTTTAAAAAATATTGTTATTAAAGAGAAAATTTCTCGATCTAAAAGAAGATACAAGATTAGTGTCAGTTACAAAAATAATTATTGATGTTTCATTAATCAACAAGGAAGGAAATGTAAATTGAACATGTAGAAACATTAATAACTATAGGAAAATAAAATAGACTTGGTTTATGAAAATAATAGCATATTATTTCATCTATAATAACCTTAGACATAAACAATACTAAAAAGAAAAGAGATTGCAACATAATGCCTTTGCCTCTTTGTTAACCATTCCATCATAAACCTCCTAAAATAATAACAACAGATTAAACATTATATATCATAAAATAGGGATATTTATGATATAATTTGTCAAAGGGGTAGTATATACACCTCATAGAAAAAGATAGGTGCATATATATAATGTACATCTCAAAGAAATATGATTTAAGATGAAAAACCCTTAAAAAGATCATATCAATGAATTCATAATTAATCAATGTAGAGACTACATGTTAAAAATATAAATATATATAAATCAAGTGGAAATATTTAATAAATATATTTGGAAATAAATTCAAATATAATCATGTAATAATGGAGTCAATGAAGACGATTTATAACCCAACAAGAGGAATTTGAGTGAAGAAACCTTTTACCACTTGGTAACATTCAATTAAGATTCATATGGGTAAAATAATTCAATATGTAACATAAAATACCTTTTAATATGAATTTTTGATGAAATAATATTTAATATCATAGTATATACACCATATAAATGAAATTAGGAGCATAACCTCAAAATGCATCATAATAGAAAAACTGAGATGAAATCCCTCACTTATTTGATAATATTTGGATCAAAGCCTCATGAAATAGATAAAATTATATACAATTATAAATACCAATAATTTACATTTGATTTATCATAAAATACATTCATGTGTTGTATATACAACGCATAATATAAATTAGTGGTGAATATTACATATGTCTCTCAGAAATAAAACTCAGATGAGAAACCCTTACCTCAGGTCTAGATATTCCATGTGTGTGCAATAAATCTCGTATAATAAACTTATATAAATTATTTGATATAAAAATAAACTTTTTCAGATGTAATATCTTATACATAATCCATTTATTTAATTTATTTTTAGATTCATATATAATTAGTTAATCAGTTAAGTGCATATCAGCTATTTTGGGGGCGTTCGTTCCATATTTTCGAAATAGATTTGATGTGTTGACCATGGTCAAATAAGTCTTTTTTAACTTATATAAAGAGAAATAATAATTAAATAATTATAATTTTTATACATCAACTATACTTTTAAAAATAATCCAGAATAATTTTTTAAAAAAATTAACTATATTACAATCATGAAGAGGGTAGGTCGTACACATGCATATGAAACATTACAATTTTTGAATGATCATTGTACAATGAAGTTAAAAATTATTTTTTCTATAAATATTTCTCATAATATTATAAATATAATACTATTTATTTAAATATATTTATGTATACCATCTATGTGATATGGTGACGAAAAATGAATCACATCGTTTCATGGAGGCGATAGTCCACATATACAAACAATCGATGTTATCGTCTATCAATGAATTTCAAAAGAAAATATATATGATAAATTATGTTTTCTGAATTAAAAATAAATAATTAATATAATATATAAACTTTAAATCCAACATCAAGAACCTCTTTGATATGTGATTATAGAAAACAAATTATATTGGTCTGTAAGGCAGTAGTCAGTCGTACACACGAATGGTGGTTTTATTTCCCATTTGATAGGTGTATATAAGTTATTTCATTAAAATAATAAAATAATAGTATATATAATATATATTTTTTATTACATAACAATTTTTGAAGAATACTTGAATGATTCAGAAGAAGATATAATGCAAAACACTCAGTTAGAAATGATACCTCTTCTCCTGGAGACCTCTTTAGGTCTTCCCAAAAGTCATTCATAAGAGGGCATTATAATCAAAAAGGATTATAAGATGTGGTTAATAAAATGATTAAAGTATTTTGGTATGTATTCATTGAATAAAAAAACTTTTAATGTTTTAATAAGAGAGGTTTATGGGGGCACCTTTTTCAGCGGGTGAGAGGACACACATTGAATTTATGAAATGAAAAGGTTATACCCAAGTATTAATCACTCCAAATAGATAAAAATGGATTATTATTAATATTTATTTGATATAATTTCTAATATGCATAGATAAAATAATTTATACACCTTTTTATTTCATTTTAACCATTATTATTTAATTTTAACTCCTTGTAAACCTATTTTCACCTTAACCATAGTAAAATATTTTTACTATTTTATAAATTAATTAAGGAAAAATTTATATTAAAAATTTTATATAATATGAATATCAATTATTATACTTATGGAATCCATTTTAAGAAAATAAATTATTTTAATTTTCGGAATTTATTTTTAAATTAAACCTGATGGTTCGAAAAAAAGTTATTTTTCAAGAAATTCATTTTTAGAAATTTAGTGATCTTATATTAACTATAGGACCAGTAATAATTATTATATGAATTTAAATTAATATCTATAGAGATAAAATATATAAATTTAATTTAAATAATTACTCATTAGTGGTTATTTTAACTAATTAAAAGGAGAAACATTATTCACATTACAAAGTTTTCAAATAAATGTGTTTTTAAGACCAAAAATTGAATTATACTAAAATATAGTACAATGATGATTATTATGTAATTAATTGGATAAAATATATCTAAATAATACATATTTCACTTGAACATAAAATAAAATATTAATGATACATTACAATTACTGAATTTATTGAAACGAAATAATAGTTTTACAAGAATCAATTTTTCCACTATTCAATTGAAAATCATTATTTTCTAAAAAATACAAAACATTTAACCCTAAATTAATATTTATACGATAATTTCAAAAATTAATATCATTTTATCATATAAATTTTTAAAATTTTCTATAGATTAATTAAAATATTTTCTCACAAAAGAATACAAATCATTTTAGAAAAGCGTATTTTTGATAAATAAAACGACATTACTAAAAAATGAGCGATTATTTACTAAGAATTTTTTGATACTTTTTTATCAAGAAGTATGTATATATATATATCTATCATATGTTAGTTAATCCATTTTATCCCTAGTAATTTAATAGCTAGTTTTTAATGGTCGTATATTTCATGGGCTATTTATGCTCGATGTTGCTTGTCATATACACTATCAAACATAATGTTATTATTTTCAAATTATAGGGTGTCATAAATTCCATTCCCATGGTTCCTAAAAAATCGAAATGTGGTATTTAATTTGAATTTGATCAATCGAGTTGATGAAATACTATAAACCTCCTTATAAGGTTAATTTAGATCCACTTTTACACCCATCTTGACCATTTTCAGAGTAGTTATCTCTATTGAACCAACATGAACCCAATTTAACATATCTATTTCACAAATTTCAAGCTTCAAAAAATATACTCCTATCACGTTTCCCACATTTTCACCAATCCATAAACTTCTCACTCCATTAAACCCTTTATGATAAATGATTTTGGGGGAAAGATACATCACTACATCTACTATAACATCTCATTACCTTATTTCAGTTACATACTGTCTCACTAAATTTTTTAGATATACTTTGACAATTTCAAGGAAAGAGATAATTTACAAGGAAAAATAACTAAATATTAGTTTTATATGTTTTTTAAACAAACATATTCTTGGTATAAATGTGGCCAAAAGATTTGTAGGGCTCTAAAATGATGTTTTCAGAGTTAATACAGAATCATGGTCTGGTTTGGGATGTTTGACTGTCTTATTCCCCAAAATATATTTATGATGTAAATGTGTCACTGGGAATAATCCATGATATCCATTTATGGGAAAAGAATATTTCATGTTAGAAAATTAGTTTTTACATCATAAATTTCATTTATGTCATAAGACCAAATATTACACTGTAAAACTATCAATTGGGATTTTGACATGGGGAGTCATGTTTTTTTGAGAACCTAAGTAATGATGTTCTTATATTATGAAAGGGTGGGTTACACAATAAATAATTCATACTATTATGCTAAACCATTAATCACATATTATGTTTTTATTAGAAATGTAGGATTCACTCTTGAGTCCTAGGATCATTCAATGGAGAACTTAGATACCTACACTCTTAAGGATCACATTGTTTTACACTTGATCATTATGGTAGTTGTGATGCATCCATCATGGCAATTTATCTTTATACTTATTTATCATAATTGATATCTCTAGTGAAATTAAACAATATTTATGGATCTATTGGTCATGTGGTGATGTTATTCATGGTTCTTCCTAGATCTATTGGGTGACCATCTCCAGAGGCTAGACCTTGTTTTTTCTATGGTGTGTTATGCGAGTTCCTTGAGTTATGTTTCATTTATCTTATTTTATGACCAATTTTCTTGTTCAATTAATTTTAAGACATGAGAATCAATTATAAGGCCCCCCATGTTGTATTTTCATTTCTTTTTAGTGGGTATCTATTATAGGTACGTGTGACCCAAGTTGACGTAAGTGGTTCTATATCTTGACTATGATGGATGAAATTTGTTTTTTTGGTGTTATAAATTGTTTTATAAATTAAATGGATATATAGAATGATTAATTTTTATGTGTGGATTTTTTTTTGAGAAAATTAGTTTCCCCCATATTTTAGTAAAATAAAATGTATTTTCAAATAATTATTAAAAGGTTTTGTGAAATGATTTTAGAAAATGGGATTAATTAATTTTTTTAGAAAACGTAGCACATATTCAGCCTTGGTTACATAGGTGGAAGGTGTAGTAATAGTATTAATCTGTTGATACAATTGGTGGGTTTATAGATGGGGTGTTCCTATACTCCCTAGGCATGTAATTCTATGCACTTTTCATACCTATTGGGATGTTCAGTTTTTTTGGATAATCCTTTTCCTTATAGATTCTGTGTATATATCCAAATATGTGATGTATGTGATTGTATATGTTTGGGAATGAGTGTTCTATCTATCTTGATAAATATCTATCATTGCTTTGATGTTACATGTGATTTTGGTTTGTACTATTTTGGTTTTGATATGATATGTTATACCTGATTTGAACTGCATTGATATATATGATATGATTTGAAATAGTTTTAACTCTATTATTTCAAAATATGAGAAAATGGGAGATGTTTTACCATGACATTGATATTAAAAATATTTAACTAATTTTCATGCCATGTTTTCAGTAATGTTGATCATGTCTGGTTTTTTTTACAGAGGCTTATTATGAAACACCACGGTGAGATCTATAATGTCCTAGAAATTTCGTGTATTTTTTTTAAAATTATATGGAATTATTTTGTGGCTAGAAACATTGACGACACTTGATTCCGAGCCCCAGTGATGCTGGAATAATATTTTTAACTTTTTTCATGTTCAGTTAAGTAAACATGCAAGTAGGTTTTTATAAAATTTAAATCGATGCACAGATCAAAAATATGGGGGCACCATTGAAATTAGAACATCAGGATTTTCCTAGAATGGACATAATTTAAACTAACAAAGGTCAATCAAGAAATTTAATTTTTTAACTTTTTATAAAAAATGAAATAACTTAAAAGGTTATTTTATTTATTTTTTCCAATCGTTGGGAAGTGGAACATCGGTGCTGCGGTGCAGTGACAAAGAGGTGACGAGTCCCATTAAATGAAGCGTATTAATGGATCATAAACTTGCTGCATAGTGATGCATTAAATGTAGGGTAATAGATACACTATTTCATAAATTAAACATCTTAATAATGTGACGACACAGCATAACAGAAACACTGTGACATTTTTTCTTTTAATGGTTTAACGCATTAGAGAAGGGAGGGTCAATTGGTGGAATTATGCTGACAAACCTATAGCAATAATTCCATCCAATGATGAATGGAGAACTCCAAAGTATTTCCTGTGACTTTGATGGACCTTGAAGAACAGAACCGTAAAGTGATGAATGCCAACAAAACATGAACCCCCACAAAAGGAACACTTCAATGACGATTAACATTGAGGTAGGGTTTTTTTTTTGTTTTAAGTTTCCCCATTATTTATTTTAAATGACAAACTTAGATCGACCCTCAAACAGGTGGATCTAGGGATCTCTCATTCTTGCAGGAGAGTACTTTTCTTAGGGTTTAGTGCAGGGAATATTTGGATAATTATGATAGAACATAAATTCTATATCCCATGCTTCTAAACCACTAATGTAGAGGGAACTGTCCAACAAGAATAAGGCTCGATCCCCTCTTCCTTGTGAGTTTTTTTCATTCTTCATGACTGCATCTTAGAATTGGAAGCAAGGAAGATTTGATTCCATCATAGAGAAGATGGCATCCCCCGGAGGTGGTTGGTATAAGTGGCATGAAGAACAATCAACTAAATCGGACACAATAGGCCACAAAGGAACCATTCTTTGTGTTGGAATTGGAGGTAGTGGCTTGTGGTGGAAGCCAAGGGCAAGGGGCAGCACGCCACAATGGTGTGCCATGGCCGGCTCGGGCTGGGGCGGTGTAGTAGGATCCACCGACCTCCTTGCATGTGGCTGGCAGCGGGGGGATGAGGCCACCCAGCCATGTCAGTGCACTGAAAAAGTGACACTATGCCACTTCGCACACAGAAAGGCCACAAGCACATGACCGTGGTGGAGGAGGTGGCCCCACGAATGACCCGCTGTGTAGGGTGAAGACGCGACTTCCTGCCGTATCCTGGTCACCTAAGAGTCGGTCCACCCCAGCGGGACTAACCGACCTGACTGGGCCGGACCGGCCCCAGTGAGCCGGACCCGACCTAGTGGGTCAAGCCAGGCCCATTAGAACGAGCTAAACCCATGGCCCAATGGACCAGACCAAGCCGGATCTGGGTTGGTTCAGTGGACCAGGGTCAGGTTTTGTCGGTCTGACTAGACCCAGACCCAGCAGACCCCATTTTGAAAAAAATTCCAATATCTTTCAAACCAGGCATTGAATTGAGGATATTTTTGTGGTGTATAAACTCTCAAAACATGGAACATATCTTGGAATACTCTATAGACACTTTCATTGAAGTTGAAATATGAATAATGGCTTCAGTAGCGGTTCTCCTAGAATTAAGGGAACTACATGTAGAAACACTACAGTTGGCTGAGACCTGAAGACTACTGAAAAGAATCCCTGTATAGTTCAAATACGATGGCCTAGTGGGATTTGGATCTCTGTGACTCGGTAGGTCCATGGTGGGGAGTGGCTCTGTGTGACCAGGAAGACCCATGGTACTCAATAGGAGGAGTACCTCAGTATGGGAAAGGTCGTAAGAGACTCTGTGTGACTCAGCAAGCCCACAGTGGATAGAGGATTTGTGTGACCCATCATAACCATGGTACTCATTAGGTATGATTACCACCATAGTCCAAGGTTAGTGGTAAGGGGCTCTGTGTAACCTGACAATCCCAATGTAATCATTGAGGTGGGGTTCTCCTACAGTCGAAGGTGTTCTATGATATGACTAATAGTATTACTTTCCATACTCTAGATTATACTTGGTGTGAGCTATATTTATTTTTGATCAAGCATCATGGTTTTATTATTGGATTTCTATGTGGTCTTTCTTTGCTTGTTTTAGGATCCCTACTGAGTACTATGTTACTCACCCCTATACGGGCTTCACCCACACGCGGTGTGTTTGGTGTAGATAACCTCCACCTTGATGGAGGACTTGGTGGCCCTGGACTCAGTGGTTCCCAGTGAGACCAGAAAGGTGGGGTGTGATTCTTCAGATTCCATTAGCTACTCTACACTTACCCATCATGTGAGGTTTTTAGAAGATGGATTTTTAATGTTTCCTTGTACTTTTTTGTTTTCAGTTCATAATTTGTTGGGTTTGTATTTTTTCCCATTTGACATAAAGTTTCTACTTTTACTCGGTGGTTCTTTAGTGGCATGCATTTTTACCTCTACATCTTTGGGACATGGTTGTGTGTGTGTGCATACATGTACTTAGGAAAATGCCTCCCACTTTTCGGTTGACGCCTTCGACACTAGTCTCCAACCCCAAGACTTTGAGAGGTGGGCTTGGAGGCTGTCACGGCATAAGCCCCATGGGAAGGGTTGTGACAAAGTTGTACATAAGAGAGTTCCATACATCCCCTTTTGTGGTACATCCTAGCATCAAAAAGATTTATCCAGACCTATGATGTCAGTACTAGTGTCTAGGGTTGAAGAATGTGGTGGTAGAGTTCATTTCATGAAGCCTCACTTGTTAGCAAGTGAAGGATGAGAATTCGGTTCCAGCAGGCTTGGCACAACCACTTGAGGTACTAGAGAAAAAGTGAAATGGTATATCGATGGACTTTGTGATTGGGTTACCACACACAACCAAGGTTCACGATTGTATCCGGGCAATCGATAACCAACTCACCATGTCGAATCACTTCCTACCCATTCAAGAGATAAGATCGGTAAAGGGCTTGGGACACCTCAATGTCTAATAGATAGTGCATCTCCATAGGTTTCCTTCGATGATTGTCTCAGACTATGAAACTTTCTATACATCATGGATACAAAATGGATTACAGGATGTGTTAAAAACTCAAATGCACTTGATCACATCTTTCCCCCCACATATAGATGGTCAGACAGAGTGAACCATATAAACATTGGAGGAAATGATTCATTCATGCATCCTTGATCTTGGACGTGGTTGGGAGGAACACCTGCCACTGGTGGATTTCTCATACAACAATAGTTATCACTCCACCATTGTCATGGTTCTAGTCAAGGAATGTATGTCTACCTTGCAGATCACCTCTATGCTGGACAGACCCTGGAGAGGCAGCACTCATTGTTCCAGAGTTGGTATGAGCCTCCACTGAGAAGGTTCAGATCATCCAAGATGTTATGAGGACTACACAGAGCAGACATAAATCTGATGCTGACAAGATATGGAGTCCCTTGGAGTTCGAGGAGGGAGAAAATATTTTCCTTCAGGTCTCACCCCAATGGGGACTGTGATGATTTGGATTGGCCAACAAGTTATCATTAAGGTTCATCCGACATTTTCATGTTCTTAGCAGAGTTGGCAAAGTGGCATGTCTTCTAGCTCATATCCCATAGATACACCGGGTGCCCAATGTTTTACATGTGTTGCAGTTGGGTAGGTACATGCATGATCCATCACATGACATCGAATGAGAAATCTAGACATTGATGATGGAGACACATTTGCGGAGTTCCATGTGGAGATAGAGGATCAAAATGAGTGGGTCCTTCGTGGACTGTCGACTCCTCTAGTTATCTATTGGTGGAAAGTTGAGAATCTCTATAAGAGAACATGGAAGTGGGAGGCTCATATTCATGCTTAGTACCCCCATTTTTTTGTTTGGACTTGTTTTGGCTTACGAGGATGTAAATCCCAAAAGGGGGGAGTAATGTAATGTCCCATAAATTCTATGTATTTTTTTTAAATTATTTGGAATTATTTAGAGACTAGAAACTTTGAAGAAACTTGATTCCATGGCCTGATGAGCTTGGAATAGAATTTTGAACTTTTTAAATTTTCATTTAAACGTTCGAGAAGGGTTTTCATACTTTTAAACTGGTTCTCAGGTCAAAAATCTGAGGTCACTATTTCATTCGAAAAATTAAGAATCTCTTAGAATGGACATAACTTTGACCGGAAAGGGTCGACCGAAAAATTTAATATTTTGTATTTTCAAGGAAAAAATAGAACAACGTAAATTGTAATTTTATTTGTTTTACCCAACTGTTGGGCGGTGGTAGGGAGGCGCTGCAGTGGAGCGACAAAGTGGCGACGAGTCACATTAAATGAAGCTAATTGATGGATTATAAAGGTGTAGAGTAATGATGTGTTAAATGAAGCATAACAAACATGGTGTTTAATAAATGATAAAGTGTAATAATGAGTCAACACAATGTAGAATAAATGATGTGAAGTGTTTTATTTTAATGGGTTAATGCATTGGATAAATAAAGATCAATTCATGGAATTCCTCTTATGATCCTATGGAAATAATTCTTTATAATGAAAAATGATGAATTCCTGAGAATTTCTAGTGACTTTGAAGCATATTGAATAATAGAAACTGAAAGAAATGAACACCAACAGAACTTGAACCATAATGGATGAACCACTTCAATGATAAAAAACTTTGAGGTATGTTTTTTTTCAAGTTTACATGTTCTTAATTCTAAATGATTAATGTGGATCAAACCAAGAATATATTGATCCATGGATCGCACGTTCTTGTAGGTGGGAACTTTTCTTGGGGTTTTGAGCTGCAATTATAGGATTAATTGAGATAGAACTTCAATTCTATATCCCATGTTTCTAAACCTCTAACGTGGAGGGCACGCACAAACATGAACAAGGACTGGGCCCCTATGGCTTTCTTGTTTTATGTGTTATTCATGACAACATCTTCAAAGTGGTGGAATGGAGGATTCGAGGAAATCAGAAGGAAGATGGAATCACTCGAAGGCTATATGTGCAAGTGACACGAAGAAATGACCCCTAGAGGGAACCCGACAGTCCGCGGAAGAACCTACTGGTGGCACATGGTGGCCGTTTTGGTAAGGTTTTGGTGCGCCATGATGTCATGCAGACAGAGGCGTCACGGACGGCTCATGTATTAGTGGTGAGAAAAGAGACATCAGCCTCTATGAGGGTGGTTAGTAGTGAGTGGATGCAGCCACCCGGCTACGTCGTAGCACCACAGACGCAGCACTGCGTCACGTCGTACATGTCAAGGTCAAGGTCAACTGACTGCAATAGAGAAGGTGACCCCACTGATGACCTGTGGGGCAGGGGCGGATGCGGGTTCCAGCTGTGTCCCGGCTAGGTAAGAGCTGGTATGCCTATGGGGGACCGGCCAGGGAACGGGCCGCCCCAGCGAGTCAGACCCTCACCATCAGACTGGGTCGGACTTGTGGCCTAACAGGCCAGACATAGGCTGAGATGGATCCGGTTTTGGGTCGGTGGACACTGGGTCAGGTCAGTGGACACCGGTTCGGGTCAGTGGACCCCGGGTCGGGTCGAGTCATAGCGGACCCAGACCCAACCGACCCCTTTTTGGAAAAAAACCAATATATTTCTAACTGGGCATCCGATTGACAAGCCGTTTGCAGTGTTGGAACCCTCACAACAAGGAAGATATTTTGGAATAATCTATGGAATCTTTCATGGAAGTTAAAAATGATGAATGGATTGAGGAGAATTTCTCTCGAAATCAAGCACACTACATGTGGAAAACTTACTATTGGATGAGACCTAAATACTGTTAAAAAGGGTCCCTGTGTGGATCAGCTACAGTGGCCCAATGGGAAGAAGCTCTTTGTGAACCAACATGCCAAATTTGGGGAGTCTCTTTGTGTGACCCAGATGAAACACAAGACTCAATAGGAGGATTAACTCAGTATTTCCTTGGCGGGAAGAAGCTCTATGTGACCTGACATACCCACTGTGAGGAGTGGATTTGTGTGACCAAGCATACACATGGTACTAATAAAGGATGAGTACCAAAATAGTCCATGGTTATTGTGAAGTGGATTTGTGTGACCAAGCAGACCCACTGTACTCATTGTGGAGGTGTTCTCCAACAGTCCAAGGTGTTCTACGAAATGACTGACAATCTTACTTTCCTTGCTATAGATTATACCTAGTGTGATTTTTCTTTCTTCATGATCATGCATAGTGGTTTTCTTCACGGATTAATTTGTGGTATTTATTTTTTGTGGGGTCCCTACTTCGTACTCTTTTACTCACCCCTACAAAGGCATCACCTACACATGTTGTGTCTCATACAGACGACCACCACCTTGACATGAGACTTGGTGGAATAGGACATGGTGGTGCCCGATGAGACTATAATAGTATGGAATACTTATACATCTTCCATAAGATACTCTACAATTACCTATTAGGTGGAGTTTTCAGCGGAAGGATTTTCAGAGTTTCCTTGTACATTCCAGTTTAATGTTTATCTTTGTTGGATTTGTATTCTATCCCATTTGACCTACAGTTTGTACTTGTACACAGTTGTTGTCTGGTGTCATGCATGTTTACCTTTCCAAGCATGGGATGTGGTTTTGTGTTCTTGTGTACAGGTACTCATGAAAATGACTCCCACTTGCAGGTTGATGCCTTCAGCCCTAGTTGTCAACCCATGGCCTTCAGGAGGTGGGCTTGGGTGATGTCACGACATGGGCCCCAAGGGACAGTTTGTCACATGATCCTATTAAACATGTTACCTCACAACCTCTTCACCACTTTGACAGTTATTAGACATTATTATATCATTTAATACTAGGAACAGAAAGGTGTCATACTGAGGATCTAAGGGTTTTATCAGCGGAATTATGTAACTGATGGTGTGTTGGTGGGAGTTTTCCTATGATATCAAATAGAGTATCCATTTCTCATTTTTATTTTTTCATTTTTTGTTGGAATCATAGCTTAGAGTTCTTTAGCTACATTTTTTTGTATAATTTATGCTTTCTTCATTTAATTATGAGATATATTTATTATTTTATTTTCTTCTCTTTCACTTTACTGTATATATATATATATATATATATATATATATATATTGCATTTTTATTTGCATTAGGTTGGAAAAACCATTTCCTCTTATTGTTGTTGATGTCCGAGTGCCCATCGCCAACCCATGGGTATTTGTAATTCCATTCCATTGTGTGATGGGTTAGGTTAGGTAATGATTCTTTAGGGTATATGAATCAGTTTTCCATTGTTCGGTATAAGATAATGATTATGCTTGATATTGAGAAGTTGTTAGACTAGAAATAGGATATTCACGACAAGAGAGGCTGGCTACGGTGAGTGACTGGACCTCTCTTCTACGACAAGGATGATGTTACCTTAGGATATTGGGATGTGTGTATAGTATTTTGAGTTCTTGATCTCAATATTAGTTTTTATGGTTTTCTAGTTTGAAATATGGTTTACCCAATCATATGAACATTTAATTACTTTCATAGTGTGTAGTGATATATCTCTATGGTGTCTTCTAGAGGTTCTATAGGATGGTTTAGGGGATGCTCCTAAAAAAAATCTATATTTGGGTAATAATATTATAGAGAAAATGATTTGAGAAGTTTTTGTCCCAGAACTATTTTTACCAAAATTATTGAACACAACTTTTGAGGTATAACAAAGAGCTTGTGGAGGAATTGATAGATATTGGGAGTTCTTATGTGAGAATATACCTTCACTTAAGTATAAAAATGAGCCTCAAAATTTAGTGGACCGAATAGAAAAGATTAAACAGATCATCAAATTTCTAGATATATAAAATAATATCAAGTTGATGTTATTGTGTCAAGACCCAATGATTTCAACAAGTGATGGTGTGATTTGATGGTCTTGGTAGATATAGACATGGTGATACACTATAATGGTTTTATGACCATTTTATTATAGTAGTTTTATCAGGAGTATAAAATGATGAAAAAGTCTATGGATTTCCTCCCATAGTAGTAGGGATAATGACCAGTGTTGGTGTACAGAAATCAGTTTGTGTAAAAGGATTGTTTTTTTCCATAGGTAGTGAATAATGGCTTGCTGAAAAATCTGAAGTTCTTGCATGGTTTGTGACTAGATATTAGTTCATAATTATTCATGAATATTTTTTCATCGAATGTAGAGATTGTGGATAACATAATGATGTTAGATATGGATATGGTTTGAATGGTGGGATCTTCTGGACCTTATGTACTACCTAGTGGTAGCTTCAATGGAATACATGGAAAGATGATGAAGCTGAATGATCTTCACAAGGGTGGTGGAGGTGGTTCTTCATTCCATAATTCCTCTACACTAACTATTATATCCAATAGTATGGTACTGAATTGCTATCAATGTGGAAATTATGCCCACACCTAATATTATTGTTCTATTCTTATGCTTTTTTAAAATAGTTTTAAACTCTATGACCTTTTAAAGAGGTTATATCAGGCGATATCTACACCTAATTATTATTAGTGATCATCATCTCCAATTTTTACCATGTCATAGTTATATGATTCAAAGGTTACATCTCTCCAGCCACAAGCCTCAGGAGTGAAGCACCTTCATGTAGTTGAAGAGTTTTGAATTCTGGTAAAAATGGGTCAAATGATAGTGAGAGACTACTTTATTTGAATATTGTTCTTCCTATTAATTTATTTATGCATGTATTTTTAATTGATTAAAAATTAGAATGAAGATCCTGTTAGGTCTCAGTGTCTTTTTTCACTATCGATAGATTATGTAGACTTAGTGTGGGATTTCCGAATTCTTAATATGGATTTCAATGATGTCATCATTGGGATGGATTTTCCTATCATTTATCATTGTGATGTTTTTTGTTTTAACTAGTATTTATCAATATTTATTACCAATGGTTTCTATGGGATGTATTTGGGAGATTGGGATGCAAGTAATGGTCATGAATGACCATTATACCCAGAGGATCTTGATACATACTATTGTAGTTGAGCTCGATGATGTTTCCTCTCTTTTTGATATCCCCTTAGTTGTTTGGGACATTCCTAATTTTCTTGTATATCATTTCTCTGGTCCTCTTATAGAGAGGTAGGTGGAGTTTATGATATATCTAGAACTAGGTACATATCTAGTCTCAATACCTTCTTATTTTATGGAACAAGAATAACCGAAAGGGATCAATTTTTAGTTGGTTGATCTGTTGGAGAAAGGTTTTGTTCTCCCCAATACTTAGCCTTGTTCAGCACCAACTCACTTTTCTGTGAAAGTAGGTAGTTCACTTCAACTGTGTAGACTATCAAATGATGAACCAATTGATTGTTAAGAATATGTATCCTCTGCCTAATGTGGATGATTTTTTTGATAAGTTGAAGGTGGAAATGTGGTTTTCAAATATAAATATTCTGTTGGGTTATCATCTTCTTAGGGTTTGGGAGTTCGATCTTCAGAAAGTGGATTTCAGGAGTTGATATGACCATTACGAATTTCTTGTGATTCCTTTTGTTCTAAAAAATGCTCCAATAATTTTTATATCTTTGAAAAACCAGATTATCCATTAATATCTTGATAATTTTTTGGTAGTGTTTAGGGATAATATATTTCTTTATTGCAGATATGATCATGATCAAGAGTAACATTAAGATTTGGTTTTTAAAATTCTTTGGAGTTGCCATTTTTATGGAAATATTTCGAAAGGTATTCATTGGTTCCAATAAATGAAGTTAATGGAACGCATGATTTATAAATATGGGTTATCATTTGATCCTTAACTTGTGAAGGGAGTATTGTCCTTATAAGAACCACAAAACGTATTTAAGATTAAGATCTTTATTGGTATTGTTGTATACTATCAACAGTTCATAATGGATTTCTTAAAGTTGGAATCTTCTCGGACTACTCTTACTAGGAAATGGGTGAAATTCACATCGGACGTAAATTGTCAGTCTTAATTCGGTGAAAAAAATAACTTTTGACAATGGATCCTATTCTTATCTTAACTGAACCCAGTAAGGGATATCTGGTGTACTATGATTCTTCCACTATTGTTTTAGGTTTTATAATTGTACAATATAATAATTTTGTGTTCTATGTCTTTCATCATCTTTAACCACATGAGAATAATTACCCAACTAATGATTTGTATCTCACTTTAGTAATGCACGTGCTTAAATATTTGCGGTATTATCTCTTTGGGGAGAGGTTCATGGATTTTTATAACTATAAGAGTTTGAGATATATCTTTAGCTAAAATAATTGAATCCAAGAAAATGGAGGTAGTTGAAATACTTTCAAACATTTGACATCAACATAGACTACACTATAGGGAAGGGTAAATTCATTGCAGAAACACTTGGTAGGAATGTTTCAACACATGCTATTTTGGAATTAAAGGGAGAGTGAATACTTATGGGGATCTTTATTTGGTTTCATATGGATTATCAAGAGTATTATTTAGACATGGTTTTAACCATGGTTTAGTTATCATCATCTATCCTTGATTACATTTTATAGGGTTAATAGAATGATGATGAATTTAAAAGAATTTTAGAAACCCTTTATAATAGGGAGACCATTTTTATTGTTCTCTCAATTTAAATTGTATTATCCTCATTAGTGATTAGTTAATATTACTTAAATCTATGAGAAGGGTAGTTTTTTTAATGTCATTGTACTTCATGGGCTATTAATTTGATAATTTTAAAAAATATTTTGACATAAGGCCAATATTCTATTAGATGGGTATGAATTGTGGCATTATAGATAATGTTCCATATAATAACACATACTAATAGAAAAGGAAAAACATATGAAGAATTTTGTTTTTCTCTAGTATATTATTATACCAGTTTGAAAATGGGATGAAGTATTCATGTAGTTTTTTTTGTATTAACACATATTCCCCAAGGGAAAAATTATATCTGGGCGGTGATTGATGAGTTGAAAAAATTGGCCCATTTCATTCCAATCAAAGAAACCACAAATATTAAAGATCTAGGTATGTATTGTGTTCAAGAGTTCATGAGGTTACATGGGGTTCCATCTATCCTTATTTTATATATGGATCCTAGTCTTACCTGATTGTTTTGAAAAAGTATCTTGGAGGAAATGGGGACTCAGTGTAGGATAAGTACAACTTAACATTTATAGACAAATGGTAAGATATAGAATTATATTAAAGTCTAAGAGGATATACTCTATGTTAGAGTCTTGGATTTTTTGTGGATTATTACAAATGCATCTAAGGAAAGTTGATTTTTCTTATAATAACAATTATCTATCATCAATTAGAAATGATCCCTACAAGGATCTATATGGTAACCCATGCAGGTCACCTCTTTTTCGGGTAGATGTGGGTGGGGCCTCTATTGTAGGAAATAGTCTCATTCCGGATATGTCTGTAAGGATTCCAGATATATTTCAAAGTAATATTATAGCTAAAATCACAAGAAAATTTTGCAAAACATTAATATCATCCTTTGGTGCTATCTGTTGGGGCCTGATTTTTAAAAAAAATTCTCCTCAGTTGGGTCATCATTAGATTGGGAAACATGGAAAGTTGGATCATTGATATGTTTGACCATTTTAGATCTCTGAGTTACTTGGATAGGTTTATTATAATTAATAATTACATGATTAGTTGATAGGTATTCTTGTTACTTTCCATATATCTTAGCTCTGGATGTACAATACAGATCCTGTCATGTTCTTATTTTTGGAAGATATTGAGTTAGATAAATAATTTTCTATTTTATAGAATCCATAAGAGAATATTGATTCGTAGGTGAATGTATTACGTTTGATGTTATCAAATTTTACAAAGTGTTTTGGTGACACAGATAATATTCCAATGATACTTGGGAGTGTGAATCAACTATTAGAGATTAGTGGCCTCACATATTTCTGTAGTACTATTATTCCATATGACTTCCTGATGAAGGAAAGATTTATAGTGGAGGAATTTGTAACATCCTATTATGTTCTTTCATAAACATTTTGTATCTCTCCTTCTAATAAGGTAAATATCATGCCTTTTAAGGATGGGGGTGATTTTCTATGAAAATGACTTTTTGTTTAGGGATATTTTTTTATACTAATGGATTTGAGTATAAATGTGGCCAAAAAAGTTTAATGAATTAAGTTGTTGTTTTGAGAGATAATACATAATATCAGTAAAACAGTTCCCGTAGGGAATCATTACAATCTATGAAACATTTATTGTGTAAATGAATCACTAGGAAAAAGTTGTGATATTATTTTATAAAAAACTAATCTTTCAGGCCAAAAAAACCATTTTAAGGCTAAAAATTGATTTTACGCCACAAGACAGACTTTTACGCAATAAATTAATCGATTATGATTTAAACCTAGGGAAACATGATTTTATTATACTTAAGTTAATAGGTTCTTATACTATAAAAAATGGTTTACACCATTAATACATATTCCCAATAGGTTAAACCATTCAGCATGTATTAATTTTTTTATTCAATTAGAATTCTTCTCTATTAAAACCTAGGGGATTTAGAAAGAGATTTTGGTTACCTCTTATCTATCCATATCAAATTGTTTGATTCTTTATCATAATTTTGTGCTAAATATCTTTGGGTAATAAATCTTTCTGCTTCTTCATTTCTATTGACCACGAAAACATCGTAGCATTTATTTTGTAGATCTGTTGGCTTTGTGGTGATGTTCTTCTTGAACCATTGAAAATCAATTGTTTCATCTACTCTTGGAGGATAAATCTTATGTTTATTATGGTGTAGCTTGTTATTTCCATGCGGTATGTTTCATTTATCTTCTTCATTCTATGATTACCTTGTTAAATTTATTCTATGTCATGGGAATAGTTTCTATTTAATCTAGTGTGGTCTTTGAATTCCTTTCTTATTGAATGATTTCTACCATGGGCATGTTCGAACCGAGTTGATGTAGGTAGTTCCATATATATTATTTTTTAGATGAAAATTTATTTATTTGGATTTATATATTTTTTATAAATATAATGAAATGGTTAATTATTTTATTTGAGTGAGTTTAAATTTTCTTTTTATAAAATATTGTACCCCCATGTTTTGGTATGTGAAAAGTTATTTTCAAAGCGTCATGAAATGAATTTTTGAAATGGATTTAAAAGAATGTTTTTGATGAAATGTTTTAGAAACATTAGCTCACTAGAAGCATTTGGTTCATATATTTATGTTTTATTATTATGTATCATTCATTGATTCTATCAAGGGTTTCACTCATGGGATGTTCCTCCACTTCCAAGGCGTGTTGTTCTAGGGACTTGTTAGACTTTATGGGAGGTTAAATTATTGGGATGTTTCTCTTCTCTATTAATTAGATGCATGTGTCTAGAGATGTGATGCATGTGATTTTATATGTTTGATTACAAATTTAATAAATAGCATGACCTGTAGTGATCCATGGAGTGATGTAACATATTCTTTTGTTTTGTATTTATTTGGATATAATATTATATAAATTTTATAATTTGATCTTATTTGACATATGTGATTTCATTTGAAACTATTCTACATGGATTATTTGTAACTTCATAAAAATGGAATTTTTTACCATCAATTTGATATAAAAATGGTTTTATATATTAACATGCATTATTTTAATTAACTTTCAATCATTTTGGATTTTTATACGGAGTCTCGTTATTGAAAACCTTGGTGAGATCCTACTAAGAATGTTAGCTCACACCGTGTGAACCCCATTGGAAGTGCATTAACCCTGTTATGTCATTTTTTGGAAGGAATGGAATGGTTTTATAATGTGTTAGTGATATTTATGTCAAATGAGTTTGGTATCTAGTATTGAGATAGTGGGAGTTTTCCCATGCTTTCACAAGAAGGATATGTTTCTTGTTCTGGTTTTTCATTTTCTATTAGACCAATACCTTTATTTTTTTAGATACTATGTGTTTTAACATCTCTGATGTCATATATCAATTATGTCATATATATTCTTATTTTCTCATACTGTATTTATGTTTACAGTATATATATACATGACATGTTTTCTACTTCATGTTGGGAGAAATTATTCTCTATGGTTGTTGTCGATGCCCTGGTTTTAGTCAGTAGTCAATGGAGATTAGTAAATCCATTTAGGTGTGTGAAGGGTGTTGACATGTACCTGTTTATGAGGGTATTTGGGTTGGTTCACCACATCCGCTCTGGGGGGGATTTTTTGTTTTCATGCTTTGACTTCTGGTACAAAACTATTTCCCACGCACCCCAAATGGGCTCATGTGATTTGTGGAATTGAAACTTATTTTCGAAATACTCCCAGATCCTAGACCACTATATGGGTTCCACCATTTTTTATAGACCACCATGTCCTTTTTCTCAATCAGTAGACATAGTGGGTTGAATTATATTTCCCTCATTCAGATGACTCTTTTTTAAGTTAGTTTTTTATTATTTTGATAAATTGAAATATTTTATTTGAATTGATTTAATTATTTTATTTTTTATTTATGTTTTATAGTATTTTTAATAATTAATGATTTATTTTTAGTATTTTATGAAATATATGTAATTAAATATTTTATATTATTTTTTGAGTTTGGATAACATTTCCAGCGGATTTAGTAAGAAAATTGGAAATCCTTTACAAACCCATAAGTTCCAAACCCATCAGCCACACATAGGGGACCTGAGGGTCAAAATCATAATAGCACAACCTGAGGGACTAGAAAAAGAGGAATGAGTGGACATATAGTCCATGTCAGGGAGTGAGAAGGGTGGATAGATAGCATTCCTAGTAGAGGGCTAGTGAGCAGCATGGGTCAGTGCCAACCATTAAGACATAGGTGTGTGTGTTGTGTAATGAGTGCTGATAAACCATAGCTAGATTGAGGTATTCTATCATGGAATGATTGATATGGTTGAGGGAAGATACACTAAAAGTATTCTGTGGTAAAATATTATGAGTTGGAACTATTTATCCATTAATAAAATGTGAGACATTCCTTCATTGGTCTGATTTGATTCATGTAAAAGCGGGCACTAATGAGCAACCATCACATTGATCTACAATTCGATAAGATATATCAATTGGTTGTCAACATTTCAATGATCTAAAAATATTTATGATATATTTTTCAGTGATCTAAATTTATTTTGAAAAGTGTTATCATCGCATAAGAGGATATACCACTGAAGGAAGTGACGGTAAACCTAACAATAACACAATTCAAAAGTGACATTAGATCACTGAATTGTAGATCATACCCAATGATAGTTAATTAAATGATCGATCACCTAAATATTTATCTTACCGAATGGTATATCAATTATATGGTATCTCATCAGTGGTAGTAACCTATTTCTATCAGTAGGTATATTTTATCTACTCATATATTAAAAATAATTTTATTTCCAAATTATAATTGATATACTATTTAAATTAATATAATTGAAATAAAAAATTTTAATTAGAAATTTACTGGTTATATAATGATATAATATAATGATATAATAATAAATATATTTTTATAAACATTTATATAAACATGTTAAACCGATAGTTCATTTACAATAATATTTTTTGAGAATTTTTTATATTCAAATAAACTAAAAATTAATACTTTTTGTTTTAATTTTTTCTATATATAAATATTATATATTTTTGTTCAATAATTATATCAGGATGTATTATGATATTATTTCATATATAAATAATGATCAGTACCTATTTTATATTAACCATGGTATTTTTAAATATAGGTAATAGATAAATTTTAAATGATAATTATTTTTCAAATGTATCTAAATGTCATTTTCTGAGAGAAGACACTCGAGGATATTTGGAGTTAATATAAATAATATATCTATTTCTCTATGAAAAAAGGGATAAAATAAAATATTATTTAATGAAGATTGAAAATGGTGATAGTGATAATTAAAGTGAAATAAGAGATGTAACATTGTTATGATATTTTCAAAGTACCACTTTTGGATATTTGTAATCATGAAGGTCCTCAATGTTTTGATCTCCACTATGAAAGTGGTCTTATATCTGGAGCTACATCAAATTTCAACATCATTTACTCCACTTATTTCCAAAATTATTTATATTTTTTATTTTTTTCATTCTTCTTATCATTTTTTGGTACACTAGAGTTGGTTTACACTTTTACCATCCAAAAGCTATGACATGGGTAATTCATACCATCTAAAAGAAAGGATGTGTTGTGATTACTAGATAAAATTTATTTTTTCTATGACTCCTTCAAATGTTAAGGTCTATACATACAAATGAGTACAAGATAAATATTTTTACAACTAGGTTCACACTACCTATCAAAAGCAAGGAACTAGAAAATACTAGTATCTCTTCCATGTATAATATATTGAGGAGTATATTATGATCTTGAATATCCAAAATACTATAAAAAATCTCGCGTTATTTGGTTCATTTACAGTGGACACATAACACTGTATAATCACTTTGATAATCTTATTTGATGGAATATTTTTATAAGGACTATTAAACCCCCTCAAGTCAATATTTCCATATAAGGGAACCTAAAAATTAGTATTAGTACATGGTTAATTTTATTAAATTGGTTATAAATATTCCATTATCTATTTTGATTAAACCATTATTATATACTTAATAGTCTAAGAACAATCTCCACTAATTATTTATAGAAATGCAGGGATTTGAAATTTTGAATCCCACATGACTGCCTCAGTTGAATATAGAAGATTATGTTTACTAGAATGACAAGACATTGGTATTTCTAAAAAATATAGGTCTTCAATTCTTGGAAATTATGAAAAAACCTTATACATTTCACAAAGTACATTTGGAAACTGTATCTGGTAATGATGCTACAAAATGTGTTCTAAATTACAATGTTATGAATTACTTATATTTAAATTTATGTATAAATATTTATAGCCATATTTCATCATTTAAAAATACTTATGAAATATGGAGTGATTTAAAATTTACTCATTATAGAAATGAAAATTTTCAAGGAACCCTGATAGTTATTCATAGAGCTTATTTTCATGAATTTGGAATTTCTAATCACAAAAAATAAGTGAGATATACAACAGATTCAACAATTTTTTTAAAAACCATGTTTAAAATGGGGATACCATGAATTATAAACCTCTTAATTAATGATAAATTTAAGAACTATAAAAAATGTGAAATTTTAAAATGATTTCAATTAATGAGATTAAGGATTTCACTAAGTATTAAATAGATGAGATGATTGAATTTTTAAATATGAGGTAGAAATAAAGAATAATAATTCTAATGATCCTGATAAATGGAATGGTATAATATAAAAATGAATGATAAATGTTATTAATAGTTCTTTTTTTATTTTGCATTGTATAAAATTTAGAAGGTGGAAATTGAAAATTTTACCATTGGAGTACACAAGTTCATGAAATGAGGGAGAGAATTTAAGAACCATTTTAGAGGAGATCCTCAAAAGGATAACAGAAAGGGATGTAAAATAGAAAAATATAGTAAATATCACTTTTCCATATTAATATTGTATGATTTTTGGATAAAGAGATATATAAAATTAGACTATCAGAAATAAAAATAAGAATATAAGGACAAGAAATATAAGAAGGAATTAAAATGAGAATATCATATTGGATGGAGTTGTACTGAAGTCTCAAACACCGATAGTGATGGATCTAAAATTGAAAAGAAATTATCCAACCTTTTCTTGATGAAAAAAATTAGTTAAAAATGATAATAATTACAGTTCTATTTATATGCTTGATATTTAAAATTAATTTAAATATTTAAATAAACAAAATTAAATTTTTCAAAGTGAAATTTTGGGAATGGATGGACTATACAATGAATATAGAATATAAAATAAGAACATTATAAAAGAGAAAAATGTTATTGTTTCTAAACTAATTATATAATAAATGAAAATAAAAGAAGGAAATATTTCATTTCAGAAACTATGATGGACAATATAAGATATTAAATAATGTATGATTACCATAAAACTGTTCAAAATAGAAAAAAAAATATTAAAAAACAAAAACTAGACTAAAACAAACCTTATCTATCTATGTTCAAGGCAATGATACATTTGGTTAAATAATGGACATAAAAACTATAATTAAAAAACTATCTTTAGGTATAATGATTGGTTTACTAACATGTATAGAACTAATTGTTTTAGAGGTAGTAAAGGTGGAGATATTACATGAAGATATGTGATGGGGAGGGGAAGTTCTATGTAGTTTGTTTAGGGTGAAATCCTCTAAGGAATTTGAACCATGTAATGTGTCATTAAAATTATGTTCCATGTAAGGGTTCCCCTTCAAAACATAAAATGTGGACTATTAAAAAAATAAAAAAAATAAAGGCCCTTGTTCCATTCAGGTTAGAGGTAGTAAAAGGAGTGTTTCAAATGTAAAATGCTTTAGATGATGTATGAAAGGGAATTATTCAAATGAATTGTATTAATAATTTAACCAATCACTAGGCCAGACAAAGAATTTTATTTCTAATAATCAATCCTCTTGAATATCCTAAATAAATTTATTGAATCAGTAAGTGTTCCTAAGAGTTTTATTACTTATTTTGTTGGAGAGAAAATTTCTTGTGTAACAAAGTAATTATCCACATAATCTGTTTTATAGGAAACATGGCTATGTAGTTATAAAGTTACATCGTATATGGACAGGGGGTTCCCCATGCACATGACTAGTGACATCTTTAATTTTTTATCTTTTAATTATTTTAATAAGAAATTTATGACATTCAATAAAAAATATGAAGGTATGGTCAATTTTTTTTGGAGAAGTAGGTATTTGAAAATATATTATAAGTACTAAAGCACTATATGTGTAAGTATTAAAAAACATTTAATTAGCAAGTCATAATATTGGGAATATGGTATGAGTATAATGTTTGAAGATAATATATGTCTTGTTTATAAAGGAAAAATTATTTAAATTTATTCTAATTTAAAATAAAATATAGATTTTATAGGTTTTTCATAACTAACCATGAAAAATGAAAAAAATTAAATTATATAGAAACAAACCTCAATATTTTCCAAATAATTTTTGTATATGTTAATTTTCACTAGTTATAAATGTTGTAAAAACCTGGAAAGGATTTGGATCTTTTAAAATTTCAATATAGCATTTTTTAATGTTATTATTATATAAAAGTTAATAATCCCAATGACTATTTTTGAGAT
Organism: Viscum album; assembly: GCA_963277665.1. Lineage (NCBI taxonomy): Eukaryota > Viridiplantae > Streptophyta > Magnoliopsida > Santalales > Viscaceae > Viscum > Viscum album. The sequence continues at coordinate 16,456,747 of OY728158.1, forward strand.
TTCAATATGGTTATCACTACTAGAATCATAGAACTTCTTTATCTTGATTTACTTAGATATATGATAACATCTAGGTTAGGTAGGAAGATATATGCATTTTTAATGGTAGATGATTTCAGTATATTCACTAGGAATATGTTATTATACCATAAAAGTGAAACCTTAAAAAAGTATATAACTTTCTATAAAATAATTTAAAATAAAAAAATTCATTTAAATTCATCAATTATAAATGAAATAAGAGGATAATGTTTTGACTCATTCTTTGGTAAATTTTATGAATATAATGGAAATTTCTGTAAATTATCATCCCTTAGAACACCGTAAACAAATGACATTGTAGAGAGGGAAGAATTAACTAGTTTAGGAATGACAAGGACTTTACCTATGGAATTCATCCTACAAAATTATTTTTGGGATGAATTAGTTAACAATGAATTATATATCTTAAACATTGTCTAAATTAGTCACTTGTCAAATAAAACCCATATTAATTGTTTGAATAAAGGTAACATATGATATGTTACTATAATTTATTTGGATATATAGTTTATATTGTATATAATAATGATAATCTAGAAAAATTTCATCCTAAAATCAATGATGGATTTTTTAGGATATTCATATAATAGTAAATATTATAGATTATATAAAAAGTGAATTATATAAATAGAGGAAACTATATATGTAAATTTCATTAAAAAAATGAAAAATAAATTATAGATTATGTTAATTATTTTGTAGAATTTAAAGAATTCAGTTTTTAGGAAGACAAATAAAAAATAACAATGTATCAATTTATAGGGAACATATATCTTAACAATATGATCCTATAAATTGGAAAACACATAGAGGCCATTCATTATAAATAGTAATTGTAAAATTTGAATGTTGAATTTGGAATATAAAACCAGACTTAAATTATTTTGACAATTCCACCATTGTATCTAATATTATTCCTATTAAAATTAAATAATAATTAAAATATTCCAAAAAATATTAATGCAATGATACATGAACAATAAGAGTTTCATAGGAATAAAGTCTATAATCTAGTTAAGTTAACTAATGATAAAATATCTATAGGAAACAAATGGGTTTTTCAAAATCAAATGGATGATTCTGAAGATACAGTAAAAAATTATGCATTATTAATTTCCCATGGTTATTTAAAATATTAAGGAATCAACATTGATGATTCATTTTTATTTGTTTCAAGAATCTAATATATTCATATTTTATTAACTTTTACAATATTTAAAAAATTTTAAACCATTTCAAATGGATTTAAAGAGTAATTTTTTAAATGGTTTGATTTTAGAAGAGGAATACGTTAATCAAACACCTAGTTTCAAAAATTATAGTTTTATAAACCACATTTTCAAACTCTATAATTCATTATGTGGTCTAAATCAATATCCAAGAGCATTATATGTTAGACTGAAAATATATGTCTAAAAAATGATTTTAATAAGGGGATTATTGATACAAAAAGTTTCATAGTAGAAATTTATACTGATGTATTAATTATATAAATATATTTTGTTGATATTGTATTTGGACCAACTAATGAAATACATAGTAATTTTTTTTTCAAAATTAATGAATAATGAATTTGATATGATCTTAATGGGAGAATTAAAATTCTTCAATGGTCTTAAAATTTATAAAGAAAAGATGGTATTTTCCTAAATCATTGAAAATATTCTAATGGTTTTGTTAAAAAATTCATCCTTGATTTATGTAAAACTATGAGAACTTCTATCGGGAATAATTATAAATTGGATTTCAATGAATCTTGAAAGATAATAAATGATAAATTGTACATTGTAATGACATGAATCATTTTCTATATAACTGAATCAAGGCATGAAAATATTTTTACAATCTATATTTGTGATAGTTTTCAATATAACACAAAAGAAAGTTATTTAAAGTTTGTTAAATGAATAATTAGATATATTAAAGGAACTGTCAACACTGGTCTATTTTACTCTAACTAGAACTATTTTAATCTACTATCATTTCCTTATTTTAAATTTGGAGTATCAATACTTGAAAAGGGTATCACATTATTAATGTGTCACATATTAAAAAAATATTTAATATCATGGAGTTCCAAAAAGCAATTGTGAATTTCACTATCCATAGCTAAGGCTGAGTACATCTATTTTACTCCAATCCAAAATATTTTTATCTGCTATCATTTTTTTAATTCTAAATTTGGAGTGTGAATACTTTACATGGGGAGAACATTAGGTATGACTCACAAAGTTGTTTAATATTTAATATCATAGAGTTTTAAAAATAAATTATTAGTTTCTCTAACTACAACTAAGGCATAGTACATTATTACGACTAATCACTCATCTCAAACCCTATGGGTAAAACATAATCTATGTGATTTTAATGATTATATAGACAAAAATTCAGATATTTTTATATAGAAATTCTCAAAATTATATACTTAAATAACCTTTAAATTATTCTAGGACTAATAATATAGATGTTATATTTCACTTCATAATAGATCATGTAAACAAGGTGGATGTTTTTTTGAATAGGATTTTTTTGGAAAACATATGTATTATAAAACTAGATATCACGGGGTTTTAAAAATTAATTTTTCAACTGGGAATGCTAGAAATTTAATTTTTGTAATCAATTTAAACTATATGTTATTGATTTTATATGTCTACTATTAAGAATTGTTTTTATTTAGGGGTAGTTATTCTATATTTAACATTTTTTGTACTGTTTTTAATAATATTTTTTATCTATTTATACTTTTTGATAAATATAAAAAGGGGGAGATATTTGCAGAGAATACTTGAGAGATAATTGTGGATTTTTTAAAACTAATAATTAAATTTTTTTTAAATTAAGAAAAGGGTGAGACAGTTTTCTGTGATATTTTTGTTTAATTTTTTTTAACATTTCAATATTTTATTTTAATTTATTTAATTATTTTCTATCTATGTTTTATAATAATTTTAAAAATTAAAATTATAGTTTTAATATTTTATTACATATATTAAATAACATCTTTAATTTTATTTATTGTGTTTATTGAATTTTTATTTTGACTTTAGTAATAAAATGGGACATCCTTGACATTACCACATAGGACAAGCCAATTGACTACTCATAAGAGGCCCGAGGGTCAACCTGATGGGTGAGAAATTTTATGGACCAACTAAGGGGGAATGCATACCCAACCGGGGCTTGTATTGTCCCATGAAAGGTATACACATAGCGATCCCACATGGAGGATAGTGGGACAACATAGGTCTATGCCAGCTCGTGTGGCCCTTATGTGTGGGTTGTGTAATGGGTGATGAACCCCACAGATAGATCAATGGTATGCGGAATGGATTGGTTAATATATAAGTTGAATCCACTCTATAGGGTACAATGGGGCATGCAAGCATTGCTCCTATATTGTTAAAAATATGGACATTGTTTTGACCATCTAATCCATTTCATAATAGATATCTCATGGATTTGGTGCTTCTCTTCTTCTGAGGGTTTTTTATTCTTCCTCTAGACCCTTAACAATATTATTGTATGTAATGTTTCTTCATTCCAATCATCCTTGATAATTCCAATCTATTTGGTGATCGAGACATTAAGTTAGATATGTTGAGTTTACATTCATGCTTGAGATCATTAAAAGAAATTGATACTACCAAGGTCATTTGAATAATCTTGGTGGTTTTTTGGATTCACAATAAATTGTTTAGTTTGAAGATTATTCAAGAAATTGAAGAACCATTCTACAGTGAAGTGCAAGAACCACTGGACTCTGTTCCTGGATGGTTGATCGTTTCATCAGTCGTAGCTCCACCCAAATATTTATTTCCAATGGAATATCATTTCTCAACAACAATATTATTATATAACATGTCCAATTGAAGTATAACTGTTCAATCATTAAAAAACCACGATGGTAGAAGGACCCTATAATGGTAGCACCATCCATATATCTTCATCCAATAATATTATTTCTACTTCCCATGCATTGATGGTTTGTCACAACTGTGCTCAATGGTTTTTCCTCTTATGTAATGATATCACACTTTAAAGGTGATAAAATATATTTGAATGGTAGATCATACCAAATGCTATATCATTGAACAATAGATCACTAAATGACATATCTTACGAAATTGAAGATCAATGGGATGATAAATTCTCTGCAGTAGTAACCAACTATTACTTCCTCGTATATTTTTATTGAATAATTTTTTAGAAAATCTATTATTCTAATTTAGAATTATTAAATCAATTTAAATAATGTAATTGAATTAAAATATTTTAATTACTATTTTATTTATTATATTTTTATATAATATATTTACATATATTTATATATATTTTTAGATAATTTATATTCAGATTTAAAATTGATATTGTATTTATGATACTCTATTTTTGATAATTTTTTATACTACAATAAACTTAATGTTTATTATTTTTATTTTATAGGTTTTATAAATAAATATTATATATGTTATTTATAAAATTATTACTCGATGTATTATGATATTATTTAATATAGAAACAAAGTGCAAAAAATATTTGATATTAAGGCAGGTATTTCTAAAATATGGGTTAAAAGTATATTTATAGGTTTATTATTTTCAAAATGCATATTAATGTGATTTATAAAAAACCAACTCTTTATTACACATTAATTCATGATTTATTATGTAAAACTACACATAATAAAACATGAAAGATCAAGAAGTTTAGTGCCTTTTTTATTTGGGTACATATCATAACATCTTGAACATGGAATACAACCAAAGTGTTGAAAACTTCCTTAACATTATTCTAACATTTCATGGAATTTAAAACTACCCAAGGGTATCTTGAGAACATACATAAGAAATGGGTGATCTAAATATCCTAGTAAAGGAATAAAAATGTCATAACATGAATAAAGTAATACATGTTTGACTATAGTAATTTCAATGGATCATAAAATGGATTATAAATAAAAATTAAAAACAAGATATGAGATAACATGATAACATAAAGGCAATATGAAAAATGTGGAAACAACCTAAAATAATGAATTATAAACATAGTTAAAGGATAACTTACAAGAATAAATAATAGAAGAAGCCTTGTTTTATATTTGGTTAACTCCTTAATCCATTTTATGACATCTCATTAGACTAGGACATTACCCAATGAATTGCAGTGCTAAATAATTCCAAGTGAAACCGTGACCTTTATTTCATTACGATACTTATGTGTACCATATAGATCAAAAAAATTGGATTCATTCAACATAAAATATTATTAAAAAATAAAATGTTTTGAAATATATACATTTACGTTCCCAATAAATAATTTTAAGTACATAATGGTGAACACCATTCATATGAAAAGGGTACGATTATTCACTAAACAATTGTTTCGCATGAAAAATTATGGGGAAATTTCATCAGTATAACTAGTGTGTATGAATGTTTATGGGAGGGATTTATCAGAGTGAAACCGGTATACCATCAATTATAACTGAATTTTACAACTAGGGGTATTTTTAATAACATATCCCATAATAAATAAATAAGATAAATGACATAAGGTAAAGAATATACATGAATAAAGAAGAGAAAGGGAGGTTCCCTTACCTAGAGTGTGTGACACAAAATTATTTTCAGGGGATTCTTTAGAGCATGGGGGATCCATTGGAGGACTCTAGAGAGTAGAGGGATGAGTAATGATCTAATAGAAATATTTTGAGTGAAGATAAATAGGATCTGGGGGGGGGGGGGGGTTATATAGGATATGGGTGGAGAATTATTTATTATTTCTCAAACTTTGGGTTTGGACTCTATATAATAAAAAAACCACAAAGCTTACCATGGAATGTACTGATGGTTTCTACTAAATGGTAGTGGTTTTCATTATTTTATAAGTTAAATTGTAATGTCCCAGAATTTCTATATAATTTTATTTATTTATATGGAATTATTTTGAGACTGAAAAATTTAATGGAACATGATTATGAGGCGCAGAATGATTCGTCGAAAAATTTTAACCTCTATATAGCATGCCTGAACATTTTTCCTGAAAAAGTGGAATAAATATTAAATGGGTGCCCAAATCATAAATTTGAGGACATCATTGCATTCCGGATAACGGGTTTACCCTATGCGCGACTTAAGTTTAGTCGGCATAGACCTCCAGTGAGAAAACCAAAAAATGGCATAACCATAAATAAAATAATGAAATAAAATTATTCTATTTTTCAAATGCTTATAACACATGAATGGTGAATCGATTTAAAATCCTGAGACCACTGCTGAGCTCGTGAGGGTATGATTTCCTTAGGTAGATCCTAACATTGGTCGGCGCGGGCCAACAACGGATGTTAGTTTTTGGCTGTAAATAAAATAATTAAGTAACATTTATTTTATTGTCTAATCCTTATTACTTGTCAATGGTAACTCAAATTGAAAATACGAGAGTACTGCTGAGACTATGGGGGCGTGTCCCCCTTAAGCGGAGCCTAGCTTCGACCAGTGTAGGTCAAGAGTGACTATTAATAATTTTTGAATGTTTTAAAGATATGTTCAGTGAATGTGCAAGCTGGATTTTCTATATTTCAACTAGTGCATGGATTAAAATTATGAGGGTACCATTGGATTCTTAGTGCTGGGATTTGATTAGGTGAAGAAAAAATTCAATCGGAAAGGGTGAGACAAAAAAGATAATTTTTGTACATTTTAGAAAAAAAAATATAAAATAACTAACTGAGTTATTTTATTCTTTCTAAAACCGTTGAGTGGCAGATGGAGGGACTGCAGTGTAATGATGGAAATTAAATAAGATACATTTTATGAGACATCAATTTGTATGTGTAACCGCAACATTTGTGGATTAAAGGTTCGTTAATTGTGGTTCATTAATAAACCATATTAATGAACGCTTCATTGTGCCGTTTTTTCTTTTTTAATCAAACCATTGGCATGGGAATTGAGAACCCATGAGATGAACCTATGATGAAATGATGAAAACATTCCTCTCCAATAAAGAATGTCGAACACATGATGAATGTCAGGGGAATAGATCTGGGGATCGATGAACAATAACGAATGACTTTGAACTTGGATTCCTTCCATCGTCCACAACAGATTCCACCAAATACAGGTAGGGGATTTAATTGATATACATGTTTAATATCCCTCTTTCCCTTTCTCTAATAATATTAAGAATTTGGATCAATAGAACAACTGGTTGATCCACATTTATATCTTTATTGAGGGACATTTTTATGGGGTTTCATTATGGGGTTTTAATAATTATTATTCCTTCCCATGTTTAAGTGCTAACGTGGAGGGTGCATGCCAATCCGAACAAGGACCTGACCCTTTATCATTATTTTTTATGTGATTTCTTTATGTGTGACTGATAAATGAAGAAGAAAGATGAATTTAAGATACACGCAGAGAAGGTGGTGACCCGGGAGGCCCGTAGGCACAGACAGGAATGAAAACTGACCACTGGAGTATCTCCGGTGGCTCACGGAAGCAACCATGGGATCAACACCATAGGAAGTGTTGACTGGCCAAGCTGGATGCATGGAGGAGCAGTCCCCACAGGCGCTCTCGCACCGTGGGGGGATCTTAGCCCCCTTGGATGGTCCAATGGCCGGCTCTAGCGGGCCGTTTCGGATGGGGGGGCACTTGCACTGCCTGCTGGCCGAACCCGACGTACCGCGTCCGGTCGGTGTGTCCAACAATCGACTGACATCTACGCAGGATGGGTTTTCAATGTGGGCCGAACCAACCAGCTGGGTTGGGTCTTTCAAGCTGGAGGGACCCACTGGCCTTGTCGGACCCCTACCAAACCTGAACCCTATAGGTCCCATTTTGCTAAATTGGGTGTATCGCGCAAAACGAGCATCTGATTGACACTCCATTAGCGAGGTTAAGACCCTTTAAATGAAGAGGTCCATTTGAGATACTCTAATTGAGTTTTTGAAAAAGTTTTAGTACATCTAGTTTGGATCAGACTCAAAAACAACTAGGCCATATTTACATTTAAACCTATATCTTACAGACTAAGCATCTGATCAACGCACCGTCTGTCATGTTGGAAACCTTATGAAAAATCCATATTTCATGTTACTTCTTATAGAGACTTCATGGAATTTGAAATAAGACCAGTGGATTGAAGAGAGTTTTCTTGGGATATCAAGTACACCAAGTGTGGAAAATCTTGTGGCTGGATATCATGTGAAGAGCGACCCTATGTGGATCGGTATGAGAGAAAACATTTGTGGATCGTGATTAGAGCTACCCTCTATGGATTCGAAGTTGTGCGACCCTATGTGGATTTATAGTAGTGCAACCATGTGTGGATCGATAGTAGTGCCACCCTATGTGGATCTACATTTGTGAAACCCTATGTGGATTGATAATAGACCGACCCTATTTGGATAGACAGTAGTGATACCCTCTGTGTATTGACAGTAGAGGGACCCTGTGTGGATCGATAGTTGATCAAACCTGTGTGGATCAACAATTCATGACCCTTTATGGATCAGAAGTAGAACCTATCAATGTAATAAAATGATCCAGATCAAGACTAATAATCTTTATTCCTTTTCTATAAGTTGTATACATAGTGTGAGGTGTCTTTTACTTAGTGATATCTGATTGAGATCATGATTTGTGGTTTTTAATTTGAGGAATTCTGAGAGAACTTTGAGGGTCACGAGGTGCCTACTGAGTACTGTTTTACTCACCCCTGCACGGGCTTCGGCCGCACCTTGTTGTGTCTTGTGCAGACCATGTACAACATAGCTGAGACAAGAGGAGCCAGGGCTAGATAGTTCTCGAAGGTGATTGACAGATATGGTGATCGACAGTGAGGGCAGGCGACGAGCTGTACCTACCCTTCATGTAGGATCCTAGGTGGACAACCTATGGATCATGTTTTCCCCTTTCCGATGTACTTTCTTTTCTTTTGGTCTTATATACTAGCACCTTTACATTTTTTACTTAATTTTACTCTCAGTGGTGGTTTTTAGTAGTGGTTATACTTTCCCTTTTTCCGTTGTGTTTTAATTGTAAGCAGTGTGTACCTTGTTTGTGTGTGTACAAGTTTTAAGTCAATGCCTTCCATTATTGGGTTTTTCCATTCCGGTGGCAGTCGCCAAACCCTAGCCTATGGATGGCGGGCATGGGGTAGTCATGACATGGGCCCCGAGGGATGGGTCCTCAAAAGGTGGTATCAATGGCGTAGTCAGTTCTACCAGAATAAATAAGAGTCTGTATTTTCAATGGAGCAATAATGTTTAGTGTCTTGAGTATAGATTATAGTTTGGGGAGTCCAATGTTGGTGAGGTGGCCGGCGTATCCATACACCAGGACCCTGAATTCTGATTTCTGACTAGGTACACGAAAACACTATTTGCATGTGTTTTGAAAATGGTTTTCTTTTGATCTATTTTTAGTCATCTCACTAGGTATAACTTATTGAATGTAGTTCATATTTATTATTTTTAAGATTCCTCTATGTAGATATCCAGCTATGATTCCCATGCCTGACTATCAGGATGGTCAACAGAGTGATGAGGCTTCAGTACAAGGACTGTTTCCCTAGATGGTACCTTCGGGAGGTGTCCCAATGATACCACTTCCCATTGGATAGTAGTTAATATCGGTTCTACTCGTAGTGGACACATGTAGGGTCAGTGCCTTAAACAAGTTTTAGTGATAGATAACCCTTAGGTTCTGAGGTGAGCCCGAATCACAGGTGGATAAGGACTGCATTGAGGTTGTGATCGAGTTTCTATCTAGCCAAGGCTCCATTGGATCAGATGGAGGTCCTGCATGTGAGCATTCAACATTGCTCAACAGGGCGATGAAAGGGTTTAGATTACCCCTATTTTTATGATGATGTGAATTTTCAAGGGATAGATCTAGAGAAACTTCTTCAGAGAAGGTGGGATCATTCCATAGAAAGATATGAGGTTTGTGTTCCCAAGAGTATCTATAGCTTTGACATGACGACATGTTGGTGACTAAGTATTTGTCGAGGTGGACCGACCATTCCAGGCACTCGATGAATATGATACGACAAGTGATTTAGGTCTCAAACCTCTGAGAAAGACGTGTTTAGGGACATCTGATGTATAACTATTCCTTCTGTGCATTCCTACTTATGTTAAGGTCCTAGAAAGAACATTTGTGGTTGAAAATTATTTGGTTGAGGAGATACAACCAGTGAATTTCAGTATTGGTAAAGTAGGAAACTGATGTTAGTCTCAATGTCTTGGATGTGTAAAATGTTTCAGAAAGAGGAAGTGATAGGGATAGATGAATCTGTAGGGTATCAAACAAGGAATAGGTGCTAGGATAGAAGAAACAGGTGGTATACATTTTGACATGTTACAATCAGCACCCCAATGTGGCCCCCACCAGGCTTAGGGAGCTGGAGGACATAAGAAGAGAGTAGTAACATGCAGTCCTGGAGAATGAACCAAGGGCAATAGGAATGATTCATGATATGGTATATGTCTTCTACAAGCTACCATATTAGTATAAATAGGTACTAAAAATTCCTTCTTGTCATAAATCTTGTTCAAGACCTGGAGTTTCCGATTAATCCGTTGACCTGATCCTTAAGTTTGGAGATACCTATGGGAGGAGACTTGATAATAACACTTATATCATTGGTGTGATCTGACGCCCGAGGTGAGAGTTTTAGTTGGATCCTCTTGGTGGAATTGTGTAGTCTTTATGAAATTAGTCTAGGTATGGATTAGTCATCCACAGTTCATTCATAGTTTTTCTATTTTAGGAAAAATTATATGGTATATTTTCAGCATTGGAATAGGGATTTCCTTGGTCGGAAAAAAGGAAACCCATACCGCATTGGATAAACTCATTCATAGGAGAGTGCATTTGATTAGTCTTGATCCGTCTAGCCTTAACATTGTGGCAGTAGGTGTTTTGAGTTTTCATCTCCCAATTTTAGTGGCGGATTACGAGAATGTACTTTCCAAATATGTTTCTAAGATTATCTCCCCATTGGGGGAGGGAATTTTATATCATTATACACCCTAATATGGCATCGATATCAACATCAGTATATCAGAGGAGGTTTTTAGAGATTCATAAGAAGGGGTCGTAGGTGGATGACTTGTAGAGGAATGAATTAGTAATACCAAGTGTCTGAGGTTATGTGTGGAATACCAAAAAACTTAAGCTATTGGTCATGGAGTACGGGTACCAAATACCAAATGGTCTATGGGAACATCAATCAATTATAGGGGATAGAAATTCATGTATATGGAAAGGTGATCATAGGAATTTTAGTAGTTGACATAGTGGTGATGGTTGGAGTTCGTTCAGGAATATGACTTTGAGATAGTATATACTTCTGGGAAGGGGGAAATGGTGGAAGATGTGCTTAGTAGGAGTTCTGGTTTACAACTACTAAGTGAGGAGATAGAGAAACTATCTAAGTTTCCGATATCCTTCATGGATGATTATAGAGAAGGTTACCTTCAGTCTATGACTGTCACTCCCCCACTCATTCAGTGATTTAAGGAGGCACGTATTGTGGAAGTTGACTATGACACCCAATGTGATCACATATCCTCACGAAAGGCTCCTGGTAGATTTTCGATAGGTGGGGATCACATCATCCTTCTTAGATGATGCACCATGGTACCAGTTACATTACGGGAGGAGGTGTTGATGGAATTCCATACATTCGATTTGGTGGTACATCATAGTGGGGGGAAGATATACCAGTACCATCGGTTTCAGTACAGGTTTACAAGGATGAGGAAAGCGGCGATAGAGTTTGTTTCATGATGCCTCGTTAGCAAGTGAAAGATGAGAATTAGGTTCCATCATGCTTGGGCACTACTTTTACCTCTAGAAAAATGGTCAGACGGAGTGAACCATTCCGACCGTAGAGGACATGCTTCGTGATTGTGTCCTGGATTTTGGTCATAGATAGAAGGACCACCACCACTTGTGGATTTTTTGTACAACAATATATATCACTCCACCATTGGAATGGAACTGTTTGAGTCCTTTTATGCGTGGCCATACAGATCACCTCTATACTGGACAGACCCATGGCAGTCAGGACTCATGGGTCCAGAGATGGTACGAGCTACCACTGAGAAGGTATGGATCACCCAAGAGTGGATGAGGACTACACAGATCAGACATAAGTCTTATGCCGATAGGAGATGGACACCTTAGAATTCAATTAGGGAGACCATGTTTTCCATCGGGTCTTACCCCGTCGAGTATTGTTGAGATTTGGCCATGGTGGAAAGAAATCACTAAGGTTCATCAAACCTTTTTAGATCCTTAGCAGAGTTGGAGAGGTGGCATATCACCTATCTCTTTCTCCATAGATGAACTAGGTGCACGATGATTTTCATGTGTTGAAGCTGTGAAGGTATATACATGATACATCACACAAAATCGACTGAGGCGATCTAGACATTGACGATGGGGTGACGTTTGAGGAGTTCCCAGTGGAGGTAGAGGATCGACGGGGGTGGGTCCTTCATGGATGGTCGATTCCTCTGGTGCACTTTCGAGGGAGCATGAGAATCTATAAGAGATCACAAGGTAATGGGTGGCTCAGATTCATGCTTAGTACACCCCCAACTTGTTTGATTTTCCTTTATTTTTGATTTTGGGGATGTAAATCCATATAGTGGGGAGAATATTATGTCCTAGAATTTCCGTACATATTTTTTATTTATATGGAATTATTTCAAACCAAGAAACTTGAAGACACATGATTTCAAGGCCCAGAGTGCCCAGAATTATATGTCGAAAAATGTTACGCTTTAAATAGCGTATGTGAGATATTTTCCTGAAAAAGAGGAATATCTTTTAAACGGGTTCCTAGATAAAAAATTCTAGGGCACCATTACATGAGTATTTTAGTTTTACCATAGGTGCGACTTAATATTTTTCAGCACAGATCTCCAGTGGGAAAACCTAAAAATGGCATTACCATAAATAAAATAATTAAATAAAATCATTTTACCTTTCAAATGCTTATAACTCACAAACGGTGACTCAGATTAAAAATATGAGACCACCACTGAGTTCACGAGGGTATGATTTCCTTAGGGAGATCCTAACATTGGATGGCGCGGGCCAATAGTGGATGTTAGTTTTTGGTTATAAATAAAATAATTAAGTAACATTTATTTTATTTTCAAATCATTATAACTCTTAAATGGTAACTAATATTGGAAATCTGAGAGTACCGCTGATCTCATGTGGGAGTGTTCCCCTTAGGCGGAGCCTAACCTCGACCAATGGGGGTCGAGGGTGACTGTTAATAATTTGTGGACTTTTCTTATAGTATGATCAGTAAAGGTGAAATCTAGATTTTATATAATTGTAACCGGTGATCAGATTGAAATATTGAGGGCATTGATGGATTTGTAGCACTGAAATTCTCTTAGGTTAAGCATAACATTGACTATCAAGGGTCGGAGGAAATAGTTAAGTTTTGGACTTTTCAGAAGAAAAAAAATAATAAAATAACTAAATGAGTTATTTTATTTGTTCAGAAACCATTGAGCGAATGATGGCAGGACTGTAGTGTAATGACATACATTAAATAAGATATATTTAATAACACGTCCCTTTGGATGTGTAACAGTACCATTCGTGGAATAAAGTTTCATTAATTGTGGTTCATTAATAAACCATATTAATAAACTCAATGTGGTGAAGTTTCTCTTATTTAATCAAACCATTGGCATGGGAATTGGGAACCCATGGGAGGAACCTCTAAAGAAACAGTGAAAGCTTTATCTCTAACGAAGAACGGCGGATGAATGACAACCATTGGGGGAATCGATCTGGGGATCGACGAACAATGATGAACATCTTTAAACAAAGATTAATTCCATCATCCACAACAGATTCCACTGAATATATGTAGGGGGTTTAATTGATTTATTTGTTTAATATCCCTCGTTCTTGTTCTTGAATAATATGAATAACACAGATCAACCGACCAACTGGTTGATCCGTGTTTCATTCATTATCACGGGAGGTTGTTGTAGGGTTTCATTATTGGTTTTTATTAATGAATATATTTTCACATGTTTTTGAGCTAATGCGGAGGGTGAAGGCTAATCCGAACAAGGCCCAGACCCTCTGCACTTCAAGCATTTTGTGCGTTCTTTAGGAATGACTAGGAAACGAGGTATCAAGACAACATTAAGAGCCTCACAGAGAAGGAAACAACTCGGGAGTCCCGTAGGTGAAAAAGGGAAATAAAACAGACCACCAAAGCAGTTATGGTGGCCCATAAAAGCAACCACTGATACGACACCACATGTGGTTTCGGTCGGCTGATCCGGCCAAATTAGAGGAGAGGTTCCCGCAGGAGCTGTGACCAGCAGGGCTACTGCGGGTGGAATGTCGTGGCACCGTCGCACCACATGGGGAGTGGAGCGGCCTACTCAGGCTGCTTGGATGGACTAGCGGTCAACTCTATCCATCCATTTCGGAAGGGTGAGGATCCTCGCTGGTGCAGCTAGCTAGATGAACCGGATGCCCCGCGTCTAGTCGGTGCTTCCAATAACCGGCCTGCATCTGCGTGGGACAGGTTTTCCTGGTAGGCCGAACCAGCAGGTCGAACTAGACCAATGGGCCGTGCTAGATCCACCAGTTGGGCCGGGTCCGCCAACCAAGCTAGTCCTACCACTTGGGCCAAACCCCTATTGGACCCAAAACCGATAGGTCATGTTTCACTAAATTGGGCGTATCTCGCATACCGAGCATTTGATTGACGCACCGTTAACGACGTGAGGACCCACGAAATGAGGTGGTACTTTTGAGATACTCGACATGAGTTTTTGAAAAAGATTAAGTATGGCTAGGTTGGATCAGGCTCAAATCAAACTGGGCCCTATTTACCTTTTTGCCGATATCTTACAGACTGGACATCTGATCGATGCACCGTCTATTGCGTTGGAACCCTTATGAAAAGGTGGTCCATCGAGTTACTTATACGTGAGAATTTGTGGTAGTTGAAATATTTCCAATGGATTGTGGAGATTTTTCTTGGGAACTCAAGCACACAAAGTACAGGAAATCATGTGGTTGGATGTCATGTTAAGAGTGACCCTCTGTGGATCGGTAAGAGAGGAACCCTTTGTACATCGATAGTAGACCAACCCAGTGTAGATCAGTAGTAGTGTGAACCTATGTGGATCCCTTGTAGTGGGACCCTATGTGGGTCAACAATAGTGTGACCGTGTGTGGATCGAGAGTAGTGCGACCCTGTATGTATCAATAATAGAGTGACCTTGTGAGGATTGATTATAGTGCGACCCTTTGAGGATCAATAATATAGAGACCCTATGTGGATGTCTAGTAGAGATACCTTGTCTGGATCGGTAGTTCTGTGAACCTTCGTGGAATGATAGAAGAACCTCTCAACAGAATAAAATGATATAGCTTAAGAATAATCATCTTTATTCCTTTTCTCTAAGTTGTATACCGTGTGAGAGATGTATTTTACTTAGTGATTTTAGATTGAGATCATGCTTTCTGATTTTTTCCTTTACAAAATTCTGAGAGATCTTTGGGGGACTTGGGGTACCTACTGAGTATTGTTATACTAACCCCTACACTGGATTCTCCCACACATTGTTTTGTCTTGTGCAGACCACAGATAGCTAAACTAAGATTTGAGGAGCCAGGGCTAGATGGTTCTTGAAGGTGATTGAAATACGTGGTGAGAGGAAGTAATGGAAGATGACGAGTTGTACCTACCCTTTAGGTAGGATCCCTGGGGGAAAACTTCTGGAGCACGTTTTTTCCTTTTTGTTGTAATTTCTATCCAATTTCTCTTGTATGTTGGACCCTTTATGTTCAGTACTTAAATTTACACTCATTTGTGTTTTTTTGTAGTAGTTGTACTTTCCCTTTTTCTATTGTGTTTTTCCTGTATGCAGTGTGTACCTAGTCTGTGTGTGTGTTGGTTTAAACACAATGCCTTCCCTTTTTGGGTTATACCTTTTTTGGTGATAGTTACCAACCCCTGGGTTATGGAACGTGGGCTTGGGGTAATCATGACATGGGTCTCGAGGGACGGGTCATGAAAAAAAGTTCCGAATATAACATAATAATACCCTTGGTAATGTGGAAGTGAGTCATACTATTACAACAATAATTTTAAAACATTAAAATATTTTAGTGGTTTGGGAGGATTCATAAAGACTTTATAAAATTAATCAAATAAATATAAATTGAAATTATTTTAAATGTAAAAATATATTTGGTAATTTATACCATTTATATTATTTATTTCATCAATTTTGGGGAAATATGATTACATAATAGACACCATATATTTATACAGTATTTAATTATTAACTAAAAATTCGATTGCATCCGAAAATTATTACAAAATTTATATTAGATAATTTATATGTTCTGATTCCAAAAATAGAATTCATTTTATTTTAATAATATTCAAAATATGTGAATTCTTCACTTTTAAATTATAATTAAAATTTATTGAGAAGTATTGGTTTTTTTACAAAAATAGTTTTTGAACCCTTATAAAAATAAAATTTGACATCAAAAAAATCATTTGATCATTTATATTTAATAAAAATTATTTAATAATACTATTTAAAAAAAAGTTTAATTAAAAAAATCACTTCTTCAAATTTAATATATTTATTGAATATTACCCAAAAATATGATTTGTGTTTTATTGTCTCAAAATATAATTTTTATCAAACTAATTACTTAATAATTTCTAATTAATAGAAAATAAACGATAAATATGACCACAATTTCAATGAATGAGAAATTCTAATATTCATAATTTTGGGGTAACTTTTTTATAGTTTCTATTAAATTAATTTTACCCTTAATTAACCTATATTCCATTTATAGTGGTAATAATTATTAACCAGAGCAAGTATTCATATTATTCAAAAATTTAGTTTACTTTGTTAACTAATATTAATTAGGATTATATAAAATTTGGAATCCATTTTATGAAAACCAATTCATATAGGTGGAATAAATTAATTTAAAATAAATCCCTCAGGATTGGTGGAGAGCAGTTTTCCAAAAAACTTGTTTTTAAGGAAATGGTGTTTTTTCTTTAACTAGAAAACTAATAACATTTATTATATTAATTTAAATTATAATGATAGATATGTAATTTAGAAATTTCTTCAAAATATGTTCTATTCAGGTATTATTCTAATTAATTATATTTGAGATGAATTATACCATTTAAAATAGTTTTCAAAAAATGTGTTTTTAATCTTAAAAAACATTTATTAAAATCTAGTATAGTGATGATATATATGTAATTAATTGAATTAAATATTACAAAATAATAGTTACGTTACCTTTAAATCTATTTAATACAGTATTGGTACTTATTTACTACATAATTTATCAAAAGTAATGGTAATTTTATTTAAAACATTATTTTTGACTATTCATTGAAAAATATCTATATTATTAAAAAAATCAATTTATATTAATCAGGACATGATGATATAAAAAATGGACCTAATGTTTTCAAATAAAATTATAATTTTTCTGGAATTAATTATTATATATTTTTTCATTAAAAGGAAAAAAATAAATTTTGAAGAAAACTCATTTCCATGAACCAAAAAGACATTATGAAAAGTTGATTGTGTATTTACTAATAATTTATCTATATAGTTATGTTTAATATATATATATCTCTCTCATAAATATATTAGTCCTAATAATATCCATAATTTCAATGGAAGGGGTAAATTGATTATATTTAAATAACATTTATTTGGGGTCAGTGCTGCATATCACCTTCACTAGAGAATACAAGTATCTTTTTTAAAAACATTGGGTATTACATTCTCACCCATTTATTAAATTTCATCCTTGTAATTTTATTTGATCTTAGTTATTCCTATTCCCATACATTCAATAGAATAAAAATAAAATTATGGATTATTAATTTTAAAATATTAAACACAAAATGATAATCTAATGAAATTAAAGTGAAAACATATAAATGAAATTTATTTCCTTTACAAATAAATTTATATACTTAAATATATAGTATTCTTGGTATATTTACTAACATATATTCTTATAGTAATTTTTTTGTTCCCATAATAACGATATGAGATTGAAAATTTACCAAAGAATATCCCCTTGGAGTGTCAAACTAGGTGTGTAGCAAAGCCCATTGTCGTTCAACAGTTATTTGTTTTGTCTATTTCAATGAAGTGTTTTCGGGGTTTACCTATATATAAATCTATTCCAGATCCACATCCACCTATAGTATCTAGATATATATATAAGTCATAAAAATCACTCTATAGTTACCAAAATTTATGTTTTTTTAAAACATAGTCTTATCTCTATGTCTTTTGATAGAGTTTTCTAATCCTAATCCTAAAATTAATAAAAATTTCATTTCCTACCAAATTTAAAAACCTTTCTCTTTGTTAAAAATTAATTTATTATTTACTAAATAAAAGTACAAATAATACAACTTAGAAGGCCGAGAAATATAATGTCTTTTGTAATTATATAAATAGCATAAAATCATGAACATGGGAAACAATGGTATTATTTAAAACCTCATTAAGATTTTTCTAAAATTACATTGCTTCTAAACCTGCACATGATATCATGGGGAAATACATAAGAAATGTGTTAGATAAATATCCTAGTAAATAAATAATAATTTTATAACTTGAAGAAACTAATTAATGTTATAAAATATGAGTATCAATGGATCATATAAGGGATGAGAATCATAAAAATGAACAATATGACCTGATATAGCATGATAACATAAAGGCATCATGGGAAATGTATAAATAACATAAAACATTACATAATAATCAATGGTCAAGGATAACTACAAAGAAATCATGATGTAAAATTCTAGTGATGGATTTAGTTCACCCCCTATTCCCTTTCAAGAAGTCCCATGTGACTAAAATATTTCCCAATGTATTGAACCACTATATAATTATGAGAACAACCGTCACATTCATTTCATTATCATGCTTAACTGGTCCACATAGATCATACAACTTAGATTAATTAACGTTAATATTTTATTTCATTATCAAGTATTTTGGAATATATACATTTAAGTACCCAATAAAAAAGTAAAATTTCATAAAAGTGAACACCCTTGTGAGAAAATGGGTACAATTATTCACTACACAATTGTTTGTCCTGGAAAATCACATAGAAATTTCAGCAGCATAACGATGGTGTATGAATGTTCATGGAAGGGGTTGATGAGAGTGATATTGGTCTCTCACAATTTATAAACAAATTTTATATTAATTGTGATATGGAATAACATATTCCATCGTAAGTAAATGATGATAAAATATATAAATTAATGAAGATACTTGAATAAAGAGGAGAAATGGAGGATCCCTTACACTAAGAGTGTGATACCAAATTTATGAGAGGGTATTCCTAAGAGTTTTCAGGAACCTATAGAGAAATATATAGATCATAGAAAAGTGTAAGGATGCTCTCAAATTATTTTTAGTGATGATAAATGGGATCCAGTGTGGGTATTTATAGTACATGAGTGGGGATTTATTTATTCTTTATCAAACAAATTTTTTGAATCTTTATTATAAAATATCCAAAACCAAAAAACATACCATGGTTTTTCCCAAGTATTATGACAAATGGTAGTGGATTTAATTATTGTATATGTCCATGGGATTAACATAAAAAAATAATACACTTATAGATGTGGAATTTATTCATACTCTTAAAGATATGACTTAAAAAAATGAAAAATATATTAATGGTTTTGGAGGATTCAAAAAGGCTATATATAATTAATCAAATAAACATAAAATAACAATATTTTAAATGGAAAAAATATATTTGGTCAGGAATACCATTTATAGTATTTATTACATCACTTTTGGGTCATTATGATGTCATAATACACACCATATATTTATATGGTATTTAATTTTTACCTGAAAATCAGATTATCTTATAAAATTATGAAAAATTTACCATTGGATAATTTCTATGTTCTAATTCCAAAAATAATATTAATATTCTCCAAATAATTTTAAAAATATATACATTTTCACTTTTGAAATGTGAATTGAAGTTTATACTAAAATGCTGAGTTTTTTAGAAAATAACAATCTTTGAACCCCTATAAAAATTATTATGGACTCCATTAAAATTGTTTGATCATTTATATTTGATAAAAAAAATTATAATAATATTTCAATGAAATATTGTTTAATTAAAAATTAAATCAATTAATCAAAATGAATTTCTATATTGAATATTATCGAAACATGAAATTTGTGTTTCATTATATGAATATTTAAATTTTATCAAACCAATTATATATTAATTTATAAAGTAAAAAAAAGAATAAATAGGAAAATAATTTAAATGATAATTTAATATAAGTATTCATACTATTATGGTTACTTTTTTTTTTCTAGTTTCTATTTAATTATTATTACCCATAATTTATAGATATTCCTTTTACTATGCTCATAAATATTTACTAAAATTACTATTCTTATTATTCAAAAATTATGTTTCCTTTATTTCCTAATATTAATTATTATTATTATTTAAAATTTTGAATACAATTTATTAAAATCAATTCATATAGGTTGAATAATTTAATTTAAAATAAAACATGCAAGCACAATAGAAATCAGTTTTCCAAAAAATGCATTTTTCAACGAAATTATGATTATACATTAAAGATATAACTTTTAATATTAATTTTATGAATTTAAATGAATAAATATAGATATTTAATATTAAAATTTAATGGAAATAATTTATAATTTGGTATTATTAAATTTAATTATAATGGATAAACATTATACATTTTAAAATAGTTTTCAGAAAAATATCTTTTAACCCTAAAACTAAAATTGCATTGAAATCTAGTATAAATACGATTCAAATGTAATTAATTAAATAATTATAACTAAATAATACTTATTTTAAATTTAAATAAAAAAAATTATTGGCACTTTTATCTTACATAATTCATAATGATTAATGACATTTTTACATAAAAAAATAATTGTCACTATTCACTAAGAAGTCAATATTATTCAAAAAATCCCAAAATTTCACCCAACATTAGTAATGATATGATGATATAATAGTGGTTCTCATTTTATCAATTTTATTTTCATTTTTTTAATATAATTATAATATATTTTAAATAAAAATAAATAAATAAATTTTCATGAAAACATATTTTGAATAACAAAAACTAATTATAAAAAAATAATTGATTATTTTCTAAGAATTTATAAATATATTTAGAAAATATATATATATTTCATAAATAATTAATTCATATTACTATTTTTAAATTTAATGGAATGGTTACAACATTCATGTATAAATAACCATTTTTTTGGGTTATATGTTGCATATCACATTTGCTATGAAACATAGTTTTTATTTTAAAATCTTAGGGCGTAACATGATTAGTCGATAAGTTTCAATAAGATCGTTGGAATAAATGAGAGACATCTGGGAAATTCTTTTCTAATTAATGGATACTATAAAATATTATTCAAGAAAGACTAGAAATGAAGATTTCCGTAATTATAATGAAAGAAAAAATACAACTTTCTTACGAAATTTGCAAAGTACTAATGTTCTATTTCTATTATCATCATGGTATTTAACAATTTGATCACAAAATAATGAAGTGATCATAAATATTGATCTTCATTGGTTTTCAACATCATCAGCTCCACTGTTGTTCAACATTATTTTTGTTTTTTGTATTATTCTTATCATATTTTTGTACACCGAAGTTGGATTATGTCTTTCCCATAAAAAATATATCATATGTGTTATTCCACTCATCCAAAAGGTAGGATGGGTTAAGAATCCAAGAAAAAAGTCATGTTTTTTGGGACTCATTAAAAAGTCAGGGTTTATACTACTAGGTGTTAAAAAGGTACACCTATTTTTAATTAGGTTCTCACTCCCTTTCAAAAGTTTCAATCTAGTATATACAAGTCTCTTTTCCGAGTAGAGGATGTTGAAGAGTATATTCAGATCATGGTGATATGAAATACTATAAAAAATTATTTATAATTTATTTCATTTGTACTACACATTTAACATGATTAATCACTATGATAACATAATTTTATTGAATATTTTTAAAAGAAAGATTCACCCACTCGAATCAATATTCCAATATACCAGGACCTAACAATTCATTCAAAATATATAGGAGAAGCCGATCCTACTTAAAGTGGAGGTATATTGATAGATGATGATTAATAGGATCTAATTTCATTATCTACTATTATAGTGAAGTTAATTTTTATGTCTCAAATTTTCTATGTATTATTTTTAGAAATTATTTCTGAAAATTCCAAGACCAGGCACTGAGACAGTGTGCGATTCTGAGACCTGGTGTTCAAGGAAGAATTCATTGAAAAATGTTTTGTTTTTAATGTCACGCATGTGAACATTTCCTAAAAAATTGAAATATATTTTAAATGGGTGCCTTGATCAGAAATATAAGGGTACCCATATGCTCAAAATGGCAGATTTACCATCAGTGCGACCTAACTTTGATTAGAGAAGATCATTTGAAGAAATAGTCTACAAGGAAATAATTGTAGATACAATAATTAAATAAAATTATTTTATGTTCAAAAAAATTACTAAGGAATGGTTACTCATATTTAAAATATGATACCACCATTGAGTTAGTGTGGTTTTGTTTTCCATAGGTAAGACCTAACATCACCCTGTGTGATTCAGCTATGGAAAATAGTTTATGGACATTTTAATGAATAAAATAATCTTAGAGTTTATTTTCTTTTATCATTATGTCGATGCAGCGAGGATGATTCTTTTAAATAATGTGATAATAAGGGACCCATGTTTAGGATCATAACCCTAGAAATTACATGGAGGCTCTAGAGAGAATCCTTATAGAATTTTCTCGACAACGACGACAAACATTGGGATCAGAGATGTTTCTTGATGGATCACCAATAGAAATCAATCCTCGACAATGAATGATACATATCACAAGAAGGGATTTTTATTTCTAATTTCATTTCACCATTATTTATTTCCATGATTAACATGGTCCAATCCACAAATATATTGATCTGTAGTTTGATCTTTATTGTGATATGGGTAATTTTTGCGGGATTATAAAGATATTAGTTTTTACCTTTACTTTATCCTTATATATAGAATGAATTAAGGAAAATAAGATCAAAGTCCAAGGTGAAAAATTTGGGAGTTCATGGGATTTATCTCCCTCATTATGAGTGTTATTTGTTTTCAGATCCTCTGGATTGTGACTCAATTTTCCATGAGGCCTTGAATGCGATCAGAGCCCCGAAATGGGTGCAACATGAAACAGAGGACACATCATTGTAGAACGGGACCTATGTATCACAAAATTGTTTTTGTTTTAGAGATATGAGAACCTGAAGAAGAAATATGGACTGTGGAAGGAATGGAATAGGAGGCGGTGGCACATGGCAGTGCGGCGCGTCTGGTGCCACATGGTATGTAGCGGCCGAAGACGCGACGGGGTTACCACATGGACTGTCGGCGGTCACTATGGGCGACCACATGGGTCAAAACGAACCCAAAAGTAGACCAGGTTTGGAGAGTGGGCTAGGTAAGTGAGGTTGGCTGGGCCCAACCATAGCAAGACTTTCCTAGTTGGTCGGGTCAACATGGTCGATCAGGCCATGGTCCACCGTGGTGGTCGACCAACCTGTCATGTAGCTGTGAAAGATGCTAGTACAGTTGACCACTATGGAAACATAGGTTTCCACATCATGTTCAACCACCATGGTTGGTGGACCGACCACCCATTCAGTCCTTAGGCCCAATGACCCCCTTTTTAAAAATAATAGCTAGCATAACATTAAAACTAGATGTCTCATTGATGAGTTGTGTGCAGCGTTGGGACCCAAATGATTAGGTGGGTATTTTGAGATATCCTTAGAGGGTTTTTGTGGGAGTTTTTATATGAGATAATGGATTAATAAGTGAGTTATCCTAGAACCAGTGAGCTTTGAGCCAATATTTTGGTGGCTGGATGTGACCTAGAGACTGTGTGTCTTATAGAAACACTGTGTCTTATAGGGACTGTGTATCTTATAGAGGTTGTGCGTCTTTTGAAAACCATGTGTCTTATGGGAACTATGTGTATTTTGGAGAATATTTGTATTATTGGATTGAGTATATCTAGATGTTATTGAAATATTTGATATAGATATATATATGTGTGGAGCTCACTCTATATTCAATGGTGGTATTTCATTTGTGGTATATCATTTGTGGTATTCCTTGGTAGAATTCCTTCATTGTATTTAATTTTTTTATTAAATTGTGGTATTACATGTTTGTATTCCTTCTTTGTATTTATTTCATATTATTTACATTGTGGCATTTTTTTGTGGTATTCCTTATGGTTTCAGGGTGACCTAATGAGTATTTTTTTATTCACCCCTACACAAGCATTGCCCGCATGTGTCATATCTTGCATAGATGATCCAATCTTCGATAAGGTTCCAGTAATACCAAGACTAGGTTGTTCATTATAAGACTGAACATACCGAGGTGTGTTTCAGTAGCTTTTCCAAGGATAGTCCAAGTATCTCTTACTTTACGGGATGATGTTGTGATAGTTGACTCTTTTCTTTTGGTGGGATTGTTTTTTCCATTTTTACATTCTATTACTTTAACACGTGTACTTTGATCAATAGATATAGTGGTTTTCATGATTTTTTTACTTATTTAATTTATATTTCAGCATTTTCGGCTTGGATATGTATTCATGCATACAAGTACTTCGGAAAATGTCTCCCATTTGTTGGATATGCCTACTCAATACTAGTAATCAGCCCTTGGCCTATTGGTGGCAGGGATGGGGGTATTCAGAACATGGTCTCCACTAGGATGGGTCATGATATAGTGGTATTAGTGGAAATCGGTTCATCCTTATGACTGGAAGTCTATGGGGTTGTATTGGGGTGATAATGTTAAGTTTTTCAATTTCTTATTTGAGGCTAGGGAATCCAGTGCTGGTGTGGCTACTGTCAAATCCATATACCATGTCCCTGGGCACTAACTTTTCGACTCGATACATCAAAAAACTAGTTTCTAGGAAAATAATGGTACATTATTCATATAATAATGGGATGTGTATTCCATGTCCTTCTTGAGTTAGCTCTCCATATATACTCTATTGACTGTGGAAAATCCTCTTTTATTATAGGATGCCTCCACGTAGATAACCAGATAGGATTCAATTGGACAATGTCGAAGATGATCTGCCTAGTTATGAGGTATTTGTACATGGGCATGTACTGAATATATCACCTTAAAGAGGTTTGCCTCCTATACCACCACCCGTCGAGCAGTAGCTATTACCAGTACTACCAGCTAAGGATGCACGCAGACTAAGTGCATTGTATGAGTTTAATAGGAAGAAACCCCTTGGTTTTTAGATGATCTAGACCCCCAGGTAGCTGATAATTGGATTGAGGTAGTTACCCATGTCTTCAAACTTGTGAGAATGACTTTTGAATAGATGGATGTCCTTGACATGAGTATTTTTTAGGGATCTGTGGGGAAATGGTGGAGATATGTGACCTAGAAATTCAAAGAGAAAAATCTCTCTTGGGAAGACTTTGAGAATCTCTTCATAGAAGAGATATTTCTAGCCACATTGTGTTCGGGGTGCATACAAAGAGCTTTTTCATTTGAAGTAGGGCAGTCGTACTGTGGTTGATTATTTGGTGTGATTTACCAATATTTTATGCTACTACGAGGATATGGTACAAGAACTGTTATTCAAGGATCAGACTGTTGAGAAGGGATTACAGTGAGATATTAAGGAATCTATGAAATCTCTTATAATTTATACATACAATGAGGAACTTGAGCGAGCCTTTCTAGTGGAGAACATTCTAGAAGGGTAGAAAACAACATTGGGAGCTACCCGTAGTCAAGAGGTAGCTGATACCTCAACAGCTAGTATCTGATGACATTCGTAGGGAACCAATCAATCCATGTGCTTCGGGAGATGATTCTAAGAAATTGGATCAGTGGTACATGGATCCCATGGATGCATGAGTCGGCTGAGGGAAAATTTGTGTTACTCATGTAGTGGTTGGGGACATCTTGCCTGAGATTAACCGACCCGTTGTACGACTGATCAGAAGAAATGAGAGGCGCCACTGAGGCATATGTAGAGGAAGGATAAGGGTGGTACGTTGGGTAGAAAACATGGAAGGAGAGAAGGTAGAGTGACATGAGGTGGTTGGAGGTTCGAGTTATTACAACCACCAACCTCAGGTGATCCACGTCAAGATCAAGTTGGTGGTGGACCGAGACAAGGCCATTTACAAGCGATGGAGGCTTAAAACCTCAAGTCTCTAGGGATGATTAGAGGTATGATATATTTATTTTCCACCTTAGATGAAGTTTTTATAGGCACAGTTGTCAGTCATTATTTTCTTTTCATAAACCTTGTTCGTAACTTAGAGATTCTGGTTGAAATGTTTAATCGATCCTTATTCTTAAAGACCCATATGGGATAAAATTCGATGATCACAGACAAGTTATGAGGGTGTGACCTTACTATTGTAGGAAATAGATTAGTTTGGGATATATTAGTAGTTTAATTTAGGCCTTACAACTTAATTCATGGTATTGACTGGTTATCCATAATTCATGATCTGATCAACTTTTTTAGGCATTGAGAGAAGTGTGTCTGCAGTGATGGGACCAGGTATTACTTTGTTTGTAAAAAGGAAACATAAGTAGGTAATTATGGACTCACATATATGAGGGTGATACCGATAAATCATTATTTATCTAGCCTAGACCTCAGTGATGTGGATGATTTAACTCTATAGTGTCCTGTAGTTGTGGAAGAGTATGAGTACATCATTCCTAAGGATGATCTAGGATTACCTCCCCATATGGTGGTTGAAATTTGTATTAATCTATACTATGAAATGAAACTGATATCTACACCTATATATTGGATGTCTCCCATATTGATTCATGAGACAAGGGTGAGGTTGGAGGACTTACAGAGTTAGGGCTTCATGAGACCCAGTGTTTTACCCTGGGTTATCCTAGTTTTCTTTTCAAAGAAGGCAGATAAGAGCTTGAGGTTATTTGTGGGATTTTAGTGCCTGAACCATGTGACCATTAAGAATAAGTGTCCACTACCAAGGATCGACAAAATCTTCGATAAGTAAAATAGGGCGTAGTGGTTCTCTAATATTGACCTCAAATCTAGCTATCTCCATCTACCAGTATTGGATACAGATATACCAAAGATGACCTTAATATTTCATTGTATCCACTATGTGTACTTGATGATATCTTTTGGCATGATTAATTCCCCAATAGTATTCATGGGACTCAAGAACTGGATCTTTTAGCCTTTCATATACTAGTTCATGGTGGTATTAATTTATGACATCCTAGTGTACTCAACATCTAAATTTGAGAATGTGAGACACTTGAGGATGGTTCTAAAAACACTCAAAGAGAAACAAATTTAAGTAAAGATATCAAAGTTTCAGTTCTATATTCGGGAGGTCCATTTTATGGGACATTTTATTTCAGAGGATGGAGTTTTAGTGGATCCAAAAAATATTGAGGTAGTTATTTTTTAAGAGCCTCCCAAGAGTGTTACTAAGGTTCATAACTTCCTTGGTTTGGACGGGTATAAACAAAGTTTTGTACCCAAATTTTCAAAAATAGCAGCATTCTTGACATCTTCAACATCAAAGGGACAACCTTTCTTGTGGATAGAGAAGTTTCAGAAGATTTTCCCCAGTTGAGGTGGAGATTGATGAGTGATCCCATCTTTAGATTACTAGAGGAAGGAATCGAGTAAGTAGTGGTCTGTAGTGCATTAAGAACCTGGTTTGGTTTTGTTCTAATATAGGTTAAATCAGTTATTTCTGATGTTTCCCGTAAATTTTACTAGAATAACTACACATCCAATGATCTTGATATAGTAGTGGCCATCTTCTCTTTGAAGATGTGGTGTCACTACCTAATGGGTGAGTGATTTCCCTTCTACTATGACCACAAGAGTCTCAAGTATATCTTATCTCATTAGGATCTAAACTTGATATAAATAATAAAACTGTAGTTCCTCTAGGACTGTGAATTTAAGTTTTCTATACTGCTATGAAGGGGAACACGGTGGAAGATGATCTAAGTAGGATATCTAGTTTGTATTTGTTCAATGTGATATCAGAGTAGTTGGCCTTATTGAAGATATCATTTGTGGATGTGGATGGAGAATCTTACCTCTAGTTGATGGTTGTAACACCTCCACTCTTATAGAAAGTAAGTGAGGTACATCTTGGTGAAATCGACTGTAAGACTTTACATGCTCAAATTTCCATATAGAATTCCCCATATGGATTCTAAAAGGGGGGGGAGAACCTTGTTCTTTTAAGATAGTGTGCAGTAGTACCACTGGTGCTGTGGGATTAGGTTTTAAGGGAGTTCTATACATACCCTTTGGCGATATATCCAGGTGTGGTGATCATGTACTAGGACCTATGATGTTTGTTTTGGTGTCCAAGGATGAATAAGGGAGTTACAAAGTTTGTTTCTCAATGCTTCACTTGTCAATAGGTGAAGGTTGAGCACTTGGTTCCGATGATTTTGACTGAACCCCTTGAGGTGATGGAATGGTAGTGGAATGGTATATCGATAGACTTCATGATAGTTTTACCATATATGTATAGGGGACACGATACCTTATGAGAGATCTTTGAATGACTCACCGTGTTGGCCCACTTGCTAGCTATTCGGTTGCAGTGTTCATTAGAGATCTTGGGATGAATCTACGTGCATAAGATAGTTTGAGTCCATGGATTTCCAATAAATATAGTCTCATATCATGATTATATCTTTACATATTTGTTGTGGAAGGTATTGAATGAGGCATTTTGGATTCAGTTAGTCTTTAGAAGATCATTTTACCCACAAACAGATGGATAGATAGGGCAGACTATACAGGTTCTATTGGACTTGCAATGGGCTTTCATGTTAGATTTTGGCCACAGTTGGGAGGATCACCTACCCCTGGTAGTGTTTTCATACAACAATAGTTACCATTCCACCATTGGTATGGAATTATTTGAGGTTTAGTATGGGTTACCCTGTAGGTCACCACTTTGATGAACGTACCATGGAGAGTCAACACTCATGGGACCAAGTTTAGGGCAAGGGACTACAGATAAGATGTAGATCAGCTAGGATCGGATGAATACTGCATATATCAATAAAAATTGTTATTATAATAAAAAAAGTTGGCCTTTGTAGTTTGAATAAGGAGACCAAATTTTCCTTTGAGTCTCGCCTCGATGCAAATTATAGAGATTGGGCCGGGGCGACAAGATTAGTCTGAGGTTCATCAGACCATTCCTAATATGATGTAGAGTTAGAGAGGTGGTGAAACACATCTCTCTACCTCTGAAGTTATAGAAGGTACATGACGTCTTCCATGTGTCACTGATGAGGAGGTACAATCTTGACTCATCTCACCTCATTGAGTGTAATGATCTTGATATCGATAACGCGGAGTCTTTTGAAGATTACCTGATCGAGGTTGAGGATTGACATGAGATGATCATTCATGGGTGGTTGATTAATCTAGTGAAGATTAATTTGAAACACATGAATCTCTAGAAGATAACATTACATATGGAGGTTCAAATCCATTCTTAGTTCCCTCATTTGTTTGAGTTGTCCTTTTTTGGATTTTGGGGATGTAAATCTCGATGGTGGGGTGATTTATTTGTGATTTTGTTTCACCGTTATTTATTTCTATGAATAACACGAGTCAATCCATTAACAAATTGGTATGATGTTAGATCATTTTTATTGGATGGGTTATTGTTGCAATATTATTGGGAGATTATTTTATCCTCTTCACTTACCCTTATAACAATAATGAATTGAGTCTGACATGATATAGTGGAAGGATTACTGAAGGCAAGACAAAGCTGATGTAAGATCAGTGTAGCATGAGAATAAAGGATCACAAAGATATTTTTGTTTCCATGATTGGAGCACTTGAGGATGAATGAAAGTCTATGGTGAGTCCAAAGACATGTGATATGTGGCGAATACATGATACGACAGGGTGACTGTGTGGACCAAAGAGAGGCACTATGGGTTACTATGAGAGATGGACCGACCAAGAAACTGGACCTGGTCAGGCGAGAGGGTTGGGCCCAGTGCATCAGATTGACCCAATAGTTTGGCTTAGACCTCACTGGTTAGGGCAGATCCGAGATGGTAATTCTAGACCATAGTTGATCATGGTGGTCAACGGTGTGTTGTGGTCAACTGAGATGTCGCACAACCACTACAGTTGGCGGTGCGATTGACCACCATGAAATCTTGAGCTATCATGGAATAGTCAACTACTAGAGAAGTTAGACCTATAATTGGATTATGGTGATCGACCACCATGATCAGTTTACCGACCACCAGGTTGGTCCATGTGCCCAGTGACCCCTCTTTTAAAAATGTTATCTGGAATAACTTTCAAAACATACATCGGTTTGACGATCCATCTACAAATTTGGGAGCCTTACAATGAGATGTTCCTTTCAAGATATCCTATGTGGGTTTTTTTGGGAGTGTTCATAAGACCAAATGGATTGAGGGGTGAGTTCTCCTAGAATGGTCATTCTTATAGAAAACATTTCTATGGCTAGCTGTAACCTAGACACAGTGTGTCTTATGGAGACAGTGTGAATTATGGATAATGTGTGTCTTATAGAGACTCTGTGTATTATGGAGAATCTTTTTCTTATGGAGGTTGTGTTTTTTATAGAGACGATGTGTCTTTGTGATAATGTGTGTATTATTGAATTGAGTGTATTGAGACTTATTGATATATTTACTATCAACATATATCTTTGTGGATCTGACCATGTATTCCTAGGTGGTATATCCTTTGTGGTATTTTCATTATGGTATTCCTTCATGTTATTTCATGTATGGTATTTCCATTGTGGAATTACATTGTGGTATTCCTTAGTGGTATTCCTTCATGGTATTTCCTTTTTGGTACTTACTTTATGGTATTTCATTTGTGGTATTTCATTGTGTTTTTAGGATGTCCTACTGAGTATTGGTTTACTAATCCCTACATGAGCATTTCCTGCACATGTCGTGTCTTATGACGATGATTGAATCTTTTATTATGTTCTAGGAAGACCAAGACCAGGAGGTTCCTTGTGAGACCAAACATGCCGATGTGTGTTCCAGATGTTTTTAGGCTCATAGTCCCAGTACCTCTTACTTTACTGGTTAGACTTTTGGGACTTTTGGATAAAGACTCTTTTCATTTGGTAGGAATGTTTTGGACATGTTTACATTCCAGTACCTTCATTGTTGAACTCTAGTTGTGTGATATAATGATTTTTATTCATTTTTTTACTTATTTATTTTACATTTTATTATTTTTGGATTCAAAATATGTGTGTGTATACAGGTACTTCAAAAAATGCATCCCATTTATGGGATATACCTACTTGGTGATAATTACCATCCCCTGGCCTATTAGCGGCATGATTGGGGTAGTCATAGAATGGACCCCTCTAGGAAGTGTTGGGACATTAATATATCTCCAAGATGTCTTTTGGTTCTTGTCTGTAACCCCATCTATTTTTCCAGTAAGAAGAGTGTTTTTGGTAATCCAACCATGTACTATGAATTGATGTTCAATGATGAAATTGGTAATCCATTATATAAAATCCATCTAAAAGACCCATACTACGATTTATATTCCCATAAAATAGATTTTATAAATCATCCATCATGAAACTAGAAATTTTATGTGGTAAACAAACATCAAGTTGTTACCATGTAGTAAAAATATAGGAAACATAGAGTAGCTGCGGTAATAATCCCTCATCCAAAATTCTATAGTGTAGGATTTAGTTGTCCCAATCTACCCCATAATTATTCATTGAACATTCTCCACGTTGTTCCCTCATTTATTGTTTTTATTCCAAAAAATAATTATTATCTTCCTGAGATTTATTACACTCACATAGGTAATGTACAATATTTCCAAACATAATGTATTCGATAGTTAGTAGTGCCTTTGG
The DNA here is from genome assembly GCA_963277665.1 of Viscum album. Lineage (NCBI taxonomy): Eukaryota > Viridiplantae > Streptophyta > Magnoliopsida > Santalales > Viscaceae > Viscum > Viscum album. Next base: position 16,488,968 of record OY728158.1, read on the forward strand.
ATTCAAATTTTCAACCCCTATCGTGCTACCCAACCTCATTATTTTCCCAAGATAGTTTTATTCTTGGTGATCCTATCATACAAAATTAGATCATCTACTATTCCCCATATGGAAATTCCTTTTTTATTCTTTGAATATTTTTTACATATAAGAAATTAAATTTTTTTTCAATCACAATATTTATCACTTGATCTTTTCTAAGACTCAAAATTTCACTTTGTTGTTGTGTTTAAAAAATCAGCTCTTCCTACATTGTTAATCATATTCCATGATAGACGGTTTGGAATAATAAAAATATTTCTCATTCTAGAAACCAGTTTGATGGGTAGTTTGTTGATATAGGTTTTTTCATTTTCCGTCGTATCAATGATTCCTTCTATTTTTAGAAATTAAAAAAAAATTGGGTTGACATGAGTGATGAAGAAAAATTAAAATATAGGGATACTATCATAACCATAAAATTAATGTCATGTATAAAATACCTAGTTCTTTTAAATTTACATGTCATCCTATAATTCCATTATTTTAACTTATAACAATCTTAATTTTTCTTAGGCTACCTTAAGATGGGTTTTATTATGCTTCTCAAAATAATCCATCCATGTATCTCAGAAATCAACCCTTCATATTGGTTTTTAAAGAGGATATGATCAACAAGATAATATCACCCAAGTGTGCCTATCTAAGTGTTCAATGTTAGGCCCACACATCATCAATTAGGGTGGTGGCTGAGTCAATGATTAACCAACAATTATGGATTTGATTACAATAGGTGTATCTGTTCTATTTACACATCTACAATCCATTATCCAAAAGGTTTGCATTTATAGGAAAAAACATAATATCTACTATAATGCAAAATCCGTTTGTTTTAAAGACTTAGAATCATTCTTAGATTTCTCAGTTAAGTTATCTCAAATAATCCCCAAAATAACTAAACCTTCCATCTGATACAAACTATGGAGACATAATATAATCATGCATGAATAATACTTTTAACAAATATTTTAATTAATGCATCCCAAAAATAGTCGTAAAATCCATGTATCAATAGGTTTAGTGTATTCGAGTCTAAATAAAAAAAATATTAATTTCTAAATCATATGACATTTTTTCATAAACATTATCCTCCAGAACCACTTCTATATATCAAATATGTCATAATAATATTCATAAATTAGAGAATGGAAACATAAATAGAGGTGAGATTGAATCCTCGTTAAGGGAAAACATCAAGTAGAAATAATTGTTAGATCATATCTATGAGGGAAAATATATTTAATAGAGTAATATCCGATAAAAAGATAACGAGATCATACATGACAAAAAATCAGAATTGATCATTAAGGATCATAATATAGAAACATAATACCAAGGAAAGGTCCTAAAAATATATGTTAAAAACATATAATGAACTTGAAATAAATTTATACGAATTAATAATATATTTAGATTTTGACATTATATAAATTTTTCATATTTTTAAAATGATGAAAAATTTGAAGAAGAAGTAGAAAACAATCTGCATATGAAAACATTGTGAAAAATTCTAGTATACACACCCTTTAATTTTGTGAATAATTCTGATTATATCCAACCTTTACATTTTACCAAAATCCTCTTTTGCAAACATGTCATAATCACATGGGATATACGACAACTTCCAATTCATTAGGGGGAGATATTGGACCCCAACCATCATCATCTATAAATACGAGTGACATATAAAGTCAAATCAATCATCTTATCATAAATATCCCATAGAAATAAAATAAGTTTCTTAAAATTTCAATTAGTATCACATAAAAAAACAATTTGAAACAAAATATGTGATCACCTAAAATGAATATTTAAAAGAGAAGAAATAGGGAGATTTATACACAAATACTTTATTGTAGAATAATCCATTGAAATATATTAGAAATTATATTATTATTTTTTCTTAATTTGTTACGTAATACCATCTTAAAAAGAAAATATTTTTCTACGAAATCCAAAAATAAATTTTCTTGGAAAATGAAGAGAAAAAATTTAAACATTTATTTGAAAATTTTTACAATAAAGAGTCTATGAAATGAAAAAACCAGTTGAAAAAATGTGATACATGAGGTAAGAATATTATATAATTGAAATTAAAATCCTTTGAAATATTTGAAAATGAATTTAATTAAAACCCACATCATTAAATGGATATAAAAACAATAGTTAGAAAAAAAGGGGAATATAAGGATAAATGGAGACCAAAAAAATTATTTCTCACTAAGTAAAGGATAATATATCCAGGTATTAAAACATAGATATGGAGAAAAAATCCATTGAAATGATGGGAATTATACATAACAAAATTTAATTTCCAAAAAGTAACATATTAACAAAAGATGAAGATTTATGAGTAAAAAATTATTTCCATAGAAAATATTGAAAAAATAAAAAATAACATAATCATAATTTATATATGAACTTACTAGAAAATAATTTTAGAAAAATAGATGAAATTGTGACCAAAGGGAAGGATTTGAGTCATGAAAACCCATTAACATTGCAACATCTTAGTAAAATATGTTCTAAACAGCTGTATCAAAAAACAATATCCTAATATTAAATTTAAGAATTTATTAATTTCTACAACCTTTTATAAAAATAATTTATAAATATTCAGTACCTATTTCTTAGTTAGTTCTCATATATTTTTAAAATCATGTGTTAGAAATCATGGTTATTTTATACCAGTTTTGTAAATGTGATGTTGTTTTTCATTACTCTCCCAATTTTTATCATTAATAGAGTATAGTAGTTACTAGAAAATATTTTTGAAACCAACTTAAAAATTTATAACTACATTTCTCTAATTTTATAGTAATTTTTTGTGATGATTAAATTATAGACGATCTCATTTTGGTGTGTTTAATGAATAAACGGTTATAAATTAATAACATCATTTGATATTAATATTATAAAACATAAATAATTTGAAAATAATCAATAAAATATTATTATATCATTTTACCAGAATGTAACATTCCTTAATCATCCATGATATAAGCTTTAAAACTACACTCATATAGGTGGTATGAACAACCTAAACAAGAGTGTTCTAATGATTAAATTACTGATATAAATTTATTAGATAAAGTTGATATAAGATTTTTGAAATCATAAAAATTTCATTATTCTCATATATATCCATAAAAATTATTCTTAGCACCATCCATTTTGGATGGTTATGAAAAATAAAATTCATTATTTGGGGAGGCGGTAGTCTGCATGTACAAATGATTAATGATATCATTTCATAATGAATGGAAATAAAGATGGTCAATAGAAATGAGAATTTAACTTTTTATTTATTAGATATAATGACTATATAATCATCAAATGAATCCTTGGTATCATCCTTGAGACCCAATTATTGAAAATAATCTTCATCATGTGGTGGTGGTGGTAGTCTGTACGTTCACATGATTAATGTTATTTCATTCTCTTAGTGGATGAAAATTATTAAATATTTTTTATAATTAATATAATGAAATTTATGTATAACAATTATTTTGATTTGATTATATTAAAAATTTTAGAAATCATTTTACAAACTATTGGAATAATATAAATGACTAAGAGAATGTAATACTGACTATGTAAGATTAACAGTTTTCTTGGAAAACTTCTTGGAATTGAATAGAATAAGTGAAATTAAGTTAAAGACAAGATTATATATGTAGGAGAGGGTTATAGTAGGAGGAAATTTTGAATTATTCACTATGAAGTTATTTGGTTAAGTGTAAGTTTGAATGGTGGAAGTGGTACCCTTTTATATGGAGGAGAAAATAAAACTTTTGGAAGCATACACCATTTTCTAATAATCCCAAGACACTATTCAAAGGCCAATGGATAGAAAGTAGAAAAAAAGGATTTAGTGTAAGTTATATTTGAAATTAATCTTATTAATTGAGTTTGAGACAAGGTAATATTTATTTAACGATTTTTTTCCTACTTTTATCCTTTTACCCAGATTAACTTTTAGAATGGTAATAATTTTTTTTCCTTTGTAATTAACATTAATGAAAAAATTAATATTGTATTATTTTACATAATTTGATGATTATGATTATAAATATAAAATAAAATATTAATAATATAATTCCTATGTTTATGGAAATTAATTTTAACAGAAGTGCATGTATCACAAAGAAATTCACTTTTTTAAAAAAGTTTATTTTTAAGATAAATGATTTCTAATTAGGATACAAAAAACACTAAAAATGAGTTAAACGAAATTTAAGTAATTTTTTATCATTTAAGGAGTATTTATTTGAAATAAAAATGATTTAAAAACTTTATTTTGTTGTTTTATAATTAATTAAAAAATACCTTATAAAAACTTTTTGCCTCAAAACGTCACATAAGTATTCAAAATGTTCAAAATTGGTTTCTAAACTCAAAAAAGTATTTTGAAATTGTTTTTTATATTTTTAAATTTATAATTTTATATTAATAGTTTTTAAAATTTCAATTTATTCATATAATTATAAAAATTCATTAAAATGAAAACATTAATCAATTTATCATTTTCACAATTCACCCAAAAAATAATAATTTTTTAAAAAATTACAAAAAATCATTTTAAGATAATATTAAAGTAAAATATTTAAAAATGAGGATTATTTTTTCAAATTGAAAAACTAAAATTTATAAATTTTATTTTAAATTTAAAACATAAAATATTACGATAAATTCTTCTTATAGAATATGATTGTTGGTATTGTAACTACTTATAAATATTATTGTGTTAATATATCTTATTATCATTTACTTAAAATAAACTCAGTTTCATGAAATAAATTTTTTTTTTCGTAAAAATAAAATTTTAAGGAGTAAATTTAGAAAAAAAATACTTTTTTCAAGAGTATATCGATTCATTATATATATATATTAGTATTTTATTACATTTTTAAATAATTTTTATTTCATCTTATATAAAAAATTATGAACTCCACATAAGACTTAAGCATCAGGTATTCTATGTTTGTAGTTTTGTGTTATGGTTTATCAAGAATTGATCTTTTAGAAATTTCCACAATCTTGAACTTCTCCCATATTTTTTTTCTAAAATCATTATTCCTTGATTTCATATTGTGATTGGTTACGTGAAAACCCTAAAAAAGCTACCTCCCTTCTGTGTTTAGATAAATGGGCATCATGAGGAAGACTTTTTCTGCTTGATTCAATTTATTATTACTTTATTAATTAGTTTTTTTATATGATTATTTCAATTTATATTAGATAATTTAATGGATAAGTATTAATAGTCAAATAGGTTATTCAAAATATATGAATGTTATTATTTATCAATAGTTTGGTTTTGTGTGTGAAACATTCCATTAATATTTATTAATGATTTTATATCCTAAAATATTAGGTCATTATATAAACCTCAATATATAACTAATCATGAGTCCATGAAAAGTAAAAACATAACTAATATTTCTCATCTATGTATACAAGTTACCCCTAAAGTCCATGTCAACATTCCCCTGAATCAGATCATACTCATCAAAACAAAGATTATTTTCCTACAATCCTTTGAGATATTGAACAATTTAAATTACAAATTCCCAATGATCTTTTCCTAGATTCTCCTTATACCAACATACCACTCGCACAACCAGAGCTATGTCGGGTTGAGGGAAGACTATATTATACATAATTCTTCCCACTGGTAATGTAAATGGTATATTGTACATATAATTTTATACTTCCTTTTTATGTAATTATTTTTCCTTTAAAAGATAAAAGTATCTAAAAAGTGGTATTAAGGTGTAATAATATCTTCTTGTTATGATGATTTCAAAAACATTATACATTTAATCCATGTAAGATATAACTGATGTTATTTTATTCTTATCTCACTGAATTTGCATGCCATAGATCTTCTTTACTTTATAGTGATATTTAATTTCATTATTTCTAGAGAAGTTCTTCTCTAGCACCTAAATCCATTTATTTTTTAAACAGAAAAATAATATTTCATTAATATATAATAAAAAAATGATGAATTCCACATCAATATACTCCTTCAAGTTACCATAATGGCCTTTGTTTCTTCACTTGAAACCAATCCCCCATCAAAGATTTTAGCATGAAATTATACTATCCTGGTGATTATTTCAAACTATAGTGACTACATTTAAGATTGATCACCAAATAATGATTCTATTATACTAGAGTAGTAATAGGTATCCACATATATATATTTATTCAAAAAAATTACCAAAAATAAATACCATCTTTAGATCTATTTGATCTATATTTAGTCTTCCAAAAGTAACCAAATATAGCATGATTTATATTGTTGTATTTTTTACAACTAGATACAATATTTCAAAGAAGTATAAAATTTTATTATTTTGAAACCCTTTAACCACTATGGACACTTTAAACCTTTCTATTGCATAAACTTATTCCATTATATATTTAACCTATTTGTATTCATGTTATGTATTTTGGATGGTAGTTTTTTCATCTCTCAAGTGCTATTCATCATGAATTTAATAAAAAAATTCATTTATAAAAAAACCCCCACTTACCAAAATCATTGTGGTTGGACATTTATTTTTGGTATCTTTAGTTATCCTACAACCATAAAAATTATGAAGTGAATGTAATCACAATACCCTTGTATTTCCCAACTAAATCTGTTGGATCTCCAAATTTTTTTGAATGAATCTGTTCTTTATATAACTATAAAATCCATATTTTCATCATATGATACTCTTCTATGATCCTCAACAGTTTACATGCCATTTGGTATATCATACACTAGTTTCATTTATGAATTCTATTTGTTGATTAACATTCCCTCAGAACATGTGAACATTTAGTAGACTAAAAAACATATTAATTGTCAAGAACCTGTATCCCTATAGAAAATCTATTTAGATAAACTATAATTGAAGATAATTATTTCTCTACAAATCCCTTTCCCCTATGGTCTAAACCTTCCATAGGATCTACTCATTAAAGAGCACATTTTGACTTCTAATAAATTTCTTTTTATCACCATCCCAAAATCAAATTTTGTGATTTTCATCTCTATACCCCAAAAAGAAATATATGTGAGGCTCAAATTCAATATTTTCTCCAAACTTGGCATCCAAAAAAATATAAAGGATAAACATATAGTGACCTTAAGGTGAGCTAATTATGGTGTTATAACTATCCACAATTCTTTTAGAAACTCCCACCCAATTGGTGCTAAGGGGATATTATTGATTAAGTTTGTATTTTTGTAAAATATATCTACCATAACACATTTTTTAGTTCTAGAATGTAGTAACATTCCCTATTAGTTATCCATAAACAATTGACCAATCCCTTAAAATAGTATATTTTCTCTTGGTATCTATGGTACAATCTTATCATGCATGATACCATTGTTTTTTAAAAATAATTGTAAATTTTGTTTAGTAAACATAAAACTATTTTCTTACTGAAGACTCTTCAAAAAAATTTTGGTCTCCCTTTCATCCATATCATTCCACAAGAAAATCCCTATAACTACTTATGATTTATGTTTTAGAATGTATACATGATCTTTCCTTACATTATTATCAATGATTGTTACAAAATACTTTGATCCAACCTAAAATTTTATTGGCTATGATCTATAGAAATATGTATATACAAGTTCATGATTTTGAAGTTTTAGTTTTCTTACAATCAATTTGAAATACACCTATATTTTATTAGTAAGTATTAAACCCTAGAAACTTCTAAAGTCTCGATGAACTAGTTCCAAAATTCCTTTTTTTAATAAATCCATCACACCCTTCTCACTAAGGTGTCCAATTCAGCCATGCTACAATTTTAATCATTCAAAAACTGATGCTACGAAATATGATTCACACTCTTCCCTTTTGATAAAATAATGTGTTCTATATTTTAAACCGCTAGCTGTTACTATATAACCCTTAGTGATTTTATACACTCCATTTGCAAATATATATCCATATTTAGCCTCATCCAAATATCCAATAAGATTCTTCTAAAGTTCTATAATATGTTTGAAACCGTTTATCTCAAGAGAAATTCCATTATTTATTCGGTCTCTAACATCTTTCTTCTCAAAAATTTCAAATTCATCATCAACTAGGATCAATATTACAATAACTCTAGAGACAAAATTGGATATGCATATATGTACACTAGTGGAGTGAAAAAATGATATAGAATCAATAATCCTTGATTAAACTAGGGTATTGAAACTCAATATTATATTTCCACTAAAATTGACATTTGAGTTCATGGAACATAATCCTTTATGAGATATCTTTAAATAATTTACATTGTATTCACAAAAACCTGTCTTAGCATGACACCTTCTACCATAGTGCTATTATACTATCATTGTTATGGTTGATTTAAATCTACTTATCTCTGTTAAAATATCTTCTGATCACCTATGAATTCTTTGACAAGTTTAGTGATATTTTACCTATACATTCAGTTCATTTATTGAAGTTGATTTAATTTTCCTCAAATGAATCTCTTTAATAAGAAAAATGTTATGTATATCCAAAAATATCATGTTATGTTTTCTATTTTGGTCACAAGATCAAGATATCATATTCTAACAAGATTATATAATTGTGAAACTAATAGTATAACCCAACCATCATCTATAAATGTTGCCTTAAAAGAATCAAGGTATATCAAGATCATATTTAAATCATTCACCTAATATACCATAGACCCTACATATGATATCCTCCAATTTAATTACCATCATATTAAGCAAAATTTCTAGAGTGCAATAGTATTTTTATATATATATGTATATGTATTTTAGTATTGACATTATAACCACTTTAGTTTTCTTATTTTGTATTTATAGGGCCAAATTTAGGCTAATGAAATTCTAACCAAACCGAACTATTTCATATACATAAATTCCAACCCATATTTCTCCATCATCTTATGATTGACCCCATATTATGGAACCTCCAATTCCATTTAGGTGATGTTTTACTCTATCTATATCCCCTAATTATAAAACATTTTCCATCATATTTTTTTATCTAGACCTTAATATCTTCTGATTCCATCCTTCCAAATATAATAAATCCCAATGAAATCTAAAATCATATGAGTAAAATACTATTATACTTGATATTTCATTGAGTGAACCTCCAAGTTTCTAAGAATATTTAGTTTGGTACCAACTATAGAGAATCCCACACCAACTTTAACTTTTTAATGTTAATTAATTTGAACTAGCAACATTAAAAATGGTTCTATAAGGAATTATTAAAATTTTAGTGTATATGAAATAGGAAGAATCACCAAAAATTAATCACTATAATGTTTTCATTCAAAATATCAAATTTACACAAAAAACATACAAACATTCATTGAAAAACATGATGAAGAAATGAAATCATTAAAAAACATTAGTGGTTTTACATTGTTCAAGCTTTTAGTTCTACATATAAAGGATAATCATTAAAACATTTCATTTTAATAAAATATAATTTGTATACAATCACGATGACTAGGTATCCACATGGATCAATAAATACAATGATTGTATGGAACATCATCATGTGGCCCAACCCTCCTTTTATAGTGGGTCCCAACTAGCCAATCAGTGACAATGAACTAATACATTTATGAGGGTCCATCCATTCCCAACAGTGACCACTAATCTTCTATAATACCAAATATCTTGACTATATACTTATGAAAAATTAATCATTAACCCTTCCAATCACATTGACAAATCCTGGTGTTCAACTTCTTCATGACAACCATCCTCTAGTGGCTTCAAGACCATGTATTTGCATCTATGAAAAGAGGGTTCCTTCTAACTAGAACATATCACTTGTTAAAGAACAAATCTCACTAACTTCCATCAACCCAAAGGGTCTTCATTAGTTCATAATAATGATTTACTTATTATGATATTTTTTGAATCATAACAATACAATAAGTGATTATTTCCAAACACTAGTATATGATTACATTAATAGGGATCAAACCATAAGATTTTATTTTCCACTAGTAATTTTATTAACACTAATATGGACCAAAAATATATTAGTACTATTATTAATACTTCTAATATTAATACTTAATTTTTATAACCTTTAATTTAATTTTCAGGAACTTTTTTGTTACTATTTTCTTGTTTGATTAATGAATTATTTTAAAAAAAACTTTTATGCATATGTAAAAAAATTAATATAGTTGTTCATGTAGAAATATATTCATTAATTTACGTGTTGAGGTATAATTGTGGGTCTCTACTGAGTATGTATATTCGCAAACCTTACATGGGAACTTTGGTTGGAATATGACATCAGATACTAAATTTTAGGTACATGGGTGTTAAATATATTCATGAGGGTTATTATATGTTCCTATTATATAAGGGGGTTCAGTCTCTACCATAGTGTTTGAGCTGGTGGCATGGTGTTCTAGAGGATTATTTGGCACAACAAACACATCATTATAGTCTTCTTTGGTTTTTTCATTAATTAACCCTTGTTTGGAGTCAATAGTATTTTGAAATGTTTTTATAATTTGGAATACACAGTGTATAATTTTATAATATTTAAGTATATATTACATTGATTCATTCAGGTTATTTTTAATATGATTATGTTTTATTTTCTAAAAAACCATTATATAGAGGAGTCATTCTGATTCCTAAAAAAACGGATCATGAATTTTTATATTTTTCAAAGAAGATAATTCATTCCCCAATATAAAATAGATACAAATAGTTATATTCAACATCCATTGAGGATCGGGGAATGATCATGTGGTAGAATCACTCTAATTTGGATTCCATTAAAGCATTTGGGCTAGGGCCACTACATAATATGTCTATGATGGAGTATGAATTGAAAATTTATAATATTTTATTTTATATGATTGAGTTTGTGATGAATTAAAACATGAAGATGTGGTGGTTTTATATATGAATTTAGAGGATAAATTTTAATGGAATATGTTTCTAAAATTTCTTTTGTGGATATGGTGAGTTGGGAAACCATTGTATGTTCCAGACGCAACAGAAGCACGTGAATGGGTGTACTATACTTTGGTTTTTCCGTTAACAATGATCTATTAAAGATATCTCATGGTAATAAAATTTTGGATATTTAGAATATAATAAAGAATGAATGAAAAAGAAGAGAGTCCCATAACTATATAGAGGATAATCATATGTTGTTTATAATTAATTAAACTAAAATAAAAAAACTAACATTACCGAATTCTCTCTTCGTTGATGTTTCTGGTCACGATCTGACATGAGTCATCGTTTATTCATTGAAACCAAGTGTAGTATTCCTATAGTGGTGGTCCACACACACTACATGTATCTCTAGACATCGCTGAATGGATCTCTGTGTGCTAGCATGGAAGAGTGTCAGCTTGTGATGTCTTCCTTTGATCTCCTTGAGAGCCACTTCCAAAGTGCTACCCTAGATCCGGTGGAGGAGGATCTCTATTGAAACATGAGATTGTAATTGGAAGAAAAGAATTCTCTACTGTCTTGAGATATTTCTCTAGATCTATTGTACACAACCACATTGAATATCTAGTCTCATGAGAATAATGCAATTGGGATTTTATTAAATAGAATAACAAAATGAATTTATTACACAAAATAATTTGTTCATTTCATTTAATTCTTAGTAAGACCCCATGTCTAATAATAATAGTTGACTATTATTATTACTTGACATGAGCCCTGCAAATTACACATAATATTATTCAATTAAATAAATAATACTGTTTCTCACAAAACCCCATAAAAACTAACCTGTGTGTACATTAATATACACGACATGTAATTTTTTTTCTATTTTATTTATTTCCTCCACCACATTTATTAGAGCATGAATAATGGATATTTATTTCATAAATAAAAATCACTGAATTAATTTCTAATAAATATATTATTTCACCCACAATATATTCTCTTGAATAACTAGTGTCAAAATAAATACGATAAGACATCCTTGAAGAATTATTAAACCCCAATCGGGAATAATCTTTATTCAACTTGATAAAGGAATATTTAACTGAGATACTTGGACACACTTAGTGTATGATCCTGTAGGCCTCTTTATCAGTGGAATTTGGTGGAGCCTACATAATTTCCAATGTTAGTGCCTTGAAACATTCCATGGAATCCATATAGAATGAACTTAATGCCTCAATGGCATGCAACCTCCAACGAACACTTATCGTGGAATGTAATCCCTTTGTCTCGATATCTCCAATCAAACAGGTTTCATGATAGTTCCATCAACTCATGTTATCGATTATTATTTCTTTGACTTCCTGGAATTGAAATTTCTCATTGCTTACCATGGACATGGATTTATTTAGGCTATTTAAATTCCATCAAAGGACATGACATATCGACATTCGTTAAAAAATAGAAGGCAAAAATCCTTTTTCACAGTATCTATTAATGCATTGTTACTCGTGACATACCCAACATATCATTCCTCACTGAGAATAGTGTTTATATATAGTTTTCATCAATACATTTAAGTGTGGGAGTTATAATACCCAGTAATAATAATATCAATATTTAAGGACCATTACCCACATTTTCTGATAGGAATATGCAATGAAACTATGAAATGTGGATTTTTTTCTAGCGTGTCTCGTTATCATAATATCCTCCAAGATATTGCCAAGGGAACACACCAGGAGAAGGCACCTCAATGTTTCATGAGTCCTCATACCTAATGGATTGTATTATTTTTGTCCCTCAAATAACATCATCCATCCATAGAACATATATTCAAGAACAATGTTATAAAACTTCTGGATTTTTATCATAGTAGGGATCTGTAATGACCCTTTAGGGAAAAAACAATCCTTAAGTTATTATCAAATGCATTTTCGTACATAAGAACAATCAATATGTGATAAGGTATTTATAAATGAATAAATTATAGGGTAGTTGGTTCGAGTCCACTAACTCCAATAGACTCCCACTTGGACTAGAGACAACTACTATCAACCATTAACCAGGTTTCTCTCACATGATATTCATACTTCTAATAAGATATGAATTTAGTTATAGTGTCCACCATGTTCTCTTCTGTGGACACTATGATCACTACAACTTCACCCCATTGATAGAAATCCCTCAAGAGGTGACACTTCCAAAGAATGTGCATTGTCTGTTGATGTGACCTTGGTTCTTTTTCAAGAGTCACTGTTGCAATATTATCACAATACAATGTGATAGGGTCTCTACTTCTAGGAACCACATCAAGCTCTTAGAAAATGTTACAAATCCAAAAGGATTCCTTGGATATATTATAAACTATTATATATTCAGACTTCTCTATAGAATCGGTGACAAGTGGATTATTTAAACTCTTCAAGATCACAGCTCCTCTATTGAGAAAGAAAAAATATCTAGATAGTGACTTCAGGTCATTATGATCTATCTGAAAACTAGAATCATCATACCCTATAATGAAAATCACTTTGTCTCTTCCATACACAAGGTGCATATCCTTAGTTTTTCTCAAATACTTAAGGATAGTCTTAACATCAGTTTGATGTTGTTCTCTGGGATTTTAATAATATCTTACTACCATGATCAGTGCATGGGAAACATCAAGCATGGTACACAACATGGCATACTTGATGGATCCTATAGACGAAGTATATTGGATATTACTCATTATATCATTCTCCTGTTGTGTTAGGGGACACATTCTCTTAGAAAAATGTAGGCTCTATGACACTGTAACCAATCCCCTCTAGGATTTATCCATACTAAATATCCTTAGTATCTAGTCAATGTATGTACCTTGACTTAGTCCAAGAAGCCTCTTGGATCCATAAAAAATGATCTTGATCCCTAGAATGTAGGTTGTTTCACCTAAGTCATTAATGGAGAAACACTTGTTCAACCAGTCCTTAACTGTCTATAATACTATTACATAATTTTCAATAAGTAATATGTCATCAACATATACTACTAGGATAACGACCACATTCCCATTAAACCACATATAAACACAAGAATCACATTTGTTCTTAATGAATCCAAATTCTATTATGGATTCATAAAATATAATGTTCCATGACTTGGATTCTTACATTAATTCATAAATGGATTTCTGTAACTTGGAAACCTGTTTGGATCCACTTGGGGTCGCAAACCCTTCGGGTTGTGTCATATAGACATCTTCCTAAAGGTTTCTATTAAGGAATTATATTTTGACATCCATCTTCCAAATCTCAAATTAATGGAAAGAAGCTATGTCATGTATGATTTCTATGGATTTAAACATGGAAACTAGTGAGAAGGATTCATCTTAGTCAATTCCTTGATGTTTTATGAATCCTTTAGCCACTAGCCATGCTTTATAGGTGATAAATTGAACTTCCATGTCCATATTTTTCTTGAATACCCATTTGGATTCAACATGATTTAGATCCACTAGATCATCGACCAGATCCCAGACATGGATATGATACATGTAATCCATATAATATTTCAAAGCTTCTAGCCATCTTGCAGCTTCTAAGATCTCTACTGCTTCCTTGTAGGATATAGGTTCATCATTTTCCAAAAATAATGATTCACTATCCTCAGTGACTAGAAAACCAAATCACTTTGGTTCCCTTACCTATCATGATCTCCTACATAGTACTTGTGTCTCTGGAACCTCTTCCATGGGAACCTATGGAACTTCTTCATATTCCAACTCCTATGTATCTTGAGCATCAACTTTTTTGAAGTCAATATTTCTCCCTATTTTGTTTTTGATGATGTTCTCCCTCTCATGAAAGACGTATTGTCTGGCGACAATCATTTTTTTGTCTGAATGGTCATATAAGGAATATCCTTTTGTTTCATTGGTAAATTATATAAAGATACACCTCATGCCTCAGAGTTATAGTTTTTTTTCCTGAGAAGGCATTAAAAAATGCCTTGTATCCTCATACATGTGTGTGCGCTAAAATGGGTTTCCTTCCATTCCATAACTTGTGGGGAATTCCATTTTCCGCCTTAGTTGGTACTCGATTTAATTTTATGATGTATTTTGTAATGCATATCCCCAAAAGGATAATGTAAGATCAACACGACTCATCATCGACCTCTCTATGTCCAATATGGTGTGGTTCCTTCTTTCACTAACACTATTCCAATTTTGTGTATAAAGAGGAGTGAGTTGAGATAGAATCCTAGACTCTCATAGAAGATCAATGAAATATTGTTTTAGATATTCTCCACCTCGATCCAATAAAATATTCTTTTCCTCCTTAAGAAGATGGTTCCCTACTTCATTCTTAAATGCCATAAATTTCTCAAAGGGATTTAACATATAACTCATTAAGTAGATATCTTCATAACAGCTCAAATCATCAGTATACATAACGAAGTAAGAATATCCACCTCTATATTCTACTAGAAATGGTCAACACACATCCATGTGTACCAATCCTAGATTCTTGGTGTCCCTTTCACGTTGTCCACTAAAAGGCAGCATGGTCATTTCACCTTGTAAAAAAGTGTGACATCTATCATGTTGTTATAGCTCCATAGAGTTTAAATAACCATCCTATTAGAGATTTGTCAAGTTCTTCTCATTTACATGACGAAGATGGTGATGCCACATTAGGGAGTTGTATGAGTCATGTGATTTTTTTAATCAATTTACAACACTTGGTTTTCATAATTTAATACATACAAATGATTTTTAAATGTGCTATACCATAACATACATTTTTCTTATAAAAGAAACATCCCTTATTTCCAATCTGGAAAATAATTCCATTCATATTTAAACATGTACAGAAATTATGTTCTTGGAAACACTATGAACATACTAACCATTATGTAAAACCCATAGCATCTGAGATTCCAATAAGTGATGGTAATCGAAAATGGGTAACACAACTAGCCTCACACTATTGGAAGCTTGAAGATCCAACTCTCCTATGGAAATATTTATAAATCTACTTGGTTCCTGTATTTGAATATAGATGTGAGCCCAAAAATATGTATCTAATACCCAATGTGTAGAAATGGAAAGATTAAACTCGATAAAGAACCCACCTTTAGTGCGCCCAAGCTTTTAGGTGAAATTACACTTCTAGTGGCCTGGCATGCCACATGTAAAAAATACTGCTTCTCATTCGTTGCTCTGCTTTGGATATTCCCCTTCTTGGAGGGATAGTGATTCGAGGATTTAGATCGTTTATAAATTTTTGACCCCTTTTCCTTGTCCTTCCTCTTCTTATTCACCATAAGGAATGTGGGGTTTTCATGCCGTATGTCCATATCTACTGGGAGAATCAAGGTCAGAAGTTATGATAGAATATTTTAATTATTTCTCATGTTATAGATGATAACAAAGCTAGAGATGGTCTTGGATGGTGATGATAGGATGTGATATGTAAGCAAATCATTTGGGAACATAATTAATAAGATGTCTCGACATTCAATGTAGCCAATAAGCTTGAATACATGATACCCAAATGGAATTGACTCTCCAATCATAGTTTTAAAAAAAGCGTTGGAGATCTCATATCTTCCCTATATCTGCTTCACTTAACAGAGATCCTTAAGGTGATACATCATGCTATAGAAATCCATGTTTTCATGTTTCTTCATGATCTCATTATACATGAATGATATCATGACACATTGGATATTTGTGGCATCATACATATGATTCACATAGTGAGATTTTCCTCAGCATTGGCCTCTTTTCCAGGCATAACTATAATTGTCTCTTCCAACACATACAATTTCCTCTCATGGGGAAGGATGATGCATAAATGCCTTTTACACTCCTAGAAATTAGTGTCAGTGAGAAGGGTTTTAATTATCGAGTATGGTTTGCAATGATATGTTTGAATTCATTTTTCATTATATTTCTAAAAATTATGAGGAAAAAATAGTTACCACTTTATCATAATAAAACTGAGACAAATAAATAAATTAATAATTCTTAGTCTCCCACAATTTTATCAAAATCCAATATCCCTCACCATTGACTTCAAAATATTCTACTTCCTAAATATTCTAGTGGAAAGGATCCATTATTCAATTCTCATTACCCCAATTTGGTTTGTTCAATCAACTTTAAAGGTTTTAGGTAGGCATTCCAAATTCCAACTAAATTAACTCGCAGATCCTTGGTCTTTTGAGTGGACTCCCCCATATTTAAACCCATTTATTTGGATTTCCTCAGCCTTTTCCTCAAGGTCACACCAAGTCCTGCAATTGAAGTCAACCCTTGATATTAACCAAGTCAATTCAACCCAAAACCTTGAATTATAAATCCCCGATAATTGATAACACCCTAACAAGGGTCGGTCATGCACTTTGAACTATCGATTGATTCTAACCAAGATTATGGAAGGATATAACAACTTAATATTTATTTAAGGGATTTTATCATTATAATTAATTAACATTTTATTATATTTTATTACATTCTTGTTAATATTAATTGGGATATATTTAAGTTATTAACCATGTCTAAGATAATGTTTGAGCATAATCCAGTCTAATTTTAGTTCTATCTTTCATGCTTGCTTAATTTATTAATTGTGTGATCACAACAACACACCAACAATAAATAAACCATGAAACTGATAGAAATAAAATAAATTGTATGATCATGATATTTTTCTATTGATTAGTTTATCTAGCAGTTGATAAACTAACCCATGTCCTAGGGGGGAAACACGTTGATCATTTTTCAGTTCGTGTTTATATCTTTCCACCTATCCATAATTGTATCTCCTTAGATTGGTTTCATCATGGCTACTAACTTGAGATTCCTCCACTAGATTGGGAGATCCATCCATTACATATGCTTTTATCACACTCCCAAGTGAGGGGTAAAACAGTGTTTTACATAAAATAAACATTGGGCACCTAGGCCCTATATATTAATGAGGAGAAGGCTCACATGACAACAAATTTATTTTAAAAAAATTAATTAAATGAAACCATCCACAGATAAAGGTCATGTTCTAGATCATGATCATCCATACATTCAATGATATTTGAACATAATTAAAACTATAATTAAGTTATTTAATAGTTCTTGTTTAAGATAAATCAAGCTCGAATCAATAAATTATCTTTAATTAATCTATCATTTTATCTTAAAACCTTTTTCTGAATTTCCATGAGATTCTCATCCATCATCATTTTTAACAAATAAATTAATTTAAAATTATCTTTTTATGTAACTTGTACCTTGGAGGGAACTTTGTGAATTCTCATTCATAACTTCCCAATGAGTAGAAATGAACATTATGTAGTTGTTAAATTAAAAACACGTATATAAAACTGCTATCACATATTGTGACTTAGCTTTACTCTCACACTATGGTACACATATCAAGGGTTTTCATAATATAATAATAAATATTAATAAACCTATGTAATTTGGATGAGTACACAACATGTTGTTCTGACTACATGGTGTGTATTATCGTTCACTAGACATCCGATATACGCACCCAGGGACATGGTGTGCATATGTACATAGGAAATATTTAGAGTATATGGTATGTTCAGTGGACCCAACGTTGTGTGGTGTTCACATGACCCGGTCTCTAGCCGGGCAAGATATGTATAAGGTATACAGTCTAACCCGAACTCGAAGGGACTAGAAATTATGTCACAACATGTAATCCAGAAACTGTGTTCAACCAATTCCTAGTCAACACAATGATTCATTTAATACTTAGAGATGGAATCCAACAGACAGATTGATTTGGAGGTCTAGTCCCGATGTATGGAACCTAGACAACATGGCATGTACTGCCGAATACACGCCATGTCTTCTAATATTGTACAGCCAGGAAGATTTGGGACCTCTTAATGTTATCCTCTATTTAATTTTAATCAAAATAAAAATAAAATATTATTTATCTATGGTGAATGAGAAATGAAAGAGAAGGAACATATCTCGAGATTTAAATTTTCATAATGGTTATCATGAATTGAAACAACTAAATTATTAAATGCATAATAATCAACAAAAAAATAGATAATTATAATCAATGATATGACCCTATCTAATACCACTTGTAGGTTCTAGACGTAGAAGAAGCACGTGGATTGGTGTATCCAACATTGGTTTTTATGTTAACAACCATCAATCTGAGATCCATCATGATAATAAAACGTTGGATCATCAGAATATAATGAAGAAAAAAAGAAAAAGAGGGGAGTCCTAAAACCAAATAGAGTCTAATCATATATTGGTTATAATTATTTTAATTAAAATAATATAATTACCTTGATATAATTCTCCCTCTATTGATTTTTCTGGTCACGATCTGATGTGATCGGTCATTGTGTCGTAGAATCCAAGTGTATGGTTCCTCTAACGGTGATCCAAACATTCTACACATATCTTTGGACATCTCCAAAGAGTCTCTGGGTGATATCATGGAAGATCCTCCACATATGATGTCCGCCTTCAATCCCCTTGAGAGCCACTTCAAAAGAACTCTCCATGATCATGTGGAGGAGGATCTATCACGTAACCTGAGAGAACTCTTGGAAGAAAATAATTCTCTCTTGGTTTGAGAGATTTCTCTAGATCCATTGTGAACAACCATATAAAAAGGATAGGTTCAGGAGAATAATGTAATTGGGATTTTATTACTTAGAATAATAAAATTAATTAGCTACATGAAAGTATTTAATCATTTAATTTAATAACTAGTAAGACCCGATGGCTAATAATAACAGTTGACTATCATTATTACATGAAATGTGCCCAAAAAATTACACCTAATATTATTTAATTAAATAAATAATATTATTTCCCACAAATCCCTAGAAAAACTACATGGCGTGTATATTAATACGCACAATGTGTAATTTTTTTCCATTTCCTTTATTTCATCCAACACATTTATTAGACCTTGAATAATGGTTATTTATTTCTAAAATAAATATCACTACACATACCTCTATTAAATATATTATTTCACACACAATATATTCTCTTGAATTAATAGTGTCGAAATAAATACGATCAGGAATCCTTGAATAATTATTAAACCACAATTGGGAATAATCTTTATTCAATTTGTTAAATGAATATATAACTAAGATAAATAGACACACATAGTGTGTGACCCTTTAGGACTCTTTCTCAGTGGAATTAGGCAGAGATTTCCTAAAGTCCAATGATAACATCTAGAAACATGCAAAGGAATCCTTATAAAAGGAAGTTAATACCACAATGAAATGTCACCTCCTACGAATGCTAATTGTGTATTGTAACCCCTTCGTCTCAATATCTCTAATCAAGTGGGTTTCATGATAGTGCCATGAACCCATGTGCTCGATTATTCTTTCTTGGAATTCCTAGAATTGAACTTTCCCATTCCAAATCATGGCCAAGGATTTATTTAGGCTATATCAATTCCATCAAAGGGCCTGAGATATCGAATTCTTTTATAAAAACAAGGGAAACGTCCTTTATTGCAATACCTATTAATGTAGTATTACTCGTGAAGCACCCAACATATCCAACCTCATTGTGTACAGTGTGTCACCACATTTTGGGACAATAAATCTATGTGTGAGAGTTATAATACCCATTAATAATAATCTTAATGTCTAAGGACTAATACACACGTCTACAGATAGGGTCAACCAATGACACTATGAAATGTGGATTTCACACTAGTGGGTCCCATTCTCCTAATATCCTACTGGATATTTCAAAGGGTACACACCATGATAAGGTTCCTCAATGTTTCTTGAGTCCTCACCCCAAAGGTCCTATATTGTTTGTGTCCCACAAATAACATCATCTGACCATAGAACATATATTCAAGAAAAGTGTTATGGTACCGTTGCATTTTCATCATAGATGGGATCTGCAATGACACTTTAGTGCAACATCTATCCTTTGGACATTATCAAATGAATTGTTATGTAGAAGAACAATCAAGATGTGATAAGGTATTTATTAATAAATAAAGTACAAAGTAGTTGGTTCTAGGCCACCAACTCCAACAACCATAAGAAATGAAAAAAATAAATGTAACATCCCAGGTAAATAAAGAATAAATAATTTTAATATTTATTAATATTTACGAATTAAATATTAATTTTATTTTAAAGGGGTTGCTATGTTCGATAGCGTACCTGATACGCAACGATGAGTTTCTTTGAAACTTACGTAGCACACTAGTAATAAAATAATATTATTTTAAATGTTAGTTAATAAGTAGCCGTTGTACTGGCGGGAATGGATAGAAATAACTAAAATATGATTAGATATGTTTTTAAATGTTTATACATTTACCCAATAAAAGATAAAGGCTTAAAATACGGAAAGAGTTCAATTTTAGGGCATATATACTCTAATTTTCACTAAGGGTTCAATTATCACCTTTTGATGGAGAACCGTCATTAAATATAGTTTTGATAGATCTTATAAATTATATTGGACCAAATATAACTCTTTTTAGAATCGGGACATCAAAACTTAATTTGTGTAAATTTTTGGTACCTTTCTGATAAAGTTCATTTTTTTTAATGAATAGTGTAAAATGTTGTATTTTAATTCAAAACTTCTTTTTAATCTAATTTATTCATATGATTAGATTATCTTTTGAGTTGGTTTTAAAGTGAAATTAGAAAATATTTTTACCATTAAATCCAATAGTGGTCGTTGGAATTAATTTCACTTTGAAATCGGACTTAAACTAGTGTCAATCTTTTGATACTTATTGTTTCACAAAAACACGCTATTTGTCATGACAGCGGGAATTAATTATTAAATTAATTAATTTGACTTATATTTTTTGAATTTTGTAAAATGGACTTCATTTTTGAATTCAGAATATCAAATATAGCTTAGGGTGAATTTTTGGTAATTTTCTGAAAAACTTCAATTTTTGATGAATAGTGAAACCACTAAGTGGTAATCAAGCAAACTGATTTTTCAGTTAAATGAAAGTTTACCACTAATGTGTATTGAATTTTGGAAATCCGACATACATGGTTGTCATTAAGAAGTAAAATGTGGTTCAATGAGATTAAAATAATTTTTTGGTGAATAGTAACGTTTTTTCATTAATCACGATTAGAGGTAATTAGTGTAATTTAATGTAAAAATGATATTATAAAAATGCGAAAACACCATGACACTTGTCCTAAACCTATTGGGTGAGTCATGTCCGACCAATACAAGCCATGGGCCAACATGGGGACCCCATGGAGCCACTTTAGTTGGAAAATGACATTAATATATTTTTATTTAATGTTAAAGTGAAAATGACACTAACATAAATTGTTTTACTAAAATAAGATTTTAGTGGGGTTATACAAGTCCAAATTTTGATTATAAATAGTCATTTGAAAGATAAAAAGATTTACTACATCATAGTAGTTTTTTTATAATTTTTAGACATTAAATAAAGTAAATTATATACGAAATAATAATGATGCAGCGATGACATCATTATTTGACGATTTAAATAAAATGGAAAGATAATGAAAAATCTAAAACCTACACATGGCCAAAACCAATTGGATGAGTGGATTTCGAACCCTTATCACCTTATCCATGAATTATATCAATGTGGGACCTTTTAAAACCGAAACACATTTTCAAATAAAGTAATATTTCTTTATTTTCCAAAAGTGCCCCTCCTCTCCTCTTATAAAAGGCCCCCACCTCTACCTCATTTCACACACTTCTCAAGCCTTTGGCTCGGCCAACCCCTGCCCAATTACTCTTTCCACATCCCTCTCCTCATCCTAGAGGATTCCCTTTGGGCAGAATCCTTTCAAAGGAAGCCTTTAGGCTCAAATCAAAAGGGAGTTACACTTTTAAAGGTAATTCATTATCTCTTGTTCATTTGTTTTATTTTTCTTCTCCAACCCTCTAAACTCTTTTTATTTACTTCTTTTGTAACAACACCAGTATATTAAATACACTAGGATTTTTTTATAATATTTATTTGAGCTACACTCTCACACAGCTACATCAAATGGTTAAAGAACATACGGTTTCCGTGGATGGTGAAATTCTGCCTCCCGAAACGATGATTGTTCAATACTCATTTAACACCTTCAAGGGTGGCCATTATGATGTCACTATTTTTATATATGATATATAATATGTTTATGTTTTCTTTAAGCTTCTGTATTTTTCATTTTTGGCATACCTTTATGGTTTCCATTATGGGTAAACACGATATCTTCATTTAAGGAAGTGCGGACTACCGCCCCCTAAAAGTGATGTGATTCGTTAATGCCAAATGTGGGATGTGTAAAGGATGGATTTAAAGTTATTATATATGATGTTATACTGGAATTATAATATAACTCTATATCATTATTATTTCTTTCCATTAAAGTATGAGATAGAAATGAAAGTAGCGTTCATGCGTACGTACGGCTTACCGTCTCCATGAATGGTGCATTTCATTTCTTATCCCCAAATGTAATGTACTATTAAAATTACATGTATATAATGTATATATATAATTAATGATATATCTAAATGATGAATATAATTCTGAAATTAAAATATACATACCTCTCATTTAGTTTTAATTCCACTAATATGACAAAGAAATGAAAGTAGCGTTCATGCGTACGTACGGCTTACCGTCTCCATGAACGATGCATTTAATTTCTTACCTGTAAATGATTATGTAATATTATAAATAAATGTATATTATGGATATATATGATATATATGATATCCAAATCAGGAATTTCATTCTGGATATAAAGAACTTTTGACCACACGAACAACATGTAATTGTAAGAAGTCAACTTTTGACTTAAGAAACAAATATTGACAAAACAAACATTATTAACTTAATGGTTACATAATGTTTATAACATGGAAATAAGTGATATAAAAAGAATAATTAACTTTAAAAAGGTTCTTAATCAAGTATAAATTAACTCAAGTTTATTATTCAGGACGTTAAAGAACAATCGAGTCAAGTCGGACCCAAGGTAAGGGACTTTGTCTCAATCTCCTTTCATTGAGGCATATTTTATTTTATACACAACTTTCTTTTATACGGTGTATAAAACCCTTTGAATTTTAATTTTATACAAAAGGAATATTTTTCTACGAAGCGTTTTACAAAATGACAAAAAGGAATGTTTCTTTTAACGTACGCGGTGACAACGACCTTTTCCTCCACCGCGAGTATTATTTGTTCTTTGGCTTTCTCAACAAACCGTAATGTTTTTTGAATAAAAATAAATACCATATACTCTTTTATGTATTTTAGTGTAGAAAATGGTTTTGAAAAAGGATTCTATTATGTCAATATATTTATGATATATTGTGATTGAAATGTAGAAATGTTATCATTCCTTTATATTGGTTTTATGTTTTATGATTTTATACTGGTACTTGGACATTTTAACGGGTGGTTACGTTATAAACTACATGACGGGTGGTGCCGTGAATACCAGGACGGATGGTTACATTATAACCTCCAATGCATTGGGTATGGAAGTTGGCCGTATGGCTATTCCATTAAGTATGTATGGAAATTGGCCGTATGGCTATTACATTAAGTGATATGTGTGGAAGTCAACCGTATGGTTATTCCACTTAAGTATTTTTATGTCCCAAGTTACCTTTATATATTCTATGCGTTCTTTATATGGGTTTTATGGTAATCCTTTGGTTACAAAAAGGTAAGTAATGATACTTTATTCAGTGACGATTTTTTTACTACTTCATGAAGGTGAAGGTATTACTTTGATATAGTATACATGGTTTACTTGATGTTTGAAAAACTAACAGTTTTCATTCTTTTTGTATCCCTTACTGAGCTTTTTATGCTCACCCCAAGTTTTTCGAAATGTTTTTCACAGGACTTAAAGTGGAATAAGCTCAAGGATGGGATCAAGGGAATTTCATGCTATCTAAAACATGGAATCTAGACATCTTTCTTTTTAAGAGTTTTTATTTTATGGAGAATTAGTAGAAGTGTCTACTTTGTAATCTTTTAAGATGTAATAGTTATGTTCTAATTCTCTAAAACTCTAAACCTGAAAAGATCCTCAATGTGAATTATTCATTTAATTCAATATTAAGTAAGGTTTAAGGATGGGGCCTTATAGTTGGTATCAAAGGTCGGTTTAGACAACTTTAGGAGTTAGAAAAGTGTTCAATTATAATATGATTGAAATGATATAGCATTTACGGATTACCATGTTGCTTCGCCTAAGATATTTCTGTGTTCAGAATGGTTTTCCGCATAGGAAACAAAGCAGCTATGTTGGGACGACATCAGGAGGAAGATAACCTTCCAAATCAGAAATTTGAGATGGTCGGAATCGGAACTGAACAGTTTTGTGCAGTGATGGCACAGTTGACTCAGGCTATAAATGGTGGTGGTATCCATGCACGAGATCAGCCAGATCAACCGCAGAGGAACATGTCAGTGGTGGAACATTTCATGAGGCAACATCCCCCATCATTCAGAGGATCATCTGACCCTGTGCAAGCTGAAGGGTGGATTAAAGCACTGGAGAAGATTTTTGATGTCATGGGGTGTTCAGAACATCAAAAGGATAGTCTTACTATTTACCGTTTTGAAGGTGAAGCTGATCAGTGGTGGTCGATGGTGAAAAATATAAGGGATAGTGATGAGATTGAGGATCTTCACTGGGACGAATTCAAAGGTATGTTTCTTGAGAAATATTTTCCTAAGGTGGTTCGTCTTAGGATGGAAAAACAGTTCCTAGAATTGAGGCAGGAGGATGATTCAGTGGCTGCTTATGAAGAAAAGTTCACTCGATTGGCAAGGTATTCTCCAAACTTCATACGAGATCTTGATAGTAAAATAAACCGTTTTTACTCAGGGTTAAAGCCAAAGTATCGAAGGGCTTTAGCTTCTCGTGAGTTCAAAAGTTATGAAAAACTTGTTCGATGTATGGAGAAGGTGGAAATGGAGTTTGCCGATGATCAGGTGTTCTATGACAAACAACAGAATAAGAGATCTAGTTGGCAGGAAAAGGGGAAGAACTCATCAAAGAAGCAAGGAGGTAAGAAAACCAAATATCCATCCTGTGAGAAGTGTGGTAAAATGCATCCTGGAGAATGTTTATCCAAGTCTGGTAAGTGCTTTCGGTGTGGTAAGTCTGGTCATATTGCTCGTAACTGTAAGGAAGATGATCAAGCAGGAAATGAAAAGCCAACGGTAAGATGTTTTAAGTGTAACGAAATGGGTCATTATGCAGACGAGTGTCCGACAAGGAGCTTGAGTGATGGGAAGCAGTTAGACTACAAGCAGAAAGGGGTGGCAAAATCCTTTGCAACAACTTCAGCAGATGTTGGGCCATCGAATGAAGTGGTATCAGCTCCAGGGAGCTCAGTATTTTTCGAAGATTGACTTGAGGTCGGGGTACCATCAGTTGAAAGTAAAAGAAGCAGACGTTCCGAAGACTGCGTTCCGTACTAGATATGGCCATTATGAATTTGTAGTTATGCCTTTTGGGTTAACCAATGAACCTACTGTATTCATGGACCTTATGAATAAAATTTTCCATGAGTTCTTGGATAATTTTGTGTTTGTGTTCTGAGGTTTGGGAAGAGATTATGTGTGCCTTGTGATTCACAGTTGAAGAATGAGTTGTTATGTGAGGTTCATAGTTCTCTGTTTTCAGTTCATCCGGGTAGTACTAAGATGTATAAAGGTCTGCGGGAGTATTACTGGTGGGATGGAATGAAAAGAGACATTTCTGATTTTACTGTGAAGTGTTTGACATGTCAACAGGTTAAATCAGAGCAGCAGTTACCGAAAGGGATGCTTCAGCCTTTACCAGTGCCAGAGTGGAAATGGGAAAACATATCCATGGACTTTTTTGTGGGATTACCGAGGACATCTCGAGGTAATAATGCAATCTGGGTTATTTTTGATCGCTTGACCAAATCTGCTCATTTCCTTGCTATACGAGATACTTTCTCTCTAGATCAACTTTACCGTTTGTATCTTAAAGAGATAGTCAGGTCACATGGAGTTCCTATCTCCATTGTATCGGATCGTGATCCCAGGTTTACTTCTAACTTTTGGAAAGGCCTCCAGAAGTCGTTGGGTACTGAATTAAATTTTAGTACAGCTTTTCATCCACAATCAGATGGGCAGTCAGAACGAACAATCCAGACATTGGAGGATATTCTACGAGCTTGTTCTATGGATTATCAGGGAAGTTGGGACCAACATCTTTCTTTGGTTGAGTTTTCTTATAATAACAGTTCTCATTCCAGTATACAGATGGCACCATTTGAGGCATTATATGGGAAGCGGTGTAGAACTCCATTATTTTGGAATGAAGTGGGTGAAAGGAAGCTGATGGGACCAGAATTGGTAGAAGAGATGGCAGAAAAAGTTCAGCTGATTCAGAAACACATGAGAACAGCTCAGAGAAGGCAGAAGAGTTATGCGGATAACCGGAGGAAGGATCTATCTTTCGAGGTAGGTGATCATGTTTTTCTCAAGGTTTCTCCTTGGAAAAGCGTGATGAGATTTGGTAAGAAAGGAAAGTTGAGTCCAAGGTTTGTTGGACCATATGAAATTCTGGAAAGAGTTGGACCAGTTGCATACCGAGTGGCTTTACCTACGAGTTTATCTCAGGTACAAAATGTTTTTCACGTTTCGATGTTGAGGGAGTATATGCCAGATCCATCTCATGTTTTGAGCCCAGAGGTAGTTCAGCTGGAAGAGAACCTATCTTATGAGGAACAACCGGTCCAGATTCTTGACCACAGGGAGCAAGTGTTATGAAATAAGGTGATTCATCAGGTAATGGTTTTGTGGAAAAACCATGTGATTGAAGAGGCAATGTGGGAATCTGAAAATGCTATGAGGGATAAATACCCCAACTTATTTTGATAAGTGAATAAAATTGCGAGGACGCAATTCCCAAAAGGGGGGAAGGATGTAAAATCCCAGGTAAATAAAGAATAAATAATTTTAATATTTATTAATATTTACGAATTAAATATTAATTTTATTTTAAAGGGGTTGCTATGTTCGATAGCGTACCCGATACGCAACGATGAGTTTCTTTGAAACTTACGTAGCACACTAGTAATAAAATAATATTATTTTAAATGTTAGTTAACAAGTAGCCGTTGTACTGGCGGGAATGGATAGAAATAACTAAAATATGATTAGATATGTTTTTAAATGTTTATACATTAACCCAATAAAAGATAAAGGCTTAAAATACGGAAAGAGTTCAATTTTAGGGCATATATACTCTAATTTTCACTAAGGGTTCACTTATCACCTTTTGATGGAGAACCGTCATTAAATATAGTTTTGATCGATCTTATAAATTATATTGGACCAAATATAACTCTTCTTTAGAATCGGGACATCAAAACTTAATTTGTGTAAATTTTTGGTACCTTTCTGATAAAGTTCATTTTTTTAATGAATAGTGTAAAATGTTGTATTTTAATTCAAAACCTCTTTTTAATATAATTTATTCATATGATTAGATTATCTTTTGAGTTGGTTTTAAAGCGAAATTAGAAAATATTTTTACCATTAAATCCAATAGTGGTCGTTGGAATTAATTTCACTTTGAAATCGGACTTAAACTAGTGTCAATCTTTTGATACTTATTGTTTCACAAAAACACGCTATTTGTCATGAAAGCGGGAATTAATTATTAAATTAATTAATTTGACTTATATGTTTTGAATTTTGTAAAATGGACTTCATTTTTGAATTCATAATATCAAATATAGCTTAGGGTGAATTTTTGGTAATTTTCTGAAAAACTTCAATTTTTGATGAATAGTGAAACCACTAAGTGGTAATCAAGCAAACTGATTTTTCAGTTAAATGAAAGTTTACCACTAATGTGTATTGAATTTTGAAAATCCGACATACATGGTTGTCATTAAGAAGTAAAATGTGGTTCAATGAGATTAAAATAAGTTTTTGATGAATAGTAACTTTTTTTCATTAATCGCGATTAGAGGTAATTAGTGTAATTTAATGTAAAAATGATATTATAAAAATGTGAAAACACCATGACACTTGTCCTACACCTATTGGGTGAGTCATGGCAGACCAAGACAAGCCATGGAACAACTTGGGGACCCCATGGAGCCACATTAGTTGGAAAATGACATTAATATATTTTTATTTAATGTTAAAGTGAAAATGACACTAAAATAAATTGTTTTACTAAAATAATATTTTAGTGGGGTTATACAAGTCAAACTTTTGATTATAAATAGTAATTGGAAAGATAAAAAGATTTCCTACATCATAGTATTTTGTTTATAATTTTTAGACATTAAATAAATTAAATTATATACGACATAATAATGATGCAGCGATGACATCATTATTTGACGATTTAAATAAAATGGAAAGATAATGAAAAATCTAAAACCTACACATGGAAACAACCAATTGGATGAGTCGATTTCGAACCCTTATCACCTTAACCACTAATTATATCAATGTGGGACCTTTTAAAAACGAAACACATTTTCAAATAAAGTAATATTTCTTTACTTTCCAAAAGTGACCCTCCTCTCCTCTTATAAAAGGCCCCCACATCTACCTCATTTCACACACTTCTCAAGCCTTTGGCTCGGCCAACCCCTGCCCAATTACTCTCTCCACATCCCTTTCCTCATCCTAGAGGATTCCTTTTGGGCATAAACCTTTCAAAGGAAGCCTTTAGGCTCAAATCAAAAGGGAGTTACACTTTTAAAGGTAATTCATTCTCTCTTGTTCATTTGTTTTATTTTGCTTCTCCAACCCTCTAAACTCTTTTTATTTACTTCTTTTGTAACAACACCAGTATCTTCAATATACTAGGATTTTGTTATAATATTTATTTGAGCTACACTCTCACACAACTACATCAAATGGTTAAAGAACATACAGTTTCCGTGGATGGTGAAATTCTGCCTCCCGAAACGATGATTGTTCAATACTCATTTAACACCTTCAAGGGTGGCCATTATGATGTCACTATTTTTATATATGATATATAATATGTTTATGTTTTCTTTAAGCTTCTGTATTTTTCATTTTTTGCATACCTTTATGGTTTCCATTATGGGTAAACACGATATCTTCATTTAAGGAAGTGCGGACTACCGCCCCCTAAAAGTGATGTGATTCGTTAATGCCATATGTGGGACGTGTAAAGGATGGATTTAAAGTTATTATATATGATTTTATACTGGAATTATAATATAACTCTATATCATTATTATTTCTTTCCATTAAAGTATGAGATAGAAATGAAAGTAGCGTTCATGCGTACGTACGGCTTACCGTCTCCATGAACGGTGCATTTCATTTCTTATCCCCAAATGTAATGTACTATTAAAATTACATGTATATAATGTATATATATAATTAATGATATATCTAAATGATGAATATAATTCTGGAATTAAAATATAAATACCTCTCATTTAGTTTTAATTCAACTAATTTGACAAAGAAATGAAAGTAGCGTTCATGCGTACGTACGGCTTACCGTCTCCATGAACGGTGCATTTCATTTCTTACCTCTAAATGATTATGTAATATTATAAATACATGTATATGCTGGATATATATGATATATATGATATCCAAATCAGGAATTTCATTCTGGATATAAAGAACTTTTGACCACACGAACAACATGTAATTGTAAGAAGTCAACTTTTGACTTAAGAAACAAATATTGACAAAACAAACATTATTAACTTAATGGTTACATAATGTTTATAACATGGTAATAAGTGATATAAAAAGAATAATGAAATTTAAAAAGGTTCTTAATCAAGTATAAATTAACTCAAGTTTATTATTCAGGACGTTAAAGAACGATCGAGTCAAGTCGGACCCAAGGTAAGGGACTTTGTCTCAATCTCCTTTCATTGAGGCATATTTTATTTTATACACAACATTCTTTTATACGGTGTATAAAACCCTTTGACTTTTACTTTTATACAAAAGGAATATTTTTCTACGAAGCGTTTTACAAAACGACAAAAAGGAATGTTTCTTTTAACGTACGCGGCGACAACGACCTTTTCCTCCACCGCGAGTATTATTTGGTCTTTGGCTTTCTCAACAAGCCGTAATGTTTTTTGAATAAAAATAAATACCATATACTCTTTTATGTATTTTGGTGTTGAAAATGGTTTTGAAAAAGGATTCTATTATGTCAATATATTTATGATATATTGTGATTGAAATGTGGAAATGTTATCATTCCTTTATATTGGTTTTATGTTTTATGATTTTATACTGGTACTTGGACATTTTAATGGGTGGTTACGTTATAAACCATATGACGGGTGGTGCCGTGAATACCAGGACGGATGGTTACGTTATAACCTCCAATGCATTGGGTATGGAAGTCGGCCGTATGGCTATTCCATTAAGTATGTATGGAAATTGGCCGTATGGCTATTCCATTAAGTGATATGTGTGGAAGTCAACCGTATGGTTATTACACTTAAGTATGTTTATGTCCCAAGTTACCTTTATATATTCTATGTGTTCTTTATATGGGATTTATGGTAATCCTTTGGTTACAAAAAGGTAAGTAATGATACTTTATTCAGTGACGATTTTTTTTACTACTTCATGAAGGTGAAGGTATTACTTTGATATAGTATACATGGTTTACTTGATGCTTGAAAAACTAACAGTTTTCATTCTTTTTGTATCCCTTACTGATCTTTTTATGCTCACCCCAAGTTTTTCGAAATGTTTTTCACAGGACTTAAAGTGTAATAAGCTCAAGGATGGGATCAAGGGAATTTCATGCTATCTAAAACATAGAATCTAGACATCTTTCTTTTTAAGAGTTTTTATTTTATGGAGACTTAGTATAAGTGTCTACTTTGTAATCTTTTAAGATGTAATAGTTATGTTCTAATTCTCTAAAACTCTAAACCTGAAAAGATCCTCAATGTGAATTATTCATTTAATTCAATATTAAGTAAGGTTTATGGCTGGGGCCTTATAGTTGGTATCAAAGGTCGGTTTAGACAACTTTAGGAGTTAGAAAAGTGTTCAATTATAATATGATTGAAATGATATAGGATTTACGGATTACCATGTTGCTTCGCCAAAGATATTTCTGTGTTCAGAATGGTTTTCCGCAGAGGAAACAAAGCAGCTATGTTGGGACGACATCAGGAGGAAGATAACCTTCCAAATCAGAAACCTGAGATGGTCGGAATCGGAACTGAACAGTTTGTTGCAGTGATGGCACAGTTGAATCAGGCTATAAATGGTGGTGGTATCCATGCACGAGATCAGCCAGATCAACCACAGAGGAACATGTCAGTGGTGGAACATTTCATGAGGCAACATCCCCCATCATTCAGAGGATCATCTGACCCTGTGCAAGCTGAAGGGTGGATTAAAGCACTGGAGAAGATTTTTGATGTCATGGGGTGTTCAGAACATCAAAAGGATAGTCTTGCTGTTTACCGTT
Source organism: Viscum album (assembly GCA_963277665.1). Taxonomy (NCBI): domain Eukaryota; kingdom Viridiplantae; phylum Streptophyta; class Magnoliopsida; order Santalales; family Viscaceae; genus Viscum; species Viscum album. The sequence continues at coordinate 16,521,486 of OY728158.1, forward strand.
TTGAAGGTGAAGCTGATCAGTGGTGGTCGATGGTGAAAAATATAAGGGATAGTGATGAGATTGAGGATCTTCACTGGGACGAATTCAAAGGTATGTTTCTTGAGAAATATTTTCCTAAGGTGGTTCGTCTTAGGATGGAAAAACAGTTCCTAGAATTGAGGCAGGAGGATGATTCAGTGGCTTCTTATGAAGAAAAGTTCACTCGATTGGCAAGGTATGCTCCAAACTTCATACGAGATCTTGATAGTAAAATAAACCGTTTTTACTCAGGGTTAAAGCCAAAGTATCGAAGGTCTTTAGCTTCTCGTGAGTTCAAAAGTTATGAAAAACTTGTTCGATGTATGGAGAAGGTGGAAATGGAGTTTGCTGATGATCAGGTGTTCTATGAAAAACAACAGAATAAGAGATCTAGTTGGCAGGAAAAGGGGAAGAACTCATCAAAGAATCAAGGAGGTAAGAAAACCAAATATCCATCCTGTGAGAAGTGTGGTAAAATTCATCCTGGAGAATGTTTATCCAAGTATGGTAAGTGCTTTCGGTGTGGTAAGTCTGGTCATATTGCTCGTAACTATAAGGAAGATGATCAAGCAGGAAATGAAAAGCCAACAGTAAGATGTTTTAAGTGTAATGAAATGTGTCATTATGCAGACGAGTGTCCGACAAGGAGCTTGAGTGATGGGAAACAGTTAGAATACAAGCAGAAAGGGGTGGTAAAATCCATTTCAACAACTTCAGCAGATGTTGGGCCATCGAATGAAGTGGTATCAGCTCCAGGGAGCTCAGTATTTTTCGAAGATTGACTTGAGGTCGGGGTACCATCAGTTGAAAGTAAAAGAAGCAGATGTTCCGAACACTGCATTCCGTACTAGATATGGCCATTATGAATTTGTAGTTATGCCTTTTGGGTTAACCAATGCACCTACTATATTCATGGACCTTATGAATAAAATTTTCCATGAGTTCTTGGATAATTTTGTGTTTGTGTTCTGATGTTTGGGAAGAGATTATGTGTGCCTTGTGATTCACAGTTGAAGAATGAGTTGTTATGTGAGGTTCATAGTTCTCTGTTTTCAGTTCATCCGGGTAGTACTAAGATGTTTAAAGGTCTGCGGGAGTATTACTGGTGGGATGGAATGAAAAGAGACATTTATGATTTTACTTTGAAGTGTTTGACATGTCAACAGGTTAAATCAGAGCAGCAGTTACCGAAAGGGATGCTTCAGCCTTTACCAGTGCCAGAGTAGAAATGGGAAAACATATCCATGGACTTTGTTGTGGGATTACCGAGGACATCTCGAGGTAATAATGCAATCTGGGTTATTTTTGATCGCTTGACCAAATATGCTCATTTCCTTGCTATACGAGATACTTTCTCTCTATATCAACTTTCCCGTTTGTATCTTAAAGAGATAGTCAGGTCACATGGAGTTCCTATCTCCATTGTATCGGATCGTGATCCCAGGATTACTTCTAACTTTTGGAAAGGCCTTCAGAAGTCGTTGGGTACTGAATTAAATTTTAGTACAACTTTTCATCCACAATCAGATGGGAAGTCAGAACGAACAATCCAGACATTGGAGGATATGCTACGAGCTTGTTCTATGGATTATCAGGGAAGTTGGGACCAACATCTTTCTTTGGTTGAGTTTTCTTATAATAACAGTTCTCATTCCAGTATACAGATGGCACCATTTGAGGCATTATATGGGAAGCGGTGTAGAACTCAAGCATTTTGGAATGAAGTGGGTGAAAGGAAGCTGATGGGACCAGAATTGGTAGAAGAGATGGCAGAAAAAGTTCAGCTGATTCAGAAACACATGAGAACAGCTCAGAGCAGGCAGAAGAGTTATGCGGATAACCGGAGGAAGGATCTATCTTTCGAGGTAGGTGATCATGTTTTTCTCAAGGTTTCTCCGTGGAAAAGCGTGATGAGATTTGGTAAGAAAGGAAAGTTGAGGCCAAGGTTTGTTGGACCATACGAAATTCTGGAAAGAGTTGGATCAGTTGCATACCGAGTGGCTTTACCTCCGAGTTTATCTCAGGTACACAATGTTTTTCACGTTTTGATGTTGAGGGAGTATATGCCAGATCCATCTCATGTTTTGAGCCCAGAGGTAGTTCAGCTGGAAGAGAACCTATCTTATGAGGAACAACCGGTCCAAATTCTTGACCACAGGGAGCAAGTGTTACGAAATAAGGTGATTCATCAGGTAAAGGTTTTGTGGAAAAACCATGTGATTGAAGAGGCAACGTGGGAATCTGAAAATGCTATGAGGGATAAATTCCCCCACTTATTTTGATAAGTGAATAAAATTGCGAGGACGAAATTCCCAAAAGGGGGGAAGGATGTAACATCCCAGGTAAATAAAGAATAAATAATTTTAATATTTATTAATATTTACGAATTAAATTTTAATTTTATTTTAAAGGGGTTGCTATGTTCGATAGCGTACCCGATACGCAACGATGACTTTCTTTGAAACTTACGTAGCACACTAGTAATAAAATAATATTATTTTAAATGTTAGTTAACAAGTAGCCGTTGTACTGGCGGGAATGGATAGAAATAACTAAAATATGATTAGATATGTTTTTAAATATTTATACATTTACCCAATAAAAGATAAAGGCTTAAAATACGGAAAGAGTTCAATTTTAGGGCATATATACTCTAATTTTCACTAAGGGTTCACTTATCACCTTTTGATGGAGAACCGTCATTAAATATAGTTTTGATTGATCTTATAAATTTTATTGGACCAAATATAACTCTTCTTTAGAATCGGGACATCAAAACTTAATTTGTGTAAATTTTTGGTACCTTTCTGATAAAGTTCATTTTTTTAATGAATAGTGTAAAATGTTGTATTTTAATTCAAAACCACTTTTTGATCTAATTTATTCATATGATTATATTATCATTTGAGTTGGTTTTAAAGTGAAATTAGAAAATATTTTTACCATTAAATCCAATATTGGTCGTTGGAATTAATTTCACTTTGAAATCGGACTTAAACTAGTGTCAATCTTTTGATACTTATTGTTTCACAAAAACACGCTATTTGTCATGACAGCGGGAATTAGTTATTAAATTAATTAATTTGACTTATATGTTTTGAATTTTGTAAAATGGACTTCATTTTTGAATTCAGAATATCAAATATAGCATACGGTGAATTTTTTGTAATTTTCTGAAAAACTTCAATTTTTGATGAATAGTGAAACCACTAAGTGGTAATCAAGAAAACTGATTTTTCAGTTAAATGAAAGCTTACCACTAATGTGTATTGAATTTTTAAAATCCGACATACATGGTTGTCATTAAGAAGTAAAATGTGGTTCAATGAGATTAAAATAATTTTTTGGTGAATAGTAACTTTTTTTCATTAATCGCGATTAGAGGTAATTAGTGTAATTTAATGTAAAAATGATATTATAAAAATGTAAAAACACCATGAAACTTGTCCTACACCTATTGGGTGGGTCATGGCCGACCAAGACAAGCCATGGGCCAACTTGGGGACCCCATGGTGCCACTTTAGTTGGAAAATGACATTAATATATTTTTATTTAATGTTAAAGTGAAAATGACACTAACATAAATTGTTTTACTAAAATAATATTTTAATAGGGTTATACAAGTCAAAATATTGATTATAAATATTCATTGGAAAGCTAAAAAGATTTTATACATCATAGTATTTTTTTTATAATTTGTAGACATTAAATAAGTTAAATTATATACGACATAATAATGATGCAGCGATGACATCATTATTTGACGATTTAAATAAAATGGAAAGATAATGAAAAATATAAAACCTACACATGGCCAAAACCAATTGGATGAGTGGATTTCAAACCCTTATCACCTTATCCACGAATTATATCAATGTGGGACCTTTTAAAACCGAAACACATTTTCAAATAAAGTAATATTTCTTTACTTTCCAAAAGTGCCCCTCCTCTCCTCTTATAAAAGGCCCCCACCTCTACCTCATTTCACACACTTCTCAAGCCTTTGGCTCGGCCAAACCCTGCCCAATTACTCTCTCCACATCCCTCTCCTCAAAATAGGGGATTCCCTTTGGGCAGAAGCTTTTAAAAGGAAGCCTTTAGGCTCAAATCAAAAGGGAGTTACACTTTTAAAGGTAATTCATTCTCTCTTGTTCATTTGTTTTATTTTGCTTCTCCAACCCTCTAAACTCTTTTTATTTACTTATTTTGTAACAAAACCAGTATTTTCAATATACTAGGATGTTGTTATAATATTTATTTGAGCTACACTCTCACACAACTACATCAAATGGTTAAAGAACATACGGTTTCCGTGGATGGTGAAATTCTGCCTCCCGAAACGATGATTGTTCAATACTCATTTAACACCTTCAAGGGTGGCCATTATGATGTCACTATTTTTATATATGATATATAATATGTTTATGTTTTCTTTAAGCTTCTGTATTTTTCATTTTTGGCATACCTTTATGGTTTCCATTATGGGTAAACACGATATCTTCATTTAAGGAAGTGCAGACTACCGCCCCCTAAAAGTGATGTGATTCGTTAATGCCATATGTGGGACGTGTAAAGGATGGATTTAAAGTTATTATATATGATGTTATACTGGAATTATAATATAACTCTATATCATTATTATTTGTTTCCATTAAAGTATGAGATAGAAATGAAAGTAGCGTTCATGCGTACGTACGGCTTACCGTCTCCATGAACGGTGCATTTCATTTCTTATCCCCAAATGTAATGTACTATTAAAATTACATGTATATAATGTATATATACAATTAATGATATATCTAAATGATGAATATAATTCTGTAATTAAAATATACATACCTCTCATTTAGTTTTAATTCCACTAATATGAAAAAGAAATGAAAGTAGCGTTCATGCGTACGTACGGCTTACCGTCTCCATGAACGGTGCATTTCATTTCATACCTCTAAATGATTATGTAATATTATAAATACATGTATATGCTGGATATATATGATATATATTATATCCAAATCAGGAATTTCATTCTAGATATAAATAAATTTTGACCACACGAACAACATGTAATTGTAAGAAGTCAACTTTTGACTTAAGAAACAAATATTGACAAAACAAAAATTATTAACTTAATGGTTACATAATGTTTATAACATGGAAATAAGTGATATAAAAAGAATAATGAACTTTAAAAAGGTTCTTAATCAAGTATAAATTAACTCAAGTTTATTATTCAGGACGTTAAAGAACGATCGAGTCAAGTCGGACCCAAGGTAAGGGACTTGTCTCAATCTCCTTTCATTGAGGCATATTTTATTTTATACACAACTTTCTTTTATACGGTGTATAAAACCCTTTTACTTTTACTTTTATACAAAAGGAATCTTTTTCTACGAAGCGTTTTACAAAACGACAAAAAGGAATGTTTCTTTTAACGTACGCGGCGACAGCGACCTTTTCCGCCACCGCGAGTATTATTTGGTCTTTGGCTTTCTCAACAAGCCGTAATGTTTTTTGAAAAAAAATAAATACCATATACTCTTTTATGTATTTTGGTGTTGAAAATTGTTTTGAAAAAGGATTCTATTATGTCAATATATTTATGATATATTGTGATTGAAATGTGGAAATGTTATCATTCCTTTATATTGGTTTTATGTTTTATGATTTTATACTGGTACTTGGACATTTTAACGGGTGGTTACGTTATAAACCATATGACGGGTGGTGCCGTGAATACCAGGACGGATGGTTACGTTATAACCTCCAATGCATTGGGTATGGAAGTCGGCCGTATGGCTATTTCATTAAGTATGTATGGAAATTGGCCGTATGGCTATTCCATTATGTGATATGTGTGGAAGTCAACCGTATGGTTATTCCACTTAAGTATGTTTATGTCCCAAGTTACCTTTATATATTCTATGTGTTCTTTATATGGGTTTTATGGTTATCCTTTGGTTACAAAAAGGTAAGTAATGATACTTTATTCAGTGACGATTTTTTTTACTACTTCATGAAGGTGAAGGTATTACTTTGATATAGTATACATGGTTTACTTGATGTTTAAAAAACTAACAGTTTTCATTCTTTTTGTATCCCTTACTGAGCTTTTTATGCTCACCCCAAGTTTTTTGAAATGTTTTTCACAGGACTTAAAGTGGAATAAGCTCAAGGATGGGATCAAGGGAATTTCATGCTATCTAAAACATGGAATCTAGACATCTTTCTTTTTAAGAGTTTTTATTTTATGGAGACTTAGTAGAAGTGTCTACTTTTTAATCTTTTAAGATGTAATAGTTATGTTCTAATTCTCTAAAACTCTAAACCTGAAAAGATCCTCAATGTGAATTATTCATTTAATTCAATATTAAGTAAGGTTTAAGGCTGGGGCCTTATAATAAATGTCATAACACTATTGGAAATCTGACCTTTCCCAATGCTTCTATACTAATGGTTTGTAAAAACCATTGGTATAGGTCCCCTTTCCCAACAGTTTGGCCAAACCATTGGGAAAGCCCACATCGAGGTCACCTTTCCCAACAATTTTCCAAAACTGTTGGTAAAGGGTTTGGCTTTCCCAAGGGTTTGGCCAAACTGTTGGGAATAGTACACTTTGTAGCCACTTTTCCCAATGGTTTGGCCAAACCGTTGGGAAAGGGTATGGCTTTCCCAACAATTTGGCCAAACCGTTGGGAAAAGTATACTTTGAGGCCACTTTTCCCAATATTTTGGCCAAACCGTTGGGAAAGGGTGTGCCTATCCCAATGGTCTGTCCAAACCATTGGGAAAAGTGGCCCATATAAGGACATAACTCCCAAATTAAATGGACCTATACCAACGGTTGTCAAAACCATTGGTATAGGTCCTTTGAGTTTTTATCGAATATTCTTATCGAGAACATTATATAAATGAAGATTTAAAATAATTATAATAATACATATATATATTTATGAAATTATTTTCACAAATGTCATGTTAGGTTAGTGGTTAGGTCTTTCACTGATAAAATAGAGGTCTTGGGATCAAATCCCACCGAATGTTTTTGTTGAAATACATATACCAACGGTTTTATGGAACCGTTGGTATAGATTTTGGAAAAACTTATACCAATGGTTCAACCAAACTATTGGTATTGGTTAATGTAAATAACCTATCCCAACGGTTCTACATAAACCATTGGGAAATCTTTTTCCCAATGACTTACTTCCCTACGGTTGGTAGAATCGTAGGTATAAGATATACCAACAGTCCTGTAGCCTATCCAAATGGTTCTGAACCATTGGGAAATATACTATTTCCAGTAGTGTAAATAATAAAAGAACTTATCATCCTTATTTGGTAGCAGAATAAATTATATCACCGGTTAAAATAAGATATGGAAGGACATAAAATTAAAATCTATGGAATCAGTTCCTCACATATCCCATCGGAGGATTCACTTAAACATAATTGAGGGGTTTTTTTATAATATCATTTTTGATAGAATTCATGGATGTTTTTTTATTATAATAAATAATTAGAAAAAAAATTAATTGATACTCCATGAATAATTTTTTTAAATTAATACTTCTATTTAGTAATTATTTATTTTATATTTATACACATTCATTATTCGAAACACTATTTTTGTGATACTTGTAATTTTTAATTATTTATTTAATGAGAATCTGAAGAAGATGAGGTAGTTAAACTAGGCATTAATAAAATTCATGGTTATTTATAATGATAATGATATATTAATGAACATGCCATGAGCACTTCTAAACTTAAAATGAGTAAGATGAACTAACTATGCATGAAGGGTGGATTGGCTGTGAACCACAATTCATGGTCTATAAAACTAATCATGATGTTTATTTGGACTTCCCATGAAATTAATAAATATGGAATGATAGGGCATACATTTTACATTTTTTACATTCTAATTAAATGTCTTAAGTTACACCATTTTGATAAATTTAATTTTATTATGACATATTTTGTTTACATGTGAATTTTGGGAATTACTAAAAAAATGAATTTAATATTAATATGTAATTATATTATTAATTTTTATAATTATTTAAAAGGCTATAAAATTATTTTGAAAAATTTCCAACTATGTGAAAATTATAAATAATTGAAATTTGAATATTTTTATAGATCCAAGAATAATTTTTTTAAAATTAAATCTTAACACCTATTATTAATTTTTTTTATATTATGTTGAAATTTGAGAAATTGATATCTTATGTCAAGTATTTGTAAAATACCAAATAATATTTAATATTTATAGGGAAAAAAATATTCCATACATAAGAAATACTATAAAGATGATATATAATGCTTTTTACATAAGGGTCACATTAGTATATGATACGATATGTAAGGTTTTGTACGTAGAAAACTTTTAGTTTATGATTTTACAATGTAAAATATATTCTGATATCCTCAAATAGGAAAAGCTATTTCGATATTTTAATTTTATAACATGAATTAATCTAAGGGATAAGAAGAAAGAATGATCATGGATCAAATTATAAGGTATTATTAATTTAAATAGATGATTCCAAAAACATGAATCTAGTTAAAAACATCGATGCTCAATACCATGCAGAAAAATACATCACACCACGTGCATCAAATATAATCCCATGAATAGAAAATATCTTACTGAATATACCCAATACTATTTAAATTATTAATCCCCCCCATTGTAGAGGGATTCAAAACCCAATCTTCTTGGAATATTAATGATATTAAATTAGTGTTTTCTTCTATTGTTCTATAATATATTCTTCATTTTTAATTTTTTTGGTTTTCTTATCTTCTGTAATATATTTCATTTGATTTCATTATGATCTCAAATATTTATGATGGTAAATTTATTACTAGAGGAGTCATCCTTGAGGAGGTTTTAATGGTTTTCCAAAATCCAAGACCAAATGTTCTAGAATATCTTAATTCTTTTGAAATACACAAATGGGTGTGTCAAAGGTTTAGGCAACGATTTTTTGTTTCCCTAAGAGATTATCTACTATTTCATTACATTTCATAATTAAACATGATCTCCCTTATCTCAACAACACCATTACATAATATAGTTGGATTAATAAAGGAATGAAATTATATTTGATAGTTTTAGGTTTATGACAGACATGCATACTTGATTAAGATGAAATTATCATTCATTGCTATTAGAGGAGGCAAGACACAATGCTATAAAGACATTTTTAGTTGTAATATGACACAAAACATAAATTGAGAGTGGTAGAACAAGTATAAAGGGGTGTGTTAGGAGTTGAATTATAAAATATAAAAATAGATAATGAAAGAACCCATTTCCCAAACAATAGATTCATCATTACTTATAGTAATTTTTTAAATTTTTTATTTGTGTTCCCTAAAATTATAATCCATATTCACTTTTTATTTTATAAGATATAAAAAAATCCATAGGAATAGTTGGTGATCAAAAATATGCTTCTGGAGAGAAGACATTGATCTGATATTATGCTATACTAAGAGAAAATAAATATTATTTTTTACCACCCAATGAAAATTTAGTCCAATGATTGTTATGTTATTAGGGATTATTTTTTGATAATTTTTTTAATATCTTGACAAAGGTTCCACACACTAGTGCAACAAGTTGTTCAATTAAATGACCTCAAGTGCACCTCCCTAAATTGCATAGGTTACTGAGTAGTAGAGAGGGTATAATATACAACAATTGGATGTTATACCCTCTATATCATTTTAATACAACAACAAAAATAGATAAATAATAACAAAAATATAATAACCAATAATTATAATAATACTAGTATCACATTATGATAAAAAATGAAAATAATGATTAAAACCAAATTGAAGATATGTTAATCCATATATGTGTCAATAATCAATATGAAAAACCCAAAAAATAAATAAATGCAATGAAGACTCCCAAGCAGGTCCTGAAATATTGTTTGGTTCCCTCATCCCTACTCCAATACAAATCAGCCATCTAACAATGGAATCTTTACCTTATCATATCCTATAAACATGAATTCTATTCAGGTATTGACCAGGACGCCCGAGTAGGGTGTGAGTACACCTCAGTAGGCCATCACCAATGGAATCTAAAAAAATATCCTATCAATAATAGTGTATACAGTTATATAAAGAATAAGGTAAATGCTATTAAATAATAATATTATCAATTTAGTTATTCTTTAATTAACAACATAAATATCTTGTGTTCATGATGAAACCTGAACCATTAATACCTTCTTCAGCTACTGTCAGAGTCTGAACCATAACCAATAGGTAAACAAAAATCATTATAACATTGAATTTCATTACTAATTATATTCCATTTAATATTATTGAAAGTTTTAAGTAGAGTCCAATGTCAATCTCATAGGATGAGAACATCATTTCTTGAACACCGTGTGTATTTGGAGCAGCGATACCTATCCCACACCCCATTAGTATTTGGAGCATCATCCCTTGTCCCATTAAATAATATTCACATGCATGTATTTTAGAAAAAAAGGTATTTTCTTGAACCCTATGGGTATTTAGAACATCATTCCTTATCCCACACCCCATTTTAAAATAAGCCACATGCATCACACACACCACATTTAATGAGGTTAATCATTGTTAACCCACTCATGAACAGTTCATCTTACGGTATACCATTTCGACTATCAAAAGAATCAAGGTTCGTCAATTTTATTCACATGGGCTAACATTGAAGAATAAATATTAAGAAACATAACTACTTTTAGAGATATAATTAATTAACCCTTCATGGTTTATCCAAACATCCATTAATCCCATTAATCAATTCCATCATATCAAATTTATTATCAATCTAATAGAAAAAAATATAAAATTCAACTTACTTAGTTCATCCGATTTCATTACCACATGTAAATTTAATTAATCAATTGTATGATTCCATTAATTAAATATCCAATTAAATTAATCTAATTAAAAATTAAATTACCAAAAGTTTAAATTCAAATTCCATTTCACATACATGAAATTATAATTCAATACTTTGTGAAAATACTTTTAGAGAACCTACCTCATGATCGTTGACAAACACTCGCCAAATGAAATACCCAAATTCAAGAAGAATGTTTAGTTGCACAATGATGAATGAGATCTAGATCCAAAACCTAGATCCATGAATAAATATATTAAGATCTATAAATTTTTTTATCTATATCCATCAGAAATGGACGGAAAAATTCCCACAAAAATATGATAGGAATATGGGATAATGGGAGTAAACAAATTCAGAATAGATATCTTACCAGGAGAGGTTCAGATCTATCAATTTCATCATTGATTCATCAAGAATCTTGTTTATAATGCCTTCAAATCTATCTAGAATCCTCCATAAATTAGGTATAACCTTTAGGTTCCATTTCAGTTGAATGTGTGTAAAAGACGTGGGTTTGGGGAATTTTAAAACTAATTTTTGGGGAAATAAATCCCTTATGCATGGTTACCTGGGAAATAGAGCACAATTTTCCAAACTATGTTCATTAACTGTGAAACTATTATAGGGGGTCACACAGTTACTACTAATAGGGAGAACGATTTGAACAATATTCATATACCATGTAACCCCCCTCTACATGGGGTTTCATGGTTTGCTGGGGTAGGCGCACGATTTGGGAAAATTGTGTGCCAACTATACGCGACACCTATTTTTCCATAATTTCTCACTTTTTACCCAAAAAACTATTAATAAAATCCAAACCAATGTATACCAAATAAAGGTAAAGTGAAAAAACTATAAAAAAATCCGGAGGCATATATAAATTTTTTTTGGTTCTTACAATCTCCTAACCTTATTACAACTCATCCTCAAGATATACTCCCAAGAATCTATAAGATTCTGAGGTCAAAAAGGTCATTCCACTGAGCCCACATATATTCTAATATCTCCCATATTTACTCATAATTGTGGAAATGATTCCATAATACTAAAACTATCACCATGGTCATTCCACGAAAAACTTTATCACAGTAATGAACCACATATATCAGATGATCATCAGACGACACATCAGTATCAAGCTCAACATCATCCACATTGGTTACATGTGAAGGGTTAGGGTGATATATTTAAATCTATGATTCATGGGAGACATAATTTATAAAAATATAATTTTTAATAAGAGACAATTGGTAAACCACTATCATGATTCTCTCCACATCCTCAAAAAGTCTAAAAATAGAAGGCGCTATTTTGTCCTACGTCTGATTTCTATGATGACCCAATATTGTAGACACCAATAGTAACACACATCCACCCCTATACACTCAAGGGTTTTTCAATGTATATATGTATACCACTTCTGTCTACTCTGATCCATATCCATTAACTTTAAAATTACATTAACTCACTTTGATGTCTCCTGAATGATACATGGTCCCAACAGCTATAAAACACCTACCTCTATATAGCCTAGAGGTGATTGGAATAGGCTACCATAAAGTGTCTCATATGGTTCTTTCTAAATGGTTTCTTGAAAACTATTTTTATAATAGAAATCCACCAATTCTTGGTGCTTCTCCTATGATCACCAATTCCATGAATTCAAGCCCATAGAAAATCCTCTAAAACTATTATAGTATGATCTAATTATACATCTATATGTGGGTGGAAATTTTTACTCAGAAATACTTGTATACCAAGTGACTTATAAAAGGATTTCTAGAAAAAGGAAGTAAAATGTGCCTCTCATACTGAAACTATACTCTATAGTTCCCCATGTAGATGTATTATCTCCCAAACATACATATATCTCAACTGTTCCATTGAGAATGCCTCTTGAATAGGTTTGAAATGTGTTATTTTAGTTAGTCAATATACTGTTACCCAATATAATCATTTTTCCAAGGCATCCTATTGTGATCAAACCTGAAATATGTGGTAAATTCATCCCACATACATTCTAGAATGAGAAAATATATTAGTAAACCATGTGGTTGTTAATGATCGGCCTTCACCTGTTGATAGGTGTAGTATCATGGAACGAACCCCACAATTTCATTTTTCATGCATGGACTCCAATACTGTCAATGCAGGTCATCATATATTTTTATCAAACTTGAATGTAATTCCCACTCAGAGGCATGAAACTAATTCATAATCTCTTCTCACATGCTCATAGTCACACCAATTGAATTCCTGAAATAAATGATTGCATCCTCATATATGGTCTTATCTAATGTTGACCCCCCAAACATAAAGGATTTACCTGAAATACAAATACCCTCGATCCTGATATTGATTTTCCCTTATTTGGTTAAAATCTATGGATTCCAATGGTACTGATATGAGGTTCATCTTCTATAGGTCCTCCTATACTGCCACATTCAACTCAGCCAGAAAAGTCATCATATTCCAATCATAGCTAGACTCCTGAACTACCTATGTCTTTGTTTTTTACTCATTGCATTAGAAATACTTTTCTCTTCCTGGGCATATATTCTAGATATAAGTTTAATGAAACAATATACTCAACCCATATCCACCAATGGAGATTAAAATATAAATATTAAAATAAATTCTATAAGATGTTGTGATTGGTATACTACATATACTTTTCACCCAAAATATTACGACACCAATACTTCAAATAATAAGCCAATGCAGCTAACATAAAGACATACATAATGTAATTTCATTCATGTTTCCTTAAAATTAGTTACCAATATTTCAATACTCAATATCCATGTGAAATCACTACTCCATTTTATATTATTCATGATAAAAAAAACAATGTATACTCTTCCGTAGGATTGGATTGGATGAACATTAGAGAGGTAATTAAACACTTATTCAAGATATGGAAAGGATTCTCACATGTTCTAGACCATTATAACATAACTCCATTCTTGGTCAATCCCAAAAGTGGTACTAGAAAATTTACAATCAATTAACAAAGATATGATAATATCCCTCTAACCTTAAAAAGATACGAATATCAAAGAAAATATTGGGTTTTTCCTATGAAACAACTACCTTCACCTTCTATAGGTCCTCTAAAACACCTCCTCTTAGATGATATAAAACATAAAATGTACCTGATCAATACATAATTTAAATTTAGAAATCTTGGTGTATATTTTATTCTATCTTACTGTACTAAGGATGATTTCAAGATGTTGTGAATTATTTTTAGAAGTCTTGGATCTCACAAAGATGTCATCCAAAAAAACTAACAAAAAATGATCTTGGTACGGATGGATGATTCTGATCATCAAGTGAATAAACATTATCAGAGTGTTTTTATCCAAAACAAAATCATAAAAAACTTATAAAGGCCATACCATCTTTGGAATATTTCTGAGGAATTTTATGAGGTAAAAACACCAAATGATTATACCCTCATATCAATTATGTAGAGATCCCAAATGAAACAATACTCCCTAAACATGAGAGAACTCCCCTTCCATAAGTAGATGTCTATTGAGTATAGTCACAATGTTTTATTTATTTCATAATCCCACCAATGAACTTCACCTATGGACTTAAAACATTCAAATTTTTTCTAGATATAAAAAGATTGAGTGACACAAGTATCCAATAAGAAACCCGCAATTGTTGATTCCAAAAGAACAATACATCTGACATTAGATGGTCCAACCTGACATTAGATTGTCCAACCTCCCAATAAAAAAGTGTAGGTAGAAATATATGAATCTATACTACCCCTATTATATGTTATAGAGTCTGAGTCCCCTAAGCCACACCACTTTGCTGATATGGGATCTCTTTCCCAGAAGTAGAATGTCCACTACCTCGACATACATGGCATGTAGAACTACAACTGCATGACTGATATGAGGTAGAATATCCCCTTCTAGGACCATGGTTATTTCTAGACCCAAAATCATTACCCATATATCATGTGTTCCTGTAGAACCACTATATATTTACCATCCTTCTATAATATTAAAATTGTACCAGTGGTTGGGAACACTCTCGATGACCATGAACCATCCTACCACACTAGTGGAAGATCACATGATTGATATTCTGAGTTACTAAACATCCCCCTAGACACTCTAATTTTCAATATTTGTTCAAAATTATCATAGAAATTATTTCATATTTTAAAAATTTTTACATTATATACACTTAGAAGAAACCACCTATCCTCTATTGGAATCCTCCTTTAGGTTCCTATATGATATGAGATCCTGATCCATTAATTTTGAAAAATAATTCAGCTAAAAGATGTTAACCTAAGTCTTAATTTAACATTTAATCCCAACCTGATCCTATTTTACTACTGTATCTTCATCCCCTTTCAAATTTTGAAAGAAGCACCGCAAATTAGTAAAGCGTCGTACATAGTCCATACCAGACATGCACCCCTAGGTCAGCCTCATTAAATCTATTTACCTCTCTTTCTTAAGCACCTCAATGTGATTGTGATCCATAAATTTATCATTAAATTACATCCACACCATATTCTATAGATGTAAATCCTAACTATGGATGTCCCACAAATTTTTATCTTGGAGATGTAATATAAAAGCATCCAGTTTTTCTCTTTTCTAAGTAGGAGTATCTAAGAGGTAAAGCATCTTCTTAATAGACTCAATCTGAAAAATAACTACCTTAGTTACACTCTCTATAGTGTATGTTTGAGGGTGATACAATGGGAATTAATATTTCAGGTTGGACATAATCTTCACAACTCAACCTAGGTTTATTTTAAAAAATTTCATAAAACAAGAAAAGTTATCACGTAACTGCTCCCTGACGTCCTCACCCGGAAGTATCAAAGCCTCTTGTTGCACTACTAGGGGATCATTTCTTTCTATGAAATTTATTCATTTTGTAATCAAGAATCATCATGTAGGAATAATTATACAATTTCAATCACAAATATTA
Organism: Viscum album; assembly: GCA_963277665.1. Lineage (NCBI taxonomy): Eukaryota > Viridiplantae > Streptophyta > Magnoliopsida > Santalales > Viscaceae > Viscum > Viscum album. The sequence continues at coordinate 16,537,402 of OY728158.1, forward strand.
GGAAACATTACTCATCATTAATAAATTTAACAAGAGTGATTTACATAAATCTATAATAAGTCATCCCTAATACCATGCCACATAGTCAAACTGTAGAACTGTCAACACCATCAAACATCACCTTTCTAGGTCATGGATCACAGAGGGTAAATGAATTTTCACTATTCTTGTTTTTCATTATACACCTATTTATCCATTTAAAATTATCTCATTTTTCAACACATATAATTTCTTATTTCATACAGGGAACAATTTTTTTTAAATTTAAAAAACTAGGAAAAAACTTTCCATTTCATCAATGTATCCCAAATACTGATTTTATCTGTGTTCCTAAAATTATTCATGTCGCATAAAATTCATGAGTTCTTAAAATTAGGCAAGATTACTCAACTCTCATTCCATTACAAGACACGATGAAACTGTATCAGTAAATAATAATACCATAGAATAAGTTCATCACCCAAGTTGAAATAAAAAAAACTATAACATCAAACATAAATAAAAACAATACCTCCTTGTGTATTTGGGTTATCCTCCATACATGGTTTAGCTACTCTAATTAAATATCTCATGGAAAAATCTCAAATATTATTAGCATCATGTCTATCTTTCCAAAATATGAAGAAAAAAGTATTGAAAATAAAACCTACCTTTGATAAAACTTTTTAGTATCTTGACCTGGGTGCCACACACCGGTTCCACCAGCTGATCAGTTACATGACCTCAAGTACACCTCCACATAAAATAGAGGCTAATTATTAGTATTGAGGGTCTAATATAAAACATGAGGAGACTATAACCTCATTATGAGAGTAATACCACAAAAACGTCGATAAAAAATAACAAAAATATGAGAACCAATAAAAATATTCATACTAGTTTCATACGATGATCAAAACATAAATACAATATAAAAACAAAAACATTAGATATGTCATGAAATATTTGTGTCTAGTTTTAATATGTAAAACCCAAAAATAAATTTTCACTACAAACTCTGATGTGGTTCCAGACGCCACAACCAATTCCCTCATATATGGTCCTTCCCAAATAATCCATCTAACATAGGGATATTTCCCTTATCCAATCCTGCAATCATGAATTCTATTGGGTTATCGATCTAGTAGTCTAAGTGGGGTGTGAGTACAAATCAATAGGCCACCACCAATAATTTTGGATGTGTTGAAGGATGACACATCATATTTCCATCTCCATAATACATTATACACTTTTTTATATTATCTTATTTAACCAAATTCTCTCCCCTATTTTGGGATTCCCTTTATACAATCGAGTTGGATTGGTCAAGGGATGAAAGTATATAAAATAAAGATCGGTTTTGGATGGATGAACATACTGAATTGAGTTTTTTTATTATTATTTACTATTTGAGGATTTGAGGGTCAGTGTGATTAAGATATTTATTAGGTGAAATAGTTCCAATAACACATGTAAAGTGTGTCATGTCATGTATGGTGGGATTATTAGTCAATTTATCTCTATACTAGTAAATAGATAACGAGAGAACACATTTAGAAAAAAAAATGGATTTACTCTCATTCCCACTAATTCCTTATATGTTTTTATTTCAATATATATATATATTCATTCAATTACATTTAAATAATTTTTTTTATTATAAAAAAATAAATACAAAAACATATAATAATGTTTTTCAAATAGTGAGTGATCCAAAATTAGATCGTTTAGAGATTATATAGTCATTCAATATAATGTACTATGAAAAAATTATAATATTTTACATATCTATGATTGGGGCATCAAATTTTTCATCCAATCATGAAAAATATGTAATCATAGATATTTTAAAATTTAATTAGAATTAAGGGCGTGACATAATTTTCACATTCAATACATGAATATGAGATTCATATTTTTATAATGATGTCAAACAATATAAAATAATTCGCAAAGATGAAGGAAATGTTTTTCTTGATGTTGCTAATAAATTTAGAAGGAAGAACATATTGAATAGAATGTTAATTTTTCCCATAATTTAATTTTTGTGATAGTGTTCATATATACTATATACATACTAATTTATCAGTGAATATGGATAGACATAAATATCATAGTAGATATCACCCATTGTATAAATAAATAAAATCATAATGTATAACTCCCATACAACTGGGTGGATCCAAACATTAATTTATACCAAGATCAGACTTCTTGATGAGTAGCTATATCCTCAATGGGTATTTCAATAAGAAAGAAAACCACTTATATCCTCTATAGGAGGCCACACAAATAGAGACATCCATTGTCACTATATGGTACATCTTCTCCAAAAATATATACTATTCTTATATAATAGGATATATATATCCATCCCCCATTAGGAGTATCTAATACATCTATTATAAAATATAATCATCCTCTATAAGTGGAAACCCATTAATAATCATACCTTAAGACCCAATCTTCACAAAAGAAGGAAATTTATACACATAACCAGTGTACACATATCAAATCGTAACCATCATTACCATATGTTGAATTACCAACATATATAATATAAAATCATGTCAAGGCTCCATATATATAACATAATATATTTTAGCATTTAACAAGGGATCAACGATGAAAAAATAGAATAAAATATATCCAAGAGACATTCCCAAGTATAATAATCAGTTTATAATAATACCAAGAATATACCAATATATAGGGGGTTCAAACTCCTCACATGGTTAGGAAAATAAGATTCATACTATCAATAAAATTAATTTTTGTAAACTAATTGTTATATCTGACCAATAATAATAATAATTATATCACCACTAAAAATATACAAAACTAAAAATAATCTAGGTCATGAAAGTCTAATACCACAACTAACATAATAATACTATAATGTATTATATATTATCTTTATAGAAAGGTGGAGCATTCAATCCAACATACAAAGGGATAAAACAACGAAAATAATACCCCACTATATAATTCCTCTTAACTAGAGACCAGATGATTCGTAATTATAAAAATATCAAAAGTATACAACATGTGTTAGCTATCCCAGTTATATATTGAGGATTTATTCTAACCATGACATAAAATATCGTATCCAATAACTTACACTACATTATATTTGAAATAAACACTTCAAAATTCCACACATTTTAAAAATTTCCAAAACTAGAAAAGGATAAAATAAATCTCCCAGATGAATCACCCCTTTATATCATCTTTTATTGATACACCACTAAGGAATCACACTATACCATTCCACCACTATGGTTTGACTCTTTCCTCAACTCCAAAGTCCACCAGCACAATCAATTAGAACAACACTCTAATCATCATTATCGTAACAAAATGAGACAATATAGCCAACCTAATACCTCAAGGACCCTAAGGAGTAACCAAAGAGAGAGAAAAAAGATCAAACCAAATTGAAATAGGATTAAAATTATAAATAGTAAATGTAACTACTATTATCCCCAAGGTATGATAAAATAAATAGGTTATAATGATAAGAATTTAATTAATGGAACTCAACTAGGAGATCAGCACAAAATAATACTACATAACTAGATATTATATGTAACTCAATAAGATAAATATTAAGATACATAATTACATGAACTTAGGGAAATATGGTTTGAAATTATATAAAATATATTTTAAAAAATTGTTCATTTAAAAAACATTTGGTTACAAAATGAAAAAATAATCCCACTTATATATATATTACATTTTCATTAAATACCAACTAAAACAACCTACTAGTTGAAGGTTATATTTTAGTCACTCACTTATAATTTATTCATGTTATATATAAGAATAAATGATTTAAAATTCTTTAAAGTTTAAAAAATGTAATTCTAGAAAACACCCTTTGCAATAGACAATATTCCATTTAAAACAAAACTTATGAATAAAGTAGATACCATGTGAAGAATAACAATGATAACTAAGGGTACTCAGGGAAGGATAACAATAAACCTAATCAACCCACTTTCTTTTATATATCATATTGAATAATTATTTAGTTAGTATAAATCATTGATCCTGCATAATAATTATAATCAATGAGGATTCATTAATGGAATAAAAATTTAAAAAGTAAAACCACAAGAAAAGAAACAAATATATTAAAAACAATTACCATGTCTAACTACATCACTATAATAAAAATACAGTTTAACATAATTTTTTTTTAAAATGTCTCTTATATATTTCCAAAATCAAAAATTGAATTTGTTAATTTCCTGAAAATAATATTTTTGGAATAACCAGGGAAAAAATTAGTTAAACCCCAGTGGTTTTGAGAACACCAACCTTTATAACCCATCAACAAGATCATTATACCCTAAAAACTAAATAAAACATCTTCCAAAATGTATTTTATAAATTTTAAAAAAACTATAAGCTAAAATGATCTAGAATACTTATAAGGGAATTATGACACTTCAGAACACAATATACCAATTTACCTAACTCGAATAAAATTCAATTTCAACAAAAAAAAAACAATTCCATATGATGTTCACAATACAATATCCCTTTATATAAAAATATAGGTAATAAAACTTTATTGGCCTTTCATAACAAATTTACAAGGAATAGCTATCAATAAAGAGTGATTACATAATTCTATTATGAAATCACAAATCAAATTCCTAACACAACTAATGGAAATCGGTAAAGAGTAAAAATATGACAGAAAGGTTAAATGGATGAAAATACCATGGTTTTTTTTAAAGAATGAAACATTATATCACTTAAGAATAAGTGAACAAGAAAGAGATAAAAATAGAGTGTGTTCTCTTCCATTTAGTGTATTTACTAAGAAATAGGCCAAGATAACCAAAAAATAGATTTAAGAGGAATATAGGGAAAAAATAAAATTTCAGGTAGAATTAAAAAAAACTAAATGGAATAGTGGCCCTCCACTGGCTATTTTGTGGCCCAAAATAAGTTTGGTGGAATCTCACTAGTCTTTCCATTCTAGTACAATGAGTATATTCCAGTGATAATTTAGTGAAAATATAGTGGGGATATCCCTACTAGATCATATACTGGACACCTGGTGGTACTTTACCTTATATTTAGCGGCCTAATACCAACAAGTAATTAAGTTTATTCTTTTTATAAACCAAAAAAATTAATCCTTGGGATTTTATAACCACCTTACCAACTCCAAAAATTTGATTTAAACAACCCAAAAAATACTAAGAATTATTATTATCAATGTATAAATCTAAAAATTTCAATAATTCCAGATTTGATTCTCAATAATTCTTGAAAATTGATAATCATGTTTTTTAAAAAACATTATTTCAACTGCCTAAATACCATAGACACCCCATTCCTATTATTAGGTTTCTTGTGGAAATACCTCTATTAAGATGATGATTCTTTCTATTATTTGATAAATATTTTTTATTTTTTGTTTTATTAAATACAGATCATCTGTTGATTACTATAATGCAGAAGGTATTTTAATTCATTGGACTAAACAAAGTAGGAATTTATTTTCAACAAAAATGAAAGTTTATTACTATATTAATAGATTCACTTGATTATTAACACTATTAGAGAATGGTAGACTATGAAATTTATGGTTATATTATGATGATTCAAAAATGGGATGATATTGGTTGGAAATAATTGACTCACATATGGTTCTTATTTGGATTTCAATTATGGGGTATTTTGTAAATAAATTTATGGATTCATAACATATAAGTATTTCTAAATGTATTTTTCATTAATAAAAGTGCATTATTTTATAAGGTTCATCAAATTACCTTTAATAGAATGAGAGTGCGTGGAAGTTGATATCTAATATGAGATACATTAGAAAACATGTGATCAAAATATTAAACATTGTTTCATATAAAATTTATTCTTTGAAGATATTCTAGAGTATTTATTATACTATTTTAATCTTGGGTATTTTTATTTATATTTAGGAAAAGAGAGAATGAATTATAAATGAATCCCTTCGGAAAAAAAGTTGAATCGTATGAATTTGGAAATACATCTTATGCTATATAATATTTTTAAAATGAATTCCACATTAATGGTGACACTTGAGTAAAAATTTATATTTTTGACCCTAGAGAATCATTTAATTTTGTTCTTGAAAAAGTGGATGGTCTTTAAAAGTAAGTTCCATCCACAATTAAGACAAATTCCCATGATGCTGACCAAGAATATAGGGATCTGGTAGATTCAGTTTCCCATGTTGGATCTACAAGATTATATGTCAAAAAATAAAAATAAATTTATTTATGGGTTACATTTAATAATATTCAGAGAAAAATAAACAAGAATTATAAAAGAAATATATCAATCCAACTGATGAAATCTAGTTATATTGATGATAAATTTATTATTGCATAGGGAATATAATAACATTTAAATAATTTTCTCCATGTTCTAATTTATTTTTTATAATTTTCAATTACTGAAATAATTTTAATTTTTCAAAAACTATATGATTTGTTTCTATTTAGTTTTTAAATATTATAGTTAAATAATTAAATGATTTTATTGGTGTTGAAATAACCATGAGTTAAAATTTGGAAAATATCTCATGTTACTGCATAAATAAAACCAAGTGATTGTATAAGTATTTAATTAATGATGTTGAGAACTTGGAAAAATCCTCAAGTGACAGAATAAAGTAAATCAAGTAACCGTATAATATTTGAACAGACCTTGTGACGTAACCATGTTAAGTAAACTTTTTCAAGTGACCTAGTAAAATGATTTTGGGAAGAAACCTTGTCAGACGAACTTATTGGGTGACCTTATTAGGTGGACATGTGATGTCACCATGTGATGTGACCATATGAACAAAAAATGATGCGATTTTTTTAAAAAATTGTCTCCATGGAAAAAAATAAAATGACTACATGAAAAAAAATAATGTGACTGTATGAAAGAAAATGAAGTGACCACTTGAAAAAATTAAGTGTCTATAACAACAAAAATTAATTGACTAGAAAAGTGTTCTGGTTACTTGATTACATTGTTATATTTTAGTTCAAATCATGATCTATTATATTTATTCATCTATATTTCGAATTTTTGCATGCTTGTTTTAAATAATTATATTGATTTAATTATCCTTAAATAATTATTAATTAAATTAATTGAAATTAATTATTTTTTGGAATTATTCTATTCATAATTAAATGATCATCAAATTATTTTAAGTATTATGCTAGTTTCTTGAGAAAAAATGAGTATTGATTTTAATATTGTTCAAATTTATATAGTTTGTTATGAATACTTTATACGAGAGTTCGAATGGTCTTAAATGATATTTTTATTGGTTTTTTAATAGTATTAATTAATTTATTATATTATCATATTAAAAATTGATTTTAACATTATATATTAGTATAGTTACCCACATGGTTATGTTTTTTCAGTTGTATTAAATAGAAAATGACATTATTATTTTTAATGGATGGAATGTATTAGGATTCATAAATTAGATATTGTATCCATATAAGAACTGTATATAAGTAGTTGGAAAAATCAAGATCAAGATATATGCGTGCATGATATTATTTAATTTTACTAAATGACACACTTTGACAATCAACTACTATTCTCAATTGATCTACAGTAATTTGATTCTATGTAGATAAAGATATCCTTACACCCTCAACACTCATAACTTGAAGTGTTCACCTATTTCTATAGTTTTATTTTTTTATATTACTGTATTGGGTTATACTGCCCTTAAAAAGTTAGGATAGTGGGTTGTGACTGCCAAACCAATGTTTGGATATAGGTTATACCATAACCGTAAAAAGATATGAATTTAGTTCCTCATTGGAATAGTTAAAAGGATTTGAAAGTTTCTTCTAAAACATTAAAATATATCAAATATGTTGTGTCTCTTGGCATGTAAATGCATAGTTATCGAGTTAATCCACCATGTTTTAAAAAGGAGGTCATACTGGGATGTGAATCTAGGGCTTAAAAACAAATTTTTAAATGGTTTGTGACCTCCCATTGAAATATTGAGAATAAATTATAGGGAGTTCAATATATATCATTAATTGAGATTTGTGAAGGGTAATCTAGGATCATTTAGATTTTAACTCCTATAAAAATCACTATGTTTATTTATTTTTTCCTCTGAATTAACATAATTTTGATGAATGTTTGAAATTATTTTTAAAAGGCTAAATCACCCCCTACATACCATTTGAAATTTTTTATAAAGGATATAATAATTAGTGGAAAAGAGATTTCTTAAAACAACAATATATTTCAATTTTTTATTTATATCCTATCATAAATAGTCAATGTAAAGTCGTTCTATTTTGAAATTGTAGCAATGAATATGAATGATGATTTTACTTCTCAGAGATATAAACTATTTAATAGAAGAAATTATGACCACTTGAAATCTCACAAGGAATATTTTCACAAACACCAAACCATTAAAATATGTGAGATCATGGTGAAACATTACTATCACTTTAAAGTGGATATTGAAATACCTGTTAGTAATGATTTCATAATGTTTTTTCTCATTTACAAGGTAATTAATATTATAAATTGGGAAATTAAATGGGCAGTGTATAGTCATATTTCTACATTAAACATAGACATAAAATTAATAAAATAATATTAGTTATTTAATTGTTTCTGATAAGATTATAAAAAAACATGGTGTGTTAAGAGTTGAGTATCTTGAGTAAAAATTAATTAAATAATAGGGATTAAAAAATCTTTTCCACCTATTTACATATATTTTAAATGGAATGGGTTATTTGGGAAAAATATTGGAATATTCTATATCATTTGAAAGGGTTTTAAGAGATCTATAGAATAAATTCAATTTAAAAAGGTCTTTAATAGATTAATTTATTTTTTTTAAAGAATATACATTAGATGGGTTTATTGTAAATTTACATCAATATGAATTAGAATTAAAAAATTTATCTCAAGAGGAGAATTCAAAATGAAAATTTATTTATTTTTAAAAAAAAATTGAATTTTACCACTCACTTTATTGATTCTGAATTGAAAATTAGCGATAGATATCCTTTTTTATAGATTTACCAGGGAATAATAAAGAAGGAATACTCAATAAAGAAAAAAATAGTTAATACAAGAACAAAGAAAAATGATAATGATTATAATGAAGTAATCCAGTATGAATGAATATAAATAGGAAACATGAATCCTATATTCCCAAGACGCAGGATTGACCAAATAAATAAGTAATAATATAAAATGATTGAAATTAAATGGTTTCTTGCTGGAGTTACACATATTAATCAAATTCTAGTATTGAATCTCGTAATAAAAATGTGACAGAAAACATTTGTTTAATGGATTGTATAAATATGGTATGTGAATTTGATTTCTATTTTTCTCCTGAATATAGATTTTTAAGATGATTATTATGAATAGATTTATATTCTCAATCATAATGTAAATAATAATAATATATAATGAAAAAATCATAATAGAAAATATATTTATGTTCTTACCGAAAATGAATAATTGAAAAACATTCATTCAATATCAAATGATAAAGTTTAATCATACAGGTAATGTTTTTATATTGAAAAATATATAACATAAATATTTTCATTTTGTAGGTAAAGAATCTCAAATAATTAATATAGATTATATTTTGAAATAAAATTATGCGGTTTGAAATGAATATGAATGGTTAAAAAAGATATATCTAGATTTGTTCAAGGAAGAGAATATGATGAAATTATTATGAGACTGAAAAAAATTTATAAGTCCAAGACTAGTCTGAGAAATTTCAATCAATTACCCAAAATGTATAAATTGTTTTTAAGGATTCAAGTGGAAATATTTCAAGTTTTACATTTATTAGATTTCACATGAATAGCCATTATGAAAATAAATATTCCTTGAAATTTACACAATCTCGTGGTCACACTAAATATTTTATCTCAAAATAATTTGGTTCTTGATTTATAATATAGTCTTTCCTGAAATCAATTTGGTCCCCAATAATTATTTTTCCAATGAAGCATTGTAACACCCTGACCCCAGTTACCCAGAGTCTATGCATTACTACATAACATTGGCATGATACAGGTAAATCATCTCCCGAAAGACTGATCAATTTAGTATCCTTGGAAATACTAGATACATTCATATGTTTTAAATTACATTATAAAATGAAAAACTACAACAAAATTATTTCCATAGACCACACTCATATCCCCTCATAGTATCCTTGTAGGTTAGTCATAAAATACTTCTGCACATCCTAGGATAAATAAAACATAGAAAGGGCTGAGCTCAGATGCTCATTGAGGATAACAATATAGCAGAAACTTTCATAAATAAGCATAACCATTTAATGAAATGTATAATACTAAAAAAATTCTTTTAAACTTGAACTTCAAAATAATATGGAAAATAAAAAATTAAATAATGCCATTTACTTATTCACATGGAAATTCTATTAGTCGAATAATAACATGCAATATCAATAACCACTTTCATGATGATGGAATGCATAATGCCAGAATTCATAACCACACAGTCAAGGCATTTTTCCAAGACTAAAAATAAGATATTATTAAGGTTGTGTTCCAAGATTCTAGTTTGTTTCATGAGACCTACTAGTGAATCGAGGATCTATAGTGAGCTACACCCGTCACATACCATGTTCAATGCATTCCTCATATGAAAAGGATTAAAGATAACATAAACATTTGCATTAAAACTAGCATATTAAATGCCAATACATTATCCATAAACCATGAATGGTATAAAAATAACACATCCATAGTCAAACATATCACAAAGCCTTCAATATAATATGTAAGATTTGTATCATAATAAATCAACTTTAAAAAAGTTTAAAATCTATCAAAGGATGTTGACAAAGATGAAATGAAAATATTTGATATAAATGCATCTTTATATTTTTAAACCAATTAAAAGAAAAAATTTATTTCGGAAATATTCTTATAAGATTGTAAGGGAAGGTTCGACAACGTTATAATGGAGGAAAATATCCACACCCGTTGTATATGTTAAAAAAAGACATTCTTACCTTAATTTTGTCGAAACGGTTATAAAGGACCTTGTTTAGAAAATGACAGAAAGATTCCTTTATAAAAATCTTATAAAAGTCAAAAAAGGGTATATATGAATTTAACCCATAGTCTATAAAATAGTAATAATGTTTTGAAAAACATTTTTAAGAAACATGGAAGTGGATGATAAAGAGGTCCCAAAAGATACTTACATAAAAACAACCGCGGATAATAAAGAAATTTTGAAATTAATGCTTACCTTGTTCTTTTACTTGGTAGAGGGTAGGTCAACCTCTTGTATAATGGTGAAATAATTTTTATTATATTATACAAGAATCATATGCATTAATAATATATCATATATGATCTTCAAATATTTCTTTGTTAATGATATTTCATTAGTATCATCATTTCGTGTGTTAACTGATTTGTTTTCCTTTATATGCTTTGTTACGTAAGTAATGTTCATTGTGGATATTATGTATCTTATTAATATTCAGAATTATATAATGTCTTTGAAAATTATTTTTAATCATCAAATAAAAATTAGTCTTGAATTGATACGATGGGGAATGAATCTCATCACGTTCGTGGAGACGGTAATCCGTATGTACGCACGAGCAACGATATCATTCTTTTGATATTAAAATAATATATAATTGTATGATATATAATATATATATAAATAATCATTATCATGTTATATTTATTATTTAAATCAATTATACATCATTATTATACCCATCCAAATAACAATGGACTGAATAACAACTACACCACGACGTGGAGACGGTAAGCCGTACGTATGCATGAATGGTGACATGTCATTAAAAGGATGGATAAAATAATGAATATGGTTGTACCAAATTTATAATAACATCAATGTATATACATGATACTGGAGTTATTATTTTAGAATGGTAACAACAAAGAAAGAGGTTGTGGCAGAAGAAAGGAACTTGAAAGAGGTGATGAAATATTTACCTCTTCTTCAGTTTCTTCCTTTTGATTTGATCAAAAGGGCTCCTTAGGTTGGATTTATGACTAGAGTAATGCTTATAAGATTAAGGGAGTACATTTGAGAGGTTATTTTGGTAGGGGTCGGCCGATCTAAATGGCTTTGAAGGTGTGAATTAGAGATAAGGGGAAGTGACTTTTTATAAGAGGGGTGGGGGGAACCTAAGGAAAAGCTAGAAATATTATTTTATAATAAAATCATTTTCAGTTTCGAATTGCTCCAAAATGAATCATTTAAATTATAAGGTGGGTATGGGTCAAAAACCCCTCAAAAAATAGGTTTTATATAGTTTTGGGTCACTATATTAACTTTATCTTTTATATTTAACTCTTAGTTAAATTGTTTGACATTTACCATGTGTCTTTGTATTTTTATATTATATGGTTAATAAACTTAATATAAAATTACAAGAGAACCTGAAGTGGTTCATTAATGACATATAAAATATTATTTAAAACTTTTTTTATGAATCTTATATTTTTTGGAATATAATATCAATTAATAATATAATATTTAAAAAAACTCTTTTATGTCAGTTTTGACACTATTTGGTATTCTGTTTTTGCTAAATTCATAACAGCATTATTACTTTGAGAAAAATTCATCTAAACAACCCTAAAATTCCATATTATCCTAGAATATTATGTTAATTCATAAAAAAGTCTCAAATTACATTTATTTGGATAATTATAATATCAATTATTTTAATCTTTCATTAATACAGTAATTACTGCATCATCATTATGTCATAAATAAATTTAATTATATAATGTCTAAAAATCATAATTAAAATAAAATTATTTTGGAAAATATTTTTAGCTTTATAGGGAATATTTATAGTCGAATTTATCTTATGGATAACCCTATATTAAAAATGTTTTAGTTATTAAACATTGATTTTAACTCTTTTAACTCTTCTTTAAATAAAATAATAATAAATGTCCTAATCTAATCCCAGTGGACCAAAGAGGTTCATATTTTATTCCTATGGTTGTTTTTGGTCAAATTACACTTATCCAATAGAATTAGGACATGTTTTAGGGTAATAATAATATCATTTTTAACCTTAATTACCATATTTACTTTTAACTACAGTAAATAAAAGTAAAAAGTTACAATTCACCAAAAAATATTTTCAACTTATTAAACCACATTTTACATACACATATCAACCATGTCTCTCATAATTGTGAAATTTAACTCACAGAAGTGGTAAAATTATGTTTTATGTAAATTTTCATATACTCCAAGGAGGTGGGTAAAAGATGGTAAAAAGTTCAATAAAATTTTTATATATCTAAAATTATTATAAAATGACTCCAATGAATTACATTGAACATATACAGGTATTATTTATCTATTTTTACCTAAAACATATTTAAATAAAATAGATAATTATTTAAATAAAAATTCAGTTTTAAACTATAATTAAGTGTTTTTCATTATTTATCAAAAAATGGAAGTTTTCAGAAAAATAAAAAAAATTCTCCCTAAGATAATTTTGATATTCTGAACCCAAAAATGAAGTAAATTTTGAAAGATAATGTTGATAAAATTTTAAAAAGTGGGTATTCCAATTCATAATTGCTAGTTTTATTGGTTGTGATGTGTTACAATCTCGAAGTTGTGTACAACACAACATATTGCATTATTCAAAGAGAAATGTATCGTGGAATCTTGGGGTGTTACATTCTCCCCTCCTTCAAATAATATCATCCTCGAAATTTCTAGAATATTACAACACAAAAAGACTTGGGTGGTTCTTTACCATATGTTCCTCAGGTTCACACGTTGCCTATTCCATCTTATGGTTTCTCCATAGAAATTTACCAGATGCGTTGTCCAGTTTCTTAGTTTTAGTTCTCTTGTATCTAGAACCTTGACAGACTCTTCACGATAAGACAGATCAGGTTGTAGTTCAAATTCCTCATAGGTGAGTACAATCGTTTGGTCAGGCCTGTATTTTCTCAATAGTGATACGTGGAATACATCGTGAACTTTGGAGAGACTTGGTGGCATTTCTAAATGGTAAGCTATAACCCCAATTCGTTCTAGAATTTCTAAAGGTCTGATGTTCCTGGGACTCAATTTATCCTTCTTACCAAAATGTATAACACCCTTCAATGGAGATACATTCAAGAAAACATGATCTCTTACCTGAAATTCCAAATCCTTCCTTCAGTTATTGGTATAGATCTTCTGCCTACTTTGAGTTGTATTGATGTGGGTTTTATTACTTTTACCTTTTCTATCATTTCCTCCACAAGTTCTGGGCCTACGATTTTTTATTCACCAACATCATCCCAACAGGTTGGTCTGTGACATCTATTTACGTATAACGCTTCATATGGTTCCATATGAATACTTTAATGGAAGCTATTGTTATAAGAAAATTATACCAGAGGTAAATATTGATCCAAAATACCTTGAAAGTCAAGTGAGCATGATCTCAACATGTCTTCTATGGTTTTAATAGTCCATTCTGATTGTCCATTAGTTTGAGGGTGGTAGGAAGTGCTTAAACGATGTCCAGTATCTAGGGATTTCTAAAGACTTTTCTATAATCCTGATGTAAAATGGGAATTACGATTAGAAACAATTGATATGGGTACTCCATGAAGTCTTAAAACTTCATTAATATACAGTCTTCCTAAATGTTCAAGTGGTAAATCTTCTCTTATAGCAAGAAAATGTGCTAACTTGGTAAGATGATCAATAATGACCAATATTGCATCGTTCCTTCTAAGAGTCTTTGGTAGTCCCATGACAAAGTCCATCGTAATAATATCCCATTTCCACTCAGGTATGGGAAGAGGTTGCATGACTCCTCCAGGATGTTGCCTTCCGTAATTCACTTGTTGAAAAACTATACATCTTGACACAAAATCCGAAATCTCCCTCTTCATGTTGTCTCACAAAAAAATGATCCATCAAATCCCTATACATCATAGTGATACTAGGGTTTATAGATAAATTGGAACTATGAGCATCATCCAATAATTCCCTTTTTATATCAGGTATATTGGGAATAAAAAGTCTATTCCAAAATTCAAAATTCCATCTTTATACACAAAGTCAATCAATCTCCCATCATTCACAACTTTAATCTTCTTTTGAAACTCTTCATCATCGGTCTGAGAAATCATTATCCTTTCTTGTAAAGATGTTTTGGAAACCATTTGAAAAAGTATTGATGTTTCACCATCCATGGTTATCCCCATATCAATCTTTACAAGATCCATGTATATAGGATCCTTTTTAACTGTCATCTTGTTCAAAAATCCATGATCCTTTCCACTCAAACCATCTACCACCTTATTTTCCTTCCCCAGCTGGTAGTTTATAGTGCAATCATAATCCTTGAGTAGTTCAAGCCATCAACTTTGCCTCATGTTGAGTTCTTTTTGTGAGAAAATATACTTCAAACTCTTTTGATCAGTATATATCTCACATTTTTCATCATAAATATAATGTCTCCATATCTTCAAAAAAAGATTACAGTTTCTAACTCAAGATCATGAGTAGGATAGTTTTTATCCTGAATTTTTAGCCGTCATGATGCATAGGCAATAAACCTATCATTCTCCAGAAGGACACAACCACATCCTTTCTTTGATGCATCACTATAAATAAAAAACACATCATTCCCCGATGGTAGAGTCAATATAGTATCATTGAATAATTTTCTCCTAAGTTTTTCAAAACATTTTCACACTCTTTTTTCCAAAAAAATTTAACCCCTTTACATGTGATCTTGGTTAATGGGTTATCCAATTGGGAAAAATTCGGGACGAATAGTCGATAATAATCTACTAAACCAATAAAACTGTGTACCTCAGTTATAGTAATTGGTGTTGAACATTATTGATTTTCTCTTGTATTAGATGGATCAACAATGATTCTATCCTTTGAGATGATATGGACGAGAAAAAAAATCTGTTGAATCCAGAATTCACACTTTCTAAACATCCCATATAATTCATTACTTATAAGAGTCTTTAGGGTAATGCGCAAGTGATTTTCCTAATCATCATATCTTTTGGAGTATACCAATATATCATAAAAAAACACCACTACAATGTCATGAATATATTCCTTGAAAACTCCATTCATTATATCCATGAATACATAGGGTGAATTAGTCAATCCAAAAGTCTTTACTGTAAACTTGTAATGCCCATACCTAGTTCGAAATGCTATCTTTGGAGTGTCTTCTTTCTTCACGCACAACTGATGGAATCCAGATTGAAGGTCAATCTTTGAAAAATATTGATCTCTATGAAGTTGGTCAAATAAATCATCAATACAAGGTAGGAGATACTTGTTCTTTATTGTTATATCATTGATCTCCCTATAGTCAATGCACAACCCCATAGATCCATCATTCTTCTTAAAAAAGGATAGGGGCTCCCCATGGAGAAACAATAGGGAGAATAAATCCCTTATTACTCAATTCCTATATTTTTTTATTTAGTTCCACTAATTCCATAGTGGCCATTCTATAATGGGTCTTCGATATGGGCCTTAAACTAGGAATTAAATCAATGTAAAACTCAATTTCTCATTCTGGAGGATGTCCAGGTAAATCCTATGTAAATATATCAATACACTCTTTTACAATAGGTACATACTTTATTTGAACTTTCTTTTCCTCACCCATATTTATTTCATTCTCTTTCTCCCCAATAATTGAAATTATTTGAGCTAATGGGGGTGGATCTAGAAAAGAATTAGGTGATGATGATTCTGCTCTAAAGATAAAGTGTTCTTTATCATTAACATAAAAAATAGTAACCTCATTCTTCTTACAATAATTTTTTTTCATCATGGTTCGAAATCCAATCCATACCTAGGATTATATCAAATTCAATCATAGGTATGACGATGAGATCACCAGATAAAGAACATTTATATGCCCTAATGGGGACTGATTCACAAATCTTTGTTGCAAGGATACTTCCCTTAGGATTTTTGACTGACAAATCCCTTGTTAAATCAAATTGGAAATATCTAATTTTCTTAGAAAACTTTGAAGATATGAAATAATTCAATGATACAGAATCCAATAAAGAATTGGCTAAACACGAGGAAACCATTAATTTACCTATCACTATGTCTTTCGGAGCTTCAACCTCAGAAGTAGTAATAACAAAAGCTTGGCCTTGATCCCTTGGAATTTTCTAAGCTAAGTTACCTAGACTCTTAGGACATTCATTTGTATAATGTCCCCTTTCTGTACAATTGTAGAATTCAACATTGACATCCTCTTTCTTCCCCTTTCAATCACGAGCTTGGTGGCCTTTTTCACCATACTTGGAACAGACTCCCATTCCGTTCAGGAAAGTACCAGGGTGTTTTATCCCACATTTACTACAGGATGGATATTCAACGTTTCTCTTCTTCCCCTTATTTTTATTTCTAGAGTGTTTAGAAGATATCTTCTTCTCTTGTTTTTATTTAAGGTTTTAATACTTAGAGAATTATTTTTCTATTGTGATAGCACATGAGAGAATACCTTCGTACAACGAGAAGTATTGCGGGACTAATGCTTGATGGGGAAATGGCTTTAACCCATCAAAGAAATGATCAATATTACTTCTTGGGTTATGTATATAATCTACAACATTCCTTGATAACCTTATAAAGTTAGCTTCATACTTTGCAACATTATCAACCTCCTTTTTCCTCAGACTCAAAAATTGTCCTTCCATATCTGATCGATGGTCATGAGGAAAGCATTTTTTTAGGAAAATTTCTTTAAAATCCCTCCATTATATATTTGATACTTCATCATCTTTTGTTGTGTTTTAAATCAATAACCACTATTGATCAACATCTCGAGTGAGGCGGTAAACTGCCATGACAACTATTTACTTTTCGCTACTCTCCATAGTGTGGAATATTTTCTCTAAGGAATTTATCCGTTGCTCAGATACTAGTGGATTTGTACAACAATTGAATGTTGGTGGTTTTTTCCTCATGAAGCGATATAACATTGATCCTCCACGCTGCAGATTAGGGTGCTCCATATGGGTAAGGTTATTATTCATAACCTGAGTGAGTTATCCCAATATAGTGATAAGTTAATCAGCAACAGTTGTATCACCAGCTCCACTTTAATTAACTTGAGCAGGAAGGAAATCCCTACATGGAGGGCATGCATTAATACTGTTTTTATTCCATCCACTAGGTTCCATTTCAAAATAATGGAATAAAATGGATTAGTTTATGAATCGAAGTACATAATTACAAACTTGTAAAACACTTAACATAAATTGATCTGTTTAGGTATATAATCCAAAATCAAAAAAAAATGTTTTCTTTGAGGAAGTATATACTCATAAACCCTTTATAATGGTTTGTAAAGAAAATGAGAATTATACTAAGCATATCCCCTGGGAGTGTTGTAACCAAGAGTACAATGTGGACCGTTGTCATGCACCAGTTCCCGTTAGAGTCTAGCTCAAAGAAGTGTTTACGAGTTTTACCCCTAGGTACATATGTTCCAGATCCACGTCTACTAACTCATATCCAGACAGGGATGTATTGTATGGAAAACTCACAAAATCTCTACAATCCCAAAATTATAAAAAGTTCTTCTATACTATTCTTCAAAGTCTATATTAGGTCTATGTGCTCTAATCAGAGTTTATCTAAATCTAGTTTCCATGGTTTGTACTAAACTTACTCTGATTTCAACTATAACGCCTCGACCCTAGTTACCCAGATTCAATGCATTATTACATAACATTGTCATGATACAAGGAAATCATGTCCCGAAAGAGCGATCAGTTTAGTAGCCTTGGAAATACTAGATATATTCATAACTTTTAAATTACATTATAAAATGAAAAACTACAACAACATTATTTCCATAGACCACACTCATATACCCTCAGACTATCCCTATAGTCCATTCATAAAATACATCTTCCCATCCTAGAAAAAATGATACATAGAAAGGGGTGAGCTCAGATTCATAGTAAGGATAACAATATAGCAGAAACTTTCATAAATATGCATAATAATTTAAGGAAATGTATAAGACTAAAACATAAGCCTTTTAAACATGAGATTCAGAATATTATGGAAAAGATAAAATCAAATAATTCCATTTAATTATTCACATGGATATTCTACTAGTTGAATAATCACATGCAATATCAATAGCCACTTTCATAATGATAGAATGCATAATGCAAGACTTCATAACCAAATAGTCAAGGCCTTATTCCAAGACTACAAATAAGACTTTTTAAAGGACTTGTGAAAAGACACTATTTTGTCTCATGAGACCTACCGATGCATAGAGGAGCTATAGTGAGCTCCACCCGTCACATACTAAGTCCACTGCATTCGTCATATGAAAATGTTTAAACATAACATAAACATTCATATTAAAACTAGCATACAAAATGTTAATACTTTATCCCTAAAACATGAATGGCATAAAAATAACACATCCAAAGTCAAACATATCACAAAACCTTCAATACAATATGGAAGATTTCTATCATAATAAATCAACTTCAAACAAGTTCAAAATCTATCAACGGATGTTGACATAGATGAAATGAAACTCATTGAAAGAAATGCCTCTTTCTATTTTGAATCCATTTAAAAGAAAATATTTATTTTCTAAATATTATTATACGTTTGTAAGGGATGCTTTGATGATTTTATAATTAAAAAAATTAGCCACACTGGCCATATAAGTTAAAAAATACATTCTTACCTTAATTTTGTCGAAAAGGTTATAAAGGACCTTGTTTGGAAAACAACGAAAAGATTCCTTTGTAAACATCTTAAAAATTAAAACAAGGGTATAAATGAATTTAACCCATATCCTATAAAATAGTAATAATGTTTTGAGATTCATTTTTAGGAAACATGGATGTGGATGATAAAGAGGTCCCAGTAGATACTTACATAAAAACAACCTCGTATAATAAAGAGATTGTGAAATCAACCCTTACCTTGTTCTTTTCCTTCATCGAGGGTAGGTTAAAATCCTATATAATGGTGAAATAATCGTTATTAAATTATAAAATAATCATATAACTTAATATGATATCATATATGATATTCTAATATTTCTTTGTTAATGATATTTCAGTAGTATCATCGTTTAAGGTGTTATTTGATTCATTTTACTTTATATGATTTGTTATGTATGTAATGATTTTAGTGGATATGATGTATCTTATTCATATTCAGAATGATCTTAAGTCATTAAACATTATTTTCAATCATCAAATGAAAAGTAGTCTTGAATGGATACAGCGAGGAATGAATCTCATCGTGTTCGTGGAGACGGTAATCCGTACGTACGCACAAGCAACAATATCATTATTTTTATATTAAAATAATATATAATTGGATGATATATAATATATATACCGAGTCATTATAATGTTATATTCATTATTTACATCAATTATACATTTTTATTATACCCATCCAAATAATAATGTATTGAAAAACAACTACACCACGATGTGGAGATGGTAAGCCGTACGTACGCACGTATGGTGAAAGTTTATTCAAAGGATGGATAGAATAATGAATATGGTTGTACCATATTTATAATAACATCATAGTATATAGACGATACTAGAGTTATTATTTTTGAATGTAAACAACAGGGAAATAGGAAGTGGAAGAAGAAAGGAACTTGAAAGAGGTGATGAAATATTTACCTCTTCTTCGGGTTCTTCATTTTGATTTGATAAAAAGGGATCCATAGGATGACTATTTGACTAATGGAAGGCCTCTAGGATGAAGGTAGGATAGTTTAGAGGGTACTTGGGCAGGGGTTGGCCGAGTCAAATGGCTTTCAAGGTGTGAATTAGAGGGAAGGGGAAGTTCCCTTTTATAAGAGGGGTGAGGTTGACCTTAGGAAAAGCAAGAAATATTATTTTATAATAAAATCATTTTTGGTTTATAATGGCTCAATAATGAATTATTTAAAGGCTAAGGTGGGGATGGGTCGAAAACCTTTCAACCAATAGGTTTTATACAGGTTTGGGTCACTATATTCACTTTATCTTTTAGACTTAACTCTTAGTTAAATAGTTTGACATTTACCTTGTATATTTGTATTTTTATATAATATGGTTAATAAAATTACTATAATCTTCCAATATAACCTCAAGTGGTTCATTAATGACATATATAATATTATTTAAGAACTTTGGTTGAACCATATATTTTTAGGAATAGAATATCAATTAATAATATAATATTTATTTTAAAAACTCTTTTATGTCAATTTTTACACTATTTGGCATTCTTTTTATCGTTCTAATGAATATTTATAGTCGAATTTATCTTATGTATAACCCTATATTAAAAATGTTTTAGTTATTAAACTTTGATTTAATCTCTTTTAACACTTCTTTAAATATAATAATAATAAATTTTTTAATCTAATACACGTGGACCAAAGAGGTTCATATTCTATTCCTATGGTTATTGTTTATTGAATTAAACTTATCCAATATAATTAGGACATGTGTTAGGGTAATGATAATATCATTGTTACTCTTAATTACCCTATTTACTTTTAACCGTGGTAAATAAAAGTAAAAGTTACTATTCACCAAAAATTATTTTCATCTTATTGAACCACATTTTAATTACTAATATCAACCGTGTATCTTGGATATTTTAAATTCAACTCATAGAATATCTAAAATTAAGTTTTATGTAAATTTTTAAATACTCATAGGCGGTGGGTAAAAGACAGAAAAAAATCAATAAAATTTTCGTATATCTAAAATTATTATAAACTTACTCCAATGAATTAAATTGAAATTATATAGGTATTATGTATATAATTTGACCTAAAAAATGTAAATAAAATAAATAATTATTTAAATTAAAATTTGGTTTTAAACTATACCTTAGTGTTTTCACTATTCATCAAAAATTTAATGTTTTCAGAAAAATACCAAAAATTCACCCTAAGCTAATTTCTATATTCTGAACCCAAAAATGAATTCCATTTTGAAAGATAAAATCGATAAATTTTCAAAAAGTGGGTATTACTATTCATAATGTCTAGTTTGATTGGTCGCGATGTGTTAGAATCTCGAAGTTGCGTACAACAAAAGTTATTGCATTATTCAAAGGGAAACGTACCATGGAAGCACGAGGTGTTACAAGCGTGGTAAATAGAGAGTGTATGTTTATGATAAATGAAATATGAAATTTATATAGTTATATCCTTCTATAAGTTTGTTGGTGGTATTTTTACTTTTGGTGATAATTAAAGGGTAAAAGTAAAAGATTTTGTAGATTTTGTAGTTTTAAAATCAACTATAATTTAATTTTTTTTGTCTATTGACTGTTTAAAAAATAATTTAAAAATATTCACTTAACATTGTGATGATATTATAAAACTTAAATTGAAAATTTTCAATGTATTATTTGTAAGGAATAATAAACCTTTCTTTATGAATAAAAAATGATAATATTTATTGAAATAATTTTTCTAAGAAAATTGAAAAGAATGTCAATTGTATAAATTATGTGTAATCTGACAATTATTATGGAACATAAGATTGGGAAATGAAAAATTATGGTTGGTTCATATATTTTCCATAGGTAAAAATGCGTGGGATGCTACCAACTTCTAGATGAAAAAAAATATATGTTATTCATGCCTAAATTGTAAGCAATATAAAGATTCAACCAATTATTTTGAAGATGTAATATATTCCTTATTATTTCATGTTCTAAATTTGGATTTATTATTCAATTAATGATATCTAGTCTTAGATGAAAAGTTATTTTTCTTTTATTTTTGATGACTATAGTATATTTACATGTAGTTATTTTCTTTCATAAAATCCAGATACATTATCTCAATTTAGTTCAAATTTAAAAAATAAAAATTTTCTTATGATTTTATCAATTAGAATTGATATAGGTGGCGAGTTTTCAAAATGTGGAATTTGATAAATTCTGGGAAAATAATGGGTGTAGTCATAATTTTTTAGCCTCTTCGACTGCACGAAAAATGGTGTAGTCAAAAGGAAAAATGTAACTTTATAATAAATGTCTAATACAATGATAAATTATTATAATTAAACAATATTTTTCTTGTATGAAGTTGTTAATTCAATTTTTTTTCTGTGTATAATCAAATTCCAAATATGCCATTTTTAAAAAAAGACACCTTATGAAATATTAAAACAATGAAACCCAATAATTGGAAATTTTAGTCTATTTGGAAATGAATTTCAGATTTTTAATAACAATTATTCATAATAAATTATATATTATAAATTAGATGAAGGTATTATTATAGTAAATTGTTGTCCAAGAAATGCATATAGAGTTTACTAAAAATTAACATTATTATTTGATGTGTATCTCATAGTTAAATTTGATGAAAATAATTTTAAGGAAAGAAGATTTGATTTAGATTTGTTTGAGGATGTATTAAGAGATTTAAATTTTGAAGTAACTAAAAATTCAGAGTTAGTTTAATCTACTGAGGTGGAGATTAAATCCCATGAAATTTTTTTCATTAAATAAACCTCATAATTTTTAAAATGAAATTGGTGATATAAATTCTGGTGTTAGACCATGACATTACTTAAAAAATGTTTGTTCTTATCATGATTTTATTTTTGATTTTGTGTCTCAATGTATTAATAATGATTTGTTTTATTCAAATTAGATTAAATAAATTCATGAGGAAATAAATCAATTTTATTGGAATAAAGTCTCAACCTTAAAAAACCCCATATGGGTTAAAATATAATTGGACCCAATCTGATCTATAGAAATAAGATATATTTCTCTATTCAAATAACTTGAAGTAAGGCTAGGTTAGTGGATCAATACTATAATCAAGAAAAAGTAATATATTTTGAATAATTATATCCCCAGTTACTCTACTAGAATATATAAGAATTCTTTTGGAATATGTATCTCTTTATGAAGTTAAACGTTTTCAAAAGGATATCAAAAGTGCTTTTTGAATAGATATGTTTATGTAAATTAGAATCTTTTTTTTTTGAGAATGAATCTAAATATAACCATTTTCTGATACTCTGAAAAGATCTATATAGTTCAATACAAGATCCTGAAGATTATTATACTTGTCTATCTTTATTTCATTTAAATAATGGTTTTTAAAATCTAAAATTTGATCCAATATTATTTATCAAAACA
This sequence comes from Viscum album, assembly GCA_963277665.1. Classification (NCBI taxonomy): domain Eukaryota; kingdom Viridiplantae; phylum Streptophyta; class Magnoliopsida; order Santalales; family Viscaceae; genus Viscum; species Viscum album. The sequence goes on from OY728158.1 coordinate 16,561,642, forward strand.
TATTATAATTATATTTTGATAGTCTAACTATATGTTGATTATATTATATGTTGATTTTTCAATTCATATAGTTGGTAATCAATTTTCAATGTTAATGTATTCAGAATTTTACATGACCCTAATGGGTTATCTTATGTTATTTTTCGGTTTGTAAATTGTACAAAGACAAATTATTTCATTCTTCAAAAATAAAAATTCTAATGAATTAATTAATATTCTTGGTCTTGATAATTGTAAATGATTAAATTTTATAATGAAAATTTCATATAAGCTAGAATATGACGAAGATGAAAATCTTATTGATAAATAGATGTTTAGTTATATGATTCTTAGATTTATTTATTTTACAACATATAGATCATATTTGATGTTTACATTATTTTTATGTGTTGGATTCTAATATAATATTAAATATAGTTATTTTAAATCGAATAAATGAGAATTTATATATTTTAAAATTTATCTAAATCAGTTTGAAATTTTAATATACACATATATATTTTGATCTTTCTAGATTTTTAGTTTCTAATTTTGGTGGATATAAAATTAAAGGAAACAACATACCGGGTATTTTCCTTATTCTAGTTAAATGTTAATTATTTTTTAGTTATAAAAAATAAATTTTAGTTATTTTATTAACTACTGAAAGTGTGAATGTTACTACTACTTCTTTTAGTTAATAGTATTTATGGATTAAAAAAATATTCATAATTATAGTTTTAATTATGATATGATAACAATTTATAGGGATAATAATTCTACGATTTCTATCTCTAAAAATATTTTAAATCAAATTAGTATTAAACAAAATGATTTTATGTCTCACTATCTTAGAGATCATGTTCAAAAGGGAAATATTATTTTAGATTCTACTTATAAAAAAGTTCAGTATGAGGATACTTTTACTAAATAAATGGATTTAAATGATTTTCAAAAAAAATAAAATTTGAACTTGAAAGGATGTAAATTTAATTATATTCAAAATATTTAGGATACATTTACTCAGATTTTGATATTAAATTATAAATCTGTTCATTTTGTCTTGTGTGTATATTGCAACTATTTATTATCTTAGCTCACTAGCGTGATCGTATATAACTGTATACTATTTAATTCACAGAAAAGATACATAATTAACCAAAAATAATTAATTTTAATCATATATTATTGTGGTTTTGAAAATATCATTGCAATAAATTTAAAATATTAAACACAAATAATTTTTTTGTCTATATATATTGTTCAAAAAATCTATAATTTTTTTGGAAGCCTATTTATGTGTTGGATGTAACTTGTGCGGTTAATTTAATTCCATTAATGAATATTTATCTTAGGTTTTGAACTTTAATCCTTAAAATATTGTTATATTTATATAGGATATTTAATTTTTTGGACAAATTTCAAAAAGGGGGAGAATTTTTTGGAATTGACATTATAATATAATTAAAAAAATGGGGTAGAATGTTGAATTAACTCTTGTAACCAATTTATTTGTAATTATTTTCATTAATTTAAATATTTATAATTTCCCATACACTGTAAAATTTGTCTATATTATGTTTTTTTTGATAGTATGGTTAAGTAATAAGGTGACTAGATGGGTGTTTAATTGACAGTGAGTAAGAATTTAGAAAATTCCTCAAATGACCACATCAAGGAAATAATGTGGCCATATAAGTATTGAAGTGATGGTGGGTGAAAATTTGAAAAAAAATATTCAAGTATACAAATCAAGGAAATCATGAAACAAAATGAGTGCAGATCGAACCTTGTAATGTTACTCTATCAGGTGACCTTGTGAAGTAACCAGGTAAGGTGACCTTTTCAAATGACCATGTTAGGTGAAATTGAGAAGTGACCTTGTGAGGTTAACAAATGTTGTGACCTTGTGAAGTGGCATTATCAAGTTAACTTGTGACGTGAACTTTTTAGGTAACCTTATAAAGTGACCTTATCAAGTGACCCTATGAAGTGACATTTCAAAATGACACAATGAAAAATAATTATGTGACCGAAAAAATATGAATGAAGTGACAAAATGAAAAAAAGTTAAGTGACCCCACGTGAAAAAAATAATGTGACTGCATGAGAAAATTAGGTTACCAATTGAAAAAAACCGACCATAATAAATAAAATATTACTAAACACAAAAGTTTTATGATCACTTATATACAATTTTATATTTTATTTCAAAATGTGGTTTGTTTTATTTATAATTATATATTTCAAATTACTACATGTTATATTCCCATATTTATCATTATTTAAAAATTACATAAATACATAGTAATCATTTCAATAATATTTATTTTTATTTGGAATAATTATATATAGAATTAAATTCTTACCATGTTGGTTGAAATATCACACTGGTTTCTTTGAAAATTTCTACTTTCAAATTTAATATGTTTGGAAGTTGAACATTTTATTTCGTATAAAATATAAGATTGTTACAAGGGATAATAATGATTTTATTATTATTTTCATTTAGTAATATATTAATTATTCTAATGTGGTATCACTGTACAAATTGATTTCAATTTTGAACATTATCTAAGTAACTTAGGTGGTTTTGTTTTTCACATGAATTCAATAATGAAATCACATGCTACTTTGGGAAGACTGAAATGTAAATAGATTCATGATTTGTATCTACAATGAGTAGAAGATTTATATATAAGGATTTTTAAAGATCCCGATCAATATATGGGTGTAGACAATATTCTATAACTGTATTGAGAGACATAATTTTGTGATCAACTACTGCTCTCAATTAAACTACAATTGTTTGATACTTTTATACTAAATAGATATTTACTACCTCAAAAATCATATATTAAAGTGTTCATCTGCTTCTATAAAATAATTTATATCAATTATTCTATATGTCTATAATTTTACTTAGTTATACTAGTTAGTAAAATATAAGATAGTGTGTTGTTACTCCCCAAAAAATGAGGAATCATTATTTTTGTTAAACATAAATAGTCATGGATTGTATTGTTCCTTGGACCTATTAAAATTAATGTTTAGTTTATACCACCAATTCAAAATGATTCGTTTGGGTTGTCCCACTGGGTGTGGAAACGGACAATTGATCAGGTTAAGACATCAGGTGTGGGAAAGGATTTAATTTTGTGTTCCTCCTCCAAGGATTAAAAAGGTAGTTGTAAAAGGAATGTGGTCTCCCATTAAAAGTTAAATATACCATTAGAGTGGGTTAAATCTATCTCTGTATGTGAGAGGGGTAAAGAGTAGGCTATACTCATTTAGATATAAAATACTATAAAAATCACTATATTCATTTATTTTTCAACCACACTAACTTTACTTTGAAAAATGACTAACTTTATTTTTAACAGATAAATTTACCCTCTGAACATTTTCCCATTACCATTAAAGACCTAAAAAACATTATAAGGAAAATTCAGCAATGTTAAAAATTATTTCTACTCATATATCATCTAAATATGAAAAAAATGATCTTTTACTATGATCATAATGTTTTTTTCTTACCTTTTTACAAAGGATTAAATTATAAAATAATTTTTTTATTCATGTTAATCATGCTAAGGACCAATCTGTTTGGTTTCATTATCAAGAGAGAATCTTACTACAATATTTATAGACTAATATAATATATATTTTTAGGAGTTTATATGTGTTTATGATCAAGGTTTCTCATATATTATATGATATTAGAAAAATGATCACAAAAAATATCTCCACTATATAGTGAAGTATTGAAAAAGAAGAAAATAAAGGTGATTTTTTTTGAAGGACATGATTTCATAATGTGAACGTTTCTTCTACCAAAATACCCCTCTTCTATAAGGGATATATTTGTATAAATTTTCAATTTTATAAGGAATACACAAACGCATGTTTATTTTAAATGATGTGTAAAAACATACCTCACACACACACACACACACTCATATATACATTATATGATGTTGGTGGATGCCAAATTATGTGATGTGGTTTTTTATTTGTTAATTCAAAGAGCATATATGTCAAAATTTGATTAATTATTGTAAATTTTAAATTTTATAGTTTCATATCTATACTAATTTCATAAAGAAAAAATATTTATGAGTCTACAACATAGGCATATGGATATATCATCGATTTTAGTATTCATTTAAAATATTATTTTAAAATATTAACCAATGATTTATAAAGAAATATTTATTAATTGAATATTTAAAAATTTCACAACCTTAATCTTATATCACTTGTTATTTTTCAACATGATTTATTTAATTTGAAATAATATTTTATTATGTATATTTATCACATGTGACAATAAAATAAATATTTTTTAAAAAAATTAAAGTTTCAATTTAAATATATATTATTCATTGATTTTATAGGGATTGTTTTATAGAAAACAAAAAGTTTTATGTTTTGATAATTTATTTCTTTATCACAATTTTAATGTGATATATTAGAATATATTCAATGTGAATAAAATACACAATGAAAAAATCCTAAAAAAGTGATAAATTTTTTATTTTGGGTGGTTTTAGAATTATTCATAAATTATAATTATTTTTATGATTTAAATACTTACTATTTAAATATTTATTGTAATATATTGATATTTTAAAAGAAATAGTAATTTCAATATCATACAAAATACACAACACCGTTCTTAAACAAACCTTGAAATATTATAATTTAAATGAAACCATAATAACATTATCATTGAATCAGAACAGATGAATATGATTAACAAAATTATGAAATATATATTAATTCCCTACTTCTTGAAAATATATTATTTAATTCTTAATAAATATGAATATGTTTTTTTGTATATTCATTTTGTTATTCAAAATATGTTTTCATCCAAAATAGTTTTTTTTTGTGATAAAATACATTCATTAATTTATGGAACTGTTATAAAATTTATTTGGAAAACCTAAAATTAATTTTGAAATTAAATTTATAATATTACATTAATGTTAAATTTTTTGAAATTTATAAAATGATTTTTTTCATTGAATAGTGAAAAATACTTATTGTTTTTGAAAACATTATGATCTTTTAATGTATTTACAGTGTAAAATTATATTTTAGAATATATTTAAAATTTCATTATCTCATTTTGATTAAAATTTATTCAATTATGGTCTTTGGAATGAATTTTAAAATATAACTTGTTAAAACATTTTTATACAAAAAATAAAAATTTAAAAAACCATTTTCATCCGTTTTTTAATTTAATTTTAAAATAAATTATGAAACTTAGTTGAATTTAATTTTTAATAATATATTCTATATTTTTTATTCTAGGGGTCTATATTTGAAACATATGGAAATTTTATTTTCATACAATACAAATAATAACCATAGTACATTTTGTAATCATGGTAATGTGTAAATTAGGTAATTAAGGATAAAAATAAAATTATACGAACAAAAAATGACCCTATAACATTTATATATTTTATTAGATGATCATATATCATCCATATTAATCGAAAAGTCTAATATATGGCATTATTTTTTAATTTTTCCATGATTTTTAACATTATATTATTATTTATAATGAAAAGTCAAAAATGTCATTGTGTTTGTTTTATTGCCTATAAATTTTTAACATAGTGATATATATTGGATATGTTCGCTTCTAAATAATTATATAAAGGAAATTTTTTTATCATAGTAATTTAATTTTAATTTTTGATAATGAACTAATTACCTTAATGGCTAAAAAACACAAATAAGATTCTTCTACGAGTGGTATAAAAATAATATTTTTAAAAACTCTAAAAATAACATTATTTTTTGACTTTTTGAGTTAATTTTTTTTCTATTTAAACATGAAATATTAGACATATTTTTATTGTTTTTATTCTAATACTATTATTTTATAGTAGTTCTAAAATTTAAATGAAACGAATAGTTAAAAAATTGATATTAATGTTATTTTATAAAAAATAAAACTTTATTGAATGATTAAAAACTCCAAAAAACTACTTTTTTCATGTGATTGGGGTATTATTGAAAATATAATACATGATCTATTTATGGTCCAATTATTCTTTTATAGAAAATTTATTAACCCCTAAAGAGTAAAATAGTTAATATTATCACAATTATGTAAGATGGTTAACATGGATTAAAACAAGAGGATAAAAGAAAAAATATCACTTAATAGTCCAACATTTACTAGAAGAAATTATTTCAAATATGGGTCATCATTTATTTTATTATTTTTAATTTTTATCTAAATATTCATTTATATTAATTTAATATTTTTTGAAATTCCAAGAGTGCACAACCCCTCTCTTATAAATAGAACCTGTTCTTTTCATTTTTTCAATATTAAATGAACATTTTATTTTTCCATTCAATACCAAATAAATTTCTGAAATTCCACTTAATCTCTTAGATGCCTTGGTTTGATTAGAAAACCATTCTATGAATGATTTTGTTGCAAACCATAAGAGTTTGTCTGATAGAGAACAATAGTTCTTAACCAATAATTTTCATTTTATTTGATTTTATAACTCCTTATAATATATTTCAACCATTATGGAATAAGAAAAAAATTATAAAACATATACATATATGTAATCCAATTATTTTAATATCAAATATCCATATAATCTCTTATAAAATTGAAAACAAAATCATATATCACGTGTATGATAGACTATATCTTCACCAACCATTGTAATTAATTTTACAAAACCTCATATTAAGGATTATTATAATGAATAATTTAATATATATCTATATATTAAATTATTTATTTATTTATAATTATTATAAGATCATATATAACTTAATTTTTTAACTTTCTATTCAATAAAAAACAATAATTTCATTTATGTGTATGTGTGGACTACTACCTAAATAAAGATATGTGATCCATTTTTCATAACCACATAACATGAATGATATATATAAATAAGTATATTTAATTAAATAACATGGTATTCAGGATATTATTATTATTCTAGAAATATAAAATAATGCATAACTTCTTTGTGTAATGATCTTTGAAAATGGAAATGTTACTCAGGTATAGGTTCGACCTACCATCTGCATGATTGTAAATAATTTCATTTTTCATTTCCATATTTCATTTTTATTTATAAAAGTATAATTTATGTATAAAAATTATAATTATTTCATGATTATTATTCTATATATGATGTAATAAAGACCACTTTGTCCATTTGCAACCAACAGATTTCAGTTTGGATATATGAGCCAAATATCTTCAAAACAACTAACATGAACATAATTTATTATGTAATTATATGAAACAATATAATTAAATAAAATAAAATAAATATGGAACTTGAATTTTTTTTCTTTATAAATTAAATAAATAAAATATTTTTATTATTTAGTAAGATATTAAATATATGTTATGAGTCTGACTAATGGTATGGGGCATTGTTTTAAAATTCCACTTTTTTTGGTTTCCCTTAAAAATATTTTTTATTTCATTTATATATTTATAAAATTATTTTATAGATGTATTTAAATTGACATAAATTAATTATAAAATAAACCTTTTGTCAATTTTTACTTTCTTTCTATGGGTTTTGAATGGAATCTTTTAATGTATTTTATATAGAACACTTTGACTTTATTTATTAAAGTCGAAACGAATGTTCTATTATAATGTATACGACGATAAAGACATTTCCCACAAAACTAAATGGAATTTTATAATTGACATCATTTATAAGATTATATGACTTACTAAATAAAAAAACACTTTCCCTTTATTCTGGAAATTTTAGTTTTGAAAATATGGTTTTAAAAGAAAATTATATCTCAATATATAGAATTTTATTATTATGTGTGAAAATAATATTTTAAAAAACCAATTATTATATGTGTCATTTTTATTTTATGGTCATTGAGATTTGTTTTTTGATGATATATGTATTGTTTATAACACAAGGGAGGTGGGTATCTGATATCCCTAGAATTTATTGGGTATGATTTTTTTTATATAAGTTGACCATGAGGGCTATTATAAGTATAAAAATTATGGTTATTCCAAGTGAAACAATGACGTTCATTACAAGTGTATCTGTGAGAGTTATTAAATTTGTAGTGATGATGATTAATCCATTTATAAGTGTGAAATGAAAATAATTCATCAGGTTATTGAAATAAATTATACATTATTTCCATGGTTTTAATATAATGGTTATAATTTTGAAAATTAAGATAATAAGTTATGTTTAATGACAATTATTTCCCCCTTATTGTGGGTGCAAAGTATAACTTTGAGAAAACATTTTCTGGATTTTCACATTATTTAAATGAAACTTTGAAGTTTTTAATTTGTTCCTTAAAGATTATTTATAATTTATTTTGAATATGATTTGGATGAGAAGTAAATTTTTGGGTGAGAAAATTTTCATTTTAATCCAAAATAATAGTTAAAAAATAACATTTTTTATGATTATCAACGGAGACACAATTTTTATTTTGTATTTCCCAAATCTAACTTTTTGAGCTCATCCAATTTTTGAAACTTTTATCCTTGGTATTATGAATGTGGAAGGAGAAGGTTGATATTAGGATATTTATTTTGAAATATATATCCTAAAAATAAATATATTTATAACTTACAGGTATTATATTGTTAAAAAATCAATTTTGATTAGATGTGTCCACATTTCAATACATGGTTTTATTATATATGTGTTATGAATAATTCTTTAAAACTCTAAATCATTATCTTCCTACGTTATGTATGAAAAATAATTTTTAACTAAGAAATCAAGATATATAACGTTTAAGGTCTATCAGTTATATTTATTTATTTACTTATCATACCAATATTATCTGAGTTAATAAAATAAATATCGATTTTGGAATACTTTAGGAATCCAATCCTGATTTAGTCAAACAATTAATATATAAAATTTAATATTGGTAATTATATATATTTAATACAGAGGATACATTTTGGGAATATTTAATGAAAATTTCATGATAATTTATATTCATATTCCTTAATTTCTAAATCATATTATTTTCTATAATGATTTAACTAGTGGTACTTTTGTTTTCTGTGACTATTTTTTTAAATTTCTTATAACTGACCATTTTATTGAATTTCTATATGTCAATATATTTTTCACGATATTAATAATGTTATCTTAGACTAAATAATTTAATTTATTATTTTTTTACTTTTTTTGAAGACATTATAAAAAGCTAAAATGACCAAATTTTTAGATGAATTATTTAGAGATTAAAAGTGAGAAAGAATAAGTGAAAATAATTCTTCAAAATTTCTTGAAAAGAAGATAATGAATCAATACTAATGGAAATAACGTGTCAAATCATATATAAGTTGATTACATTAAAATATTAAAGAAGATACTACATAATAATAAGAATTATTGTTCACTGAGGAATGTAGTTTGTTCATAAATATTTCAAAATCTTTTAATGGGGTAGGAAAAAAACTAATACATATAATATTCCAATGGTAAATTTCAGTGAGATGTGAATAATACAGGAAAACCCATTTTAAATAAATACATGTGTCATTATTTTTATTATGGTTATTCAATCGAATAATTCTCAATGATAGGGTGATTTTTCATGAGTTTTTGAGATGAAAAAATATCCCTTGGAAATGAGAAATAGGTGAAGGTCTTTAAAGGTTCATGATAACTCATGTAATTGTGATTTTAGATGGGGTAATGAAGAAATCATCATATTCAATGTGTACACCATAATATAAAGATAAAAATAAATCATATAGAATAATAAAATAAAATATAAAAATAAAATAAATCAACCATGTAGTTTAAGTGGAATTGGATGACAATAGATATAATGGAGAAAATTTTATGAAATATTTTATTGATCATGGTAAACATATATATATATATATATATTATAATTAATATTTTATTATTATCTTTATATAAAAACTAAAATTTTACAATGTAATGGAACCCAACATTAATAGTTTAAGTTATATCAAAATAAAAATCTTTACAAACCCACATTTGGGTTCTCATGTTTGAGTTGACGTCAATAAAATCAGTTTAGGCACAATGATTTATAATTTATCTTTTAATGATTAGTTTATTTAAGGTAAAATAATTCTAGAAGGATCTTAAGGCTCATATATAACTGTAGAGGAATTAAAAAAATTGGTATGTAAAAAATATTTATAATATAATTCAAGTATACAATTATAAAATAAACATTATAAAAGTAAAGAATGAATATATTTTAATAAATGTAAATGAGATTCATAAAAAATAATATTTATCTATCAAACATATTAAGAATCAAATTCTACAAGGTATAACACATAATCAATTGAGAAATTTTTCGTTGTATAAGATAGAATATTCAATTTTATAGAGTAACATTGAAATATTCCACATGAAACATGAAATATTGAAAAATCATGGTTGTTTATATTGGAGTTGGTGGAGTAGAACAAACTAACGTGTACATTATGATAAAATTTTATTCGTGGACTTGATTATTAATAAATAACTTATCACATTGTGATTGTTCTTATGTGTGACAGTGCATGTGATAATTTCTTAAGGATAAATGTTTCACTAAAAGGTCCTAGAAGATCCCTACTATGATCAGAAACCAAAAGTTCCGTAACAATATTCTTGAATTTATATTTTATTGTTGGATGATGTTATCTAAGGAAAAAAATAATACAATTCTTTAGGGGTGAGGTCTCAAAGAACATTGAGGCACCTTATCATGGTGTGCACCCTTGTTAATATCTAAGAGGATATTATGAGAATGAGACCCACCAGTATGAAATCCACATTTCATAGTATTATTAGAAGTTCCTATCTACAGAATTTTGAATTGATACATTGACTTTATGATTATTATTAATGGATATTAAAACTTTCTCACTTTGATATATTGATGAAAAATATGACGATACAATATTCATAATGAGGTAAGATATGTTGGGTGCATCACAGGTAAAACTCTATTAATAGATAATGCGAGAAAGGATTTGTCCCTTTTTTCAATAATGTAAGTTGATATCTCAAGCCCATTAATGGAATTGATATTTCCTAAATAAATCCGTGGCCATGGTGAGGAATGGTAAAGTTCATTTCCAGGAGGTTAAAGAAAGAGTAGTCATGAAAATGGGCTGATGACACTATCATGAAACCAACTTGATTCGATATATCGAGAAAAAGAGATCACATTACATGGTAAGTGTTCGTACTAGGTGACAGATCACTACGATGTTAGAATCATTCTATATGTGTGCCTTGGCATGTTTCTAGATGATAAAAAAGGTCTTTAGGTAGGCTACACAAAATGCCACTGAGAATGAGGCCTAGAGTGTCACACACAATGTGTGTCAAAGTAACATAGTTAAATATTCATTTAACAAGTTTAATACAGATTATTCATGATTTGATTTAATAATTATTCAAGGATTCCTGATCGCATTTATAAAAAAAATAGTTATTCGAGAGAATGTATTATGGAAAAAATAATATGTTTATTGTCGAATAATGTAGGGATATTTACATAAGAAATAAATAGTCATCATTCAAGGTCTAGTAAATGTGGTGGAGAAATTAAAGAAAATGGAAAAACAAAGGTATACGCTACATATATTAATATACATGCAATGTATATTTTTATGGTGATTTATGAGAAATAATGTTATTTATTATTTAAATAATAATATTAGGTGTTATTCGTTGGGTGCATGTCAAATGATAATAATAGTCAAATGTTATCATTAGACATGTGGCCTTACTATGAATTAAATTAAATGAATAAATGCCTTTGGGTAATTAATTAATTTTATTATTCTAAGTAATATAAATCCAAAATACATTATTGTCATGATATCTAGAAATTCTGTGTGGTTGTGCAAAACGGATATGTAGTAATCTCTCAAGACAAGAGAGAATCCCTTTCCTCCAAGAACGCACTCATGTTATGAAAGATATCCTCCCCCACCTGATCAAAGAGAATCCTTTGGAAGCATATCTCAAGGCAATCTAAGATGGACATCACAAGTGAAGGATTTTCTGTATGAGTACTCAGATATTACTGTAGATACATCCAAAGATACGTGGAACACATGTGAATCAAAACAAGAGGAATCCTACACTTGGATTCAGTGATGCAACAATGGATCATGTCGGATCATGACTGGACGAATCAATGTAGAAAGAATTCCTTCAATGTAATTCTTGTCTTTTAATTAAATTAATTATAACCATCATATGATGATACTCTATATGGTTCTGAGACTCCCCTATTTCCTTTTCATTTTTCATTCTATTCCGACGATCCATCGTTTTATCATCGTTATGGATCTCAGATAGATCATTGTTATCGGTAAAATTAAAGATGGGTACACCCATCCATGAACATCAGTTGTGCCCGAATTCTATACGTGGTATATATCAGAGCGGTCATAACATTGATTATAATTATTTAGTTTTTTGTTGATGATTTAGACATTTAATAATTTAGTTGCTTCAAATCATGTTAATAATTTTAAGAATCTGAATCTTGAGATCTATTACCCCTCTTTTGTTTCTTGTTCACCATACAAAACTGATCCTTTATTTTAATTTTTATTAAAAAAATAGAGGATCTCATTAGAAAGTGCCAAAGGATCCTGGCCCTAAAACACCAGAACCATGAGCGTGTATTCTACCTCACATGCTATGTAGCTAAGGTGAAATGAATCGGGGTAGGTCCGCCAAACCAAGCCATGTGTTGGAGTTTATCTGAGTCTTTATGATTCCATGTGTTGACTACGAACCAGTTCCAGACTGTTTCCAAATCACACATCTTATGGCCCACTATACACCACGTGTAGTCCCTTCAAGATAGGGTTGGACTGTGTGCCCTGTACAAGACTTTCCCAGGTAGAGACCCTATAACGCAGATACTACACAAAGTGTGGCCCACATGACACACTGTGCACTCCAAAGAATTCTGAAGTACATCTACACACTGACAGCAAGGCATGTTCTTTGTATGGAAAATGAATGATAATACATGACAAATAGTTGTAATACACTCTATATAATCATCCAAATTACATAGATTTATTAAAATTTACTATTATGTTATACAAACCATTGAGATGTGTACCATGGTGTGGGCGTAAATCTGGGGAACAACATGTGATATGTGTTTTATACATTTGTGTTTAATTTAACATCTGTAAAATGTTCATTTCTATTAATTGGTTAGTTATGAATGAGAATTCACTAGGTTTTCTCCATGGTACAAGTTACATAAAAAGATATATAATTTTAAATGAATTTATTTGTTTAAAATTTTGAGTGATGATAATATAAAGGGAATTAGAAAAATGTATAATATAAAAGGATTGATTAATTAATGATAATAATTAATTGATTCGAGCATGATATATCTTAAACATGGATGACTAAAGAATATAATTTTAGTTTTAATGACACATAAATATAGTTTCATGTATGGATGATCGTGAGATAGACTATGATCTTTTGTATGCGGACAATTTCTTAAATTTATTTATTTAAATTTAAATTGCTGACCTACAAGACTCCTCAATAATATATAGGGCATGTATGCCCAAGGCTTCATTTATATAAAACCTCATTTTACCCCTCACCTATATGTGAGATAAAATCCTCTGTGATGGATGGATCTCCTAAGATAGTGGAGGAGGATCAAGTTATGAGAAAAGGCGAGACAAATCCAAGTGTATATAAAGGTGGAGAGGTGGAAACCTGTAAAGATGAACCCAAAATCTTCAAGGTGTTTTCTCTCATAGGCCTTGGGCTAGTTTATCAACCACTAGATAAACTAACGAATATAACAAGATCACAATAATTCAATTTATTTTATTTCTATAAATTTCATGGTTTATTTATTATGGGTGTGTTGTCACAATCACTCAATTAATGAATTAAACAAGCGTGAAAGATGAAACTAAAATAATACAAGCTTATGTATAAAAATTATCTCGGAGATGGTTAATTACATAATTATATCCTAGTTAATATTAAAAAACATGTAAGAAAGATAATAAAATAACAATTTACTTATAAAGTTAAAATTACTCAATGAAATATTAAGTCGGTTTAGCCTTCTATAATCTTGGTTAGAATCGAACCACAATTCAAAGTGATTGACCAACCCTACTTGTGGTACTTTCAAATATTGGGGAATTATAATTTGAGGTTTTGGGTTGACTTTACTTGGTTCACATCATGGGTTTTCTACCACAACAGGACTGAGAGTGACCAAGAGGCAAAGGTCGAGGAAATCTAAAATAAAAGGATTTCATGATTGGGGAGTCCACTCTCTCGATCATGGAGCTATGAGTTAATGAAGTTTAAAGTTTTAATTCCTACCTAAAACCTTTTAAGTAGCTTGAGAAACCCTAGTTGGGATAATTTAATGTGGAACATGGATCATTTCCACTAGAATATTCAGGAAATAGAATATTCTAAATTCAATTGTGAGGGATAGTGAATTTAGATAATATAGTTGTAGAATAATAAGTATTTATTTATTTATTTTTATGAGTATTGTTAAAATAAAGTACTTAATCGTTTATATTCTTCATTCTTCTGAAATAGAAAGAAAAAATGACTTCAATCATATCCTTGAGAAGCATATTTGGGAAGGAAAATCTACTCACCAACACCAATTTCCAAGAGTGGCAGAGGAATTTATGTGTTATCCTTCACCATGAGATGAAATTGTATGTGCTGGAGGATCTTGTTCTAGTTGGACCTAGAAATGAAGCTAGTGATGAAGAAATATATCTCTATATGAAACATTTGGATGATTCCACAGATGTCCATTGTTTCAAGCTATCGAACATGACTAATGAGCTCTTGAAGAAACATGAAAACATGGACGTGTATAGTGTGATGTGTCACCTTAAGGATCTATATCAAGAAAAGGCGAGACATGAGAGATATGATATATCCATCTCTTGGTTCACAACTAATCTTGGAGAGTGTACACCATCTGGGCCTCATGTAGTCAAGCTTATTGGGTACATTGAACTCTTAGACATCATAGGGATTATATTCCATGATGATTTGTGTACAAATATCATCATATCATCACTATCTAAGAACTTATCTAGATTTATTGTCGACCACAACATGATAAAAAATTAGAAGATTCTATTGGAACATCTAACATTTATTCCCAATGTAGATAAGGACACGGGGCATGACAATCCCAAAGTACTTATGGGGACTACGAAGAGAAAGGAGAATGGAAAGGGGCCATGGATTTAGAAAAGGTTTGAAGCCCCTAAGCACAATCCCTCTAAGTAGGGGATCATCCAGAGGTAGGGAAAGTAACGAGAGGTAGTATGTTTTTCATGTGGAAAGCTAGGCCATTAGAAGATTAACTGCACCCAAAAGCATGGGGATGCTAAAGGTTCATTTGTTATCGAGTGTAATCTTTTTATATATACACATTTTGTGTTAGATACATCATGTGGGGATCACATATGTATTAAAATGCAGGAACCAAGTATATTTATAAACATTTCCAATGGAGATGTGGATCTTTGAGCCACCAATGGTGTGAGGCTAGCTGTGTTGGCTATTAGCGATTACAATTTCTCATTTCCGCCTGGGATGCTTTCAATTTTACATAACTGTTATTATTTACCAAGTGTTACCAATAATATAATTTCTTTATCATGTTTGGATATGGATGTATTTATCTCTAGTTTTTTAAATAAGGGTTGTTTCTTTTATAAGAACAACTTATGTTATTGTATAGTGCATTTAAATAAAAGTTTGTATGTATTATATTACAAAATCATGTACTGGAAATTGATAGCAAAACAAACTCACATGACTCATGCAACACCCAGTTGTGGCATCACCATCTCGGTCATATAAATGAGAATTGATTCACAAAGCTCTATCAAGATGGTTATTTAGACACTACTGATCTAAAACCACTTGATAGTTGTCACACTTTTTTTAAAGGAAATGACCAAGCTATCTTTAGGTGGACAGGGTGAAAGGGCCATAGAGATTCTTGGATTGGTACAAACAGATGTGTGCAGACCATTTACAGTAGAATCATGACGTGAATACTCTTACTTCATTACTTTTACTGATGATTTGAGTAGACATGGCTATATAAACTTAATGAGGTATAAGTCAGAGAACATGGATAATTTTAAGGAATTCAAGAATGTAGTATAGAATAAGCTTGGTAAGAAGATAAAGAATCTTTAATCAGATCAAGTTGGAGAATATCTAAACCAAGAGTTCATTGATCTTTTATGGGAGTCTATGATTCTATCTCAACTCACTCCTCCTTATACACCATAGTGGAATGGTGTTAGTGAAAGGATGAACCACACCTTGTTGGACATAGTGAGGTTGATGATGCATGATGCATATCTTCTATTATCTTTTTGGGGATATGAATTACAAAAATCAGCATACACATTAAACTAAGTACCAACAAAGCCAAAAAATGGAATTTCCCTTGAGTTATGGAATGTAACGAAATCCATTTTTTCACACACATGTTTATGGGGATGTGAGGCATTTGTTAACGCCTTATCATAAAAAAACTATCCCAACATGGCATTAGGTGTATCTTTATAGGATAACCCAAGGAAATGAAATGATATTACTTATATAAGTCTTCAGAAAAGAAAGTGACTATCTCCAGAAAATCCTTATTTCTTAAGTGGGATCAAATCATAAAAAAATATCATGGGAGAATGATTGACTTCGAAGAAGTTGACACTCAAGATACACATGAGTTGGTACAAGAACAAGTTTCAAGGGTCCACATAGAAGAGGTTCCAGATACACCAATATTGTGTAGGAGCTCAAGAGTGGTAAGGGGAACCAGATATAATTTATTTCCCAGTCACTTAGGTTGGTGAATCATTAGTATGGACAATGATGAACCTCACTCATACAAGAAAGTAGTAGAGATATCATAATATTCAAGATGGCTATAGGCTATGAATTCTGAGATGGATTCCATGTATCATAACCATGTATAGGTTTTGGTTGATGGGCCAATTGAGATAAAGCTTCTTGGATGGAAATTGGTTTTTAAGAGAATGCTGGACATGGAAGGTCAATTTTTCACCTATAAAGCAAGGATAGTGGCTAAAAGATTTATACAATGTCAAGGAATTGACTATGATTAAACCTTATCTCAAGTTTCCATGTTTAAATCCATAAGAATCATACTTTCCATAGAAAATTACCATGACTATGAGATTTGGAAGATGTATGTCAAAAAAGAATTCCTTAACGAGAAACTTCAGGAAGATATCTATATGACACAACCAAAATGGTTTGTGACACCATTTGAAGTTAAATAGGTTTGAAAGTTTCAAAAATCCTTTTATTGATTAAATCAAGCATCTTGGTCTTGGAAAATTCAATTTGATGAATCCATAAAGGAATTTGGTTTCATTGAGATTTAATGTGAGAAATGTGTTAATAAAAGTTTAACGAGAATGTGGTCATTATCCTAGTAGTATAAGTTGACGACATATTACTTATTAGAAATGGTGTACCTATCTTACTACCAGTTAAGGACTTATTGACCAAGTGTTTATCCGTGGAAGACTTCGGCGAAGCATCATGAAATATATGGATCAATATCTTTTATGATATATCCAAGAGGCTATTTGGACTAAGTTAGGGTATATTCATTGACCAAATACTATAGAGATTTAGCGTAGAACAATTCAAAAGGGATTGGTTCCATTATAACATGACCTACATATTTCTAAGTGAATGTGTCCTCAGACTCAACAAGATAAAGATAAGATGAGTATGTCCACATACAGTTGGGCTATAGGATCCACCATCTATTCTATGTTATATACAAATCTTGATGTTTCCTATGCACTGATCATGGTAGGAATATATCAAGATTTTTTAGGAGAACTACATTGAACTACTCTTAGTACTATTCTTATGTATCTAAGACAAACTAAGGATATGTTCCTAGTGTATAGAGGAGGTGAGAAACTATTTATCAGAGGGTATGCTGATTCTAGTTTTTAGATAGATCAGAATGATCTAAAGTTGCAACCTGGATATGTTTTATATCTCAAAAAAGAAGTTAGGATATAAAAGAGGTTAAATAATCCATTTTTCACCGATTCTACAGTGGAGTCTGAATATATAGTGTCTTCATATATAGATATGGATGTCATCTGGATTCTGAACATTGTCTAGGATCTTAATGTGGTACCTAATAGTAGATACCCTATCACATTGTATTGCGATAATCCTACACTGGTGGCTCTTGAAAAAGAACCAAGGTCACATCAACAGACAATGAATATTATATGGAAGTATCACCTCTTAGGGGATTTCTATAAAAGGGGTGAAGTTGTAGTGAGAAGAGTGTCCACAAAATAGATTGCGATAGACCCCATGACTAAAGGCATATCTCAATAAAAGCATGAATATCAGGTGATCACTATTGGGTAAATGGTTGTTAGCAGCTGGCTCTAGTCTAAGTGGGTGTATGTTGGAGTTGGTGGTCTAGAACCAACTACATTTCACTTTTTGATAAAATTGTATTCATGGATTTCAATATTAAAAAAAATACCTTATCAAAATTTTATTGTTCTTTTGCGTGTCAATGCATGTGATAATTTCCTAAGTATAGTTGTTGCACTAAAGGGTTATAACGGATACTTGCTATGATGAGAACCTAGAAGTTCCATAACACTATTATGGAATATATGTTCTACGACCGAATGATGTTATTTCAGGGATACAAATAATACAATAAATTAGGGGTGAGGACTCATAAAACATTTATACACCTTCTCATGGTGTATGACCTTGGTAATATCTAGGAGGATATTATGTGAATGAGACCCGCCAGTAAGGAATCCACATTTCATAGTTTCATTAGATGTTCCTATATGTAGGTGTGTGTATTGGTCTTTAGAATTTAATATTATTTTTAATTGGTACTACAACTCCCACACTTATATGTATTGATCAAAACTATGATGACACATTTTTTGTAGTGTGGTAGGATATGTTGGGTGCATCATGAGTAATATTGCATTAATATATAACGTGAGATTGGATTTTCCCCTTCTATTCCATAGTAGAGGACTATATCTCATGGCCTTTAATGGAATTGATATAGCTTAAATAAATCCATGTCCATGATGAATAATGAGAAAGTTCAATTCCAAGAGTTCAATGAAAGAGTAATCAGGCACATGGGTCGATGTCACTAGCATGAAACCCGCTTGATTCGAGATATATATACAAAGGGGTTACATTATACAGTACACATTCATAGTAGGTGACACGTCATTGCAGTGTTAACTACATTCTCTATGTGTACGTTGGTTTGTTTCTAGACACTAACCTTGGACTTTAGGCAGGCTCCACCTAAGGCCACTAAAAATGAGGCCAATAGGGTCACACACTATGTGTGTCCAAGTATCTCAGTTAAATATGCATTTTACAAGTTAAATAAAGATTATTCTAGATTGTGGTTTAATAATTATTCAAGTCTGTCTGATCGCATTTATTTTGACATTAGTTATTCAAGAGAATATATTGTGATAGAAATACTATATTTATTAGTGAATGATGTAGTGATATTTATTTAAGAAATAAATAGTCATCATTCATGTTTTAATAAATGTGGTAGAGGAAATAAAGAAAATGGGAAAACAAAAGTACACATCGTGTATATTAATATACACATCATGTATTTTTTTTGGGATTTGTGAGAAATAATATTATTTATTTAATTGTATAATAATATTAGGTGTAATTCATTGGGTGCATGTCAAGTGATAATAATAGACAAATGTTATTATTCAACATGCAGTCTTACTAAGAATTGAATGAAATGAATAAATGCCTTTGGGTAATTAATTAATTTTATAATTTTACCTAATATAAATTCAAATTAAATTATTCTCATGGTATCTATGCTATATTTTTGGTTGTTCACAATAGATATGATGAAATATCTCAAACCAATATAGAATTCCTTTCCTCCAAGAATGCACTCAAGTTACAAGAGAGATCTTCCCCCACCGTATCAAGGAGATCACATTAGAAGTGACTCTCATGACTATAGAAGGAGGATATTACAAGAAAAGGCTCTTCTGTGCTATTACCTAAATATTTATTTGGTGGTGTCCATAGATACATGGATCACATGTGGATCATTTCTAAATTAATCCTATACTTGGATTGTGCGACGCAATGATGGATCACATCGGATTGTGACCGGAAGCATCAACAGAGAAATAATTACTTGAAGGTAATTATTATTACTTAATTAAATTAATTATAACAAATATATGAGGATCCTCTCTATGGTTGTTGGAATTTTTTATTTCTATTTAATTGTTTTTTATATTCAGAAGATCAAGAATTTTGTCATCATTAAGGATCTCATATTGATCATTGTTAACAGTAAAATTAAAGTTGGTTACACCCATCCATGCGGTTCCACTATGCCCAGAACATGTAGTATATAATAAAATTTAAATATTCATAGATTAATATTGAACATCATTGGACAAACTGATTATGTATACTCAACATAGAATAACAGGGTGCAATACATAAGTCAACTCACATAATTCTACTTTAATGTTCCAAAATCAATGTGAAGAACATTAATGTGTGGGGGATGAATTTGTGTTCAAAAAGATTTTTTTAATTTTTTTCCTTTTACATGATTAGTAATATCTGACTATCTTCCACATATTAAGGTATATTTTATCTATTTAACATTATATGAAACACAAAATTTTATTAATGAAATAAATAAATAATAAAACACATATAATTATTTCAATGTTCAACCCTCATTAAAAATGGATACATCATTAATATTAATCAATCATCATCTAGTTTCCAGATATACACTAATTATTGAATAGATTTAAATTTAAAGAATTATAATCCTTAACCCTTTATAAATCCTCTAGAATGATCGTGAATGTTATGTTCAATATAAAATCATACCACCTAAGCACCCTAATTAAAAATGTTTAATGAATAAAGTATTTTTTGAAAACACCCATTTAAAGTATTATAGATATTATAAAGATAATGATAGAATTTTTTAAAAGGAATTATTTGATGGATTATGTTGATGAATATCATCCTTGTGTTCTCAAAGAAATTCATGAATGTGAATATAAAATAATATAGTAGAGAACTCAATCTCCTTCTACTAACTAATTCATATTTATACTCAATTATGATATAATTCATATTTTCATTATCATATAAAATTTAGGCTTCCATAAATAACATATACATCAAATCTAGTTTAAAATTACATGAAAAATATAGATATCTCTCTCAATATCACTTTCTATATTCTCCGTATTTATGGTTTTAATGTTAGGTTTACCAACTCCTCTACCTTGTACAACATCATTCATGTGATTAAAAATTTACGCAACAATATACTATATTAAATGATATAAAATAATTGACTCAAAATATCAAATGACATATCCTCTCCACTTTCTATAAATAGTTTTAGATTTATTATTTACTATTAACATATTTCAGTACCATGATCTTCTCATTTAAGAACTATATTTAACTATCCACCTTTTAATAATATCAATTTGATATTTGTAAAAAATATATTAAAAAATATATCCAAATTGATTATTTATTTCATTTTATTATATTAAAATGACCCTCAAATTAAAATAAATTCATGCCTCAAATCACTATATATTTTATCATTGACATCACTTATAATAAATAATTTTTATTCAATGGTACTATATCTAATAGAGTCTTAATATAGTTTCTTATGGAACCTCGGACATGCCTCACAATACACCAAAGGCTTTTGACTAGTAGTGAAGGTCTATGATGTTAATGTGGGGAGACTATACCCCAATATCAGAGTACAACATTTGAAATAAAGAAAACATCCATGACATAAATATCGGAGTAAATAGAATCAAAGTAACATCTATGCTATAGAAAATTAATAAGAATGTATGCATGTATATGTCCCAAATTCTTTTCCACCATGATGAACACATATAAAATATAAAAAATAATAAATAAAAATAAAATTTATCTACTAAAATCCTTGAGGATTATCACAATTGGCACTCAATATTTTCATTAAGCTTCTCTATCTTGATCATAGAATACCGAGTCTCTATCCTTCTAGACCCACAATCATGAGGTCTAATCTGGTACCCAATATCCACGGTTGTTTGAGCATGGTATGAGTATAACTATGTTATACACCACCAATGGCCTCCATAACATGGTCAATAAATACACTCAATAGATATGTTATATAATAAAACAAATACATGAACATAATAAAATAAATACTATCAATATTCTAGTATTAAGATGTAATATAGAATTGACCATAGCCGATTCAACCCATTTTAGAGGTATCTAAGCATGTTACCTTAAAATTGTAGGTATATATATACTTCTCTGAAACATAATGAATATATATATAATTATATATAATAATTCTGGGGAAAAAGTGACATGCTCAAATAATCTCATATATAAAACCCTCAAGGGAAAAAATTGTGCACCATGGACTCTCAGATATTGAAATAATGGGGAAAAGTGTCCCCATACAAAATACCATGTAATGAAATTGTGGGGAAGAGGAAACCCAAATAAAATTTCATATCATGAAATTTAGGGGATGATCGACCCCACATTGAATCACATATCATGAAATCCTGGGGAGGAAAACCCCATCTGAAATCTAATACATATATGCATAACCATATACAATCTCCAAGGGGAAAAAGATACCGATAAAATCATATCATATATTCAAATAGATAGTGGATAATGTCTCACCCTAGATTCCTGATTAACACAATTATTTAGGAAATTATCCCCACACAGAATCTCATATAATTTAATTAGGTAATATATATTCCTCCAACAGTATAATAACCCTACTTTTTATTACACGCATAAATAAGATTTATTACATCAGGATAAAACATGTAAGATTTATTGGTATAGTTAATTTGGGGATTATAAATATTAAAAAATGACTTAAAACATGAAACACAACATATTTATTGAAAACTTCCATTACATGACCAATATATTCCCTCGTACTTAGCACTGAATGCGATAACCTAATGACATGAATAAGAAAAGGGTGAGCTATAAAGCCCAGAAAGGGAGTAAAAAAGGTATTACATGTATAAAATAGTAAATGTTAGGAAATATTCACATCAATAGATCATAATAGATACAAAAACATAAATGAATTATATAGATTGATTATCACAACATGGAAATGTGGCAACAACACTTAACATGGTATTAGCATGAGCCAAGGTTCATTGCACATAAAGCATGAGAAAAACCTAATTTCACTTGAATTAGAATGAGTAAACACTCATTTCACTTTATGTATCATGATAATAGTCTTTACCTAATGCATTGGAGCACTATTAGGGAACACCCTTCTTAAAGATTTCATTTCATGTATAAGTGTGCCACATGGATCATACAACATGGAATCAATCACCATAATTTATTCTAGGATAAATGGATGTGTAATAAATACATTATGATTTATAATAAATAAGTAAATGTTCATATAGTTGAATACCCTTGATAGGGAAATTGAAATGGTATTCACTACATGATGACATTGGCTTGGAAAATCGGTGTAATTTCGATAGCATAAAGACGTGACATAAGAATTCATAAAAGTCGTTGTTGAGAGAGAAATAGGTTTCTCATATTATGTAAATAAAATGAATAGTAATGGGGTCATATAGATACATTTCCCAACAAATGTAATGGATTTTATATTCATAATACAAAACAATTTCTTGACTGTGAATGAGATGAGAGAAATTCTTTACAGAATTATAGCATGGTAATGAGTGTACATGGGAGGCGTTAACGAAAGAGAAAGAGGCCTATAATAATTTCATACATAGGTAGGAGAATATAAATGATGTTCAAAATCATACCCCAATATTTTTAATTTAAAGTAAAAGGGTATTACAACATAAATAAACATGGATAAAAAATAAGAAAGGAAAGAGCCCCTTACCTGGAAGTGTGATCCCAAAGGCTTGGTAGGGGCTTGAGAAAAGGTTATTGAGATCTTGGAGTGAAATTTTATGATTATATAGAGAGGCAGGAAGATTTTTGACAGACTCCAAAGACTTTGAGGGAAGAGTATGTGGGAGCTTGGGTGGGTTTATATAAGAGAGGAGAAGGAATTCATTATTATTAAGGTTTTGGGAACCACATATTAAAATAATCAAAACAAAAAACCAACCCATGGGTTTTTTACCATTATTTTTGCAGAAGGGAAGTGGAAAAAATTATTTTATATGGAATATGGCTTAAATTCTTAATATATTAGGATTTCTTATGTGGAAGTTAGTCACACTCTGGACGAAATCAATTTAAAAAGATAAAATGTTATATACGTCTTAGAGGGTCCCCTAAGGCTTTGCAAAATAAATCAAAAAACCATAAAATAGAATTATTTTAATGGTAAAACATATAATGTCTGAACATAATTTTTACAGTATTTTATTACATCACAATTGGTTCATTATGATGTCATAAAACACATTATATATTTAAACGATATTTAAATTTTACCCATAAATTTGACTATCTTAAAAAATTACGAAAAAATCTCCATTGGATAATTTTAATGTCCTGATTCCAAAAATAGTATTAATTTTATCTAAATAATTTTCTAAATTTTTTAATTTTTAATTTTAAAATAAAATCCGACATTTATCTAAAATTAATGGGTTTTGACAGAAATAGTTTTCAAACATTGATAAAAATCACAACTGTATACATAATAATTATAAATTCATTCAAATTTAATAAAAAGTAATTTAGTGATAATATTTTGTTAAAATATTTTTAAATTTAAAAAATCCATCAAATCATCAAAATAGATTTCTTAATTAAGTAAAAATACTATTTTCTCTTTAAAAATTATTTACAGAGTAAAAATAATAAAAAAATGTATATGATTTATTATAAAAAAATAATGCACATAATCATATTGCTATGTTTTTGTAACATAACCCCTTATAACACTCGCATAATACTGAAGGGTATGGTGTGCGATGGTGAAAATCTATTTGGGTGGCTCGGATAACATTGCTCTAGTGGTAATCTCTATCAACTTCCACTTCTCATATAGGCGATTCTGCTTGAGCTTATCATATTGAATCTCATCTTGGGATTGGTCAAGAGTGAAGACTAATGACTCCACCTCCTTCCTGATCTCCAACCAATGGGCTTTGTATGGTGATATTCTACTTGATGCGGCCATCACTTATTTTTTCTGAGTAAATTGGATTTGTTAAATCCCAATATTTATACTAATCAAGTGAATACTGTTCAAAGACTATATTTGCAACAGATGTAATACATAATGGCATTTTAATATAAATAACATTAACCCAAGGAAGATTATATGTTATATATCCATCTTACACAATAATATATTTAATTAGATCTAGATGAATTTTCATTATTAAAAGTTTGGGTCGTTACAATCTTCCCCCCTTAAAAAATTGTGTCCTCACAATTTTATTACAACCAAAAAGCACTCTGAAATTTAAAAACAACTTCAGAGTTACTTACCCAACACCATTAAACAATCCCCAACCCTCATTATCACATCGATCACGAAGAGTGAGGGTCCACTAAGTGCATCAATTTCCATTGTCCAGAAAAATTCCGTGCAATATGGATCGTACTGATAGAAAAAATGATGCAATTTTTGAAAAAAATTGTTTCTAACATATAGTCTCAAAACATCAAAATATACCAGGTTTTTCTAAAATTGTCTAACAGAGTTAGATTTGAATTTCTTTTAAATGTGGTTTTTCTAATATATTGTCTAGGTTTTAAAAAGACTCGAAGACAAGTCTATATATATATATAGGTTTCTCGGAGGTCTCCCTCTTCGGTAGCTATTCTAAAATCGAATAGTGAATCACACTCTCTGGATAGGGTGATATATTTGAAAAATACCCTAACGGAACCTCCCTCATCTTTAAAGGTTGGAGAGTTGGGAGCATAATATTTGATTGTAGTTGATCCATGTTCCCTGATGATTCTATGGTTTGAAGGAGGTGTTTGACATATCTTAGAGCATCTTTAAAGAAAGTTGAACATTAAAAAAAGTTTTGATTTTATGAAAGCTTAACTTTTCAATAATTAAATCTAGTAAGTCCTCAGGAAAGGACAAGAGTGTTGTATGAGATTCTTCCCCTTCCATCTCAAAACTAGCCTTTATCCTCTAGAAAAAACATATCACATTTTTAGTTTGTCTCTAGACAATAAAAAATTGTGATATTAAAATAAGTGAAGTCTAATGATTTATTATTCCTTAATGAAAGGAAATTTAGGGGTAACCCGTATAGGGTAATCCAAGGAAAAAATAGATGACTTATAAATAACTTTTATTTCATTAACTTATGAATCTATATGCTTCAATCAATGTTATCCCTGATCTTATTTCTAATATATATTATTTGGGGAATTTTCTTAATTTCGCTAATAATGGTTCATACTAGGCTTGTGAATTTACCAAATAATATCCTCTGGGAGTTTCGTAACCAAGAGTACTACAAGGTCCATTGTTGTGTACCAAGATACCCTAGGTCAAGCCCAAAACTCCTTGTGAGAGTTTTAACTCCTAGGTATATCTGTGCCCGAGCCGCCTCTACCTGCTCGTATCCAAATTGGGATGTATTTTTTTGATAAACCACTTAATAAATACTCACCAAAATTTAAGGATGTTCTTATTATACTTATTCTTATCCCTATGTCTTTAACTAGGGTTTTCTAATCCTAATCCCGAAATAACTAATCCTATCATATGTTAAAAACTATAACAACCCTTCTTTTTATTACACACTTCAACATGATTTATTACATAATCTCTTCAGTTCATAAAAAATTGAAGATTGAGAGGTCTGGTGTCTTTTGTGCTTAAGGACGTTACATAACAACTTATAACCTGAAACACAACATCTTTACTGAAAAATTCCCTTACATGGCCACTATATTCCCTTTTACTTAACATTTCTTGGGATAAACTGGGGACACACATAAGAAAAGGGTAATATATGAAACCTAATAAGGGATTAAAAAAGTAAAAACATGAATAAATAATACTTGTTAGTAAATAATAATATCAATGGAGAATAATAGAAACATGAACATAAATGCATGATATAACATGATTATCATAACATAGAAATGTGAAACATCACTTAACATGGTATTAGAATGAGCCAAGGATAATTGCACAGGGAGAATGAGTAAACCCTCATTGAAATATAATTACAATGATTAAATCATAATTTCACTTGGTGTATCATGATATTAATCTTTACCAAAAGCATTGGAGCGCTATCAGGGCACACCCTTATTAATGATTTCATTGCATACATAAGTGTGCAGCATGGATCATACAACTTGGAATCAATCACCATAATTTATTAAAAAATAAAGGGATATGAAATAAAAAATGATTCTTTATAGTCAATAACTAAATGTGCAATATGGTGAATACCCTTGATAGAGAAATGGAAATGGTATTCACTACACAATGACATTGGCTTGGAAAATCGGGGCAATTTCGGCATCCTAACAGTGTGACATAAGAATTAATAAAAATGGTTGATGAGAGATAAATGTGTGTCTCATAATATTTACCTGAAATGGAAAGTAATGGGGTCATATATATACGTTTTCCAAAAAAATTAATGGAATTTATATTCATAATACAAAAAAATGCTTGAATGTGAATGAGAAGAGTGAAATTCCTTTGTGAATTTTTCTACACTAACATGTGTACATGGGAGGAATTAATGGGAGAGAAAAAGGTATATACTAATTTCAAATATAGGTAGGGGAATATAAGGGAGGTGTGAAATCATACCCTAGTATATTTAATTGAATTTAAAAGGGTATTACAACATAAATAATTATGGATAAAAAATAAGAAATGAAGGAATCACTTACTTGGAAGTGTGATCCCCATGGCCGGGGGGGATTGAGAGAGGCTTCTTGGGAGCTTCGGGGCCTTGGGAGGATTCTATAGAGAGAAGGGAAGAGTTTGGATGAACTCAAAAGTATTTGAGTGAAGATGAAGTTAGAGCTTGAGTGGTTTTATATAGGAAAGGAGAGGGAATTCTTTATTATTTCGATTTTGGGAACCACACAGTAAACTAATAAAAACCACAAAACAACCCACAGTTTTTTCCAATGGTTTTTCCAAAGGGGAGTGGAAAACAATATTTTATAAGGCCAATTTCTTAACTTCTTAATATATTTGGTATTCTTATGTGGAGGTGAGTCATACTCTCAATGAAATCAATTTAAAATGTTAAAATGTTTTATAATTCTTGGAGGGTCTACTATGGATTTGTAAAATAAATCAAAAAAAACCTAAAATCACCTTATTTTCATGCTAAAACATGTATTGGTAGAACAAAATGTTCAGATTATTTTATTACATCACTATTGGGTCATTATGATGTCATAAAACACATTATATATTTAACCGGTATTTACATTTTTCCCAAAAATTTGAATGTCTCAGAAAATTATGAAAAATTAACCATTCGATAGTTTTGATGTCTTGATTCCAAAAATAATATTCATTTTTTCGAAATAACTTTATAAATATGTGAATTTCTTATTTTTTAAAAAAAACATGAATTTATCAAAAATTCATGGGTTTTGATAGAAACAGCTTTCAAACCATATTAAAAATAACAATATTATTTATAATAATTTTATAGTCATTTATATTTAATGAAAACTAATTTAGTGGTAGTATTTTATTAAAAAAATATTTAATTAAAAAAATCTATTAATTCATCAAAATAGATTTCTTAATTAAAAAAAATTATATGTTTTCTTTAAAAAATATTTAAAACACAACAATAATAAAATGAATATATATTATTTATTATATACAAAAATAATGCACATAATCATAGTGCTAAGGTCTTGTAAAATAAGCCCTTATAACACCCTCATAAGACCGAAGGGTAAGGTGTGAGATGGTGAAAAACTTTTGGGGTGGTTCAGATAACATTTCTCAGGTGGTAATCTTTATCCAAATCAAATTTTCTCACAAGTAGTTCTTCATTAGATTAACATGTTGAATATCGACTTTCCATTGGTCAAGAGTGAATACCAATGATGCAACCTCCTTCCTGAGCTCTGAAAAAATGGGCTTCATATGGAGAAATTCTACTGGATGAAGTCATCGCTTCATTTTTCTGAGTAAATTGTATTTCTTAAAGCCCTATAATTATACTAATCATGTGATCACTTTTCAATGGATATATTAGAAATGGTCACAATTATTAACAGTGTTTGAAAATCCAAAAATATAAAACCAAGGAAGTGCATAAGTTATATAACCATCTTACATAATAATAAATTTAAATAGATCAAGGGGAATTTTCATTAATAAAAGTTTGGGTAGGTACACCCATAATATCATATATTGAAATCATAGGGTATAGAGTCCCTACTAAGAATCACATATCATGTAATAATGGGAAATATATGCCCCAAAGAGAATCTCATATCATAAAATCCAAGGAATGAGTGGCCCACCTAGAATCTGATATCATGTAACATAAGGAAAGAGTTGTCCACATGGAATCTCATAGCATACACTCAAGATAAGAGAATCCCAACCCTAAATCTTGTTTCTAGAAATCAGTGTTAAGAGGGGCCCCACTTGAAATCTCATATTACATATATTCATGTGGAAGGGAAATGCCAGCTTAAATATCATATATTATTTGAGAGGGAAGATGAGGCATACCTAGGAAAATATGAATTACTGTAATAACACCCACCACATAATTTCTAATATGTAATATAAATATGATTCATACCATATTCCCTAGACTGTCTTGTAAAATGTTATAAAAAGGGAATCATATCCCTCCTACATGCTCACTAGCTCATCACTGAGAAACAATTATCTCACACATAGGCCCGCATATCAAGGATTGACCCAATATCCATCTAGCCACTTGGGGTTGTGTCCTGAGGACCATAATGGTCACATAAAAATTTCATGTTAAACCCATCAACATTCTCATCGGACCCATAAGGGTAATCACTAGATCTGAAAAAACTATTTCTTTCTTTTCTCACTAGAACCAAGATACAGTCACCCTGTATGGTGTTTTGATAACCCATTGTCCCTTCCTAATCCTATACTCATGTGGCCAGTCAATATATGCATCACAACTCATCCTTTATTATTAGGTTATGTCATGAGCTATACTACACTATGCCTCTTAGTATCTATGTTCTATTGAATCTAGACTATACCCACAACCCTCACATGGGTCTCATCTCATGAATCCATAGGATAGATCATAATATAATCACTCTATGGAAATCCTCTACATCACATCATATATAGCCACATAGGGATGATCATTCTCTTGAAATTAAACAAGCTCCAACTCACCCTCATTAAGGAGTTCCACTTCATATAAAATATGCACAAGTTTCTCACCCATAACCACAAGGCCTAAGGATATCATGCTAAAACAATATTTCTACATTTCCTATAGAGGCCAATCACATCGTATCTTACATTTGAATCATATCATGGCCCACTATTAATATAATTAACACTTATTTCTCCATGTAAAAACAATCACTCGGCGACTTGTTGTCCATATTATAATTAGATAACCTAAATCTAGCTAAGATGTCATATAGACATCCTATATATAGGCCTTTATTATTATTTATTTTTTATGAATTTATACCCCTAT
The DNA here is from genome assembly GCA_963277665.1 of Viscum album. Lineage (NCBI taxonomy): Eukaryota > Viridiplantae > Streptophyta > Magnoliopsida > Santalales > Viscaceae > Viscum > Viscum album. Next base: position 16,592,498 of record OY728158.1, read on the forward strand.
AGTTCCATATAGCACTTAACATATTTTCATAATATATCCCTTTCCCATTAGTGACCAAATGATCATTCTAGAGTTCAGGGGTCCATCACGACCCCTGAAACTTTGTTCATTTCATGTAATTTTAATTCAATAATTCTGTTTTTTAATAAAAGGCCAATTTCTCATAGGTGGAGAGACCACTATCACATGATTTATACAAAATATATAAAATTTGGATAATGTTCATGGACTACATACCTCATTCAATTTGTTTTTCCTTTTACCAAATCTTGACTACTCACACTTAAGATAATCTAAGCCATATATCATCTCACAAGCACCTGTATCATGATTAAACATCAAAATAATTAATTACAAAAATTTCTAATCAATAATTCATTTTAACTAAAATTGGAACAATTTAATAAGAGCTCATTGGTCCATCTCAATATACTCAAATTGTGATAAAACACACTTAAATATTCCATGGAATTTCCTCAATGCCATCTTAAGAAAATGTTATAATATTCGACCTATGGCCAATAACCAATTTCATCAAATTTAATAAAAACCCTTAAATTATTTAGGAAAGTGGAATATATCGATCACAATAATGAAATAAAATGTGCTATTATACTTATGAGAATTCCTCAATCCATGTTGAAAAAAATCATTTTCAAAAAGGGAGGATTCCACCATGATTTGGTTGAATTGTTATAAAAACCCTAACATAGAGACATCTGAATTGGTGAACATAGAGTGTAACAATGATTTGATGAGGATGATGGAAAAGACTCACATAGAATCACCATAGAGAACAACTAATGACACCCTATTTTAAGGGGACTTTGAGGAGGATAAGGGGAGGGGAGCCTCGCAGGTTTAAATTTGTGTGTGGGAAGGACGAGTGGTGAAAATATTAAAACCCATATGGGTAAAATCATAAAATCACGTTATTTAGTAAATTCCACGTAGCTACATATTTTAGACACATGGTTCAACGAACTATAAAACACACACTATCTTGAGCTACACCCCATTGCATGGTTAGGCATCCCAATTTTCCAAAACATGAATTGACCTTTGAGAAAATAATTCACTAGTGTAAAACGCCTAAAAAAATTCAAGAGTTCATCCCAAAGATCTAAATATTTTATCAAGAACCCAAGACCTCTCAATGGTTACTAGTAATATTTAAAAAAATCTTCTCAAGGTTCTCTAAATCTTCAAATTCTAATTTGAATCCTAATTTGTAGAATGAAGACTTCTTTAGAACAAAAAATTATAATTTCTTCTTAATTTCATAACTCATAAGGATACAGACATTTATAAAAACCACACGATAGAAATCCGAATCCTTGAGAGGAATTAATTTTACTTAATCCATCACTCATGATGGAATTTATTAATCTATTTATGATCAAATCACTATGTTCTATATTATAATGTCAAAAAATATTCTGTTTAAAAACATTAGACATGAGGGAACACTATTTATCAAAGGTAAATCTTCTCACTCAATACCATTACTAACTCTAAGGGGGAACTCACCAAAACTCTTCCCTCTTAAGAAACCATTGTGTCATCAACCAATTAATACTTAGGATTATCGTTCTTTACACTATAGTAATCATATAACAAAACAAATTTATCAAAGTCCATAAACACTATTGATTTAGATTCCTCATCATCATATCCTATTCTTTATAAAACACTGGCCGATGTTAGATTTTATGACCACCCAAAACAATATTGGACACACCCCCTGATGAGCTATCTCACATCCCTATTAGGATTCATTAATTACAGAAGGAATCTTGTGATTTTCTCAAAAACCACACACTAATATCTAAACATGAAAATTGGTGTAAATTTTCAGTGGGATCACCAACCACCACACCAACCATCATACACCCATTCTGATAAAAAATGAACCTATGATCTTACTCACGCTTTAATAATGACCAAATAAATGTCAATATCAATGAAGATATCATATTTTATCCTAAAAAATATTTTAATCCCATATTTGGATTTTACCAAATAACTATATTTATAAGGATCCACCATAACACCATTATACTAGTGCCATATCGACCATCCAATAGTTTGTCCCACCTCATTCATGAACCTAAAAATGATCTTCTTATATGCATAATCAATAAAATTATCCCCACTATTGGAGTATCTTTGTTGTTACCTTTTCGGTATTCTTCCCCACACTCAACCCATTAACACAGGTATTGACCGAACGTACCCATTCTACTCATAAACTAAGAAACAATATAAAAAATGAGCAACTACCCATTCCTAGAATACTAAGAATTTCACCCATAGAATCATATGAAATTACATCACCAATGTGGGTCACACTCCCCATGGAATATGGTGAATTCCCAACCACATGGATTCCCTATACCACTCCTCAATCACAACAACTATGGGTTTCATCATATGATGTGTGTTTATCATCTTGCGCCATGCTCACCCATTATATTCACCCTTATCACATGCATCCATGATTTCATTATCATTATATGATCATCACATCCCATTTTCATACAACGATTTAGGATACTAAGCCTATAATGATCTCATTGATCACATTGGTCCTCAACTCTCACACAACCTCTCAACTATTTATAATCAAAATGATTATGTAAAAAAATGTTCAATTTACCTCAAGCACCGATGATTTCATAGAAAATTATTTCAAATACTCACTATCTTCTTTAAAATGTATAGGGATTCACTAAGAACCCTCTCAAGAGTTCTTTTCCACTACCCAATTCAATTTCCTCCAAAACAAATTAGTGTACATTTCTTTACAACCTAATCACACTACTTGACACATTCATAGATGAGTTTCATATCATTTAACTGAGTATCACATGCATAATAAATCAGCTAACTACACACACCATTAATATTTTTCACATAACTACCCAAGAAAAATATATATAAATAATATGTTGGTAAAACAATTTAATTAATATATCTCACAAACAAGATCACAACACAAGGACTAATAGTTTTAGTTTCTTTCATAATTGATTCACAAAGAACTTATTTTACAAAACATGTTGAAAATTTTCGATAATAGTGATCCTCTTCTCTCTTTTTAGACACCACATTTGATATAATCATCATCATAACCGATATAATATAAACATAAGAAAGGGGTGGGCTCAAATTCCCATTAAGGGAAACATATCAACAAGTAATAATATGTAGATCATAAAACTTATATATAATTTGAGGAAGACATAAATATCATAATAAAAAATCAAAATAAATCAGATAATGATCATAAATCATGTAAAAGTAAAATCACATCCTAAAAATATCATTTTTTAGCATAAAAGATATGAACTAGATCAAAAAAATCTCAATAGTCATATGACATATGAACATGATATAAATATGAAAAATACTTTAATAGTAATGAATAATCATAAAAACATAATATTTCATTGAAAATAAATACATCTGAAAATTTTGGTATAACTTGATAAAAACCTCGAGATTGGGACATTAGCATATGATAATTATAACAAAAAATTTGTGTACATTCTTGGGAGTGGGATTATACTCACATTCAGACTTGGGTTCAAGATATTACCACATGTGTACCCATTTTTCTTGGGATAAATCCTACAATGTAATATTTGGATAGGTTTAAATTCTCTAATATATGATAAATCTACCAATGTACCATTTGATTTGGGATAAATCTTCTGAGGTAACCTTTTTCTTGGGATAAATTGTTCCATGCACCCTTGGTCTTGGGATATATCCTCTCATCAACCCATTCTCTCTGGAAAAGTATTCCCATGCACCCATTGGATTGGGATAAATCCTCCCATGTATTCTTTTGAGACCATGATACTTAAACATAAAATATTAAATTGGTGGGTGATATAACACCCCAACCATCATCATCCATACAAATGTTTTCCACTTAAAATCGAACATAAACATAGCTTAACATACACATGGAAGAAGAATGTGTTTATAAAAATATCCAAAATAATATCACAACATAAGATTAAAAGATAATATGATATAAAAAAAATCCCATTTTCAAAAATGAATCATGACATAATAAAATATAGATGATGATAAAAACATTAATTCATGAGTGATAAACCTTTTAGGAAATATACAATTGAAAATAAAATGTTTTGATAAAATAATTTAAACATTGTTGTAAATAATGATGTGTATATTATTTCAATAACACATTTTTGAAAAGGTAAAAATAATACATTTTGAAAACCAAATTATGAATAGTTCCAAATTAAATATCTTTTAAAATAAGTAAATAAAATTAGAAATTTCTCATATACTATAAAAATATAATTTCATTAATGATGGGAAACCCTTTATTTAATATATTGAAATACCAATTCTTGGAAAATTAACATTGTTAAATGAGTATTAAATATAAATTTTATAAATACGTAAATAGAATTATGTAAATTATAAAAAATAATACATATAATATTTACCAAAACAGAGGAGAACATTTCTGTTATTTGAAAATATAGATGTGGAGGAAAATATACATTAAAAGAAATGAGAATTATTCTTACCAAAAAATTTATTTTAACATATCTTTAGAGCGATCAATGAAAAAGACTTTTTCATGAAACATGATATCCATAGAAGAAAAATAAAATTTATTATTAAATAATTAAATTTTTTAATATACTCTTCAGTAAAAATAATAGACAAGGAATAGTGACTATGACCCAATGAAGATATTTGAGTCATGAAAAATCCTTCCATATTTTATAATTTTTTTATAAAAAATACTTGACTACATTAAAATCATATAGTTATGTGAATCACATATATTAAATCATTTATTATTACCAGATAAATTAATTAGTAGTATATACACTGTTTAAATAAAAAATTGTTTTATAATATTACAATATATCTCCAATGAGATAAGTTGAGATAAAAAAATTTTTACGACATGGGAAATAATTCAATAAAAACTCCATAAAAGAGAGAACATAAAATTAAAAAACAAATAATATGAATAAAATAAAATTCAGGATATATTATTTGAAATTTTTATTATACACACCACATAAATTAGAGTCAATGGATAAATACAATTTTTTTCACAATGAAGGGAAATTAAGAGGAAATCTATTACCTTGTTCCCTATTTTTTCAATACACATGCTTAACATTCTAAATAATCATATTTTGATTATTATATAAATCATTATGATCATTATTATTCTATGTTTCATTCAATACGAACCATTTTTCATTATATTCTATTTATTTATTTATTTTTTTCCTTGTATTTATGTGAAAGTGAATCAATGTTGTCTTATTTTGGCAATGATATCGATAAAGGATAATATTTGAAAAGGATAAATACATAATATAGCCATTATAAAACTAAAAAATATTAATTTTTTATTAAATTATACTAATTTAATTAATTAATTTTTCCTACTCTATGTTTTTATAATTTTATACCATTTATCCAAGTAGATGGTTAAAATAACCCAAAAATGAACACAATTTAATTCGAAGGGTGAATATTGTAATGAAACTATTTATTTTTAAATATTATAATTATAATGGAAGAATAATGATATTTATTTTGTTTTTTTATTATACTTAACTATTCTTTTAGATGTCTAGAAAAAAATGGACATCTATATTAAAACAAAAAAATGGTTTTCTATGGATATGGTATTCCATAAAAATTCATGATTAATGATCCATTAATTATCTTAGTGTATATAAAAAAATAATTTTTTTGACCATTATTTTAAAAAAAACATCAGTATAATAATGATACAGACGTTATCTTATTATTATTATTATTATTATTATGTTATGATATTTGGAAGATTATGTTTAAGAAGAAAAACATAAAAAGATAATTCTTACCTTGGATACAAGATCTTTCTATGGAAGTCTCCTTCAAATTGAAGGACTTATGCTAACAATGAATAAATATGGGATTATTTTCATGGTAGGGTATTATATGGAGACTAAAAATATGCTATCTATGAATACATAGTGGATAATTTCATGGTAAGGTATTCTATGGATATTAAAATGGATTATTTTTAAGGATGAATATATAGGGGATGTGTATCTTTTAATGGTGGAAGTAGTACATTTTTACAACTGAATGTAAGGGAGAATTTGGGAACCAATTTAAATATTAAAAAAAAAATTAAATGACACTATTCAAGGATAAAAATCTAAACAATGGAAAAATGTATAGGAAAAAATTTATTGGTAAGGAAAAATCGAAAACATTAGATTAATCAACAATTCATTGAATTATTTTGGATTTTTAAAAAAGGTAACAATAAAAATATAACTTTTAATTTTACCTTGATAATTAATTTTCAACCCAAATAATTAATTATAAAGGAAAATGTAAAAATTGAAATTATTACATAATTTGAATAGTAAAATTTCAATTATTTTTAAAAATGTGAAATAAAATTTAAACAGGTATGAATTTTTAATTTTAAAATATGACACTAAAACAAAAAAAGATTAATGAAATTACCTTATATGGTTTTAAATTTACATATATGATATAATTATCATCATTACTAATTTTAAAGAAATAAATAAATTTATTATAAATTTAGTAAAGGTTATGAGGCTTCCATGTTATGAAAAATCATTACCTCACATAAGGATTCCCCTTGAAACCCTTTGCTTCATGGTTGGTGGCGACCCAATACTATCTTATTCCTTTTTCAGTCAATTTCACCCCTTTTAACTCTATTGAAGGTGTCTTCAGTGTTGTCGAATTTGTCTCCTTCGAGGTATTGGGGTCCCATCGAGGGTTGTTTTTTAATGAACCTGTTGGTATCTCCTTCCATATCTCTATCCTCTCATTCTACTATGACTCTCCAAGATAGATATTGAGTGGTGGTCTTGAGACGTTTAGTGTATCACGACTTGGCGATCGATGGGTCTCAAGGCACGACCTAGGTCATATTGTTCGTTATGATGGTCCCCGCTTTTCGGCATCATCGTTTTTTTACTTTGGTTTGGAGTCTTTGGGCACTATAACCATACACAGACCTTAAGATCTTCTTTTCCCGTCTTGGTTCGATCTAGAGTATTAGTTTGAATGGGGTTTTGAGAGGTGTGGTTTACCAGATTTCGGTGTTCCTAGAGCATGACCTTCGATGAGGGTTAGTGTTTCTTGGATTTCTTTCTCATTTCCTCAGTGTAGGTTTTTTTCCTTTTATGGACAATCGATATTATTGAAGATATTTTGATGGTGTTCCAATCTGTGATTCTGATTTTGTTTCATCTATGATTGGTTATGGTGGCAGTCATTGGGGTCTCTCTCGATGGATTTTTGTTATTATTTTAATCATTTAGATGAAGTGAGGTCATTTGGTTTTGGTGGTCTGGTCATATCTGGTTTGATGAGGGTGGATAATAAGTTTTCAATGTTCTATGGTAGCTTCGATGGTCTGTTATTCAGTTTCTGGTGGTGCACATTGGTGTAGGGACAACAGTGATAGTGACGAAGAGCCGATGTTGTTGTTGGTTATTGTAGTTTGCAGTGGTTGTTGTCGGTGACGAGATGATGGAACTGTGCTATATTGATGGCGATGATGTATTGAAATCACATGATATCCACGATTCAATCGATTCCCCTCGGTTTGATCACAAGATTTATGGGATTTTCAGTGAGTTGGTCTCCTTGGATTTTTGAAATAGGTGCATGATGACAGTTTTGGTGTGATAACGGTTTTGGTGTGATGATGATGGTTATATTTTAATTTTTGAAATTTGAATTCTTTATTGAGGTTCGTTTTTTAAGATTTTGATTTTATTCTTCAAGGAATGTTTCTGTAGGTTCCCATTTTTCCTTAAAGTGAGTTTTTAAAAAAATAAAAAAATGTATTGGATGGGGATTTAACATTTTACTTTAGTCATAAAATTCCATAGCATTGGTTTTATATGTATATACATTATTTAAACATGAATAATATTATTAAATTATTTAATAATTTTTTGTATATATACTTTTAAAATCTTATAGGTGAATTTTATATAGTGTTAAATGGATTGAAATTATAATTTCTATAATTATATCATTTTTGAAAAAAAATAAATTTTAGAAAATGTTTAAAAATTAAGAACAAGTAAATTATGATTTTATAAATAATAAAAAATATATATATAATATAATTAAAATTCTAATATATTCATATTTTCATTTAATGTAATATGAAATGCGTAATTAAAGGAGCTTTTATTCAAAAAAAAAACACATTTTAAACATTAAGAGTTCTTATTATTATTTCATATCAATTTTTATTTTGTAGAATGATAATAAATTCTTTAATATACTGAAATATTATACATAATCATTTAATATTGGTCAATATATTTATTAATAAAAAGTATAGAATACTATATAATGTTTTTTGAGAAAGAACAATTTAATTTTATAAAAAATATAATCTATTCTTTATCCTTTATATTTAATAAATTTTGGACGAATAGTATAATATTTTTAACTGTGGTTTTTATTATTAAAATATCATTATAATATGTCTCAGATAATCTAATATTGGTGTTGTGTGTGGATAATTCTATCAAATACATTGTTTATTTAAGGAAAATGTATAGTGAAATCTTGAGCTTCTACACCCCCTTATAAAAAACTTTCATCTTCACAATTGTAATAAACACATACCAAAAAAATAGATAAGGAAACATAAATTATAGAGAAGTCATAGGATATAATTACCTTAAATATATCAACCTTGAAAACATGGGAAACATATCCCTTTTATAGAATATGATTGTCCCAAATATTGAGTTTTTATCAAACTATTGGGCCAAGAGTCTACTATTAGTTTGTATCAAGAACCAAATAATATAATTATTTTCTAGATAATTATTATTATTATCATTTATTCATTGATAGAAAATTATAGTATAATATTAAATGTGTTTTCTTGATGTTTGATATTTTTTCTATTAATTAGAGGGAACCAATCAATCGGTAATATCACATTAAATTTATCTAAAGGAAGGATAATATGATTTCCAAATGGTACATTCCTATAAGAATCAACATGTAATGTAAAAATTATATCACAAGAATATTTAGTCAACAAAAATCAAAAGGGTAATCATTTACTGCTATTACATAACATTATAAAGATACTAGAGTTCCGATATTCAAATTCATACAAGACATATAAAACTATAGATATGAGGGTATATGTACTATTAATATTAGGATACACTTCAAGTGTATTTATTTCATAGGAATTAAATTAAACTCATGGTTTTAGAGGTGTGTGTTAATCATCATATTTTATAGTGTTTTTATAAGGGAGTTGACTTAGATACTTCCTAGGTCATGAACACAAAAAGAAATGAATTTTTAATGGCACCTTATGATGATATTTATTTCATTCAAACATGAAAAAAAAATTTTCATTTTCTTAAGATGGATTTTTATCAATGTCCTAATTTACTACAAATAAACATCTTCTAGTTTTATTGATATATTCCCTTTACTGTCTCATTCAACATTTTTGACATGAAGGAATTTTTTTCATTCGTCATCTTCATCACCTGATCATCATTAAAAATATATTATTAACTTTTTTGGTGTGTTTTTGACATTTACCATGATCACATTTTGTATCACCTTTCATGATTTATGGTTTTTAATAATCACTAAATTTCACATTCCATATCCTATTCTGATGAGACAATTCTCCACATGGCCCAAAAAATCCCAGGTAACTTATAATTCCACCCATTAATAAAAACCAAAAGGGTAAACCAATGTTGTGAAACATTCACAATACATGATAATTATCATAATCATAAAATTAATTAAACCTTAAAATTTATTTTTCTCTAATAATATCACACTGGCTTCAAATCCCTTTAGTTAAACCGATATCAATCCAAGTTTGACATAGATTAACTTAAGATGGATTATCTTACACTTCTAAACAAAATTCATAAATGTGACTAAGAAGTAAATAATTTATTTACGTTATTAAAGAGAATATGAAAAACCAGATAATATCCACCTAAAGTGACTTACCATGTGTGAAGTATTCAGATCACCCATCTTAAATCGGGGTGATAATTGATTCAATGCTCAACCAACCCTTTTAAGTTTGATTACCCTTAGGTGTATTTGTGACACAAACACACCCACATTATAGTATCAAGAAAAAGTTTTTTTCTTCATGGAAAAATAACTACTCAACACTTAAACAATATTTCAAGGTCTCATCGTATACTTAAACTCATCTTCAAGGTTTTCACAACAGTTCTCCAAACATAGCACCAAAATTAACTAAACTTATCTAAAAAAATAAAACCTTCTATATGAAACCATAAATAGAAATCCAATATAAAAATGAATAATTAATTCTTTGATACCATGATATAATTAATACAGCTCAAAAATATTTTCATAACCTAAGTATTTATGGGTATAGTGTCCTAGAGACTAACTATATGAACATCTTTTTTTACAACAGTGGTTGAAATTTCTACATAAGTATTATATAATATGATCTTATTTAAACATCACATATGATATAATCATATTCATAATATTGTTAATGTAATATTTTTAAAGGTGAGATTTCAAATTTTTAGTGAGGGACACTATAATTACCTATAATTTAATTAATATAATTTCACTTATGAATATAAAATTTAGTGAGATTTAGTAATATAAAATAATATAATTCTTGAGCACCGCATGATAAAATAAAAAACCAATAATTTTGAAAATTACATTTAGAAAGAAAATATTTCCATAAGAGTTTATAGTATTATAATGGGAAAATAAATAGAAAATAATATTATCCTAATATGAAAATTTTGATCTGCTTGACCACCAAGAGTAATCGCACTCATGAACAACACTATATAAATGAAGTAGAATATTACTAATGATATAACCATTTTTAAATTAAAAAATATATATTTCCTATCAAGAACATAGATGTGAATGAATAATTACTGATATATGAGGTATTTATAGGAATTAGTAAGCTGATATGACAGTTATAAATCTTACTATTGGAATAGTAATGTAAGAATTGAAATAATAACTTAGTCGATGAAATTGTAAGCTAACCGATAAGAATAATAACTACATATAAGAATTATATCCAAAAATAAAAATGAAAAGACAAAATATTTAGGTTTCCTATGAAATAAAATATGACATATTTTATCCGTGGTTCATGTAAATAAATGCTTTAAAAATGGTAAATTATGTGTTTTTATTTTTTATAAAAAGAAAATGTTATAATTTCACTTTTATAATAAAAAAAATATTTAAAAGATTTTTTTCCTAAATATTGTTTATAAATTAATATTATATTTTATTTCAATGATATGATAATTTTATGAGACCATAAAAAACATTTCAAAGGATTAGAATATCAATCATCATATTGAAATTAGAATTTTTTGAGTAAATAAGGATTTTATTCAAAAAATAAATTTATGATATTTTGAAAATTATTATCTTAAAATGGATTTCATCTTCAGAATTAAAAATTCAAAAAAAATTAAGTTTATTTTTTGGTGTTTTTCTAAAATTGTTTAATTTTCCATGAATATTGAAAAATGAAAAAATTAAATATTTAACATTATAGTCTAAATACATGAATTTTTGAGTCATGGATAATGTAATCACCCATTATTTAATACTCAATCTCACACATTACTGTATATATTCACAATAAATAATTATATTTATAGTCCTGGTCCAAAATAATAAACTAATGATTATAATATTCAACAACACCCCTCCTCCCCTTATAAATACCTCCCTGCAAAACCCTTCCTCCTAACATATTTTAAACCATGTATAATGAAAATTTTCTACCAAATAACCTCACCAATTCTCTCCCAACATCCTTCTTCTTCCATTATCAACTAAATACCAATCCAAGGTGTCTTTAATGTTTAATGAAAAAAGTTATCAATTTAATGGAATTCTACACTTCCTTTTTCGAATCAAGTACCTATTTTTTAGATCGTTTTCTAAGTATTGAATTACATTATATTCATACCCCTTCATATTATACTATTAATTTAGTAATATTTTTTATCAGTGGGAGACCTTTATTCCATTACATTATACCCTTTCCTTAATCCATGTTGTATACTTTCATGAATCCTAATTCAAAATTTTAATTTCTTTCTTTCACAAAAAATATACATATGTTGTGAATAGAAAGATCCTTCATTATATATGAGATTTCACCTAGATGTAAATGAAATTTCTTAATTTAGGTATTTACATGTATAGAACCCTCATTACATTTTCATTGGTTAAGAATAATGCAATTTTCAATTCCTTAAGAACCTATGCACTCAATGTTTTTATAAGAAACCTTTTCGTTATTCTCCTCGGGTTATCGATGAAATGATTTGTGATGATTGATGCGGATTAAATTAATTAATAAATAGAAAGGGTGTACCCTGATAGAACTAAAATTAATTGTTTAAATAATTAATCTTTAGTTATGACATGTTTTATGATACATTAGTGAATAAATGTGGTAATAATGTTTTATGAAACCATGGTGATGAAGCTTGGTGATACGCTTATAAATGTATCAACTTTATTTTTTAGCCACATTTTCATGTTAGGTAACCTATAATCATAATTATTCTCTCATGTTATTCCTCATGTATTATCCATGATTATAATTCATGTTATAATTAATATAATTATACCTTACAATGATTTATGATTAGCCTTTTATATTGGTATATTTCCCTAGAAAATTACATGTAGTGATGTAAACTGGAGAGGATTAAAAAAGGTGTAATTAAAAAGGATTAAATAATATCTATATTTATTTTTTCCTATTTTTAATCATTTATTATGGTCCTAGTTTCTTGGAAACTAGACCTAAAAACATACCTCAAAGTTATTAATGTAATATTTGTTATTGAATTATTGAGAAAGTCATGTATTTAAAATGCAAGATGCCACATTTGGTATCAAAGGTAAGGTTTAGTTATTTTTGGTAATTATGAATTAAAAATATTAGCAATAACCCTTTATATATCTCTAAATAGATGATTTTTTCTTTATATTTTGGTGAATTATTACGAATTTAATTTATGAGAAATAAAATCTTAGTCAGAATAACATAAATATATATTTATCTTCCATATTTGAGAAAAGTTAAAATGAACCCTAAAAGGGAACATCAGGATTTGACATGATTTTCATCTAGTTCTTTTCAATGGGAATTTATGTACACATAATTTGACACTCCTTGGAGACATGATTTGTGTAATCATAATCTTTTTACAAGACATTATTAATGAAATGTAGTGATTGTCAACATTTTAATATTAATTTAAATCATCCTAAAAGCATGATATTATAATTTTTTTGGATTTATATTTCCTTTATAATTGTAATTGTAGGATTAAAATTAATAACAATTTCTCTTATAGGATTTATTCTTATAGAAAAATTTGTATCTAATAGAAGGACTCATACAAACTATGTATGCAATGGAAAATGTGATGTCAACATTCCAAATATGGGGGGAACTAGAGTTATAAAATTCATGATGATGATGAATAAGTTTAAATTTCTAATTAATGAAAACCTTAATATTGGGTACCATTAATCTTCACTATGGAATGGAAAACATGATGTTTAATCCTTTAGGAATCAGTAACCACTAGTTTTTAGTTGAATTGTTGATCCGCTCATCGCTATAAAATGGATAAATACTATAGAAAATAAATTTCAAGTACTCCTTGGTCATGCACAAGAGAACGTTATGTCAGTATCATATATCTTAGATGGAGAAGCTAATCTATGGTTTATACTAATCAAGTACCCAAATCTGAGAGATGAGTTGAAATCCATGGAATGTGAAGAAAATAATTTCTCAACAAGTATTTCCCATGTAACCTCTTCCCCATAAAATGGGGATGGAATTTTTTGAGATGAATTAAAAAGAATATAAATTTGTGGGGAATTATGAGATGAAATTTATAAGGATTTAATGATATGATTCAAGTTTTTTCATTTATTTGGATGGGAATATAAACCAATTCTTTATTGTTATAAGACCCCATATATAGAAATAATTAGAAATTAGAATCCTTGGGAGTTAAAAAGAGATATTATAATATGATTTCAATGTTTAAATGGAGTTTATAGATACCCATTATACTCAAGGAAAATTTGACATTAAGGATGTGGATATTTTTTTGTATGGATCTGAATGGAATTAAATTACAACATCCGAAGTGGAAAAAATGCGTGAAGAAGAATTTGGGGTATTGTATATAAGGAATTGGAATGTGATATAATTGTGGAAGAGATGAAAATACAACTCCAATATATCATATAGATGTTAATAACTATAATATGAATTTCAATGTTATAGGGAAAATGGCGCAACAATGAACTTCTGTGAAATGATTTAAGTCTGAGGGCATTGAAATTTTACTAAAAAATGTCAAAATTATTAAATAATGGAGGGTAACCACCATAAACCATAATAAACACTAAAAGAACAATTTCATGTGTTTAAAATAATGATTATTATAGTGTAGGATAAAAAAGAAGTCATATTAGGAACTCTTATTGTAAAATGAAATATATCAATTATATTATTTTATTCTTGTACAATACATTATTTTATTTCATTAAATTTTACAATGAAAATCGTGTCAACCCCGGAAATTATTGTGGAAGAGTTATTGGTTAAAGCCCCTAGATGAACTATTCAAGAATCAATGATATATAGGGATTCCCCAATTAAATTTAGTGAGTTAAATCTATTAAAAAACCTAGTGGTTTTTCGAATGGTGGAATTTGATATTGTTCATCAGTTTGATTGGTTTTAAAATTATAAATCAGATATCAACTATAAAAGAAATTAAATTTCATATATATTAGAGGTATAAACCCTAGTTATTGCAAAATGAGATATATCATAGCTTTTTTATCTCAAAAAACCACCCACGACTTCTTTATTTATGGAAATTATTAGTGAATTAAGAGAAGAAAAAGAAACTATAAAGATTAGAGATGTAGCCATTGATTATGAATATATTGATGTATTTTATGAAGTGTTATCAAGACCTCCCATATAAGGATAGGTTTATTTCTCAGTTGAACTCATACCTTGATCTAATATAATATTTAGGACACTATATAGAATGACATAAGAACATTTTTAAGAATTAAAGAAAAATCATAACGATCTTTTTGAGAAGGGTTTTATTCAAACATGTTTACCTCCTTATAGATAACCTATTATATATTTGTAAAATAATTATTGATTGATACGACCTTGAATTGACAATAATTATCATAATGTGGTTACCGTAATGTCAAAATCCCATCCCAAGAGGAGTGATGATTTTTCAGAATGACTTAGAGGGGATCAATTATTCTCAAAAATTGATCTTTGATTATGGTATCATCCATTTAGGGTGTACAAATATGAAATACCACATAATTCATTCTAAACAACATATGTTCTGATCATGTATGTTTTTATTCTCTTTCTATTAACTAATCCTTAGACCGTGTTTATAGATTTTCTGAATATAATTTTTAAGTAATACCTTCATAAATTTTTGGTGGTATTTATTAATGAAATTGTGATATGTTCTAAAATTATTAAGAAGGATTATGATCATTTAATGGTCATATTAAAAACTCTAATGAAGTATTTTTTTGTTAAATGCATTAAATTTAAGTACTATTTTCAAAAATTGACACTTTAGGGGCACATCATGACAAATGAAGGAATCTGAATGGATCTGGGAAAGAAAAAGTGTACAGAGCAGTGACCACTTCTTAAAACTGTGACCATTATTCATATTTTCATTGGTCAATAAGTATTATATAGAAGGTTATTGAAAATAATTTGAAGAAATTATTTCCCACTAACCAAGATTACTTGAAAGGAGTTACGTATATTTGGATAATGAAGTGTGAAGAGGGATTCCAAGAATGGAAGAGTATATTGGCTATTGAACCTATGCTAACTCTACCCTCTTCCAAAGATGTATTTTTTATCTATAGTGATGTATCTATGAATGGGATTGGATGAGTTCTCATGAAAAAAATGCATGGTAATATCTTTTTTATATTTATAGTAAAATCATCATGACTGGAATTATTTTACTCTTAGCATGGTGTTTTCTATAATCACCAATTCTTTGAAGATATGTATACACTATCTTTACGGGAAAAACTATGATATATATATATAGA
Organism: Viscum album; assembly: GCA_963277665.1. Lineage (NCBI taxonomy): Eukaryota > Viridiplantae > Streptophyta > Magnoliopsida > Santalales > Viscaceae > Viscum > Viscum album. Next base: position 16,608,776 of record OY728158.1, read on the forward strand.
TTACGAAATATTAAAGTATATATTCACCCAAAAGTAACTGAACATGAGATAATGGAGAAAATTGTATCATCCAAAGGATTATTTTTTAAAAAATTCATTACCACCTCGAAAGAGAAAACAATGTGTTTGATGATCTAAGTAAAAAAGGATAATGCTACCTTATAAATGATAAGAATTGAGAAGGATCCAATCTTCATATAGTTGAGAGTATGGGAATGAAAATCACAATGTAAGGAACATTATCATTAATTTTAAAATGAATATTCAAAAATCCTTTTTGGTGAAGATAATTAATGATTAAATAAATTATGTGAAAATTCAGAAGAATGTGGAATATATGAGAAAATAGATTTCCTCAGAGTTCAAATTTGTTGAAGGAGTTGTAAGAATTTAGTCATAACTATGTTTAACATAAAATAATATGATAAAAAATGATCTGTTGAATTATGATCATAGATTAACCTTCTCCATCCACCAAGGGATAAGAAATTTATATCAATATCTATATGAGAACTACTGGTGGAACAATATGAAGAAGATAATAATGAAATATACATCAATGTGTCATTTATTTCACCAAATGAAGGATGAAATAAAAAATTATTAGAGGATAATTCAACAATTAAATATACTTACACTGAAATGGTAAAACACCAACATAGTCATTATCCCTAGTCTTCTAAATACATCATGTGAAAATAATGCTACATGGGTTGTGGTTGATTGTCTTATAAGGATTTCACACTAGATTTAAATTAAATGTGACTTCTCAAAGTGTATAATTACAAGGATATATGTTAGAGAAGTGGTGAGGATATATGGAACACAACTATCTATTATATTCGATTGAGATTCAATATTTACCTTTAATATCTTGAAATTACCCCAACAAGATCTAAAAACTAATTTGATCTTATTTATAGTTTATCATCACTAATATACTATAATCTGAGTGGAATATCCGTATAATTGAATACATATAAGAGAATTATGGATGGAGTAAAAGGAGGATGTGATCAATTTATTCCACTAGGATTTCTCATACAATAATAGATTCCAATAATGCATCCAAATGGGTCCATATGATTCCATTTATGGGAAAACATATAGAACACCTACATTATGGGATGAATTTATTGAAAAAGTTTCCTAGACATGAAATGGTTGAGGAAATGGAATAAAATTTCATGACCATTCAATAACATATCATGGATTCCCAATTTACATAGAAGATATATACTGAAAATCATTCATGTGACCATGAGTTTTTGGTTGGATATAAAATGTTTTTCTATATATATAAATAAAATAGAGTCATGCTATTTTGAAAAAGGGATAATCTATGCCCTTGGTATAAAACACCCTTTGGGAATCTCTATCGCAACAGAGCTGTGGAATATTGACTAACTCTACCACTATCCCATTCTTGGATACATCACATATTATAAATATCCATGTTATGCATTTCTATAGTAAATCCATCACATATAGGAATTTCGAAGGTGGTAAAACTAGAAAATGATATCTTTTAACAGTTGCTGATGAAGATCTTTGACTATATAGGAAAATTTATTGACAAAAAGACAAATCACCCAGTCAAAGTACTATGGTGTAACCATAAGTATGAGATGGTGACATGTGAATTGGTGGAATCCATGAAGTATAATTTACTCAATTATTGTAAACATAGATTAGAAAATGAGATTTCAAGGAATAAATTTTTTAATGGGGAAGAATAAAATGATTAATAATTTTCTAAATGGAATTTCCCTTTTGAATATATAATTTCATTATATTTAGTGTTATAATATTAATATAGATTTCACATACACTACATGATAGTAAAAAATAATTTTATTTTTCACATTAAATTTATAAAATAAATATCTACATATTAATTGAATTTATTAATATGGGATAATATATATAAAATAAGATAATAGAAATTGAAAAATTTGGATCAACTCAATCTTGTAGAATAATCATATTAAATAACACCACTGTATATATACCATGGAATATAATAAATGCAATATAAATTTTGAAAATGAAAATTTATATACAAAACATTGATAGAAATTAAATGTTAATTAATAATGAATGAAATAAAAGGTATTTATAGAATGTGTAATCCCATATGACCAATGGAATTGTAATTTGACCATTAGAATAGAAACCTAACCATTAGAATAGTAATGTGACCATTAAGGATATTAAAATGACTATTATAATAGTATCCTAACCAATGAAAGTGTAAAATATTATTAATGTACCTTATAAAAATAGTATGATATATTTAAATCATGGTACATGTAAATAAATGTTTTAAAAATGATTGATTGAATGTCTGTGTATTTTTTATAAAAACATAAATGTTTTAATAGAACTGTTATAACAAAATAATTATGAGATTTTTATTCATAAAATGGGATTATAAATAAATATTATATTTTATTATAATGATAAGATAATTTTATTTTAAAATAATTAATTATCAAAGCCTAGTAAAATTGATCATAATATATAAATTTGTATTCTTTTGAAAAAATGTGGATTTTAATTATTTATTAAGTTTAAAAAATATATATATAATTATTTACATAAAATTGATTTCAATTTTTCTATAATGTCATTGAAAATGTTTAGGGTGAATTTTTGGTGTTTTTATAAAGGGGTAGATTTTTTTTATGAATGGTAAAATAATTTAAAAAACAGTAGTTAATATTAGAAGCTAAATATGTGAATTTTGAGACATTGATGATGTAAGAACCCATTAGGTTGAAATAACATATACCATTTACTTTATATTTTCACAATAATAAATACCATTGATAGAATAGAAAAAAATTATAAACTAATCATTATAATATTCAAAACACAATTATATTCCCCTTATAAATACCACCCTTCACAACCCCTTCTCCTCAAACATTCTAAGCCTTAGATATAAGAATTTTTATTTCCAATTCCCATCCTAGTAATCTACACCAAGTACATGTTCTTCTTGTCTCATTCAAATACCAATACTAGGTTTCATCAATGTCTATGTAACCATCTCTTAAAAGTATGGGAATTCTCTAGTTCTATTTTCTATTCAAATACTTCTTTCTGGTATGTTTTCATTGTTTTTAATTTATTTCCTTTCATACCCCATTTTAATATCCCATTACTTCTAAATTTTTTTATCAATGGTAAACCTTCATTCCTCCCATTTTACCCTTTCCATAATTGATGTTTTATACCGTCATGATACCAAATTTATTTCTTTAATTTACCAATTTTATGTAAAATATTTTTATGTCATGAACACCCAAACAACTTTCTTATCTATGTTAATTTAACAAGATATAAATATAATTTGTTTAATCAAGTATTTACATCTATTAAATTCATATTCCCTTTTCCTGGGATAAAAATGAGGCAATTATAAAGTATTTATGAACTTTTGTATTCAAATGTTTTATATAAAACCAATTATTTATTATCAGTATCTTATTTATGAAATGTTTTATTATGATTCATGTGGATAAAATTAATTAATACATATAAAGGGTGAACCAAAATTGAAACAAAATTCATTAGGTAAAAAATTCATCTTTAGGGATGACATGTTTTATATTACCATTATGTTTTCTAAAAACATAAGGATAAAACGTAGTGATATGGTTTTTACTTTCACATTTTCTTAGTCTAGCCAAATTTACAAGTTAGTGATATGGTTTTGAATTTATCATTTTCAGTGAGGTGACATTATAAGGATTATAAAATGACGCCTTTAAATGATTAAATAATGTTTATTATTTTCTTATATAATTCATTTATTATGTATGTCGTTTCCAAGAAACTAGACTATAAAAGATACTTTAATTTAATTAATGAAATATTTTTTAAGATTCATATATTAAAAAGCTAGTATGATATAGAATATTATCAAGTAGTAATGGAAGCTAGATCATAAAATTAAGGTAAACCATGAAGAAGACATAAATGTAGTAATATAATATTAAAGGACAATAGATGATGATAATAAAACAATTTAAAGTAAAATAATACCATAATTATATTTTTGAGGCATTTGAAAAGACATGACCGAGCTAAAAACATCAATTAATAATCAAAAAACATGTAAGTATAATATAAAATTATAAAGAAATTTAATAGTAAGATTTAATAATGAAAACATATAATTTAATTGAAATGAAATGAATATTAAAAAGTTGGAATAAATTGATAATAAATTTAATAATGTAGAAAAACCATTGTCATAAGAAAAATATGAGAAACAAAATCCATATTCCTTATTAGGCTTGGAATAATCATATCAGGTCCCCTAAGGCTTGCGATAAAACCTCTAATGTACCCATTTGTCTAGGGATAAATCCTCCCATATTACATTCCAAGATTTTGGGAACTTTAAATTTTTTTATTTTAAAAAATATTTAATCTCATTGATATTTTTCACTATATGAGAAACCAAGTATAGCTTTTATTACCCACAACACTGAGCGTTTCTTCCATTACACACAACTGTATGTTTCAATGAAACATGACATACAATTAAAATATTATTATTTAATATTATAGTTTTCTCGAACCCATTGAAATAAAGGGTAACAATTAGAATAACTATATTATGAAAATAAAATGCTTACAAAGATATATAAAATGAATTATTTGGTTTCTAATTAATTAAAAATGATAGCATAAACTATTTCAAAATAACAAAAATATTTTTCTGAAAATATATTCCTATACAAAATAACATGTTTTACATATATAAAAAAACATTGGGTGAATTATTTTAATGAAATTTATCTATTATATATTTAGTAAACATTTTAACATTCATATTATATATTTTCTAGAGAAGATATAAGAATAAATAAAATTTTAACCATAGAAACTATATGTTTCTAAATATAATTTTTTATTTATTTTTTGGCACACATACATTTATTTTTTTTCAAAAAATTATAAAAATATTATTTTAAAATATGAAAAATATTTTTTAAATCATAAAAAAAATATTATTTAATGGATAAGTTTTTATATTTTTCGTAAAAGATTATTTTTTTGATCAATAGTGAAAAGACTAAATTTTAATTTTGAAACTACATTTTTGTTTTAATTATTTATAAAGTTAAATAATAATTTATATAAGGTATAAATTAAAATTATATCAAATTTTTATATTATAACCCAATTTAGTTTATTTAAATATGATGAATTTTGAAATTATCTTTTAAAAAATTCTAATCTTTAAAATATTTTTTCATTGAAAACCCGCTTTCTCATCGCATCTATAAATAAAATTTTGGATTTTATGTGAATTAAATTTGGAAATATGGATTAATTATTTAGAATTAGAATATTTTTTATTATATAATATGTTAAACTTAATTGTTTCCCTCAAATAGTGTTATGAAAATAGTAAAAATTATTTATTGCAGTTCATGTGAGAAATTTTTACACTTTGGGTTAAACTAAAATGATTGTGGATTATATAACCAAAACATTTTCTAAAATATATTTAATGTATATATCTGGACCATATAATGTATAAAAATAATTAATAACATATTTTGGATTATTTTGTAATGATTCAAATTTGGGTACCAGTTTTTTTAAAGAATATCAGGAGTTCCTCTCATGTCACTTATAAATGGCCTCCCAATATCCTCTCTTATTCACATATTCAAAATCATTTGGTTTTGTAAATAAATGACCAAATAGATTCAAAAAAATACATCCTCTCATATAATAATCCTTATATTTTTATGAAATCTAACTTTGTAAGGATTTTGGGGAAAACATGTGGAGAATACCCAATGAAGATGTTACATTCTTCAACAAGAGTTTTTTGATTTTTTTTCTTCCTCCACCTCATTAAATTATTATTAATACAATATGATATGCTAAAATTAATATTTTAAATATTCAAATATGGTTTTATTTTATGTTAATAAAAAAAACATCTCATATTTAATCAAATTTGTTACAAATATCATTATTATGGTGTATGACTCACTACCCCCTCATGAACATATGTTATTGATTTTTTCCATTACCACCTATCACAGTTGGGTATGATGAAAGATAAAAAATATATATATATATATAACATAATTACAACACTTTATTCATTATATCATATATACCATTTTACTTTCAATTTTAGAGGGTGTACAATAATGTCTCTCGTGTGTACGATAGACTACCATCTCGCGAAGTGATGAGAATCATTTTCACAAACACTTTACACAATAAATAATGAGGATAAATATATGTGACATAAATGAAAAAAAATATAATATTAATGAAATATTTATATTTATATAATTATAATATATAATTTTATTTCTTATCTTTTCACTAACTGAAAGATGATAACGTTGTTTTTGTACGTGTTGACTATAGGATTCCCGAAGCGATGTGACTCTCTTTTAAACATGACACCACCTAGATTAAATGAATACATGAATTTAAATAATTTATATTTTATCTAATATATATATATATATATTATCAAAATATAATATATTAATTAAATAATTTCTAAAAAAATTGTTAGAAAATGGCAATGTTCCTCATATACATATGACCTACTCTCTCCAGGATCGTAACATATTTCATTTCTCAAAAACAAATCTCATGATTGGTTATAAAAGTATAATTATTGTATAAATATGATAATTTTTTCATGATAATTATTCTATATATAATGGAACCATTATAAAATTAAGAGGAATGAAAATACCAAATAAAAATATATAGGACAAATAAAGTGGAAAATTACCTTAAACGTCATTTTAACAAGGAATTGTTAATTAAAATGTAATAAAATGTCATATGTAAATTATATATGGAATGATATATATACATTTATTATTATTTAATTGTTTTAAAATTATATTATATTTATTATAAATGATTTTTTAACTTTTATTAAGAAATTTAAGACTTACAGTCAGGGATTTCTGTCTCACATTAAGTTTTTATAAGATACAATCCATCTTCACCAAAAATTTCATTAATGTGGTGTATATAATATACATTAATGTTTATTATTATTATTATAATGAAAATTATTAGTACTTACATATCCATTTTATGATCTCTCTTTAATGGGGTTTACAGTTCAAAAGTTACCAAATCAGTAAGGGATTTTTGTATAAATTTCCAGTCTTTGAGATATATGTTATGTTATAAAACTATATAACATTATTAGGAGTATATATGAGCAATTTTTCATGTAATATAATGAATTTACTTATTGTAAATATATTCTATTTTTCATTCAATGTTATTCTATGATGGGGATTACAATTAATTGTTACCAATATAGAATGTGTTTTATGTTAAAACCCCATTGGTTATCAGGTATTCTAAAGATTATGCTTCCAATAATGAAATAATATAATATAGATCTCTAAAAACACATAAATAATTTTCCCCTATAGTTATTCATGCTATTATAAAGTTAAAATAACAATTTTAAACCTTTTGGTTATAAGTAGCTGTAATTATACATTACCAATTCTAATTACGTTAAAACTAAAATTTTCATTCTTCTTTTAATGATTGTTTAGGTCTTGAGATTTGGAGAATTAGGACAAAATCATACATAGTAAACCTATACATTACACGATGACAAAATGTAATCATTATATAGTTTTTCCATAAAAATTTATAAAAATAAAACATTATTTCTTTTCTTAATATATCTCTATAATTTTCCCTTGATCTCATCCTCAAACCAAATCCTATGTATACCCTATTAAAAATCATTTTAAAACATGGGATGGGAAAAAAGATGAGAAATTGACTTAATAGACAATAAACCATTAGTCCAATGATAAATCATAAAATATTTCCTTAAACATACCTTGTTACCCGAATGAGGATATCATAATTTTAAAAATATCCTTATCATACCTTTTTAAAATCAAAAGATTTTTCTGAAAACACATATGAAATTTATAGAAGATAAGGAGTAACATGGGAAAATACTAAAATCGAATAACTATTTAGTTTAATTTCATACATTTCCTACTTATATATATGGAATATATATACAATCAAATTCAATAGATGAAAATCTTAAAAATGGAATAGTAATATGATCGACATCGATACTCAATGCATTGGAGGCTATAACGTAAAAAATCCTTCTATGTTTATCATAGAACCACCCATCCCTGGATTATTATGTAACCACCTATCAAATGTAAAAGTACCATTATATAATCATAACACATAAAAGTTTTAAATTTTCAACATTTCACTCTTAAAATCTCATTTTAATCATAATAAATAATTTAATGTTATAAAAATAATCAACCCATTTTCAAAAATAATTTTAAACATTTATAAAGGGATTTTTATATCATACTGTTGCATACCACATTGAAACATGTAAAATAAAATCAAAAATTAAAAAATTTAAAACATTAATTTTCATATAAATAAATTCATAAAAACCATTTTTAAAACATTTACATGAAATTGGAATATTTGGAAGACTAAATATCTAAAACATTTAAAAGGATGTTCAGTAAAATTTTCTCTTACATTATTTCTAATTTGTTATATATATCATTTTTATTATATAATAATAAACTTATATTATTAATTAATTTCCTAGTAACATTTTCAAGTTCATTAATTCTTTTTTATCACTTATTATCATGTTATACTATTATAAAAATTAGGAAATTATTTATGTTCATGTGGGATGTCTTGATGATATTTTGTTCTTGAGTCCAAAATGACATTGATATTATATCAATAGTCAAAGGGGTAATTAGTACATCATTTACAAAATAGTATTAATGATATTATGATCAATTTTATTAATAAATTCTTCTTTTAAATACATCCATAATATATGGATATGAAAAATGAACGACATTACAATCATGAATATGGCACATCATATGTACGCATGAGTAACATTTCCATTTCTCAATTATTGTTATGAAAAAAAGGTAAGTATTATATTATCTATATGTAATTATAATAATTTCATTAATAAAAAACTAATAATTTCAATATACTTATATATATATATATATTATCCATGTGATGTGGTTATGGAAAATGAAACACATAACTTCGTGGAGGTGGTAGTTCACATGTACGTACAAACAACATTATCTTTTTTATGTGAATGGAAAGGTAAAAAAGTAAAAGATAAATTTTTATTTAATAATTATAAATATGTCATGAATATTATATATAAATATTAATCCAATAGTTATTACAAGTATTGGGATATTTTTATGGAAAATGATTTATATTGGTTCCTCAGCTGGTAGTTCATCGTACACATGTACGATAATTATTTTCCCATTTGATGGAAGTGGAGATGAATTTAGGGGAATATATTAACATAATAACATATCAATATATTTTGGATACTATAGTTATTATTTCATCATGTTTGAAGAAGAATTGAAGGATGTGTAAGAAAGAAAACACTTAATCAAAAATGACACCTTCTTCAAACAATCCCCTTTGATCAACACCTTAACCCCTCTAAGGTGAGTGTTATGACTAAAATAATATATATATATATATATAATGTGGGGAGAAATTATAAGAATATATATTTATATATATTTTCAGAAATAAATAGTTTTTGATGTGTGAATAAAATAGAATTCTGACTAACTTTTTATAGGAGACCAGAGGAGAATTCTCTGAATTCTTCAAATTATTAAATTAATATTAATTAATATTCTATTCAAAATCCCTCTAGACTAATTTGGTTATATTATTGTATGGTTATTGATCTAAATATATTTATCCAATTAATATTATACATGTCTCACATATATTTTAATCCTTATATTTTTTTAACCGTTATTTATTCGTTTTAATTAATACAGTGATATCATGAAATTTACACTTTGAGGGTTATTATAATTACTATAAAATTAAAAATACCAAGAAATGACTAATTATTGAAATTTCAAGACTTATCTGAATTATTTTTCCCAATAATAGTTTTTTTATGAATTTAATATCATTTAATAATATATTATTTATTTTAAAACACCATTAATGTCAATTTTGATACTATTCATCACATGACTTTTTAAAAATATCATAAAAATTCAATATCTTCAATAAAATATTTCAAATGATCAAAAAAATTTAAATCCATCCATAAAATTCATGGATGAAATGTATTATATTAAATTATATTTATTTTAATATTTTTAGTAAAATTTATTTTATTCTTCCATTAATTAAACAATTTCAACATCACAATGTTGTCACCATTTATGGTAATTATAATATCACAAAAAATAATAAAAAAATTATCAAGACCTAGATAAATATTTTATATTTAAAAATAAATTTTATAATTGAACATATCCCATATATTACCCCACATTAAAAATATTTCTCTTTTTAAAAACAAAAGTATAAAAAAATTGACTTTCCATTGAGTATAATATTATGAAGATTAAATTATCATCCAAAAGGAAATATATCGTCTCATAACGGATAATTAAATGATTTGGGATAAAAAATAATCATTTAATGAAAATATAACATGTTTTAGTATAATTTTATACTATTTATGAAATTATTTTTATCTTTAATTACCTAATTTACCCTTAAGAATGGTCATAAAAAAATTACTAAATTTTCTATTCATACTATCCAAAAATAAAAGGGAATTATTTAATAAATTAGAAACTTATGATTCCAAATTTTTAATCCCGATTTAAAAAATTAAAACCTAAACATTTCATAAAATAATTAAAAAATAATCCCTATTACGGAATGAGAAAACTGGTTTTTGAAGTGAAAATGTTCAAAAGATCACAAATTTTTTATATCCAATTTAAATGTGAAATTGATTAAAATAGCCTAAATTGGATTAAATTATAAAAATGATCTAATTTTAATTTAATATAATGAAAAATATAATTTAACAGTATAAAATATTTAGAGGAAAAAGTTATTTCCGATTAAAATGAAGTATTTTTTACTCTTCATTAAATTTTGAAACTTTTCAGAAAAATAGAAAAAACTTCAACAAAAATAAATTTTGATATTAATATTTAAAATAATAAGTTTATTTTGTCAAATATAAATTATTAACAGGTCAAAAACTATATTTATAAAAAGTGCACCCTCAAAAGGCGACAAAACTACATTTTTTCAAAAATATTTATTTTTTCCGTTAAATTGGATTTTTTGTTATACCATGTCAAGAAAAAAAATATAAATTGTAATCATTATAGTTAATATATTATATATATTAATATTTCATTAATATAATCCAATGAGTGTGATTTTATTATTTTATAAACACACATGGTCATATTTAAATAGTTTTTTAGAAAATGATTTCCATTTATTTTCAAAAGAGTTTTATTTAATTTATAATTAATTTTTCATAAATAATAAATTTTATAAACTTGTGTAAAACATATTTTCATAATTCAGTTAATCCTATTCATACCCTCCATTATAAAAACTATGTTATAATGGTAATATTTAAATAATTATATTTACTTGTTCTCTTCAACTCTATGTGACCTATGAGGTACACTATCAAACATAGTGTTTCTTTTTAAAAACTAGTGATGTTACATTCTACCGCCATTTTGGAAATTTAATCCCCAAAATTTTGAATTTGGTCTTGGTAAATAATGTTTTACTTCACAAAATAGATTTATAAAAATCCCACATTAGTGGAAAACCTTAACAAAACTTCCACTTTAATAGAAAGAAATGGATGCACGAGGGTCACTAGAGATAATACATAATTGGATTCCATATAGAAAAATATTTACATGAAACAAATAACTACTAATCTCTGATAAAGAGTGATATAAAACATGGTCATGATAATGTAAACCATCGCAGAAATATAAATATGTTATTGGTTAAATGGTAATAGATTTCATAGCATGAAAAGTAAACCGATAACATTATTGTTTAAAAATATTTTTCATAGACATGAGGAATTATTTTACTACTTATAATAATAACCTAATGAAACATACATACTTGAAAATTATAGATCCATCATTTAATCAATTTCCACCACAACCCCATCTTTTTCTCCAAATGATAAATATTCATGATGATTTTTTTGTGCCTGAAGCAGTAGAATAAAATTCTAGAGAATCAGGTAATAAAAATTGGATTAAATATCTATTTATCTTGTGCTTAGAAATTAACTAAAACCCAATTGGTTAGTTCTAGATAATATAATTCCCTAGAAATAATAAACCTTATACGATGAAAAACTACTTCAACCCCCAATATTCAGTAGTAATACCAAAATGTCAACATAGACAACTAAGACAATAATAATATTTAAATTTATTTGAAAATACTATAGAATATTATTGAAAACAAAAATTCAAAAGTATTTATTAAAATGGAATTTCAAGATAAATTTTAATATTTATCGCTAAATAATTTTTTCTAACCATATAGTCTTAAACAAAAAAGTAATTTCCCAAATAATATTAAGATAGTATAATCATTTCATAAATAACCAAAATCCCCATAAGTGAACATGAAAATCATAGGTTCATCCAAAATATAATTAAAATATTAATCCTCAAATAAAATCCCATATTATTTGTTTCACATTAATATTATAGGATTCTAAGAATAGATAACATCGTCTAAAATAGAATTAATCACTTAATCACCAAGTCACTTCACAATCATAAGGTTATCTATTTGATAAAACATATGTTTCCAAAATAAAAATATTATTATTAAATTAAATAAGTTACCTAAAAATTAAACTTAGTATTATCCTGGGAATTCACATAAGCATGTGGTAGGAGATGCACCCTTGTCTCCCTTTGGTTATGGGTTCAAAACTTGTGGCATTTACTGATGTGATAGTTTTCCAACCATCCTATATGTTGTAATTTTTATAATAATTTATAATTCTAATAAAATTTTAGAAATGTGATAAAATACATAAAAATAAGCATAACATGTTTTAACCTTAATTCCATATGTTTCATTTTGCATCAAAAAATATTACAACCCATAATTACCTAAAAAATGAATGTATAAAAAATACCATTAGTCAATTTAAAATTTCATAACCTAAATCCTCAAAATTTATTTATAAGAAAATAAAATTATGACCATTCATTAAATTATAAATGCATAATGATATCCCTAATAGTTAATAAAACATCTTAATCTATAATGTTGGCTAAAACCTACTCTTATACCAATTGTAAGGAACCGACCATAAAAATTAAATAGTCTTTTTATTTTAAAACTAGAAAAAATATTTTTTTCATAAAATATATTTTAGTTTTAGTGTTTTAGAGAATTTGGACAAACTCTTACATAATTATCCCATATATTAAACATATACAATTAAATATATTATCAATTTTTTCCATAAGACAGAAATCATTAAAATAAAACATGATTTCTTATGATAACATATCTTCACAATTTTCCCTTGATCTCATCCTTGAACTTACTCTTCCTTAAACCATATGATAAAAATTTTAAACATATGGTCACAAAAAAATATCAATAAGTGACTTAAAAGAAATGAAACCATTAGTCCAGTGAAAACCCATAAAATGAGATCATCATTTCCGAAAGATAATTCTTTTACCTTTTTATAATAAAATTATTTTCATAAAAACTCATAAGAAAGTATAAAAATAATAAGTATGTAACATGGGAAAATTTTCAAATGGAATAACCATGTGGTTGAATTTCATACATATCACTATTATAAATGGAATATCTATACAACCTACTTCCATGCATGTCACTCTTAAAAATGTAATATCCATATGATTTAATTCTATACCCATTGCATTGGTGGATAAAATGTATCCACATGTCCTTGGTTTATCACAGAACTACCCATTGATAGTTTATCTTGTAACCAACAGTAAAATTTACAAGAACTATTACATAATCATAACATAGAGAAGATTTAAATTTTGAACATGTCACTCTTGAAGTTTCACTTTCACTCACAATAACACATTTCCTATTATAGAAATAATCCATCCTTTTTTCAAAGCTATTTGAAACATTTGAAAAGTTATTTTTAAATAAAACTATCATTTAACACTTTCAAACATTTAAAAGAAACTCATAATTTACTATTTTAAAAAATATATTTCCATTAAATACATTCATAAAAACCATTTTGAAATCATGGTCATGAAATGGAATGACGTTTAAGAATAAATTTTTAAAGCATTTAAAATATTGTTTTTGTTAAACATTCCTTACCTTTAGTCAGATTCATCATGTTTGTCCTTTTTTCCAGAATAATAAAATTATGTTATTAATTTATTTTCATGACAAAATATTAAGTTTTATTATTCGTTTTATATCACTTATTACCATCAATATCATGATATAACAATTACTTAATTCTTTAAGTTCATGTTGGACATTTTTATGATATTCAGTGCTTGAGTCCAAAATGAATTTGGTATGATGTCAATAGTAAAAGTGGTATTTAGTACATAATATTAAGAATACTATTCATGAAAAAATAATCAATTTTATACCTAAATTATAATTTTAAATCCATATATTAGATATGTAAATAAAAAAATGAACTATTTGACAATCATGGAGATGACTAATTGTACATAATCATGAGTAACGTTTCTATTTTTCAATGATCATTATAGAAATAAGGTAAGGATTATATTCTATTTAATGAATAATTATAATATAATAATATCATATTAATAATTTAAATATAGTTATATATATCATCCATGTGATGTGGTATGGAAAAAATAAATCAAATCGCTTCGTGGAGGTGATAGTTCACACGTACGCACAAAGACCATTATCATTTAATGTGAATGGAAAGATAAGAATATAAACATCAAATTATTCCTTAATAATGATAATTAGTTAATTAATATCATATATAATCACTAATTACATAATTATAACCAGTACAGAGTGGAAGTGATGGATAATGAATTATATCGATCCATGATGTGGTAGTTCTCCAAACACACAAATAATAATTATTTTCCCATTTGATGGATGTGTATATGGATTTAGGTGATGGTATTAACATAAATACATATAATTATATTTATAATACTGGATATATTATTTTTCCATGGATATGCATGTTTTTATTTGCGTGGAATATGAAACCAAACAAAAACACTTAATTAAAAATGATACCCTTTATTCGGACACTCTCCTTTGATCAAAACCTCAACCCCACAAAGGTGTGTGTTATGTATATAATAATAGAAAAATAATGTGGGTAGAGATTCTACGAAAGGACTTGGGATGATAATACCCAAAAAATTTGGTTCTGATCTATGATGAAATGGGAATAATGGGTGCCCTTTTATAAGAGAGGGGGGGGGGAACTACTGTAATTCATCAAATTATAAAATTAATTTAAATTAGTTTAATTTTCTAAATGGATCCAATATGATTTAATTATAATATATGATGATTATGGGTTAAAATAAATACATAGAATGATATTTATACTAGTTTTTAATATTTTTTTAATTCATATTATTTTTTTAACCCTTAGTTAACATGTTTAATTCTTATCATGATATCATGTAATTTAAACTTTGAGGGTAAATATACTTAATATAAAATATCAAAATACTACTAAGTGATTCATTTATGACATTTTAAAACTTATAAAAATTATTTGGTCAAAATTCATATTTTTATGAATTTTTTATCATTTAATTATATTCTATTTTTTTAAAATATCATTAATGTCAATTTTGACACAATTCATCACATGAATTTTTAAAAATATCATTAGACAATGATATATTATAAAAAACTCTATTAAATAATCACTATAATTTTAAATTCATCAATAAAATTCTTGGAAGATATTAATTGTATCAAATTATATTTATTTTAATATTTTTAATATTATTTATATGGTTCTTTCATTAATTGAACAATTACTGCACTATCACTGTGTCAATATTTAAGGTAATTATACTATCAATAAAAATTATAAATAAATTAAAATGACATAAATAATCATCTTATATTTCAAAATATTATTTATAGACCAATATATCCCTTATATAACTCAATATTGGAATTATTTCTCTTTTTAAAAACACAAGTATCAAAGAATAAACTTTCCTTTGAATATAATATTATAAAGTTTATATTCTCATAAAAAAGACAATAAATGGTATCATTACCAATATTTTAGTTCATAAAAAATAATAATAGAATAATGTATGACAATTTTCAGTGTAATTTTCTAATATTTATAATATATTTTTATCCTTAATTATCTAATTTACCCTTAACTATTTTTTACTAAAGTTACTATTCATTTTGTACAAAAATAAAAGAGACTTATTTTCTATCTTCATAAAATATGATTCAAAATATGGAATCAATTTTTTAAAATTCAAAACACATAAATTTCTTCAATTAATTAAAAGTAATCCCTTTTACAGATAGAGAAACAAGTTTTCAAAGTTAAAACATTCAACAATTCACAAAGTTTTTATATAGGATTTAAATGTGAAATTGATTCCAATGTCATAAATTTAATTAATGTTTTAATAATTTATATTATTATAATTTAAATACAATAGAAAATATAACCTAACACTATAATTGTTTTATATGAAATTGCTATTTTCAATTAAAATGCATTATTTTTTCACTATTCATTAAAAAATGAAACACATTCGAAAAATACCAATAAATAAACCAAAGTAAATTAAAAAATTATGATTTTACATAATAATTTTCTTTGAATATTATTTATAAATGTGTCGAGAAATAGATTTTTAAAAAGTGCTCTAACAAAAGGTAGCGAAACTAATTTTTATAAAAAATACTTCTTTTATGCATATAATTAGAGTTTTTATTTTATGAGGTCTATAAAGCATTTAATTTGAATTTTAAACATTACATTGAATACATTATAAATATATTTCGTTAATATTATCTAACAAGAGTAATTTAATTTTTTTTATAAACATACTTGTTCTCATTTAAATAGTTTTTTAGAAAAATATTTCCTTTTATTTTACAAAGGGATTTATTTCATTTATAAGTAATTAGTAACCAAATAATTTATTATGTATAAATCTGTAAACATATTTTAACAATTCGATTAATCATGTTCATACCCTCCATTCAAATGACTAGGTTATAATAGTAAAATTTAAATGATAATATTTAATTATTCTCTTAAACTCGATTTGGTGTATCTTGTATGCTATCAAAAATATTGTTTCATTCTAAAATATCAGGATGTAATATTGGAAATTAAAATAATTGAGAATGTTTTTAAAGAAAAAATGTGATTATTTCTCTCTGGTCAAAATCCTTGGTTGTTCAAAAATCATTTTTTTTAAAATGTTTAAAATATGTTTTGAAATTTTTTTAAATGGTTTATAAATTTGTTTTACACATGTGTGATTTTTTAAAAAATTATTTTTGAAAGTTATCACCAAGTTTTTTTCCAAAAAACCGCATTCTAATTTTACCAAAAGAGAGAAAGGAATATTTTTTTAACTTGCATAAAATAAACAATATTTCCTACTATCATGATTAATACATGATTTATAGTTTCCATAAATGTTTTTTCAAAGTTCATTGAAAAAAAAATTGCTTATAATTTCGTAATGTTTTGATATTTTCAATAAATTATTTCAAAGGGAAATGGATGTTTCCAATGTTTTATGTTTTAGAAAATTATTTTCTCAAATAGGAAATTATATTTTCTCAAGAAATGTTTGAAATGATTTCTAATTATTTCTTTATAAATTTTTTTGTTTATTTTTAATTAAAATTATTTAAAAAACATTTAATGTTATAAAATTTGATTTTCAATGAAATTGTATTGTTACCAAGAAATTTTACCAGTGATTTTTTATTCCTTATATTTTCTCCATCAAAGATGTAATTCGTCGATTTATATTTTTTAAGGAGATATATTCCAAGGGTACCATTCATAATATTTTTTTGGAATTTTTAATAACAACATGATGTTTATGAATCCTTTCTTCCTTGGTTTATACCATAAAAAATGATTATGATAAGCAATTATTTTTCATTGGTTATGATTTCATTAAATAATGAAATAATTATGAAACCTATCTATTTTTCTTGGTTTATGATATGATGAAATGTTTATGAAACCCATTTAATATCATGGGTAATGATATAATGAATGTTTTATGATCTTGTGGAATACATACATTTGACTTTCCCTAAGTGATAGTTGTTAATTTATAACCAATAATTTTGGTTATGTTATAACCTAGATAAGTGGGACCTATATCACCATCCAATGCATTGGGTCATGATTTATGCCTTATGAGATAGAAATTATTGGAGCATGGAGTGAACCTTATTGAGTAATAATATTTTCCCATTTTGATAGCTTTGGAGTGATCTTTCACTAATTCAATGGTTTTGGGAGTTAACCTATTCCACTATGAGAAAAGGGAATCCATTTAAAATGATGTTGGTTACCTTCTAGGAGGCCAAACCACCCATTGAGTTCCCTTATATGTTTTGGAAATGATCCTTGAATACTAGGTAAATTTTTTTCCACACATATGTGAATGCCAAAATTTTATGTCGTGTGTCAATGTTATGATCTCATGGATCATTTTCTTTGATTTACTTATGATTCATTTCTTACATACTTATAATTTTTATTGCATGTATCAAGATTATGAACTTAGATATACATGGTATTTTTTCAATTGAAATGGTCATGTTATAATATCCTTATGCTTATATGATTCTTATGTATCTCCCTTATTTATCCTTACATAACATATTATCGTACCCTCTATTTTGTTTCCATTCCCATGATATGAAGAATGTTTTTATGTAGGTTATGTATATAATGATTAATAAATGGAATTATGTTTTTATTATACATTTAAGATCCTTTAGTAATTTAAAAGACTATGCTCCAAGTTTCCAAGGACACAAAAATAATACAGTCCTTACGTGTGTGGTTGTGTATTCTAATGAATAATAATCTACAAATATGTAATATGGTTTAATGAGAAGAATAATACTTGATAGTTTGTATCTGATAAATGGTTTATTTATCCTTTCGAAGTTATTTTTAGAAATATTTTATAAGATCAGTAGGAGTATTTATAAACATATGCCTTGACATGACACTAGGATAAGTCTAAGGATGATTCACAGAATAGGAAATTGCCCTATAATTTTTGTGAGGTAAGTAGAAATTGATTTTAAATAAAATGAATCCCTATTTGGATACTACATGTGGATGTGTGAAATGCCTGGATCAGTTGTGATCACTGAGAGTGGAGGGGTGAATCAGTGATAACTTTTTCTTTTTAAGAATTGTTCCCTTTGAATGATCAATTCAACCTATGTGGCTGGTTAAGGCCTAGATCTACTCTTTTGGTGGTGCAGTGATAATGAAAGCACAGAACACAGAGATTTATAAGGTTCGGTACAAATACCTACTACTTGTCATGTTGGTTACACTCCCCAACACGGATTCTTCACTATGCCAGAAGATGTTTACACGGTAATTGGTTATACCCCCAATTACAAGTTGGTTAAACCCCCCAACTCCACAAAATCTTCTTCTTCACAACTCCACTTCTCTTCTTCAAATGTGTTGTTCAATTCTTCAAGTAGCTTCAAAAAATTCCATGAGAACTTGTCGGTATTTCTCACCAATACTCTTATTCAATATGCATGCATGTACATACATCCACTCCATTCTTCTTCACTTGTGCACAAACCTTCACAACCCAAGATATGGGATGTGTCCTTTCTTGCATGCACACCCAATCACAAGGTGTGTGGGATTCACTTCACCCGAACCCACTTTAAAGCAGGGAACACAAGTGTGCGGCCACTCCTGTCTTCTGCCGCAAAAGTCTTTGAGTGAAATAGCCACGCAAGGTGCGGGAGAAGCGGGCGTGCAAGTGGGAGCAAAACCTTCTACCATGAAAGTGGCATGATAGCTTCCTCCTGCCACGCAAGTGTGCGCGCAGAGAAGGAGCGCATGTGTGCGTGGCTTAGATTCTTCCTGCCACACAAAGGGAGTGATTAGGGTGACCCGATGCTCCTCCATTCATGCAGGGATTGCGCGATCAGTTCCCACGGAGCCTCGGGTGGCTCTGACCTTCACTGTCTCGCTCGGGCGTGAGATTTTCCTCTTCACATTGCACGGATCTACGCGAGACTTCTTCTCAAAAGATCAGCAAACACTTCTCGGTTTGGGCTTCTCCTTTTTTAGGAAAGGAGAGCGATCAAGATCCATGAATATCGAGCTTTTGAATTCCCGAGATCTTCAGCTTAAAAATTTGGAACACGCGAAGCTAGAATCCCGGTTATTTCCTTTTTCTTCTCTGTTCAGCACGTGTTTCTTCATAGCGCATGGTCTTCACATGCATGCGTTTTTTTGAATGCATGCATGGCTTCTTCCTGTTCTTTCCATGCACGAATACACTGCCTCGTAACTCCGTTTTCTTTGTCCTTGTTCGAATTGATTCATTTCGTTGCATGCATGCAACTTTTAATGCATGCATGTATTTGGTTCGTCAAAACGATCATCATGGAGGATTCATGTTCATCGAAGGTGGCCGGGAGCTCCATCTACCTTGCATGGGAGGCTCTAGATTGCGGAATGCAACGTGGGGTGACCCTCAGCCGGTGGGATGTTGAAGACAACCCCATGGCCATTGGATCTGCATTTAATGAACGCAGACGACCAGGATTATAAAGTTGTCCGACGAGATGAATCATGCGGCTGAGATCGGACACGAGATCAGATGGACGGCCAGGATTAGATCCGCATCTAAAAATTCCATCCCACAGAGAAACACACCGTGGTTTTTGTGCGGTTTAACAACCAACTCCTCCCATCCTCGTTTCATAATTCTCCTCTCCCCCCTCCAGTGCCGCCCCACACCGGTTCTCCTGCAGGCGCGCTCTAGCACCCACTACGCTCTTCCGAGCACGCTTTAGCGCCCACGATGCACGGGCTTGACCTCTGTGTGGCTCGGGCTTACAAACGGCCCGACCTTCTTCAGGATGGCTCTTCCTAGGCCTCTTCATGGGCATGGTGACCTGGTCCCACATGTGCCTTGTGTTGATGCTTGGGTAGCTAGCTTGTGGGCAGACCTCATTTTTTTCATAAGCTCCTCCTTGTATACTTGGTTAAATTACCAAGTAGGAACAAGTTTATATCAAGCCATTCTCATCTTCTTCACCTCCTCTTCTTCATTATAATTCCATATATCTTCTTTAACATCACTTCTCCTTCTCCTATTAGGAGATGGAATACCCAAGAATATCTTAAGTATCTTCATCAACCATTAATCATAAATCACTTGATCTTCAATGTTATTCTTTGATCCAATCATGGATGAGGTTGGATCATCTACAAATCCTCATGCACTAAATGATAGTTCATGGTCTTCTTCAAACCAATTTATCAACTTAGTAGTGGTGGATGGTTCATATTTTCACTTCATCCACTTAGAGGTTGTGGATGGATCCCTTCTTCATTCCTCATCCACTTAGTGATAGTGGATGACACTTCTTTATCTCCTCAAGCATTGTAAAGACTATGCATGGACTTATAACAATGTCAGGACATTGTATCTTCTTGATACATATTTTATGAACTTAAGATCAGCTCTACAATCATCTGATTTTGTGAAGCTTCTTCAAATATCATTCCTCAAGATTTATCACTCTTCAAGCTCACTTCATTAGTTGGCACTCATTGACAGGTTATTGACAACAAATGCAATCACATGGGCACAAAAATCTCCCCCTTTAAATTTAGTTGTCAATACTCCTAAGAAAACTTTAAAAAAAATGTCACAATGTGTGTGATGATGATTTATCCCCCTTATTGGCCAACAAATCCAAAGGGATGAATGGGAAGTCAATCCCAAAATGCATAACAACTTGACTCAGCAACCAATGCTCCCCCTCAAGGGATGCACTCATCTCCTTCAATTCCCTGCATGTTAGTACAAAATGATATATATTTCGGGAATAAGGATGGACCTTTATCTTCCTCAAGTGAGAGGAGAAGGATGAACATGATGTTTCAGCCCTAGCTCAACAAATCTTTTTGTAGTCATAGCTTTGGTGAAAATATCTGCCACCTGATCTTGAGTAGAAATGTAGTCGAGCTTGATATCTCCACAGGCGACCCTTTCTTTGATGAAATGATATTTTATATCAATGTGCTTGGATCTGGAGTGTTGTATAGGATTCTTAGACAAGCCAATTGCACTTTGATTATCACATAAGATCCTCAATGATTTTTCAGCTTTAATCCTAAAATATGCTAGCTGCACCTACATCCAAATCATTTGTGTACATGCATGTGTAGCTGCCACATACTCTGCTTCGGTTGTGCTCAATGTTACAAAATTTTGTTTCTTGATGTACCAACTAACACATCCTTCTCCCAAAAAGAAGGTTCCACCAGATGTGGATCTTATATCAGTACAATCACCAGCCCAATCAGCATCTATGAATCCCAACAACTTTATGTTTGTACTATTCATGTATAAGAGTCTATAGTTGAGGGTTCCTTTCACATATCTCAAGATTCTTTTAGCTGCTGATAAGTGAGATTATTTTGGGTCACTTTGAAATCTGGCACACAAATTCATTGCATATGTTATATCTGGTCTTGAAGCCATGAGATAAAGGAAACTGCCAATAATTCTCCTGAACTCTTTCTGATCAACATTGTTGCCTTCTTCATCCTTTCATAGCTTGGTTCCAACAGAAATGGATGTTGAGACTTCCTTTCCACTCTCCATTATGAACCTTTTCACTAAGTCCCTTGCATACTTTTCTTGTGAAAGAAATATGGAGTTTTTCCTTTGTTCCACCTGAAATCCTAGAAAATATGTCATTTGACCAAGACTGGACATTTCAAAGGATCTCTTCATCAGCTCAGCAAATTCTTGACATAGTACTTCCTTGTCACCAGCAAAAATAATATCATCCACATAGATAATGACTATGAGAGTACTAGTAGCCATTTCTCTGACATAGAGATTACTATAAACTGTTCCTTTGACAAACTTCATGCTCTTGAGACAACCATCCAATTTGGAGTACCAGGATCTATGTGCCTGCTTCAATCCATACAAATCTTTTCTCAATCTGCATACCATACTACCATCTTTGTCCAGAACAAATCCTTCAGGTTGTTCTATATACACTTCTTCTTCAAGATCTCCATTTAGGAATGCATATTTCACATCCATCTGATAGACATTGTACTGCTTGTGTGCTGCAACTGCTAAGAACATTCTGACAGTTTCCAGTCTTCAAACTGGTGCAAAGGTTTCTTCAAAGTCGATTCCTTCCATTTGTGAATACCCTTTGCATACAAGACTAGCCTTATTTCTGGAAACTTCCCCTTTTTCATTGATTTTGTTTTTGAAAACCCACTTTGCCCCAATTACATTTTTATTTTTGGGCCTTGGCACAAGATCCCAAGTGGAGTTCTTTTCTATTTGATTGAGTTCCTCATGCATAGCTTGAATCCATTCCTCATGTTCAACTGCTTTAACCATTGTGTGAGGTTCAACTTGAGAAACCAGTGCAGTCTGATCTTCCAATCTCAATATTCTTCTAGTTTTTACTGAGGACAGTGGGTCACCAAGGACATTTTCTGTGTCGACATGTTTCTTCAATTTGTTTTATCTCCTTCTTCCATTTTCATTACCTTCCTCTTCATCACTGGTGTGTTCAGAGTTGATCACACCAACAGTTGGTGTTGGATCAGTTAATTATTCATTCTTCTGTTCCAATGTTGTGTCTTCCTTTGAGTCATCATTATCCACAGGGTATGGTTTGGTGATGTTTTCAATTATTCTGACATCACTGCAATCAATCATTTTGTTCAACCACTTATTCCAGCATCTGTAGCCTTTTCCATCACGTAGGTAACCCATGAAGATTCCTTCTACTTATTTTTCTTCAATATTTCCTACATTAATGTTTTTAATCTTGATCATGCAAGGACTGCCAAAGACTCTAAAGTATTTAACAGTTGGTTTTCTGTTAAACTACATTTCATAGGCTATCGTTTGTGTTTCTGGTCTCAGGAGATATCCATTTTGTATGTATATAGTTGTGCATACCGCTTCTCTCCAGAAAAACATAGAGATATTTTTCTCAGCTAACATAGTCCTCCCCATTTCTACTATGCTTCAATTCTTTCTTTCAGCCACTCCATTCTGTTATAGAGTATATGGTGTACTGTATTGATGATTGATTCCATGCTTGACCAGATAGCTTTCAAAAGCATCACAAGTGTATTCTTTTCCATTGTCTGATCTCACTTTCTTGATACAGAGTCCTAGTTCATTCTCAGCCTACCTCCTGAAATTTTTGAACATTGTAATTGATTCTGACTTGTGTTTCATGAACATGACGTTGGTCATCCGAGTGTAATCATCAATGAAGGTTATAAAATAAAGATATCCACTTGTATACTCTTGTCTCATCAGTCCACATATGTCTGTATGGATGAGTTCAAGAGGCCTAGTAGACATGATATCTACTCCTTTCTGTGAACTATGGGTCATTTTTCCTTTCTGACATGTGTCACAAATTTCATCTCTTTCCCTCTTTAATTTTGGCAGATCTCGTACAATATTGTATTTTAAAATCTTACGCATACTCCTTTGACCAAGATGGCCAAGTCTTCTGTGCCAGAGGTTGATTTCATCCTTAGAACTAAGGTAACAGGAATTGATGGACTCACCAATTTGGAATAGGTTTCCAATGGTTCATCTTCCTTGAGTGATGATTTTCCAACCTTTGAGCTCTTGATGATGCATGAATCTCACTAGAACAACACCTCATGTCCATCATCACATAATTGGCTTATACTCAGTAGGTTGTGCTTAAAACCTTCAACAAACAACACATCATTGGATTTTAGATTTGTTGTATCAATCATTGCCTTTCCAACTCCCTTGATTCTCAGAGAACAATCATTTCCAAACACCATAGTTCCTACCCCATGACTTTCTATGTTGCTAAGAATTTTTGTATCACCAGTCATGTGTGATGAGAATCCACTCTCAAGGATCCATGACTTGGTTTTACTATTTGCTTTTAGAGGAACTTCAGAAAAGCCTATGATTTCATCATTGGGTTCCTGAATTCTTTTTCCTTTCATGTCTTTGACTCTTTGTTCAGGAAGGATATTTATACATTTATCAGCTCTATGACCTTGTTGGTCACATCTTCCACAAGCTTCACCCAGACAGTCAGATTTCTTCTGCATTGGATGTATTTATGCTTTCTGTAATACCCTCTTTGTTCCAGGATGCCTCACTCTTGACTCATGCCTCATACTTGGAAGAGACATGTTATAGCAGCATGCATAGGCCTTGTGTCCAAAAACACCACAACTCTAGCAGTAGCCTCTAAACCTTGACCTTCTATACTGATAGGAGTCGTGTTGTAATTTTTTGTCCAAGATTTGAGTAATCTTTCCTGGGGATTTCCTTTCTTCCATTGAAGATGATTTTTCACAAGTTATTGTATTCCCTGTCTGTCTCAATTTCATCTTTGAAGCTGCATTGTTAGAGATAACATATGTATTTTGAGATTTACTTAGTGGTGAGTTGACCTGTCTCTGAGCACCAGCATGAGATGATTCTGCCTTGACCTCAATAGCCTTGTTAATGTCTTCTCTCATCTTTGTCAAGATATTTTGTGCTTCAATCCACATAGACTGTGTCACTAGTTTCTCATCTTCTTTGAGGTGAATTTTCACTTCAAGATATTTTTCTATCTTATCCAGCTCAGTTGTCTTTAGTTTTTGTCTCTTGATTTCATCAATATACAGTATCTCTTTCTTCATACACTCTTCCAATTCCTCATTCATCCTTTTGGTTTCCTTTTGTAACTATTTCTTCCCTTTCTTGAGCTTATTGTTTTGCTCATGGCAAGCCTCTAATTCATCTTTCAACATGCGTTCAAGCTCTATTCGTTCACATTCATCATCTTCACTACTACAGGTGTCAAACCCTTTTTTCACATGAGCCATAAAATTTGTTTCTTCTTCTGATTGAATAGCTAATGAGGAGTCTAATTCTTCTTCTTTTCTCACATAGCTTCTTCTTTCACCTGGAATGCACCTTTTCTTTCTTGAACCAAATTTTCTTCCTTCTCTTGGGTTTCTACTATATTTCTTCTTTTCTGATTTTTCTTCTTCAACTTCTGGAGCACTAAATCTTTTCTTGGGACAGTTAAAAAATTAGTGTCTTATGTTATTTCAATTGAAACACATCGGTGGTAATTTCCCTTTTCCCTTGAATTTATCTTTTCTAAAACTTTTTGATAAAAGAGAAATAATTTTGTTTAAGTCTTCATCCTTTTCTTCATTTTCAGATTCACTTGATTCTAAGACTTCATCATCTCTTATCTTGAGTTGTCTCATGGCCTCGAAAGCCATCTCATCTTTGATCTTCTTCTTGAATACTGGGATCTTCCTCATTTCATATGAAATGATAATGTTTTGTAGTTCATCAAGAGAGAGATCTTCTATATCCTCTAATGCTGAGACTTTAGAGTCAAACCTGTCAGGAAATTTTCTCATTAGTTTTTTTACAATAGTTGAGTCCTCCAACTTTTCTCCAAAGCCTCGAATGTTACTGACAATTTCATTGACTCTTGTAAAATAATCATCAATATTTTATTCTTCTCCCAACTTGATATCTTTAAACTTTATTCTCTAAATTTTTAATTTGGCATCCTTGACTTTTATGTCGCCTTCGTAACTGCTTTCTAATTTGTCCCAAATTTCTTTAGCATTGTTGAGTCCCATGACTTTTGTGTATACCTTTTCTGAGAGTGACATAAGGATGGAATTTTGAGCTTTACCATAAACTTCCATATTTCTTTTCTCTTCCAATGTCATAGCAGCTTCATTAGCAAGAGGAGGGAATCCAAATAAGGCTACATCTCTAACTTCAAGCCTGAGAGATAGAAGGTAGGGTAATATCTGATTCTTCCTTCTGTGGTAATTCTTTCCATCAAATGTAGGAACACCCCTACTATTAACAGAATTTATATTGTCCATTTTCTCAGAAGTATATCCTAATAGAGGGAACCTCGCTCTGATAACACTTGAAATTCCTGGATCAGTTGTGATCACTGAGAGGGGAGGGGTGAATCAGTAATAACTTTTTCTTTTTAAGAATTGTTCCCTTTGAATTATCAATTCAACCTCTGTGGATGGTTAAGGCCTAGATCTACTCTTTTGGTGGTGTAGTGATAATGAAAGCACAAAACACAGAGATTTACAAGGTTCGGTACAAAGAACTACTTCGTGCTGTGTTGGTTACACTCCCCAACATGGATTCTCCACTATGAGAGAAGATGTTTACACGGTAATTGGTTATACCCCCCAATTACAAGTTAGTTATACCCCCCAACTCCACAACATCTTCTTCTTCACAGCTCCACTTCTCTTCTTCAAATGTGTTGTTCAATTCTTCAAGTAGAATCAACAAACTCTAGGAGAACTTGGCGGTCTTTCTCACCAATACTCTTATTCATTATGCATGCATGTACATACATCCACTCCCTTCTTTTTCACTTGTGAACACACCTTCACAACCCAAGAGATGGGATGTGGCCTTCCTTGCTTGCACACCCACTCACAAGGGGTGTGGGATTCACTTCACCCGAACCCACTTCAAAGGAGGGCGCACAAGTGTGTGTCCACTCCTATCTTCTGTCATGCAAGTCTTTGAGTGCAATAGCCACGCAAGGTGTGGAAGCAACAGGCGCGCAAGTGGCAGCAACACCTTCTACTGCACAAGTGGCGTGATAGCTTCCTCCTGCCGCGCACGTTTGCGGGCAGAGAAGGCGCGCAGGTGTGTGCGGCTCAGATTCTTCCTGCCGCGCAAAGGGAGTGCACAGGGTGACCCGATTCTCCTCCCTTCACACAGGGAATGCGCGATCATTTCCCACGGAGCCTCGGGTGGCTCCGACCTTTACTGTCTCTCTCTGGCGCGAGATGTTTCTCTTCGCGTTGCACAGAGATACACGGTACTTCTTCTAAAAAGATCAGAAAACACTTCTTGGTTTGGGATTCTCCTTTTGTAGGAAAGGAGGGCGATCAAGATCCATGAATATTGGGCTTTTTAATGCTTGATATCTTTGGCTTAAAAATTTGGAAAACAGGATGCTAGAATCCTTGTTATTTCCTTTTTCTTCTCTGTTCAGTGCAGGTTTCTTCATGGCGCATGGTCTTCACATGCATGCATTTTTTTTTGAACGCATGCATGGCTTCTTCTTGTTCATTCCATGCACTAATACACTACCTCGAAACTCTGTTTTCTTCATCCTTGTTCGAATTTCTTCATTTCATTGCATGCCTGCAACTTTTAATGCATGCATGTATTCGGTTCGTCAAAACAATCATCATGGAGGCTTCATGTTCATCAGAGGTGACCGGGAGCTCCATCTCCCTTGCATGGGAGGCTCTGGATCGCAGAAGGCAATGCGGGGTGACCCTCAGCTGGTGGGAGGTTAAAAACAACCCCACAGCAGTTGGATCTGCGTTTAATGAATACAGACGGCCAGGATTATAACATTGCACGGCGAGATGAATCATGTGGCTGAGATCAGACACGAGATCAGATGGATGGCCAGGATTAGACCCGCGTCTAAAAATTCTATCCCACATAGAAACACGCCATGGTTTTTGCCGGTTTAACAACTAGATCCTCCCATCCTCGTTTCAGAATTCTTCCCTCCCCCTCCGGTTCTGCCCTGCACCGGTTCTCCTGCGGGTGCGCTCTAGCACCCACTATTCTCCTTCGGGTGTGCTTTACCACCCACGCTGCATGGGCTTGACCTTCGCATGGCTCAAGATTACACACGGCCCGGCCTCCTACGGGATGGATCTGCCTAGGCCTCCTCATGGGCATGGTGACCTGGTCCAACATGTGCCTTGGGTTGAAGCTTGGGTAGCTAGCTCGTGGGCAGACCTCATTTTTTGAATAAGCTCCTCCTTGTATATTTGGTTAAATTACCAAGTAGGAACAAGTCTACACCAAGACATTATACTCTTCTTCACCTCCTATTCTTCATTAGAAGACCATATATCTTCTTTAACATCACTTCTCCTTCTCCTATTAGGAGATGGAATACCCAAGAATCTCTCAAGTATCTTCATCAACCATTAATCATAAATCACTTGATCTTCAATGTTCTTCTTTGATCCAATCATAGATGAGGTTGGATCATCTTCAAATCCTCATTCCCTAAAAGATAGTTCATGGTCTTCTTCAAACCACTTCATCAACTTAGTAGCTATGGATGGTTCATCTTTTCACTTCATCCACTTAGAGGTTGTGGATGGATACCTTCTTCATTCCTCATCCACTTAGTGATAGTGGATGACACTTCTTTATCCCCTTAAGCATTGTGAATACAATGCATGGACTTCTAAAAATGTTGTTACATTGTATCTTCTTGATACACTTTCTTTGAACTTAAGATCAACTCTAAAATTGTCTGATTTTGTGAAGTTTCTTCCACCATCATTACTCAAGATTTATCACTCTTCAAGCTCACTTCATCAGTTGGCACTCATTGACAGGTTATTGACAACAAATGCAATCACGTGGGCACAACAATGTGTCTCTGGTATGTAGGTACATATGGGTAATAAATTAAAAAAGGACACTTTGATCTATACTTTATTGTCACCGGGTGTGTAACAATGAGCCTTGATGCACACCTGGTTTGGAAGTCCCAAGAGATATGATTTGTAAATTCACAAACTATTGACAAACCATCAAGGAGGATTTAAATATAAGATAAATATCAATGAACTAGGTTAAACCCAGTGTGTCATAGATTTAAGACATGGTTTCTTGAACTATTTATACATTAATAGAATTTCAAGATTATTTATTTTTCCACTATGATTTGTTCATATCACACTATACTTTTTGTTTTTAGTCAATAGTGTAAATTATAAGGAACAATATTAATTTTGAATGAGATAAAAAAATTTATAAACCATATTAGATAATCAATAGAGTGAAGGATACTATAAATATTATTAATAAGTTATCATGATATAAGATTAAAAAAATGCACATTAACCAACTCTCAGACTCACTAAAGTAGAGAATGGTATAGTTCACTAAGAGTTTAAGTAATGGGTACCATAGAGGAAGGAATATTCAGTTTCTTATATGTCAAGATTAGGGGAAGAGTCAATATAAAAAATGTACCAAATAAATGAGAATATTTTAAGAGTATAGAAAAGAAATACACAAGGTAAGTAATTACTGAGTAAAAAAAGAAATTCCCCTAAAATAAATACATGGTAAAGCTGGTCTCTATAATTTATTATCAACATAGGAATGCTTTAAATATGTAACATATGGTAATTATGAACGTAAATTACCTATGGGAATTATCATGAATGTAATCAAAAAGGTTTTATGAGTATTGGTTTTACTGTTGAAAAAGAAGATTCCATGAATTAAATGTGAAATAAAGGATGTATTAAGGAATAAGATGATAAAGATTTGTTATTGGATTAAGGAAGAAGTAATTAAAGTGTTCATGTATTATAGTTTCATAATTTTTTTTATGATAATAATAATACATATAAGTATTGTTTGTATATGTTTTTCATTAAGGATATTCATTAATATTTTAAATGGTACCAAGGGACTAGAAATTGATTTAATGGAATGTTGAAATTTTTATTAATGGAAGATAAAACATAATATATTCTAAATGATGAGATAATTATGTTGGGATAAAGAGACATTGTATATGGATAACTAAATTGGATAGTACTGATTACCTAATATATGATTAATGATTTGTTGAAAAATGGGTTTATTCTGTCATTGATAGAGAATACGACATATTTAGACTTAAGGAATATATTGAATAATAATTGATATTTGAAATCAATGAATATTAATTTGTGTTTTCAATAAGTGTTTATGGTAATTCAAGTTATTACCATGTTTCAAGAGAATAAGTGATGAATTTTTTCACATGATTATTATGTGAATGTCAAGATCCACTTTATGGTATATAGGTGGTTATTTTGAAATTGATTTTTGGAAATATAGTGACCTTATTTATAAATATTACAATTTTAATATTTTATAAGTTTAACCATTTACTTAATGGTCTAATATTAATTTTGGACCAGTTTTTAGAGATTAAATTATTACTTTACCATATGGTGATTTATTGATATTTTGATAATCCGTGAAAACAATTTTTTGTGATGATAACTAAATGTGGAAAAACTAACTTCTCATTAAATTTATGGATATTATGATCTATTATTAATTCGGGAATAAAAAATTCATCATTACTTCTAGGAGTAATATATGATGTGTATTTTAATCAAGGCACAACAAAAGGATAATATTGTTATTATGAAATGGAATGAAATAAAGTAAGTATGTTATATTATTATAATTCCCCAATATTAGGAAAAGGATCTTGAAATTAAATATTATCTTATGATCATTATTTTTATGATATCAATTTACTTTTATCATATTAATTGTATATGGTTTTTTGGTAGTTTACATTATCTGGATCATCCGCTTTATTGTGAACAATGATCTCTTTCAATATCTGTAATTATTTATTATTTTATTCCATGTCCAAATCTAAACATCCATCCTATGTTGTCTAATGTGGAAACATAGTTATTATTTACATTAGAAATAATTTTTTTCAACACATCATTCTAATGTAATTTTTATTATTCATTTGTGTGATGTGAGTTTCTATAGTGGAATTTTAAAATGTTAAACCATTGATGATCGAGATGAATTTAGAGGGTGAAATTAATTTTAAGGGGGTATAATTTTGCATCATGATGTTTTTTGAAATATTATTTTTTCATTTTTAATAGATTAAATCCATTTTTTATTTTTTTTATACACAACACAGTGTTTATCTTACATAACATGGACCACTATGAATAGCTTGTGTCTCATGGAACAATGAGTTTCAATGAAATGTGGAATACATAGAGAATGTTATTATTTAATACTATAGTTATCACATTGTTATTTCAATGGTGGGAATGAATATTATTACCCAAATTAAGAAAATATATGTTTTTCACATGTACATGTAATGAATTCGTAGGTTTCTAATTAACAATAAATCAACAAAATTATATTAAAATAAAAAATATATTTTATTGAAAAACTCATTTTATAACAACAAACACTTTTTACCTAAATAAATTACAATAATAAATTTTAATGAAAAAAATTAATGAAAAAAATATAGTATATATTCAATAAACTATTTAAAATTCATATTTTGAATTTTCTAAATAAGATAAATAAAAAAATCCAATTTTATTTTTAAAAAATTGTATTCTGCTAAAAAACAGTTTTGTCGCCATTTTTGGGGAACTTATCGTAAAATATAATTTCTAAAAATGCTATTAAATTTAATTAACTTAATAAAATTTATTTTTTAAAATAATATAATCCAATTTATCTTAGGGGTAATTTTTGATAATTTTCTGAAAAGTTTATTTTTTTGACGAGTAGTAAAATAAGACTGAATTTTAATTAAAAACAAACTTGTTGTTGAATTTATTTACAGTGATAAATAATATTTTAAATTAGTTTAAAAGTAAACTTAGTTCAAAATGATATCAATTATTCCAATTTAGGTTGTTTCAATGAATTTAATATTGAAATTGGTTAAAAAAGCTTTGTAAAATTATGATCATATTTTCTTTAAAACCCATATTCTCATCGTAATTATGGGATTAATTTTATATTTAAATTTTTTAATTTTCTGAATTTAATTTTAGAAAAATGGATCCCATATTTGTAATAAGAATAATTTATACTATCTAATTATGGTAACTAAACTTTTTTCCAAAATGAATAGTGAAAGTAAAAAATTTTATATACCACAGTTAAGGTAAAAATGGGTTTACCAGGGGTCAAACTAAAAAAATAATGGTTATAATGACCAAAAACGTTACCTAAACTATATTGTATGGCCATATATTGACCCTATCATATCCGTGTAACAAGGTTACTCTATTTTGGAGCATTATAGAATGATAAAAACATGGTTAAACATTTTTCTTCTCATTAGATTATAATTATGCCACACACCTGACATATAAAAGGCCACCCACATCTGTTATTGCCACATTAAATCCCTATTGGATAGGAAGATACATTCCCAAATCACTTCAAAAATTACATTATATAATACTGGAATCTATAATATATTTTCTCAGAAGGCCACCAATGATGTATTTTAGTGCAAACCAAAAGAGGATATACAATACCATTGTAACATTCTTCGATGAGCATTTTTGATTTATTTCATCCTCCACATCATCAATTGTTATTAATAATTTATGATATTATAAAATCATTATATTAAATAAATGGATATGTTTTTATGTTAGGTAGTTAAAAAGAACTATATCTTCTCCCATCACATGGATTACAAAATCATCGTCTGTGTGTGTGGTAGATTACCACCTTGTGAACTTATATCAATCATTTTTTACATTCCCACCTATGAATATTGGGTATGATGATTGTTATAATGTATATATATATATATATATTACTTATATAAAATAAATAATCATATTAATTATTTATAATTTAAATACCTTTTTTAATTTCCACTTCATTGGGGAAACAATATTGTTACACGTTTTTAGGGAAGACTCTCGACTCGTGAAGTGATGTGATTCCTTTTCAATAATTATTTATAAAGAATATAATAAGGATAAATATATTTTATACCCATAAAATACTTATAATATTAGAAAAATATTTATCATTCATAAATGATAGTATATAATTAACATTTTTACTTTTTAACTATATGAAAGATGTTAACGTTATTCATATACGTGTGGCCTATCGCCTTCACGAATCGATGTGAATCTATTTTAATCACCACAAAAAATATATTATAGGTGTAATTATATTTAACGAATTTATATGTTACTTATGATAAAATTATATTCTTTAAATAAAATATATTAGTTACCACCTTTTCATAATGTTCATTGAAGAATTGAAACATTTCTCATGTGTATGTCAGGATTACCCTCAACATGATCGCAACATTCTTCATTTATAAAAACCATGTATAATGATTGGTCATAGAAGTATAATTAATATATTAATATGATAATCAAGTGATGATTATTATTTTAGAAACAATGGGATCATGATTAAATTAAGAGTACTGAACATAACAACACAAACATATACGAAAGTGATGTAATTACATTAGACATGATTTTAATAAGTAATTGTTAATAAATGGGTAATAAAAGGTCAAAATTAAATAATAAAATTTATTATATATATTTATGTATGGTTATTTAATATATGTATAAGAAACATCTAATTATTATAAAATTGGTTAAGGAAGTTAGGACTTATGGTAAGGGATTTATGTCTCACCTATATTTTCTATGAGACATCAACCATCATCCTCATGCATTTATTTTATGTGGTGAATATATTTCAAATAAAATAATTTTATGATAATTCTCCTGAAAATTATTTTTATTTACATATACATTTTATTAAACCTATTTCACATGGTTTATGGTCTAAAATATATAAAATATATAACGACATTTTCTCTCAACTAGTCTTCTCTAAGGCAGGTTTTATTATGCACCTATAATGTTTTATGAGGTTTATATATAGAATATTTGATACATAATATCATGAATTTATTAATTATTAGGATATTATATGATCCATTTTACATTCTTCCTTCATGGGGATTATGTTTCAAATTTACCAAATTGGTAAGAGTTTTATGTTACAACCCCATCAGTTATCACGATTGTGAAAGATTATGATTCCAATGATTACATATTGTGATATATCTCTCAAGAATATCATTTCATTTATTCTTATATATTATTAATTATAATTTCAATTAATATTACCATGTTTACACCCTTTGGGATATAAAATAATTGATAATATGGTATTATGAAGAATTATCTTTTTTTCTATTTAGTCCAAAACCCTATTTCGTACAAAAAAATATCATTAAAAAATGTTTTCAAAAATGATTTTAATACCTGTAAAGTTGTATAATAATTAAATTTATAACCATTTATGATTTTTTAAAAATTATTTTAAAATTAATCATCATTTATTTTTTTTAAAAATTATATTTTAATTTTTCTAAAAATGTGAAAAGAGTATTTGTTTTTAACATGCGTGACATGAATAATATTTCCTACTATTAGACTAATAAATGGATTCAATATTCCCTTAAAATATTTCAATGTTATTTTAAATGAAAATTTTCCCTTAATATTTGGTAAATATTTCAGATATTCAATAAATGATTTCATTGTGAAAAGGATTTTTTAAATGTTTTATGTTTTAAAAATGTGTTTTTAATGTGGAAAGGATATTTTAGTCAATATATGTTTTATAGGTTTTTAAACCTTACTATATATGTTTTTAAATTTATTTTCATTTAAAAGGTTTTATAAAATGTTTTATGTAACAAAAAGTGATTTTTAAAGAAAATGTATCTTCCTTAAGAAATGTTCCTTATGATTTATCATTTAAAATAAATTTTCTATATATGATATCATAATTTGATGTAACTTACTAATTAGTGGTAATAATATACAAGGATACCATTCTGATTATTTCACTGAGTAGTTTTAAATGAAAAGTGGTTTATAAATATTTTTTTTCCATAGGTTATAAAATGAAAAAAAATTATGAAACCCATTTATTATTCTAAGGGTTATCCTTTGCTGAAATTATGAAACAATTAAAAAATAATCTATTTTTAATGTGTTATGTTAAGAGGATATTTTTATGAAATCCATTTTATTTCGTGGGTTATGATGTGATGAATGTTTTGTGATCTTTTGTAATAGTTACATATTATTTTCCTCATTTGACAGTGGTTTTGTTATAACCATGTAAAATGGTTATGTTATTACCAAGATGGGTGGGACCTAAATCTCTGTACAATGAACTGGGTAAAGATATATATCTAATAAGATAGAAAGTATTGGAACATGGAGTATAGTCTATTTACTATGGGGAATTTTCCACTATGATAGCCTTGGGAGTGAACTATGACTACATTATGTTTTGGAGAGTGAACCCATTCCACTACGAGGAAAGTCCTTCAACTGGGGATAGTGGTTTATCCCTCCTAGGAGGTGTCACCACCCAAAATGTGCCCTAATATGTTTTTTAAATGATCTATGAATACAAGGGAAATGATTTTTCATGCTTATATGTATAACACCAATTTATTCTTTATGACAATGTTATGATCCCATGGTTCATGGTCATTGATATTCTTATTATTCATGTCTTATGAACCAGAAATTTTTTATCCATGACTCAAGATTATGATATTTGATATGAAGGGTATGGTTCTTTGTTTGTATGATCATGTTATCATACCCTTATCTTCATGTTATTCTTGTGTATCTACCTTTTTTACCCTTACTGAGCATATGATATCACCATTTCATATTTTCAATTCCCTAGGATATGATTAATGGATTTAATTATGTTATGTATATGAAGATTATACAATGGAAATATCTTTATTGGAGACATTTGTGATCTTTTAGGAATTAATAATATTGAGTTTCAAGTTTCCAAAGGTGATAAACTATTTCATCCCACATGAATGTGTTTTTATAATGAAATTAGTATTCATATAAACGGATTTAAAATCCAGGTTTACGAACCCTTGGTTCTTTTATCCCGTGTAAACTTTGGGTTAGGATACATCATCTCAAATGCATGTTTGTATTCAGGTAAATCCTCTGGTGTTCACTTTGGATTGGGTAAAATCTCCCATAGACACTATTTCTTGGGATAAATCCTCATGCGTACTCTTCACCGTGGAATAAAACCTTTTGTATAACCTTTATCTTGGGATATACCCATATATAACCATTGGATGGGGATAAATCCTCTAATATGTGCTTTCGAGATCATGATATACAATCTAAAACAAATACATTAGCAGATGATACAGTACACCCACCATCATTATTCACACATATTTGTTCCAAATAAAATGAATCATAATCATATCATAATGAACCTAATGAAAAAGATAATATTTCATAAAGTATCCAAAAAATTTGAATAATATAATTATAAATTATCATTGGATATAAAATATATCATTTTACAAAAGGATTCATTTCATAATAAAATATATAGGATATTTAAAACATCACAAAGCAAGAGGCAAACCTCAAAATATGAATATAAATGAAAATACATTTTTTTCTCAAAATCTTATAAGCATTCTTGTTAAAGATGAAGTCCTAAATTACTTTAAGAGAAATTTTTTACAGAGTAAAGAGAATAAATTTTGATAAACTTATTATATAGATTATCAAATGAATTATCTATGTAAAAAAATAATGGTTATAAAAAATTGCAGAGTTAAAGATAAAAAATATGTTTTCGGAATGGATGGAAAACCCTTTTAGTTAATATTTTGAAATGAAATTGTTTGAAAAAACCACATAATTAAAAGAGTATTAAAATTTCCCTTTTAAAAGGGGTAAAAAGAATTATCTAAATAATATAAAATATTTTATATTTTATTCCCCAAATTATAGGATAATATTGGTTTGAATTAAAAATATATAAATGGTGGAAAAAATCCATTAAAAAAGGAATTAATCTTAAAATATTAATTTTTTTAAATAATTATAATCAACAGTAAAGAATAAATTGGTGTGAAATATGGATTCAAAAAAATTAGTTGATAATATATAATAAAATCATTAGAGTTTATGATTTATCAATCATTAAAAACAGTAGAAATAGAAGAGGGATTATGAACCAAGGATGATATTTGAGTAATAAAAACCCCATAAGACATTTGGTATTTTTGGATCATAATTCATTGTTTTTTCAATGTAGGGTATGATGCCTCATTATTATTGTAATAAAAGAACTAAAATATTTTTTTGGGTATAGGAATCCCATGACATAGTCCATAGGCCCAGTGGGCATTAAAGCCGCATGCAAGGCCCTGAAGGGGAATATTTTTTTTCTAAAGTCTATCTGGGGGAATAGTACTTCTAAAGTAATCTAACTTCTATAACATCATCTAGAGTACTATAGCTACTCTAGTCCCTAAAATAGGGTTGAATACCACTATAGTGTCATTGGTGCAACATCTCCACTCCTGTAACATTTCTACTATAGTACCTCTACAGTGTTGATACCTTACCGTCACCCAATAGGTTTTCATCCCCCATCCTTCATGTGAAAAATCATTATAATATTTAAAATAATGTCTTTTGAAAAATAAAATTAATTTAATCAGAGATCATTATTAAAATAATGTCTAGTATATAACCCATATAAATAATATATTTATGTATAACATTAAAACATGACTCAATGAAGGGATTTTGAGATGAAAAAAACTCTCCCATCTTAGGTGAAAATGAAAAATAAACACTATAAATAGAAGATAATGAAATTAAAAATCAAATACCGTGAATAAAATACAATTTTCTATATTTTATTTCAAATTTTAATTATAAACACCACTTAAATAAGTATTGGCTCATAAATACAAACTATGTCTCAATAAAGGGAAATTGTGATGAATTATATTTCTTTGTTCAAGATTCATTCCGCGAACACGCTTAAAATCATAAATAATAAAAATATATTGATTAGATATCTCCTTAATAACATTATTATTCTATATTTATTTTAATATAGACCATTTATAATCATAATCATTTTATATATTATATTGTTTTCATTTTTGTTTGCTTGAAAATTGAATCAATATTGACTTATATTGATAATCATAGTGATCAAAGATGATATTATAATAATAAAATTTAATCATAATATAATCATCCCAAAACCAAAAAAAAATATTTAATTTCTCATTAAATTATAATAATATTAGTGTTTATGTTCTCACAGTCTCCCTTGAAATAGTTTTATTGTATGCATTCAAGTAGTTGGTTAAAGAAACGCAAACTTCAAAACAATATAATGTTATGAATAAGATTGATATTAAAGGTGATTAATTTGACATAGTACCATTAGTAAAAACTCAAAATGATATTTTTTTATGTATTTTATTATTTTGAACCAGCTTTGATGATATTTAGATAGATGAATATAATCTAGATGAAGAACACACACACAAAAAATTTCTTCGTGGAGGCGGTAGTCCACACACAGATATGACTAATGTTCCCTAATTTATAGTTGTGGATGGAAACGAGTAAATCATATTATAACATTAATATAAAAAATTATCAGTATATTAATGAAATTAAAGTCATCAAATTATTATGGTTCTATGATATCAAGAATTGTAAGATGATAGATTAATACTTAAGGAGTTAATACTAACATTGGGGTCTTGATCATTACTTGGATGTCTCATTGAAATTTAAATGATAAGGATAAAGTTTAGTGACTAGGGTATAATTTTAATAGAATAGAGTTTGAGGGAGAGTAACATTTTCAATTTTAAAGGGGGACTTTGAATGTTAATTTTATCTTTGATAGGTGTAAGTTGTATGTCTTTATAATTGAAAACAAACACTTGTAAACACCTTTGTATTTCTCATTAATTCCATAGAAATATTCTAGAATAACATGATAAGAAATGGGAAAAAGTGTCGGGTGAACATGTATTGGTTGATAAAAGACTCAAAAATACAATTAATGTCATGATTTGCAAATGATTTTGGATTTACACTAGACTAAACTCAATTTACACATTCTACTTTTAATGTGATAATTAATTTTTAACCCTAATAATTAATATTGAAGATAAAATTTAAAACTGGCCATATTATAAAATTTGAATTATCAGATTTCAATTTTGGAAACTATTTTTTCAAATAATATTTTTATTTGTATGAAAACTTTATTTAAAAATATAAACACTTAAACATGAAAAATAAAATTTCAAATAAATGAAAATATTGGGATATTAAATTCCTATATATTAACAATTTATAATTACTACCGATTTTAAATACATTAATGGATTTATTATGAATTCGATAAACGGTTCTTATCTTCCAAGGAAATACAAAACCAATCCTCACCATGAAAATTGTTGATTTCAAGAGAATACCAACAAATGGTTTTTTATAATAATGTAACATTTTACTTTTGTTCTAAAAATGTTTTACATAAGTTGTATGTGTTAAAACAATACATTAAAATGAGTAATGTTATATATAAATTTAATATTTTTTTTCTTTAACAAGTTTTTTTCCAAATATTCTATGTTATGATTATATATTTTTAAAATCATGGAAATTATAATTTCCATAAATCCTGCATTATTCTACTAATAATTTATACTCAAATAAATAATAAAAAATCATAATAATTAAAATTTTATATTCCAAAATAAATGTCATGGTTTTTTTTATAAATTTAAATTTTGAAAATTTCCATATTTACCATTTTATATAATATGAAATATATAACGAACATTTCTATCATTCCAAAAAAATTGAAAATTATTGATTCTTTATATTATATCATATCAATTTAAAATTTGAGAAATGCCAATATATTAGTTAATATAATTAAATATATTTTATCATCATTTAATATTGGGTAATATAATTATTTTTTTAAACGTCTATTATTTTTAAAAATTATTTGATATATAAAAATTCATTTTAATATTAAATTATTATTTTTCATTATCCCCTAACAGTAAATTTTTTTCGTTGACTAATAATATTTTATTGACTAGAGGTTTTAATTGTTTATATTTTTTATAATATATATTAGATAATTTTATTTTAGTGTTTTTTATGGATCATGATATCAAAAACATTGTTTATTAGAGGAAAATGTACAATGACATCTTGATTCATTATAAGTCTCATCTTACATGATCGTGGAAGACCAATCCTGTAACGTCCTTCCACATGATCAACCAATATCCAGGTATTATTAAATGATGTTAATAATCTAAATATGATCTATGCATTATAGATATATTCATCTAGTACTGTGATCCATAATATATAATCGATATGCATTCTTATATACCTTACCTGGTACCACCTTCCATGCACTAATATCATTACCTTAGGTATATACTCATGTTTCCCATCTCTAAGGATATTAAAAACCATATATTTATCCCTATATCAAGTCACCCATGTAAATAAAATCTCATAAGAAATATAATATAAAAACATCATGTTAGTCAATCATAACACACAGCTCACTAATATCCTAATCCATATCTCAACATTACCGAGCTCTCCCACCCAACCAAAAAATTAGGCCTCACAAAGGCCACATATCATGGGGAAATATTTTTATTACCTTCTCAAACATCTCAATGTATATCATGATCTTATACACCCACTATATTATTCTTATATATTCATATCCATCATTATATACTTAGTCATACCCCCCCCCAAGCCTAGGGCACCAATCCTCTCTTAGAATCTATGTATTAGACTACCCCTCATGGACCGAGATCTCATATATGTGTGTTTTACAACATTATAGTATGAAAACATGTGTTTATTAAACAATTATCTAACATTTTGTTTTCTAAAATTCCTCTATGAAGCAATATTAAAAAATACAACATAGGTTATTGTTGACACTTTAACCAAACCTATCTACCTTGGTCCAAAAAAAGAATAAAGGAATCATGTTGCTATACTAAACCATTATGGGTCACTTAATATCACTTACCTAGAGGGAAATCATAGGAATCATCAAATAGAATCCCTATCTAAGATCCACATGACCTATCATTATGTAAAATATACTGTGGATTAGCAATGTATAAAACAAGAAACATGTTATACAGGAAAAAAGGATAGCTGTTTTTAATGAACCATTAATTAGTTGCAACCTCAATCATCAGGGATATAAATGACACTCACTCCCAAAAATGTTTTTTGAATCCTATGTTCCAAAAATAATGTATTTAAACAGGCCTCTTACTAATGGTCTAAGAGACAAAATAACTATCTCCAATAAACAAATCCTACTTTAATAAAAATAGTAATAATAATAGTGAAGAACAAGAATAAAAATCCCATATACTTTGTAACCTAGAAATCCCATATAAAAATGTGTTTGTGATGTACCAATATGAGGTCTTCCACAAGCTCAGAGATGTCCTTATTCCCTATATACCATACCTCATAGTCTCATATTATGCAACCAAGGGGAAGAGAAGCCCCACACAAAATCTCATATCATACAATAATGGAGAAAATTGGCCAAACCCAGTATATCATGATTGTATAAATAATTATATATAATTAAAAAACAAGAAATGTAACACACCCAGATGAACTCATTTATACAATCCATGGGACAATTAATAATCCGCCCTATAATTGTGAAAAATGCAATCAAGGAGATGTGAATATCAAACCATAATCTATTATAATGAATTCAAGGGTAAGAGTAGAACCACCCAAAATATAATATCATGTAATTAGGGGGAATATTTTCCCACCAAGAATTTTACACCTTTAAATTGGGGGAAGAGTTCCCCCATCGTACACATTATATCATACATTTAAGGAGAATATAATCCCCACATAAAATATCATATCATGAAATCTGGGGAAATAGAGTCCCCAAAAAAATCTCATATCCTAAAATCATGGGGAAGAGTAGCACCACACAAAATATCATATCATGAAATTGGGTGGAAGAGATGTCCCACCTAGAAACTCATATAATGAAGGAATGAGAAGCATGACCCCACATGGAATCCCATATAACATGCGATCAAAGGGAAGATTTTACACACATTGAATCTCATATAATAATTGTGGGAGAAGATTCCAACTATGTAACATTTCATTAATGGGAATAATCCCTACCATGCTATATCTCATAAATCATACACTCCTAAAGAATACCCTTTTCCCAAAACCATAATGCACCATACACAGAAAATGTAACATCCCAGGTAAATCAAGAATAATATATTTTCATATTTATTAATATTTGTGAATTAAATATTAATTTTATTTTAAAGGGGTTGCTATGTTCGATAGCATACTCGATATGCAGCAACATGTTTCTTTGAAATCTTACGTTACACACTAATAATATAATATTATTATATTAAATGGTAATTAACTCATAGCCATTGTATTATCGGTAATGAACAAAACTAACTAAAATATGATTATACATTATTGTTAAATGAATATATATTTATCTAATGAAAAGTTGGAGGATGAAAATGTGAATGAATCTAATTTTAAGCAAAATTTACAATAAAAGGTCGATTTATTGAATTTTAATGGTGATCCCTCTTTAAATATAGTTTTTTTTCACATTAATACATTCTAATTGACCAAATAAGATCCCTCTTTGGAATAGAGACATCAAAATTTACTTTGTGTAAGCTTTTGGGATTTTTCAGATAAAGTTCATTTTTAATAAATAATGAAAGTATTGTATTTTATTTCAAAAGTTCCCTTTAATCTAATCTATTTATATGGTTATATTACCTTTTTAATTGGTTTTAAAGTGTAATTAGAATATATTTTTACCACTTAATCCAATTTTTGTCAGAGGAATTAATTTCACTTTGAATTTGGATATAAACAAGTGACAATCTTTTGATAGTTATTGTTTCTTAAAAAATGCTATTTATTATAACAATGGGATTTAATTTTAAAATTTATTAATGAATTTTTTTTTTGTTTTGAATTTATCAAAATAAAAATAATTTTTCAATTCAGAATATAAAATATAGCTTAGTTTGAATTTTTGATATTTTTCCAGAAAACGTCAATTTTTGATGAATAGTGAAACCACTTAGTAGTAGTTAAAAAAACTGAATTTTTCATTTAAATAAAATTTTACTGCTTCTATGAATTGAATTTAAAAAATATGACATAAATGTTTTTTATAAATAATTAAAATATGGTTAAATAAGATGAAAATAATTTTTGGTGAATAGTAACTTTTTACTTTTATTTACTGCGGTTAAAGGTAAATAAGGTAATTCAAGGTAAAAAGAATGTTATAATAATTAAAAAATATCTTAACAATTGTCCATACCTTATTTGAAGAGTCATGGCCGACCATGGTCATCTTTTGGGTCACTTTTGGGACCCCATGGAGCCACTTATGAAAGAAAATGACACTTAAGATTAATTAATTTAATGTAAAGGCAAAAATGACATAAACAAATATCTTTTAGTAAAATAATTTTTATATGGTGTTATATAAGTAATATTTTTGCCTATAAATTTTTAACGGAAAGAAAAAAATAGTACCTACATCATGGTATTTTTTTTATAATTTTTAGACATTAAATTAATTAAATTATTTATGAATCAATAATGATGCAGTATTTACCTCATTAATAAATGATTTAAATAAATAAGATTTTAATGATTAAAATATTATCCAAAACATGTAAAATTCAGATTTGAAGATTTTATTTAGAATATTATTCATCGTATCTTCTACTTTAATGATTTTTGGACCTTTTGAAACAAAAAATAATTTTATAATAAAATAATGTTTTCACACGTTCCTAAAGAGCCCCTCCTATGCTTTATAAAAGGAGACCACTTCTAACCAATTAATCACACCTCTCAAGTATTTTGGAGCATCCAAATTCTACCCAATTAAGCTCCATACATCACTCTACTCCTCTTAGAATCATTACATTAGGCATAAGGCACTTCAAGAAGTCCTTTGGTTCAAACCAAAGGGAGTTACCCAAATTAAAGGTAACAGTTTCTCTTAAATTGTTTTCTTTTATTTTACTTCTCCAAACCCTAAACTCTTTTAATTACTTTATTTTGTAACAACACCAGTATCCTAAATATACTATTATGTTGTTATGAGAATAATTCAAACTACACT
This sequence comes from Viscum album, assembly GCA_963277665.1. Taxonomy (NCBI): domain Eukaryota; kingdom Viridiplantae; phylum Streptophyta; class Magnoliopsida; order Santalales; family Viscaceae; genus Viscum; species Viscum album. The sequence goes on from OY728158.1 coordinate 16,653,757, forward strand.
TATACACACCTTCATCTAATGGATGAAGAACATAATGTTTCTGTGGATGGTAATCTAACGCCTCACGAAATGATTATTGTTCGATTATCTCCTATCGCCTCTCATGGTGGCCATTATGATGGCACTATAATTATATAAGATATATATTATGTTTATGTTTTCTTTATGCTTCTGTAATTTCCACTTATAGCATTCCTTTATGGTTTCCATTATGGGTAAACATGACAATCTCATTAGAGGAAGTGCGGACTACCGACCCCTCAAAGTGATATGACTCGTCAATGCCATATGTGCGTACGTACGACTTACCGTCTCCATGAACGGTGTATTTCATTTCTTGCCTCAAAATGTTATGTACTATAATAAATGCATGTATATACTAGATATATATATGATATATAAATCATGAATATCATTATGGATATAATGGACTATTGACCACATGAACAACTTGTAATATAAGGTGTTCATTTTTGACTCAAGTACCAAATACCGAAAAAATGAATGTTAATAACTTAAATGATTATATAATGTTTATAACATGATAATAAGTAATATAAAAGGAATAATAAACTTGAAAAATGTTTATAATCAAGTATAAATTAACATTAGTATATTATTTAGGAGACTAAAGAACTATTGAGTCAAGTTAGACACGAGGACTTAAAGATGAATATTGTCAATGATGGGATCAAGGAAAAGTTATACTGTCTAAAATATGGAACTATACATGAATATTTTTTTCAAGAGTTTTTATTTTATAAATAAAATGGATAATGGGTATAATTATATACATGTAATATTCATGTTGTTATGTAAATGTAATGACCTAATTCTCTAAAACTCTAAACCTGAAAAGATCCTCAATGTGAATTATTCCTTTAATTCAATATTGAGTAATGTTTAATGCCGGGTCATTTTAGTTGGTACCAGAGGATGGTTTAGATAACATTAGGAGTTAGGGTATTGTTAAATTAATATCCATAAAGTAATTTATGATAATATTGAAATCATATAGCATTTATAGATTACCATGTTGCTTCTCCTAAGATATTTCTATATTTAGAATGGTTTCCCGTAGAGGAAACGTGGTAGCTATATTGGGATGACATCATGAGGAAGAAAACCTTCCAAATCAGAAACCTGAGATGGTTAGAATTGGAACTGAATAGTTTGTTATAGTGATGGTATAGTTGAATCAGGATATAAATGGTGGTGGTTTCCATGTATGAGATCATCCAGATGAACCACAGAAGAACATATCAGTAGTGGAGCATTTCAGGAGGCAACATCCCCCATCATTCAGAGGATCATCTGATCCGGTACTAATAAAAGAGTGGATTAAAGCACTGGAAAAGATTTTTGATGTCATGGGTTGTTCAGAACATCATAAGTTTAGTCTTGATGTTTACCGTTTTTAAGGTGAAGCTGATCTGTGGTGTTCGATGGTGAAAAATATCCGGGATAGTGAGGAGATTGATTATCTTGATTGGGATTAATTCAAAGGTATGTTTATTGGGAAATATTATCCTATGGTGGTTCATCTTTGGATGGAAAAAAATTCCTGGAATTGAGGTAAGAGGATGACTCAGTGGCTTATTATGAAGAAAAATTCACTCGACTGGGAAGGTATAATCCAAATTTCATACGAGATCTTGATAGTAAAATCATCCATTTTTTACTCAGGATTAAAGCCAATGTATCGAAGGGCTTTAGATTCTCTTGAGTTCAAAAGTAATGAATTTTTTTCGTTGTGTGGAGAATGTGGAAATGGAGTTTGTCGATGATCAGGTATTCTTTGAAAAATAACATAATAAGAGGTCGAGGTGGCAGGCCAAGGGAAGAACTATTCAAAAAAATCTGATGGAAAGAAACTTAAGTTTATAATTTGGGAAAATTGTGGTAAAAAGAATGCTCGGGAATGTCTTTTGAATACTTTTAAGTGCTACCAATGTGGTAAAATGGGATATAGGGCTCTTAATTTCACTGAAAAAGATCTGGGTAATAGTAAGACAAAATCTGATTTACAGTTAGTAAAATGTTTTAAGTGAAATAAAATGGGTCATTATGAAAACGAGTCTCCAAAAAGGAACTCAACCGAAAGAAAGAAGCAAAAATAAAAGAAGAAAGGGGTGGTGAAATCCTTTCCAACTACTTCAGTGGATGTTGGGCCATCAAATGAAGTAGTATCAGGTACACTATTTGTTTGTTCAGATTATTCCAATGTGTTGTTTGATTCAGGGTCTACACACGCTTTCATTTTTGAGAGGTTTTCGAGTAAATTGGGAATTCCATCTCAAGATATGAATACAAACCTATGGTAAAAATAGATGGAGTAAATTTAGAGACAAAAAAATCATAAGAACATTCATGTACTTGTGTGCATAAAGAATATACCAGCAAACCTTATTGTTTTGCCTCTAGTAGAGTTTTATGTTATTCTGGGTATGGATTGGCTTTCTTTTTATCATGATAAGATTGAATACAGAGCTAAAGAGGTTTCTTTTTAGAATGATTTTCAGTTTGTTTACAATAATGAACCCTTTCTTTTGATAACATATCAGGAAGCTGAGAAACTAGTAAATGATGGAAATGAATGTTACCTTGCACATATTGTTGAAAATAATGGAACTGTTTAGATTAATGATGTGCCAATGGTAAATGAGTACCCTGATGTTTTTCCTGATGAGTTGCCTATTATTATACCTGATCGGGAAGTTGAATTTACTGTTGACTTAGTTACTGATGCTAAGCCTATTTCAAAACCCCGTATCGAATGGATCAAATTGAACTTTTAGAGCCGAAGAAGCAATTAAAGGAGTTATTAGATAAAGGATTCATTCGACCTAGAACATCATCATGGGGTGCTATTGTTTTGTTTTTAAAAAGAAATATGGTTCAATGATACTTTTCATTGATTATAGAGAATTGAGGAACATCACTATTAAGAATAAGTATCTTTTTCCTCATATCAGTGATTTGTTTGATCAGCTCGAGGGAGCTCAGTATTTTTCGAAGATTGATTTGAGGTCGGGGTACCATCAGTTGAAAGTAAAGAAAGTAGACATTCCGAAGACCATGTTTTGTACTAGATATGGCCATTATGAATTTATAGTTATTCCATTTGGGTTTACCAATGCACGTGTTGTATTCAGGGATCTTATGAATAGAATATTCCATGAGTTCTTGGATAAGTTTGTGGTTGTGTTCATTGATGATATATTGGTTTATTATAAAAGTAAATAGGAGCATGAAAGTCATTTAAGGGTCATCTTTATAACCTTAAAATAAAAGAAACTTTATGGGAAATTCAGAAAGTGTGAGTTTTGGTAACAAAAAATTTCTTTCGTTTGCCACATTGTTTAAAAAAATGGAATAACTGTTGATCCTGATAAAACAAAAGTTGTTGAAGAATGGCCAAGTCCTATAAATATAACCTAGATTCATAGTTTTCTTGGTCTGGCAGGATATTACAGGAGGATTATTTAAAAGTTTTCACGGTTATCTAGTCTAATGACTAAGTTAAATAGAAAAGGTGTTAAGTTCATATGGACAAAAGAATGTGATGATTGTTTTCAGGAATTGAAAATGAGATTGGCGAATGCTCCAGTTTTGGCACTGCCATCTAGAAATGGTGAGTTTGTTATCTATAGTGATGCTTCGTTGAATGGAAATGGTTGTTTCCTAATGCATAGTGATCAGGTAATTGTTTATGCTTCATGTCAGTTGAAAACTCATGAGTTAAATTAGGCTACACATGATTTGGAATTAGAAACTATTGTTTTTTCATTGAAAATTTGGAGGCATCATTTTTATGGAGTAAAATGTGAAATATATACTGACCACAAAAGTATAAAGTATATATTCACTACAAAATAATTGAACATGAGACAGATGAGATGGCTAGAATTAATCAAGGATTATGATTGCATGATCCTTTACAATTCGGGAAAAGAAAATAAAGATGTTGATTCTTTGATTCGAAAAAGTAATGCTTCATTAACCATGTTATGTTTAGAACAAGATCCTTTGGATTTTGATTTGATCAAATTTGGAATAGAAGTTGTTGGTGTAGGAAAATATTCTATTTTGTTTCAGGCATTAGTGAAATCATCTCTATCAGACAGAATAAAGCATGCACAAAAACAAGATAGTGAGTTGCAGAAAAAGGTAGAGTTGGTTCAGAAGGGTATGTTGTCTGATTTTAACGTGATAATGATTGTGTATTGAGGTTTGGGAAGAGATTATGTGTGCCTTGTGATTCACAGTTGAAGAATGGGTTGTTATGTGAAGCTTATAGTTCTATGTTTTCAGTTCATCCTGGTAGTACTAAGATGTACAGAGATCTTCAGGAGTGTTACTGGTGGGATTGAATGAAAAGAGATATTGCTGATTTTACTTTGAAGTGTTTGACTTGTCAGTAGGTTAAAGAAGAGTGACATTTACCGAAAGGAATGCTTCAGCCTTTACTAGTTCCAGAGTGGAAATGGGAAAAAATATCAATGGACTTTGTTGTGGGATTACCAAAGACATCTCGAGGTAATAATGCAATCTGGGTTATTGTTGATCGATTGACAAAATCTGTTCATTTCCTTCCTATTCGAGATATATTGTCATTAGATCAACTTTCTCAATTATATGTTAAAGATATAATCAGGTTTCATGGAGTTCCTCTCTCCATTGTATCTGATTGTGATCCTAGGTTTACTTCTAACTTTCGGAAAGGCCTTCAGAAGCCATTAGGTACTGAATTAAATTTTTAGTACAACTTTTCATCCCCAATCAGATGGGAAGTCAGAACGAACAATTCAGAACATGGAGGATATGCTACGTGCTTGTTCACTAGATTATCAGGGAAGTTTGGACCAACATCTTACTTTGGTTTAATTTTCATATAATAACAGTTTTTATTCCAGTATACAGATTGCTCTATTTGAGTCATTATATGGAATGCGATGTCGAACTCCAGATTTTTGAAATGAAGTAGGTGAATGGATTCTGATGGGACAATAATTGGTAGAAGATATGGCAGATAAATTTTAGTTGATTCAGAAGCACATGAGAACAGATCAGAGAAGAAAAAAAGTTTTGTAGATAACTGGATGAAGGATCTTTCTTTTGAGGTAGTTGATCATGTCTTTGTCAAATTTTCTCTATGGAAAAGTGTGATGAGTTTTGGTAAAAAGGGAAAGGTGAGTCCGAGGTTCATTGGACCTTATGAAATTCTGGAGAAAGTTGGATCAGTTTCGTACATAGTGGATTTACCTCAAAGTTTCTCCCAAGTGAACAATGTTTTTCATGTTTCGATGTTGAGAATGTATATGCCAGATCCATCTCATTTTTGAGCCCAGTGGTAGTTCAGTTGGAAAATAATCTATCTTATGAAGAACAACCAGTTTAGATTATTTACTGTAGGGAGACACTGTTGTGGAATAAGGTAATTCACTAGGTAATGGTTTTGTGAAATAACCATATTATTGAAGAGGCAACGTGGGAATCTGAAAATGCTATGAGGGATAAATACCCCCATTTATTCTGATAAGTGAATAAAAATTGCGAGGACACAATTTCCAAAAGGGGTGAAGGTTGTAACATCCCAGGTAAATAAAGAATAAGAGATTATCATATTTTTTAATATTTTTGAATTAAATATTATTTTTACTTTTAATGGGTTGCTATGTTTAATAGCGTACCCGATACGCAACAATGAGTTTCTTTGAAATCTTACGTTGCACACTAATAATATAATATTATTATTTTAAATGGTAGTTATCTCCAAGCCGTTGTATTGATGGGAATGAACAAAACTAACTACAATATAATTATACATGATTGTTAAATTTATTTACATTTATCAAATAAAAATTTAGAGGCTTAAAATGTGAATGAATCCAATTTTAAGCATAATTTACATTAAAAGGTCGATTTACAACCTTTTAATCACAAATCGTATTTAAATATAGTTTTGGTCACTTTAATACATTCTAATTTACCTAAAAAGATCCTTCTTTAGAATGGGGGTGTCAAAATTTATTTTGTGTAAATTTTTGGGATTTTTCCGATAAAGTTCATTTTTAATGAATAATGAAAATATTGCATTTTATTTCAAAAGTGCCTTTTAATATAATGTATTTATATGGTTATATTATCTTTTTAATTGGTTTTACAGTTTAATTTGAATATATTTTTACCATTTAATCCAATTTTGGTCCTTGTGATTAATTTCACTTTGAAATTGGACATAAATAAGTGTCAATATTTTGATAGTTATTGTTTCATAAAATCACGCTATTTGTTTTAACAACGGGAATTAATTTTAAAATTAATTAATGAAACTTTTATATTTTTAATTTGGAAAAATAAAAATTAATTTTTAATTTGGAATATCAAATATATCTTAGGCTGGATTTTTGGTATTTTTCTGAAAAAACACCAATTTTTTATGAATAGTGAAACCACTTAGTAGTTGTTAAAAAAACTGACTTTTTCATTTAAATGAAATTTTACCACTTCTGTGAATTTAATTTTGAAAATCTGATATACAAGGTTGTTATGATGAAGTAAAACGTGGTTCAATAATATTAAAGTAATTTTTGGTGAATAGTAACTTTTGACTTTTATTTACCGCGATTAAAGGTAAATAAGGTAAATCAAGGTAAAAATAATATTATAAAAATTTAAAATTATATCAACACTTGTAAAAAACTTATTGGATGAGTAATGGCTGACCAGGGGAATTTTTGGTCGCTTTTGGAACCCCATGGAGCCACTTATGAAAGATAATGACACTTTAGATTAACTAATCTAATGTTAAGGCAAAAATGACAAAAACTAAAATCTTTTAGTAATTTATTTTTATATGGATTTATATAAGTAATATTTTTTCCTATAAATATTCATTGGTAAGATAAAACGATTTCTTAAATAATAGTATTTTTTTATAATTTTTAGACATTAAATTAATTAATTTATTTATGACATAATAATGATGTTGTATTTACCTCATTAATAAAAGATTTTGAAAAATAATATTTTAATGATTAAAATAACATCCAAAACATGTCCAATTATAATTGGATGATTTTATTTAGAATATGATCCATATTATCTTCAACAATTATGATTTTTGGACTTTTTAAAACTGAAGATATGTTTATAATAAAATAATGTTTTCACACTTTCCTAAAGAGCCCCTCCTCTCCCTTATAAAAGGAGACCACTTCTAACCAATTCCTCACACCTCTAAAGCCTTTTGGCTCATCCAAAATATGACCAATTAAGTTCCCTAAATACCTCTCCTCCTCTTAGAATCCTTTCCTTATGCATAAGGAACTTCAAAACGTCCTTTGGTTCAAACGAAAGGGTGTTACCCAAATTAAAGTAACAATTTCTCTTAAATTATTTTCTTTTATTTTACTTCTCCAACCCCTAAACTCTTTTTATTCCAGTCTTTAGTAACAACACCAGTATCCTCAATATACTAGGATGTTGTTATGATAAGGATTAAAACTACACTTACATACACCTCCATCTAATGTATGAAGAACATAATGTTTCTGTGGATGGAAAACTAACGCCTCACGAAACGATGATTGTTCGATTATCTTCTACTGCCTCTCATGGTGGCCATTATGATGGAACTGTATTTATATATAATATATATTATGTTTATGTTTTCTTTATTCTTCTATAATTTCCATTTATATCATGCCTTTATGGTTTCCATTATGGGTAAATGCGATAATCTCATTAGAGGAAGTGCGGACTATTGCCCCCTTAAAGTGATATTACTCGTTAATGCCATATGTGGTACATATAAAGGATGAAGTTAATGATATTATATATGATATGATATATGAAATTATAATATACCTATGTATGATTATGTTTTAATTCCATTAAAATAAGAAATAGAAATGAAAGTCACGTTCATGCGTACGTACGGCTTACCGTCTCTATGAACGGTGCATTTCATTTTTTACCTCCAAATGTTATGTACTATTATTAATACATGTATATACTGGATATATCTGATATATATGATATATAAATCATGAATATCATACTAGATATAATGGACTATTTACCACATGGACCACTTATAATATACACTGTTCATTTTTGACTCAAGTACCGAATATCGACAAAATTAACTCCATTAACTTAAATGATTACATAATGTTTATAACATGGTAATAAGTGATATAAAAGGAATAATAAACTTGAAAAAATTTCATAATAAAGAAGGAATTAACTTTAGATTATTATTCAAGAGATCAGAGAATGATCGAGTCAACTCGGACACGAGGATTTGAAGATGAATAAGGTTAAGGATTGGATCAAGGAAAAGTCATGCTATCTAAAACATGGAACTAGACATGACTCTTTTTTTTCAAGAGTTTTAATTTTATGACAAAAATGGATACTGGGTAGAATTCTCTACATGTTATATTCGTGTTGTTATGTAAATGTAATGAGCTAATTCTCTAAAACTCTAAACTTGAAAAGATCCTCAATGTGAATTATTCATTTAATTCAATATTTTGTAATGTTTAAGGTCATGTCCTTATAAAAAATTGTATCATATATTTCCCATAATATCATCATCCTATCACTAGGTTGATGGTCACTCAGGCCAAGCCTGATATCATAAGGCAAACATCAATTCATACCTAGATACATAGGATAGTCTCTTTAGGACCATCATTGTCACACATGTACTTCATGATGAACCGATCAAAATTTTCATCTCATTAACATGAGTATCCACTAGTTCCTATAGATGTTATTGGTCTCTACTCACTATATTAAAGCTAAATCTAACCCCCATGGTGTCCTCTTATCTTATAAATTCTTTCTAATCCTATACTCAAGGTTCCAAAACATATCCCCATCACAACATTTTCCAACTCACTTGGTCCATCCCAATCAATGCCCTACTAAACGTATTATCATCCCTTACAAGAGTTTCAAGATGGTACCCATGACACACACATGGGTATCATCCCACATATCTCTAAGATATATCTAAATCTTTGAAACATGTAAAATATTATATTTCTAACTATATATGTTTTTAAAAGGTCTTATCATGTTCACAGGCCTCACTAGAAGTCTAATTCACCATCAACAAGGTGTTTCTCACTGTCCCAGAGATGTAAAACTATCTCACCCATCACTATAAGGTCTAATATTATATTTCTAATTGAAAATGCACTAGAATCTATACCGAGTCTCTAAAAATATCATCTTTTGTCTAAACCATTAATTATGCTACTCAAAATATAATTAATAAATCTAATTACGAGACATAGTAACTGGGAGAATCATTTTTCTAACATTTATAGTTCCCCTACCTTGAATCCAAGAGCCTCATAAACATCCCTTCATTAGGACTATTAGTTTTTTCATTTTCAATGATTTATACACCACAAATTCATTACACTTCTTATTTTTTTTCATTATCATCACCTTGGACATCAGTGGACAAGGGATCAAGGTAGTGTTCAGGGATCAATCGCATCCCATGATTTTTTTTATTTAATATATGTTTTATTTAATAATTTTTTATTTTAAATGTATTGTTAATCACTCTTATGTTTTGATATGATATATGGAATGAAACATATAAGATTTAAAAACATAAAGTGATGATTTGGGACCACCTTCCTGATTCAATGATATCATCTTTTATGAGAATCTTGGATATGATTTCCTATGCTACTCTAAAGACTCAAATCATATCAAGGTCTCTTATATCAATCCACACCATAAAAAATTAATTATATAAAATTATATTAGATATTAAATTTAACAAAAATAGAAATAATAATCTAAAAAAACATTAGACCATATAACCACACCAAAACCATGACCAACCAAACTTGGAAGGTCTCTGACAAAAACCTAGAAAAATTAATATCATATGACACTTGATAATATGACAATTTTATCCAATTTGAAAAAAAGTCATAAATAAATTAGTATAGTATGTTTCCTCAATCAGAAAAATGATAGATGATGTGTCATCATCCTTATGAGATATTCCTTATACATATAAAACAAAATACCCACCAAAACTAGATGATCCCACTATGGATTTTTGGAATTATCAATGATTCCCCAACATAGAGACATCCAAACTAGTGATCATAGTGAGAAATAATAATAATGGATCTCAAAATGAGATTAATTCCTATAATTTCCATGGAAACCACTGTAAACACCACAATTTAAGGGGAATCAAAGGAGAAGAAGGGGAGGGATTCTTATATGGTTCAACTACATGAGAGGGAAGGAATTATTGGTGAAAATATAAAATTCATAGGGGAAAATGTTCATTTTTTCAATTTAATGAAAATATAGGAAGCCGTATAGTTTTAAAAACCATGAATCCACCATGAGACTCTAACTCCATTGAACCACACCCCCTCACATGGATTGTACATACAATTTACCAAATAGTTTTCAAACCATACAATAATCCCAATGGTATTTCAACACTGTGAACTATTTCATGAAACAATCCTTTATCACTATGCACAATCCATGTACCTGAACCCATCCTATAAATTCACTTTCATGGTTTTCTATGGTCATAAAAAATTATTTCCCTAACCATAAAATGACAATTAATGGTGTTAAAACCCTTACAAAATTCCAAACCACATCCCAATGTTCCAAAAATTCTATTGGGAACCTGATTCCTCTCATAAGCCTTCAAATATTTTCAAAAAAAATATTCTCAAGATACTAAAACTATAATAATTATGATATGAATCATAGTTCTTATAATTACCCTTGATGTGTAAAAAGAAAATTTAAATTAAATTTAAATTTTAAAACCCATAAAGTGGTGGATCGTTGCAGCTTCCATGAGAGACTTTAGTTTATATCACTACATGTTAAAACACTATCAATATGTAATATATTTTTGTTTTGAGAATATTTAAAAGTAAAATATGATTTATATATTTAAATAAATAATCTAATTCATCTGATTTTGAATCATTTTCATACAACTATTTGACTGTGAAGCTTATGTCACATGGCATTGATTTTATTTTATAAAATTGAGTTTCTTTTATACATAATTAATTACATTTTGAGTAAATTTACCCCTAATATATCACACATATATTTTCATTGAGTGGAATTTATCTAACTATTTCTATTGAATATTTTATGTAATACATCAACTATTCAAATTAGTTGCAAATATCTATCCATTATTCAGCACAAAAAAATCATTATTTTCATCACATGGTACTAATAATGAAAAATAGTTAAATTCATAAAAATATTATTCACCTTAAATATCTTGTGGATTTCTCATTCCCTTTATATATTCATAAATAAATTTTAAATTAATAATTTTATAACCCATGTATTTGATAATATTTGAATCTTCTCAGGATCACTTCCTCATAACGTCAGGCATCTCATAATACATTCTTCTCTACAAATTTTGATGAAAAAATCATAAAGATTATCTACATAAATAACTAAACACCATGTTTGATTCATTGAATATTTGGGCTCCAACCTCTTCATTCAACATCTAATATATGATTCTGGATTTTCCATTATATATACCCTATATCATAAAATCATGTGTAATGATTCATAATCTTACATGTGATGCTTGAAATTTATTGAATTTAAATATAGTATAATGAGACCATGTGTCCAAGATACTAAACATAATTGAAATAAAAGTCTACACAATATAAATATAAAAGAAAAATTCATTTTGAAAAAACACTCAACAAAAATCAACATGATACATTAAAATAATGAATATACTCAAAGAAATTATGCTAAATAGAGTGATACGATATCAAATTTAAATAAATTTACATTAATTATAAAAAACCGAAAATTTTGATTATTGACATATAAAAATACAAAATAAATGTATGGGTGTAATGATGTGTGATTATAACTATATCAACAGGCACAATTTGGTAAATTTATAAAATTCTATTTTGAGGTTTAATTGAATACAAATATAAGTAACAATTTCTTGGTAATATTTGAAATTTTTTGAAGGAGAAAGAAAAGTAGATTATTTGAATTAATTAAGAAATAATGAAATGTAATGTTATTAATCCATTTCCCCTATTTTATAACATAAATAACATTTCATTTTATTAAAAATTTCCTTAAATGAATTATTTAATTAATTTTTCAATGAGGCGGTAATTCAGTTCTATTAACAAATCATACTGAATAATTAAATGAAAATTTAATTTTTTTTTAAAAAAAATTGGGATAATTAGTGAAGTAGTTTCTCATGAAATTAATATATTAATTAATTTTTGACTAGTAAAATAGAAAAAATAGGAAAATAAAATTTAGGAATATTGTTTTTAAAGAATTAGTGTATCGAAAACATTGTAGGAAGTATTCAAAAGGTAAGAGAGGTGGAAAAGAGGGAATTTGAGAGAGACAAAAAAGAGATACTTGTGTGAAAAAAATAAAGTAACATGATTAATCCAATTAAATATATTTAAATTATAATTTACGAGGTACAATTTCAAAAAAATATCTTAAAATAATAAAGAAAAAAATAAATATATAAATATATCAGAAAATTATTCTAAAAATTGATTTAAAAGAATATTTATTTCTAAATATGATATTTTCATGCATACTTTTAGGATCATACTTTAGATTAGAATATAAATATTTATTATTTTTTTATTTTATTTTATTAAAAATTCTAAAATCATATCCATATAATTGTGAAAGGTGAACTATAAGAGTTTTAATATGAGTTTATTTATTAATTATTCATCAAAATATACTATGTTATCTTGGGTGTAAATATAAAAAATTTTACATAGTCACCAGGATGCTTGTTTAATTGTTATGATATCTTTGTAATGGGTTCTTATTTATGTATTTAGTATTATAATATACTATAGATATCAGTAAAATTCATGTGACATGGATAATATTGGGCATGCAATGATGTTATCATCCACATTGGGGGTAAACCCTATTAAATCATCAGTGTTATTATTTTTATTTTTATTTTTTTTCATACTGTTGAGTGATTGATATTAAGATAAGTTGTGATAAAATAAAATATTATCTTATATAATAATTTTTTAATAAATACACATATAATGGGGGAAAAAGAAGACAACAATCCACCTTCTTAGTATAAACTAAATTTTATCCACATCAATTTTTATTTGAGAAATAATTAGTTCCCTCTATGAAATATCAAAAATAGTATAGGTCTATAAGTTGATTAATATAATTAATTATGTTTTATTGATTTATAAATCATTTAATCATAATTATTTAATAATTTTATATCCATTTTATATATCAAAACCACAAACTATTTATATAAAAATTTCCCTTTTATATTTACCACTAAAAAATGAAAATAAAATTTTAGAATTTATCTCTATATTTTTTATCACCTTTTCATTAGGAATTATTATTGAAGATATATTTTATTATTTTTTGGAATTATCCAAAAAGTGGATTGATAATGGATATATTTATGGGATATTATTGTTTTTCCATGTCACCTGTACTCTGAAATACACCTTCCTGATCCTCATGTGTGGAACAAGGACAAAAAATTCTAAAATATGCTGACATGATAATTAATTATTCCATAACTAAAAAGATAATGAAAATTATCTTATATATAGGGACTACTATTACCTGATCTCTATTGAATTTTAGAAGTAAATAAAATATAAAAACACACAAAGAATTAAAATAAGGAATTATGTGGTTCAATCTTAACCCCACACGATAGGAGAACTCTGCCATATTTTAACTGAATAGAATAATAATATACAATCACATCTCCTATTATAAGTGACCCACACAAAATTCATATATTAGTATCCATTTTTTCAATGTTCTACCACCTTCCAATCATCATAAGGATCCCACTATTGTCCATGTCCACCTTTTGTAACCCATAGTTTACACCATCTTAACTTGTATCCTTTAGCTAATAATTATCCCTCGTAGTTCACTCCCATCATGTGTGAATCATCATTTTCCAAAAAAAATCGAAAATGGTCTTCTAAATGAAGTAAAAAATCATAGGTATTCCCTAATAGCATACCACCTTATGGAAACAACCTGAGTTTCAAAATTTCCTCTTCCAAACACAATGAAACAGAATACAAAAGGAGTCATCACACTTTATAACAATTATTTTATCCAAAAAAGAAAGTGTATTTATATTTATATTTTTTTATTTGATAATTTTGAAACATACATATTTATATCTAATTTTTCAAAAATTATAACAATTTTTTTCATTGTAGTATTTTTGAAAATCCCATTCTTAGTTGAAAACATTTATCTAGAAACAAGTAAAAATATTTCTATAGTTTATGGAGTGTGATATAAAATGGGAATGAATAATAAGAAATAAAGGAATAAGTCAATACAATCTAGTGTATTAAATAAATAAAATCAAAATTTTATTTTCCAATCTTGAATTTGATATGAAAAATGAATTTTTATTTGATGAAAAATATCACCATAATAATCAATAGTGTAAAAGTTTTGTCTAAAATTAAATATCTTTACATGTGTTTTGATTTTTATGTAAATTGAAAAATATATTTTCACATACCTAGTAAAGAAAACTATTTTATTGACCTTAAAGAATGGAAGGTAATAGTCAGGAATTGATTGAATAATAAGATATAGGATATGAAGTTGAATAAACATTTCATATGTAATAAAAAATACAAGAACCATTTTAGAATGATTTTTGAGATAACTAAATTTTGAATGGAGTTACATGACAGATAATATTGACTAATAATAATGTAATAGATTCAATTCCAAAATAAACTAACATAAGTTAATTTTTTTTAGAATTTGTAAAAAATATAACATATTAAAAATTATTTGTTATTAAAAATAGATGAAGTAAGTAAAACCTTATATAAAGAGATACTAAAATGAAAAAAAATTAATTTATGAAGTAAATTAATTTATCGAGTATAGTAGAGATTAAAAAAATAAAATTATATTTCATAAACATGACATTAAAAATATGAAATATAAAAAATTAATAAAAACCATAGGATGAATGAATAATATTTGAGTAAAGCATGCTATTAATATTAAAAATACATTATGAAAATAACAATTTAATTTTTAAAATGATATCATTAATGAAACAAATAAAATTTTACAAAAACACATATTTATTTGACTTTGATGTTGAGGAGGAAAAATAAATCACTAAAATAAATGGTTTAAATTTCATTGTAGTTGAATAGGTTGAGATATATAAAAATATCATCAAAAAATGAATTCAATGAGTAATATATATGTTATAAGGATGTAAAAAGACTAAAGAATAAAAAATTATTTTTTAATCATCAATGGGTTATAATAATTATTCAAAAGTTGTATAAAATGGATTAAATATAATTTCATTAAATTTATAGAAAAAAAGGATATTTTTCAATAGTTTTATTAAAATATTGTGCCAAGTAAGAGTTAAAGATGTATCCATATAATATAAAAAAGATAATTAAAACTGAAACATTATGATATTTCTACAATTAAGAGAAAATTTTAAAATTTTAATGAAATAGGATGTGTATATTATAAAAAATACCTTATTAAAAGAAGAAAATGAGAATTGGAATATCTAGATATGAAATCACTGGAGTTAAAGAAAAAAATTTCTTTTATGAAATGAAGTGATACAAAAATTGGTAAACTAAAAAAAGAACTAAAGGACAAGTGATGGGGGATTGAGATGAAAATATAAAAATATGTTATTTCACATTATTATACCAAATAGGTTTGTTATTATGGAATCTAAAAATGATATCAATCCATTTATATAAAATTAGGATCAGTGATAAAATATGTAATTTTAGAACTCACCTTATAAGTGAATATTATTTTATGGAAAGAATGGAAAATATATGAAGATAAACTATAGGATTTATGGTGTTAAGAATAATTCATCAATGATAAAAGTAATCAGAAATTTTTCCAATTTTTTTCATATAAAGGGTAGAATAAATACACATGTTTCTGAATATTAAATCAACTAAAAGAGTGAAGAACAAAGTTCGAACCTTAAGAATATATTATCATTATGATAATTGAAAAAATCATGAAAATTATTCCAAAAACTTTACCCAATATAACATTATTAAAATAAATGTAAAATAGAAGAATAAATTTTTTTTAGGGAATGAAGTATGTAATAAACTGGCCCAAATTACCCTGAACTCAAGCTATTCAACCACGCAACATAGGTACATTCACCCCCATTATTACAATACTTTGATAAGTGTAAATGGATTATAATCTATTGTCAGAAAATTAATTCCACTAAATAAAAGAAATAAAAATTTATATTTAATTTAATATATAAAAAACCAATTGTATCATCACATGGAGCATTTAGATGATTTCATCACCTTAGGTCCTGTTCATTATTTTTTTATTTTTGAATTGAAATTTTATTCTTTATAATGAATCATTATTTTACATTTATGTTTGATGAAATTACTCATGTACATTGTAATTATTTTTTTCTATGTCACCCATGTGGTTTATAGGTTTTTGTTTTATTTATATATATTAAATAAAATATGTCTTTTAAATTAGTGGTATCCAAGGGAAACATTTTCTCCATGATATATTATCATCAATATACATTTACTGGAATCCCATACTGATTAGGAAGATCACACGAGAGGTGTGGGGTGGGCCATCTCAAATTTTTGGTAATTTGATCCAATTCAATGACAATGGTATTAAACAAGGATTTTTTTAATATTCTAGAAATAATAGAAAGAATATAGGTGTGTTTGAAATGATAGTTATAGTATAAAACCTATTTATAAAACATGTTTACTTATAATAATTAGGTTCCAAGTTTATAAGTGAGTGAGAAAGTGTCAGGTGACCTTTTTAAGGTCTCATGTTCTTTTACTGTTCCTTTTTACCACTATAATATATCTTACAACTGTGGTAAAGGAAGTGAATTTGATATCTTGTGCATTATATATGAATATAAGGATCATTTTTAAAGTGTGTGAGTGATATTTATTGTATGCTATTTTAATTTATTTTTTCCTTCTTAAGTTATTAATGATATTATAATTTTTTATAATTATCATTGGGGTTTTGTAAAATGATATATGATACCGAAAAACTAAAAATTTACTGAAAACCCACATAAATTATGTTAAAAAGGTTTTTATAGTGGTCACTTAATTGTTTTGGGATTTTTGGTAAATTTTAAAAGAATTGTGTCTTTTTTAAAGACGTATCATTTATATTATTTATTAATTTGGATGTCAATATAGATTTTATATAAATTTTAAAGAATTTTTTTTTCAATTAAAAAAATATTTATTGTATCTGAATGGTATAATTTTAATTTAAAGGGACTTTATGTGAGTACTCAAATCCCCTTTTTGAAATTTTCAATTGTTACTTTTTGGGTAAGTGGGAACCTCAAAAAAACTAGATACAATTTTAAACATCACCTAAATAAAGATTTAAATAAAAACCCTATCCCAAAATCTAGATTTAAATTTCAAAATTCCAATTCATATAGGAATCCCCCAAAAAATGCGTGCAGTGAGCATCCTGAGAAACCCCATTGAGAACAGCCATCACCACCTCGTCATCCATCATCACAGCACCATCACCCCAGTTGTGTCATCAAATCACCATATTCATCGTCCTCATCGACCTCTTTACCAATGACCACCAAATGCTCACCGTCACCACCATCTCAGAGAGCCTCTCTCATTTTTCCACCATCATAGTTGTTCAATCCCACAACAGAATATCGAATCCCCCCAATAGAATTATATCGTCGTCACCCATCACTAGACCACATACCATCTATAGAACACCTATAAACATGACCACCGAAATGATCATCGATTCACCATGCCTAGACCAAAAACTCGAAATAGACACAGATGACAATGGACATCAACAAACTATCGAAAGTCATGAAACATAACCCCACACTATATCTTACACTGAAAACCACCACTATAAACCATAACCTAAACATGAAAGTAGAAATTTGGACCAAAAAATGGGAAGTGGTTAAAACCATGGGAGGAATAACCAACTCTAGAGTTCTAGAAAGTCTTTCGTTCGCTAATCTGCATGCCCAAAACCTAAGAGAATCTTGAGTTCCAAAACCAACCTAGAGAGAAGATTATCAATGTAAGATCAGAGCGTAGATATGAAAACAAGATAAAATCAAGATGGTAACACAAATAATTGGATACAAGTGATAAATAATGAAAGTCGCCTCTAGGAGAAAAAAGAAAGCGAAACAAAACCAGAATGGGAGGTGGAATGAAACCCTAGGAAGTACGAGAAACCCCTGTAGAACCTTAAACAATGTCGTCCAAAAAACCACTCTCCCAAAACATTAGCATATCCTTGGCTCCAAATCTGACCTATATAGTATCTAAGGAATACAAGATCAAAGTGCAGAGAGGTGGACGAGGAGAAGACTAGAGCACTAGTACGTAGGGGGAGAGGACGGACAGAGATAAACAAAATATCGAGCGAGAACGTTTCTCTAGAGAATGAGAGCACCCAATAGACTGAGGCTCCATCCCCTACCCAAACAAAAAAATATTATTGGTATATTTATTTTTAGCTCCAGTTAGTATATTACTGATAATTTATGTTTTAGTTTAGTTACACTTAAATTAAATTATTTTAAATAATAGATTAATATTTATTGAGTGTCAATTAATGTAAAGAATATAATGATATCATTTAAAAAAAATTATAAACAAATGAGTAATATTTATAATATGATATATTTTTTTAGTTGAGTTAATAAATTATTTTAACAATATATTAAAATCAAAATACTAATTTTTTCACATTCAATTCTCCAGGAGACATATTTTTCTATATCGATGTTATTATTCATCAAAATATTTCAATTTATTATTGAAAGAAAATATCATGATGAATTATATTTTTTAGAGGATGATAGTTTTGGATATGTGATTCTATGTTTTCATTGTTTAAATTGTGTAGTTAATGTGTTTTGATTTTTAAAAATTCATTTTTTATTTAAAGGATTCTTAAAAGTTCCTTAAAAATTATATGTTTAATATTTTTCTTCTTCTGATTTGTATTTTCATGTTTAATTTGGATAAAATTTAATTTATAATTTATTATGGACATATAATAGAATTTTTATTTACATATTTAGTAGAAATATTTTTTGAAAATGAAACTACATATAAAACACCAATTTAGATTATATTTTTGTAGATGGAAAGTTACAATTAATTTCATATAAATATATATTAAATTTTATTTATGTATCTTAAAAATGGATTTTAAAAATATTTTATGGGTTAATTAAAAATTATGAAATTAATTATTATATTGTATATTATGTACTACATGTTTGATTATTTTTGGAAATATCTAGGAAAAAATTATTTAAGTGTTATTTTAGAAATGTGTACCATTTTAAAGAACATGGTAAATATAATTATAATTAATAATTCGGAAGGATGTTGGGACTATTTAAAAAAATATAATTTTTTTTAAAAGTGATGTGTGTCCATTATTAATTTATTTATGGAATATTGTAATTTTTTTAAAATTGTTAATAATTTGTTTATAATAGAAAATTTTTCATATAGGATAAATTTATTTTATGTATATGTTTGTTAAATAAAAAAATATGGAATCTGTTTTTTGAAACTATTTTAGACATGTATGATATTATTAATATAGTTTTACAAATGAAATTTCAATAAACATGATTTGAAAATATACTTTATTGACTTTTATCATGATTTTTTTTGTTTTCTTTTGAGTTTTTTGTTAAGAAAATGTTTTTATTGGTATTTTATGTTTTTATATGGTTAATATATGATGTTTTTAGAAGTTTTTTTCAAATAATTTAATTTGATTTAAATATTGTAGTTTGGGATCAATTTTGTTCAAAAATGATTTTTATTTATTTATATCATTATTTATTTTTTATTAAAAGGAATGGTTTTGAAAATTAAAATATTTCGAATTTGTTGTTAGATAAAACAATTCCATGGGGTTGATTTAAATCAAAAAAATATCTAGCACAAATGAATTATTCATTGAAATATGTTTTTTTAAAATTTATTTCTAAATATATTTAGTAAATTTAATTTTTTTCAGGGAATTTTTCGTTCTGTTTTTGATTTCAATGATGGTGTATAAATTATTTATTTTCTTGAGGTTATATTGTCTATAATAATTCATTATAAATTATTTTAATGGATTTGGATTTAGAATTTTATGGATTCTTTTGGTAGGATTATATTTTTATTTGGTCTTGAATCATTATAGATATATGAGTTTGATATGAGTTTGTATAAGTGATTTGATTTATGTTTTTATTAAAGGATTCGGTCACTTCAGTGGATGTTTATGGTGATGGAATAAAAAAAGTGGATCATTGGGTTTAATTATATTAATGATTTTAATTTGTATTATATTGTGAAAATGTAATATACTTACCTAAACCATCCTAGCTCGTTACATTTGGTGACTCATTTGTAGATGTTTAAAGGTTAGTTTTTAAGGAAATATGTTGGAGGTTGGGTTGAGATTTCCGCTAGAAGAGGGGCCATAATGGTGTGGATGTGTTCATTTTTTTCATAGAAGTTTGAGTTGAATTGTAGCGACCTAAGACTTTTTCACATAATGTTACCTGATTTTTAATGTCTATATCTATTAAATACTAACCAAGGATAAAAAATATTGTTATTTCTAGAAGCATAGTTACATAATTAAATATCATGATACTAAATTGAACCTATTTATATTAATCTCCATAATGAGATCCAAAAAATATATAGTATAACATAGGGAATACATAGACAAAAGGGGTGATATAATCATCAAATTAATGGAATAAACATATAAAAAAATAATACCATATGTTTAAGAACGTGTAAAATTGTAAAAAAAATGGAATGTATCATGAATAAAAATTGGAGGAAAAACATATAGAAAATTGAATCATTATATCATGAAAAATAGTAATTTTTCATTAACAAATGAAATTTTATATACTTAATTAAATACTAACTTCCAGGATAATATCAAATAGTTGAAAGAGCCTTCAATGGATTTCTATTAATCCATAATTCCATACATATCACCTCATGAGAAAATAACATTACCAAATTAATTAGATCACTATCTGGGTTCACACATCATAATATGTACCACAATAATTGTTCCACAAAAATAAATCAATTATAATGAATAATCATTAGGGTGACCATTGGAAAAAATTGGGGTTTTAATCATTTCCTAAGGAATAACCAAAGAGATTACCATAATGGTAAACATGAAAGAAGTGATTAAATAATTATTGGGAAGTCATAAAGTGAAAATAAGAATTAGTCATGATAAAAAAGTCCAAATGGATTTAGAAAAAGAAAAATAATGTTTTGAGAAGATTAGAAATGTGCCACATAATCATGGTTTTAAGGAAAATAATAAAGAGTAATTAAAGAGGATAAAATAAAAAATATTTTCAAAAAATAAAATCTGAAATAAAATGGGTTTTAATTGTAAAATGGGTTATTTTAGAAAATAGTTATGTTTTTAATAATTTTAGGGGGTGTACTTGATAAGTGCTAAGGAATAGAGAAGTTCTCCTAAATTATTATTTTTTATCAAGAGAAATTGAGAAGGGAACCTTTCGAAAAGTGTATTTCACAAAAAAAATACAGATTTAATAAACTTTTTATATATTTTTGGGACATATATACATAATATCTAAGTTTTATTTAATAATAATTAAGGGTTAAATTTAGGTAAGGAAAGATAAAGCATAACTGAAATATACTATGGAGGTTTTGAGAGATCTATTACCTTATGTTCCAGAATCATTTTTACTTAAACATGGTGTCCTGAATAAGAAAATGATAATCAATAAATATGTAATCCAAAACCTTTTAAATATATATATTTAAAATATTTTTATTAATTTCATTTATGGTCATTTTGAGGATGTATAATGTTCAATTTCATTTTTCTGAGAGAATTCATTTCATGGTTCCAATGTTGGATCAGTTTGGGTTAATTAATTAATTTCTTGTAAAATGGTTGTACAAATCCTGTTGTGAAATGAAATGGTTTTCATGAACTTATAAAATTTTAAAATTTCCAAAATACCAATATGTGCTCAAAAAAGGTATAGTTCTTTGAGGAAAACTATTAATGTTAGGTGGTCAGTTTATTTAGGTGGTTTTACCGACCATCAAGAACAAGTTTGATTTCATTTAGAAATATGTCTATATATTAACTACAGTACATGAAATACATAATAATATAATTATTATAATCTTATTTAATCATAATAATAGTTTTGTGATTATTATAGAAGCTGGTAATGTAAAAATAGAACTCATTATCCACATAGGCTGTGAACCGTCAAAATATGGACAATAATTTTGTTTCATTGAATTGTGGGAGAAAAGAAAAGGATGGTTGGTAGATATTCAAATATTAATATAAAATTATTATATATATATATATTATTCTTAAGTTATTATGCCTTTTTTGATGAGTTATTTTAGGATATGGTAGGAGAGGAAAGGAATTTAAGAGGTTGTTTGAGAATGTTACCACTTGAATAACACCTCCTTGAAGGACCCCTCAAGGAACATGGAAATAAAATTTTTGTGAGAACAGAAGAACTAAGACTTATTGTATAGTGGTTATTATATTATTTGGAAGATATTTGGATTTATTCAATGCTTATAAGGTTTGAGGATAAGGGTCGGTGATAGGTGGTATTTATTTAGGTAAGAGTGGGGTGACTTTGAATATTATATTCATCATATTAATATTTTGGATCAGGACTATTAGTGGTATTTATTATTGAGACTATATATATAATCTTTTGCGTTTCATTGTATAGGAATGGGTTTTGTTGGCATCCATGAATCAAAATATCATTTATTTGTCTTATAATGTTTAATACCATAAATTACCCAATTTCACTATTCACAAAAATTTAAATATTTTAGAAAAATAAAAAAAATATTAAATATAATCATTTTTTAAGGATTATATTTAAAAATAGAATCTATTTTAGAAAAATAATTTTCTAATTAGGGGAAATAAAATTTCTAAATATTCTCATCAAATATTTGAAAAATAAGATTTTAATATTACAGTCGATTTTATGACCCACTAAAAATTTACTTATGGTATCATAAAATTATATTATCTTTATAATTATACATAATAATAACTATCAAATCAATTATATTGAAATCAGATTTACTTTTAAGAATAATTTTTAATATAATTGTGTGATTAAAGAATTTATGTTTTTAAAAAATACGAAACACTTAATTTATCATTTTTAAATCATTTATATAATTATTCCATGGTTTAAATACATCTGATTCCCATTTAATAAGATAAAAAAAATTATTTAAAATTACATATTTGAAATTACTATTCTAATGGTCATGTTTCTATTAATAATAATCAAATTACTATTACAACTGTCAGGTTAATATTCCTATTGGCACATTACTACTCATACGGTCTTATTTGTAACAGTCATATACGTACTATACTTCTTCTAAATATCTATTATTATAGTCATTATTCAACCAATTATATTTTATATTAAGGTTATATGTATACATTCATCTTTAAAATGAATATAGTAACACTAAAATTTTGTTTTATTTATACATATTTGTTCATGTGCGTGGTCATTCTGGTGGATCGAGAATAACCAAATTTTTATATATTACTTCTCTTGTTTTCTATTTTTTATGCCATTATAATATTTTTAATTATTATTGGTTTATATTCTACCTAACAGATAAAATTTAATTATGATAATAATTTTTAATGGTTTCTCTATATGATGGTTGTGCTTTATACAACATGATATAATTATAAGTGATTCGATTGATAATATTCTAGTTTATTACATGATTTATTGATATAATATAGATTGTCTGGTTGTATCATGTTGTGATTGGTCAATTTTTATAACAATTTTAATGGTCTGTATATAGGCTTGTGGTGTAGCCCTAGGTGCTTCACTATAGAGGTCGGAGTTCAGTAATACTATCCTTTTCTATTTAAGGACCCATGAATCATATTCTATTGTTTATTTAGTGGTTTTGGAATGGATTTGATCAGTATGTATGGGAAATACATTGGTCTTATCATGGTTTTAATATATTTGGCGTATAGACATAGTGTAGAGGATTTACTTGATTTTCCATTTTGTGTGTTGATGAACTATTATAACATAGTTAAACCATAGCTTGTTTTAGGTACCATATGATATTTCATGGTGAGGGGACTTCCACTATATCATTTCTTAACATTTAACAGATCTGGTTGGTTAACTAAGTTTCAATAGGGGGAATACATATTGTTTTCTAGATATTTGTTCAAATTGAACCCATTGTATATAGTCTATAGCAATTTTATATTGAATAGGTTGTTTTTCTACCCCAGATATTGAATCATGTAATTATTTGAAATCTATTATTACTCCATTTATTCCATCAACCCTCTGGGAGACTCTATTGTGAATTTGGGAGATCTCTGAACATCCATTTCATGGTGTTGATCATCAGCTCTCTGTGATCAATTATTTGCGGTAAAAGTTGAATTATTCCTCTTTTATTCTTAGTTAATTCATGATTATCCTTTATATATTTCTGATAGTAATGATAGTTGGGACCATAGGTTCTTTTCTTTTGATTTTTATGATAGATTTTGTGATCATAATTCTTGAACATGAAATTTAATGAATTAGTCCTTGTTATTGTGATATCACCAAAGCTACAATACCTAATCTACTACTAAAAACATAATATTTATATTTTTTGGATTTGATATCAGTAAATATGAAACAAATTTATCCAACCCAAACTTATAAAACCAAATGGAAATATTGGATCCCTTATATACTAAAGGAAATTTTTTGGTTTAGTGTTTTTGAGACTTGGGATAAACTATTACAAAACATAATTGATATCCTTAAATGACTATTTGAACCACTATTTCTAGTTTTTATTTTTTCAAATTATGAATTTTCAACCTATAAAATGGAATCCATATTTAGGTATTATATATAATATAATTCTTCATCACTTGGGAAAAAACATAGGAAGTTTGATCCCAAAAGCCCAATAAGGATAAACATAAGAATTAAAAATTGAATATTATAAGTGATAATAATAATAAAATAATGTTCTGATGGAATAATAATTTTTGAAGAGAATAACATTATATAATTAATACCCATCTAAAATTTCATTATAAATAATGATATGTGGCTTAAATATTTAACATAATACTAGAGTCTTGTGTGTAAACAATCTTGAGGCATGTTAATAAATTCCTTGACAATAAATTCATTAGAACACATATAAAACATAGATAAAATGAATAAGTATCTTGGAGAGTCATTCTCATATCATTATTATAATAAATATTGTAAATGGAATAACCAACCCAATAAATTCAAACAATCTCCTATGAGAAACTAAATATTTGCTAACTCCATCTCTATACCCAATGTATTAGACAGATATAACAGAGTCACCTTTCCATTAGTTTTAATATAACAACATGTACTTGGATTAAAATAGAACTAATATACTTTATTTATAACAGAATAACCCTCCAATCATGAAAAAAATGTTAATATTGCATATAATGTGAAATTATTTTTGAGCCATGTACTTTTCAATATGACAATAACTATTATTATTTAATATATTGATTTATCAATTGAAAATAAATTGGTCCTTTTAAAATCTATTTGAATAAATCATAATACACTCATATATAGAATAATTATAGTATCATTACAAAATATCCCTAGTGGATACTATGTAATACTATGGGGTTTTATCATTGATAAATTTAAATACCATTAAATTATCATTAAAAAATTTTCGAGTAAAATACAGTTTTTATTTCAAAAGATATTTTTTAAAAATTTAAAAATAACCCATACACTAATGAATTTTTTTTATTTTAATATAACCATATATATTTTTAAAGGAATCTTCAAATCATTGATTGGTCTTGATGATGGGAAATTATATTTAGTCCATAATCATTAAAAAGAATGATTATATTCACAAATTCTATAAAATTTTACTCATTCAAAATATGAAATGAAGATTCATTTTACACCATTAGGAAAAATTTAAAATTTGTTAAAAAATAATTAAAAATATTATTTCATATCATTAAAAACATTATTGAAACCATTTTAGAAATCATGGATACGAAATAAAAAAGAATTTTTGATGAAGTGACAAATAAAGTTAGTTTTCCTTAAAACAATTCCTTTGAAATCTTAAGTATTTAAATATGATAAAATGAATGAAAAAATGTGATTTAAATAAATTACCATAGGTGAATAAATAAATAATATTTTTAGGGAAATATCTTATAATTTTATCGTAAAAATTTAGGCTTAAACAATCTCAGTAAATGTGACATCATATCTGGAAACCCTTACTGTATTCACAAATTCTATATCATAACACCTATAAAATAAATAAATTCAAAATAAAAATAAATTTTAACGAATAAAAATACATTCATGATATAAAAAATAAATGCATCAGTATATAAATCATATTAAAGAAACAAGTGGTGAAAATAACACATATCTCATTGAAATAAAGTGAGAAGGTGGACCCTTACAAAGATCATTTCATTGAATGAATTATTAATAATGGAGTAATTATATATAAAAATTGTAAATATAGTTAAAATGTTTTTAAATAAAACAAAAATAAAATAAATTTCATTTCACACATATTCATGTAATAATATAATCAATAAATATTTGACATTACCCAAGGAAATGAAATTGAGTTATGAAACCCCATACATTACGACTTGAATTGATATTTTTTAACTTAATACTCATGAATAATAAACTATTTTTATTTATTTAAATTATTGACTACTATTTTGAGTTTATTATTCATTTTATTTCACTAACCTCTTCGTTATAATTAATTATGTAAACAATTAATTTCACATTGGGAATTTTGAAAACGTTCGGTTAATATATAAAAAATGAATTTGGTAGGATTAATATGATAAATGATTCTAAGTTAGAATATATATAAACAATTATTTATAAATAAACAATAATTGTTATCCATTAATATAATTTTCATAACAAGCCAAAAAATACATTCATTAAAAATAAAATATATTATATCATTGATGCAGTAGTCTACATGTATTAATGATAAACATTTTTAATATTCAGTGGCCATTTCGGATGGAAGTTATGATTGATTATAACATTATAGAATGATAATTATATAATATATATCATATTACTTCTTTAAAAACATTTGTATTACTATCCATGTGAGACGATAGTAGAAAATAAAATCCATGATCTCGTGGGGTAGAATTCCTCACATAACCACGTGTGATGTTTTTTATTTTTAATTTGGATTATAAATAAATAACTATAAAATTTATATTAACAAAAAAATTAATTTATATGTAATAGATCATATTATATAATTTATATTGATAATTTTTAGTATCAATAAGAATTAGTTATTTAAAATGAATTACATCGGTTCATGAGGTGGTTTCAATGGTACACATGAAAGTTGGTTTTGTTTCACATTAGATGAATAAGGAGAAGTATTAAGTGGAATAACTCAAAATAATGACATATATTTATATGTTGTTTAAAAATGTTTTTAAATTATTGTTTTTGGGATATTTTTGAAGGAGGTAGAAGAAGAAATAAAACTAAAACATTCGGTTGAAATATTTACCTCTACCTCAGACAAACTCTATTGGTTTACATCTCATGACCTATAAGAGGGGTATTATGACCAAACTAAGAGATTTAGGGCATGTTTATAGACCTAATTATGGGATTTTAGTATGTATTTTTTGAGTTAAATGGATCTTTCAGTGTTGAGAGGGGGGGATAGGGGTTTCCTTTTATAGGCGACATAGAGAAAATACTTAGTAATTTTTCAAAAATATTTTAATATTATTAATTAATATTCGTTTAATATTGTCCCATAAAAATCAATTTAGATAAAAGGAGATAATGGTAGAAATAAATTATTCAAATCAGATTTAGTTAGGTTTTAAAGACATTTCAATCAATATCAATTTGGTTTAACCCCAGATAAACCTATTTTAACACAAACAATCGTAACAGATTTTTTACTATTCATTATGATGGTAAAGCTACATAATATTAAAATAAAACAATGTACTATATATTAGAAAACATAACATACTGATACTAAATGAAAAAATAAATGTTATTATATTTTAAGATCACCATTAAATTAGCGGGTGAGAATAGAAATAAACACAACATGAAATAAATATAAAAGACCTACTTAATAAAAATGTACCGATAATTCATTCGAAATAAGAAATAAGTTGATTAATGTTATTTTATTCTTAAATAAATTTATTTCATTCAAAATTGAATTTATTATAGCGACTTTTTGGTATTTTTTTGAAAAGATTAAATTTTCAATGAATAGTGAAAATGCTTTATTATCTTTTCATGTACTATATAGTAAAATTATATTTTCTTTTATTTTTAAAATTTATTTAGTTCTTTTTTATCATTAATAACCCAATTATGGTATTCTGAATAATTTTTTTTCAAGAAATTTTTATAGAAACATTTTTTTATATTTAGGAGGATTTTTTTCTCAAAAAAACTTTTTTTCATTATATTTTGCATTCCTATATAAAATTAACTTCTGAACACTATATAATTTGGATAAAAAAATTGTATTTTATATTTTTAACCAGGTGATACATATTTTTTATATTGGTATCTTTTATTTTTAGTTATTCTAACCAGTAACCACAATAAATAATTGTCACTATGGTAAGGGTAAATCAACTAATTATAGTTCAAAATAATATTATATGGACTAACCAATTACCATGAACCATGACATTATTCTATTTGAGGAGTTTATATTGGAAATTTTAGTAATTTTTTTGAAAATATTTAATTTTGGTGACATAGATCACTGATTTTTAACTTTAATAATATTTATGTAAAAGTTAAATTCAAATATCTCACTTTGTTACTTTTACAAGCAATAATATTTTATGAAATGGATAACGAAAAATTATGTTTGTTTATAAATAATGATTTAATATATAATTTTTTTAATCATAATTTATTTTTATTTTTTTGGGACGAAATAATTACCTTAAATACTTCCACAGTACTGACAGAGTATTTATTCAACTAATAAAAATATAAAATAAATGATATTAAAATTTTTTAAAGCTATATAATTTGAATAAATAATTATGTTCCATAAATTTTCTGGATAAAATTAATATATTACACATTTATTAATTTATTATATTCTAATTACAATGCTTTCATATATTTTTCAATGTCAAATTTAATGAATAGTTCCCAAAAAATGACATTAATTTTATTTTCTAAAAATAATATTTTACTAAATGATTTATAATTTAAAAAAATACTATAATCATAAAATTTATTAGTATATATTTTTAAATTTCAATTATGTTTCATTTATGGGTTGTTGTTCCTTTTATATTGACTTTATTCACCCGTAAAAAGTAATAAAAAATCATTACTATCACAGTAATTGTCAAAATGGGGTAACACGAGTTAAAAAATATATAGGTGTAAAAAAAATCTAATCTAGTATTAATTTTATTTAATGATATAATTTTCACACATAAACATCCTATATTAAAATTATATCAATTTTATTTCTTTTTCCCCGTAAAATAATTAATAATAATAATGTATTTTAGGTAATTCCAATAGTACCTCACCCCTAATTATAAAAGAGTTCATCCTCGACACCTTTATAAAAAATTATAAATCCATTTAGTTCATCAAATATATTTAAATATACCTTCATAATATACCAATTTAAATTTTATTGGTCTGTGTTTTGGAAGAATACCCTTCTTATATGTTTAGTGGGGTGAAGAAAAAGAAGTTGGACAAACAAGAGGTATAGTCCTTAACTCAATGTTTTAGTTTTATCTAATATTATACCAAATTAAAATATAACATGATGAAATTGAAATTATATAATATAAAATATGTATGTGTATGGTAATATGTTAATGTAATAACCTAAACCTATCACCTCTTCCATCAAATGTGAAATGAAGTAATCATTCTTGTGTATGGCCGACTACCGCCTCACGAACCGATGAAATTACTTTATTTCAGAACCTCTCACGAATGGTTATGTTTATGGATTTATTAAATATATATGTTAATTATGATATTATTATTATTAATTAATGGTTGATTATTATTTACCTTTATTTCATTCAATCCATTTAATATAGTAACAACAGTCATGCGTACGTATGACTTACTATCTATATAAACAATGTAATTAATTTTTCTACCTTTAGATTTTATGGGTGAAACTAAATATATATAAATATATATAATTGATATATGTTATATTTATATATTTTTAACATTATAAATATGATGCAGCCATGATTTGTATAAATAAAGAGACTTTTGAACTAAAGCAAGCATGAAAAATGAGACAATTATCACTTGAAATAGTGATTTTAATAAATAATTTTTAATAAACTAGTTGTATAATGTTATAATAAAAGAATATATGTTATGATATATATTAATATAATTCATTAAGGAATTTATAATAAATTTATATTTATTATATAGTACATTATAACACTTTTTAAGAAACATGAGACTTATATCATGATATCTCTATGAACCACCCTTTCCTCCAGGTAATACCCAATCTATTTATTTATCACTTTATATCTCCCTTTGAAATTTTTTTATTTCTTATAAAATATGTATATATTTCTCCAAAATATATACCTATTGAATTATAACGTCCTTTTATGGGTGATTTAATTCCTTAAATTCATTTTTAAAATTCCCTATTTAAAATAAAACCCAATTAAGTAGACCTTTTATAATCCTTATTCTTGTTATTTAAAGATCATTAAAAAATTTTATTCCTAAATGAAAACATTATTTGGAGACCTATTCTTATGATTTGAGATATGAACATAAAAAATATTCAATTCAAGCTTCTATTTTTATTATTTATGAACTAATTTTTGGTTATGATATGAGGAAAGAGTATGGAACAAGTTTCTTTCCATAGGTGATTGTTATGATTAGGTCTTATAAGTGACTTACTTATGTTGAACACATAATCATGAAAAAGATATTATGGATTTTAAAATAATTTTATCCAATTAATTGTTTATTTTTTATGTCCCATTAAATGTTATGAATGTGATAATGGAGTAATCCAAATTCATGATTTCACTATGTCTACCATGTGTTGTTGTCGTGGCAATTAACATCTACAAATGCTTTTGTAAAATTAATTTTTCGTTAATTTTTCCAATATATCCATGATCTTTTGATACAATGTTATTTATTTTATTCACCCATGTGATTACCCATAATCATTATCTTTTATAATATCATTTTGAACATTTGATTCCCATGTTATGATTCCTCATGATTTTTATTCCCTTATTGGTATTTTTGATCTTCCATTTTGTCAATATATTCCCATTTTTGTTGCAAGTAGATATAGGATCTCATTAAAATGATTAATATATAAAGGTTTTATTTTCATTTTTCAATTTTATGTACCTATTCTTTCAAATTCAATTCAAATTAATATATTTGTTTTGTATTTAATGGCTATTTATGTCAAAAATCATGTAACAACATATCTAAAAAGGCTTGGGGGATAAACTAAAAAAATAAAGATTAACTTATTACCTAATATATATTATAATAATTATAAGAATATAATTAACTATATCAAATTCAATTAACATAATTCATACAATTTATTTTGAAAATGGAATTCTAAATCACTATGATAAGTGTGCTTTAATACAAAATAACACTTTAAGAATAAAACATTCTATACCAATATAACGAATAATATTGATTCCAATTATATTAATTTGATTATATATAATATAAATGAACTAATTTTAATTTTATATCATTTTAAAACAAAACATATCTTTGTAAATGTTTGAAACAAAAAATATCGTTTTCAATAAAAATAAAATTTTTCAATATTCCATGAAAAAACATTTCCTTTATAAAATTCTTTAAAAACAAGCCTTTGAAAAATATTACTTTCTAATTTCAAAAATAAGGTTCATTTTGAAAAATTTATATTCTAAAAGTGGGAAAAAATAATATATTCACACAAAAACAATAAAACCCATTTTTAAAGAAGAAATATTTTTCAAGTACAAAATGATATTATGAAAAATTAAATGTTTATTTCCTATGAATTAATAAGTAAATTTGAATTGAGTAGAGACTTTATAAAAATAAGTCATGATTTATTTTTTTCTATTTATTTCCATAAATTCAATGTATATATTATAAGGATTTTATTTAGATAATATTATTTTGTGGTTGTATAATTTTGTTATTATGTGTGATGTAGGCTATCAAAAAACATGTTCTTTTTAAAATATTAGATTGTTAAAATGATAATCACTTGATTTAATTAACTAAATAATTGTTTTTAAGGCACTAGTTTTGGTAGGGGATTTAGTAACTCCACTTTATATAATATGTAAAGTGGAATTATAGTATGTTTTTCCTTTGTGTTTATATTAAGAGTTAAAATTATAAAGATAATGAGACAAACATTTAGAAAATTATAGGAAAATGGTTTATTGAATTTTTTTTACTTGATTCGTTTTAATTGTAGATTTATTTATCATAATTGATGGGAGAT
Source organism: Viscum album (assembly GCA_963277665.1). NCBI lineage: Eukaryota > Viridiplantae > Streptophyta > Magnoliopsida > Santalales > Viscaceae > Viscum > Viscum album. The sequence goes on from OY728158.1 coordinate 16,686,609, forward strand.
TTTATTTTATTTTTTTGATATGTGATTATTTCTTATGAAAATTGATTTCCTATACATCCACTCAATAAAAGGATAACTATTTAATGATGGAAATATAACAGTTTTGGGAAACTAAAAATTTAAAAATGGTTATTCATAAATATATATTAATTAAAAGTATAATATGTTTCAAAGAGATATGTGGTGGGTTTTTGTTTCTAGAAACTAGTGTGATTGGAGTTGTTTTTTATTAGTTTTGTAATTGATTTCATCATGGATTTGGATAGTAGTGAATAGTTTTCTGGGATGTTTACATATCTTGGGAAGTAGGTGTTTCAAAATATTCCATGGTTGGAATAATGTTACATATGTTTTATGTTAAAATTGTAGTATTCATGGTTTCATTGAAAGAATATGATATCTTAATATAATAATGGGTTGTTTTCTGGTTTTGTCCTATGGGGTTATGTCCTAGATGTGTGGTGGTATAGAGTATATGGTTGATAATGAACCTGATAAAGGTAATGTACTAGAATTAAATAAGTCATTGACTATATGATAATGGTTAAATATATATAATAATGGATAATTTCTTTAATAACATGGATTATGGCTAATAATCGGTTTTTATTAAATATGAAATTATATATTTTAAAGAATTTAATATTGTTATTCAAATTGTAAATATAGAAATGGTTAAATGATTGGGATAAATCTAGAATCTATAATTCTTGTAGTGGTTTTCATGTAATTGAAGTGAGAATTATTTGGTGTTTTAGTTAATAGAAGTGACAGTAACATATCATAGAGATGGTGTGGTGTTTTTTATGGTGTGATATTATTGTTCTGGTATAAGACCATATGGTTAGTTTTGTGTGATGATTTATATATAATGTATTTTCCTTGAAATTTCTTTATGCACTATAGTTAAATGTGCTTATCGAAAACCAAATGTTTTGGGTTTGGGGTTTATTCCTTGACATACATGTTAGTGATGGAATGGGTTGTTGACTACCCCCTCTACCTCACTCTTTAATATAGGTATTGTATGATCTATGTTGAATCATGGTATTTGTGATCATATGGGATGTAATGGGATGATATATAATATATTTTTTGTTAGAAGATCATGTGTGGTATTGAAATGGGTATATATAGGGGGTTTTCATAGTAGGAAGAGGGAATGAGGTTGATGTCATTCATGTTCACAATAACCTTCAACACTATATTTATGGTTTTTGGTAGAGATATGATTTAAAATAGTGGTTATGTGTTAGTGGTGATGATGATATTGTGATTATTTTATATGAGATGGGAATATGATGTTATATTTACATTATGTTGTGACACGCCTGTAGAAGTGATTAGGTGAACCACGATGTATGATGTTGGGATATGATAGTGGAAAAATTCTGGGGATGTGTCTTTGAGTATTCTTTTATTATATACATGATATTATTATTATCATCATTATCTCTATTACTTTCTGAGTAATCCTTAGTGATGTATGGTGGTAGATTAAATTGGGTAGGTTCATGTTGAATTTTTATTTATTCCCAAGAGAGTTAGTTTTATTCTTAAACCATTGCAGGATAATTAATAAGGAGGACACTATTGAGTATACATATTTTCTAAAACCTATAAATATAAAAACAATTAGGTTTCCAAGGTGAGTTTAGAGATCAATTTTTCCATTACTAGCCACGATATTGGTGTTGTGGTTAAAGATAATACTTAGAAATATATTTAGGGTTTTTTCATTTTTGTTTATTTTTAATTTGAGTTCCATATTCATGCACTACAAGATTATTTTGGATCTTGTTATTTATATTTTATTTATTATCTCAATATTTTTAAATTGGTTATTCAGTAATATAAGGATATTGCCTCCCATTTGTGTGGTTTTTACCCTCAGTGATAGTTATAAACCTAGAGCCTATTAGAGGCAAGCCTCAAGGATCACACTTTATCCAATATAGAGTTAATATATGTTTGTAGTTGGGAAAAATCATGAAAAGTGGGATCCAAGATTTTATATAAAGTTTATGGTGGATATTGGATTTAGGAACAAGTAAGGAATAAATTTTTTGGTATATAAATGGTACTAGTTGAATTTTGAATGTGAAATAGACCCAAGAGAGTGGTTAGGACGCAATATTTTTTCCCTCAATATTTGATGAAAGACACCTTAGTTTAATGAATGGACAAGTGTAATTTTTATTATTCAGGATAATATCCTAGGATAGGTATATGAATCATGCCTATTTTTAACAGCCTAATAATTTATGAAATAAAGTTTTTTGTAATAATTTAATTTTTTCGATATTCTTTCATTAAATGAAAAACTAAATTTTTTTCTATTAGACACAACATGAATTTTGGAATGAGTTAAAAAATAACTAGTGTTTCATTTATTACACACAAAAATAGTTTCTATTTTTGTTACGTACAATAATGAGTTTATATTTCCTTATACGCAACATCGAGTTTAAACAAAACATGCCACACTATAAAAAAATTATATAATACAATAGTTATCACCAAGTTAATGGAATGAGAAATATAAAAAAATTTATATAAATTATGAAAATATTGTTTAGAAATGTATATATAATTATTTATTTGGTGACGAATTAATTATAAATGAATGTAAAATAATTTCAAATAAAAATGGAATCATTTTTGGAAAAACTATTTTATGACCATAAATGGATTTTACCTATAAAAATCAAATTAATCACTTATAGTGAATGATTTAATAAATTTTTTTTATGTATAAAAAAATTATCAAAATTAATCTTATTTGTATTCAAGATAAGATAAAAGCATAGATCCAATGTCAGGATTAACATGTGTATTTTCTTAAAAATATATTTTCCACCTTTTTGGAATTCTTATTTTAAAATATATTTTTACTTGTTTGAAAATAATTTATAAAAAATCAACCATAATTTATAAAATCATAATATCAAAATTTTATTATGGTGATTTTTTTATTTTTTAATGAAAATTTTCATTTTTTGATGAATAATAAAAAATACAGAATTTTTATAGAAAACTTCCTTTCTATTTATTTTATTTATTATGTGAAGTTATATTTTAAATTAATTATATAGTAAAATTATTAATTTTAGACATCAATAAATCTAATTTAGGTTGTTTTAATCAATTTAATATTGAGATTTTATATAATAACATTTTATACCATTGATCGTTTTTTGTTTATAACCTCATTTTCCCGTCGAGTATGTGGGATTAATTTTATGTTAAAATTTTCAACTTATGTGAATGGAATTTATAAACATGGATTCCAAATATTTAATAATAATAATTTCAATTATCTTACAATTTCAAATAAAGTTTTACCAATTTTTTTTAAAGCAATAGTAATTAATTTCCATGGTTTAGGTAAAAATTGGTTTATTATGGGCGTAAAATAAAATTATAAGGGTCTAAATGGATTAAAAACATGTCAAAAAATTATTTTATGGCCATATATCAACTTTATACTACACAATTACAATACTAGGGTCATTTAAAAGTTTTTTTGTAATTTATTTATTATTTTGGAATCTTCTAGGAAATATCAAAGTAGTATCCAAGTGGATTCATTTCCCCTACTAATAAAATACAACCACCACCTATCACTTCTTCAAACCTCCCATGAACATTAGATTAAAAAGACCATTCCAAAATATCTCAAAAACATCATTAGTTACATTATAGATATTTCATTCCTCCCAAAAGACCATCCCTAGGGCTCTTAAAAGGAGATTCGATGGAGGTGTCCCTTAGAGAAGGTAATTATCTTAGAAATATATTTAATATTCTTTATTTTTTTTCACATTCATATAAATATATAAAAATTAAAATATAGTAAAAAATTATCTCAATTATACTTAGATTTTACTATGTTCATTTTATAAAATTTATCCATCTCCACTTACATCAATTTGGTTACAAAATCATCATTTGTGTGTACAGTAGACTATAGCCTCATGAAAAGATATCATCTGTTTCTCCATTAACACCTCTAAAGGGAGGAAATAATGTAAAATTTATTGTTAATATATTAAATTTATGATATTATTATGTATATTAAATTATTAGATCACACATAGCTTTATACTTTCCATTTTTTGTAATATGAAAACACCACTCATGTGTATGAAGAACTACCACTTTGTGAAGCGGTGTGATTCATTTATGATTTAAATGGAATTTATTAAGGATGGGTTTAAAAAAATGTCTGATAAATATGAAATAAAAATTATTTATGAATTATAATTTATCATTTACCTTTATTTATTTAAATATGAAAATAAAATGGGAACAACATTCATTCACATGTATGACCTACCGTCTCTATGAACGGTGAATTTCATTTTATATCTATAAATTTTATGGATTAATATAAATACATATATAATTAATATATATGATATTTCAATAATTATAATCGTTTTAGGTGATTAAACCTTGATCAGCATAAGAGGTCCAGAAATAAAAAAATCAATACTTATACGAAAAACAATGTGGTTATTACCCAAATCATAACATCAACATAGAATTATTAATAAAAGTTTAATAAATTTTCACAATAAAATAATATATGGTATTATATATAATAATATGGTTCATTAAGAGATTTATAATAAACATATATTTATTATACATGAGGTTAGAGTGAGGGTGATGAAATTAATGAGTTATGGTAATTGATTTTCTTCTCACTTTTTACTTCTATGAGTCACATTCCATATTCAACACCTATTTAATCTATTTGGAATATATGATTACCATGGATGTAATTTTTGTTAATTATCCTGAAAATTATTTTTATTTACACACATTCTTTATTTTATCTCGTTCATGAGGTTTACAGTTTTAAATGTTACAAATCAATATAGGATTTTAACTCAATTTTCTTTCTTTGAGAAATATGTTATGATATTGGATAATATTATTTTATGAGTTTTATACAATGAACCATTTATATTTAATACAATTAATATATTTATCCTTGTGATATTTTACTTCCATTTTATGTTATTCATTCATTGGGTTTACGATTCAAATTTACTGAAGAGGTAAAGATGTTACGTTAAAATCTCATCGTTAATCAAGATTATTTTTTATAATTTTATTGATGAACAAATATTATGATCTTTCTCCAAAGAAACAAATCGATTTTATATCATACATTTATTTCAGTAGAATATATCTTTTCATTCATTTACTTTTTTTATTTAATCTATAGTTCAAAAGATTTATTTTATAAAAAATAGAATTTTTGGTCGAAAACCCCTTTTCATCCAAACCCATGTTTTCTAAAAATGTTTTCAAAAATGGTTTAAAAATTAGTTTTCAAATTAGAAAATATAAATTCCTTAATAAATTTTTAAAACTATTTTTTGAATATTATTTAATAATATTTCATGGTTATTTTCGAAAAATTTTATTTCCAAAAAAAAATTACTTCTTAATGAAATAAATATCAAAGAAAAGTAATTTTTTAAAATTAAATAAAAGATATTTAAAAATTAATTTCATTATTAAATGACATCTATTTATCTTACATATTAATTACTTGTATATTTACCAAGGATAATATTATTTTTCATTCCTTGAATGGTTCCTTATGATATGTTGTTTATAAAACGTTTTTCTCTTCCACATGTTATACTACGATAGAATTCATAACAAACTAACTTATTTTTCATGGGTAAATATAAAATAAATTTTTTATGATATGATGGATCAAATATTCACAATTTAATTATGTGATAGTGGTTACATTATAACAATGTAAGGTGGTTACATTTTTACCAAGGATGTTGGTTAAATTATAACCAAATATGGGTGGGACATATATATATATCTCTCAAATTATTTGGTTAAAGGTTTATATATCATGAGAAAATGATAAGAAGTAAGTGGATGGACATGATCCAAAATGGAAAATTGGTGTATCAGGATCAAAAATGGGACATAGGTGTAACCCGATCCATAATATGAAATAGGAGTGTCTTAATCCATAATAGAAAAAGGTGGTTCCTAATACACAATGGGAAATTAGTGCGTCCTGATCCACAATGGGAAATAACAGATAAGTCTAGATCAAAAATCTTTACAGTTTTGATATTTTTCCATGAAATATGAAATATTTATATATTTTTTATGTTATCAAACTTTTATAATGTTATATTATGAATCATGATTTATTTGTGATGATTTATTACTCTATAGACCATGTTTTCTAAAATGTTAATGTTTTATTCTATGACTCATGTATATGATCCATGCGACATTTTTTATGATATTTGTAATTTATTTTAATGATCATATAACATTATTCTTATCTTATGATTTCATATGAAATTAGACTTATATCACTTATTTTTACACTTACTGAGAATCTGAGCTCACCCTTTCTTATGTTTTCTTTTATTATGTTATGAAAAAAGTTCTGAATTGTACATGTCAGTGAAATGTACATAATGGGATGATATTTATGTGTGAAATTGAATATATATCTGAAATTAATAATTTTTTTTCCATTTTTCCAAACTAGATAAACTATCATGGTCCTTAGTAGTGTGTCTATGTATAGAATTAAATATTCATCTAAAAATATGTAATATCAATGTATGAAAGGACTAGGTCACTGTAGTTGGTATAAAAGGAAAGTATTAGTTATACATTTAAAACTAAGATAAGAAAAAACTAGTGATATCACTACATATATATCTACGTATTTTTCTAGGGATGTATCTAAGTAATAGTTTAAGGATGAAACAAAGTATTGGTAAATAAATTGGAATTTGGGTAATGGATATAGTGAGTGGTTCATAAGAAATTACATCCATGTATACATAGTAAATGTGGATATAGTTCTAGCACATAGGTACATAGGGGTAATAACTCTAAAAATGATTCTTTTATCTAGACCCGATCATTATGTGGTGCACAATAGAGGCATTTGTTTCAAAACCTATTTTCCACTCCTAGGGAATATGATTTTTAAATTTACAAACACTATACAAACCATCATAAGGGATTTAAATAGATAAAGAAAATGGATAACCTATGTTAAGACTAAGGTTTGTTATATTTAAAGTGTTTTTTCATGATTATGCATTTCCTCATGATGAACAGTGTTTCTTAGATTATGCATTTTGGTTTTCGTCAATGGAGGAAACAAGAAGGAATTGTGTTAACATTGAAGGTGATGTAAAATTCCATTATTAGAAGCCAAATGAGATGATATATGGGTTAAATGATGTTGTGATTAAAGCCAATTAGTTGTCATAGAACATGATTAACAATGTGAACCTTTACCAACTCTCCAGATCACAAAAGAAGAGAATGATAGATTTTGATGAGAGTTTGGGATTTATATTCCACAGAGAAATAATGATTAAGTTTCATATATATCATTAATGTGGAAATAAGAACTCAAGGGAATGTTAAAATTAAACGATAATTTGTTTTATGTGTAGAAAATAAGGGTATAGTGTTTGGAATTACAGAGTAAAAATGAAATGTTTAGTTAATGATGTGGATGGGAATATTGGTATCCCTATGGTATTATAAATGTACTAATTCTTTAAATATGAAACTTATGATCATTAAGAAAATATATTTCCCAGGGGGAATTCTTATTAAGAGAATCAGAAAGGTGGTACATGTTAGGGATATATTTTTTATGATTAAGAGACTACAAATTAGTTGTTAATGGAAATAATTTTTATGGAATATGACAATGAATCCGAGTTAATTTTTTTAGGGGGAAGAGGGATGATTGATGTATTTATGTATAATAATTCAAGGACTATATTATATGAATCATGTAATATATAATTATTTTTAATAATATGTTTTTCAATATGGATTTATAAAAATATGTTAAATAGTATCGATGGACTAGAAAAGTTATTTAATTACAAGTTGATATATTGATTAAAATAATATAACCCTTATTAAGATCTTAATGTTATGGAAATAGTGTTTACTTTGGATAAAGATATTATTGATATGTATAATGTAATTCGGATTGTATTTGTTTCCCCATAACAAGTAATTTTGTTTTTGAAAAATTTGATTATGCAATCATTTATAGAGTTTGTAATATTTTTGGATTTAATGAATATATCCAATAATATATGTTTTATGTATGGAATCAGGTAGCATAAATTTTTTGAATAACGTTTTATTGTAATTTTGGTTATCAACATGTTTTAAGAGAATAAATTATGATAGTGTTTACATGCTTGATATATGAATGTTGTGATATAATTTGTGTTTTTCTATGATTAATTTTAAGCTGACTTTGAGATATTTAGTGACCTTCTTTATAAATTTTCAATATTTCATGTGTTATAATGATAACCATTCATAGAGTGGTTTATGATTAAATTTGATTGACCTTTTAGATATTAATTTAATACTTTACTATATGATGTTTTGTGCATATTGGAAAAACAATGACAACCATTTTATTGTAATGATAACTAAATACATATGGAATAAATTATAATTCTATACGAGGATCTTATGATCTATTGGTGATTTAGGAATAAAAAATTCACCTACATTTCATCGAGTAAACAAATAGGTGTAAATTTAATGAGGTGTAATGAAATTGTAAGATTATTCTTATGAAATTTAATGAATTTAAGTAAGTATATCTTCTGGTAAAAATTCATCAACTTTAGGAAAAGGATAATAAAATTATTGTTTTTTATATTTTTATCATTTTTATGATATAAATGACATTTTTTGTGCCACTTTGGTTATACATTTTTTGGTCATTATCCTTATCTGGCTTACCTACTTTCTTATGATAAATGTTTTATGTCACCCTCCTTCAGTATGTTGTGTGATTTTTCTATTCTATGTTAATGTATTAACTTCCCAACTATGTTATCATTTTTTGAAACACATTATCTATTTATGTGAATGAATTTCAGACATACCATTTTGTTTTAAAGAGTATGATTTATTAACCCTTTTATAATGTTGGTTTCAATGAATAAATATTAAAATTTTAAACCTTTGATGTTCGAGAATAACTTTTAGTGAAAAATTCATTTTAAGGGGGATAGAATGTAACATCCTAAAATGTTTTGAGTTTTTTTGTTGAATTAATTTAATATTTTATATATTTTTTCATTACACACAACACTGAAATTAGATTATGTTATACAAAACACTAAATTTGAATTATTTAATATAGAATAATGAGTTTATATTGCATTAAACTGAACACTATGTTTTTCTTGTGTTGTAGAAAACACTATGTTTAGTGTGCATTTCAAGAAATATCCAATTCAAAATAAACATGACACATTATTAGAATATAATAATTTTATATAATAGTTATCAACTAGTTCTTGGAAAATAGAATATGAATATGATTAACTAAATTATAAAAATATGGTTTACAAATTTATATATAATTAATTTTTTGGTGAACAATTAATTATAAATGAAAATTAAAAAAATGGAATATAAAGGAAATCATTTTATGAAAAACTATTTGGATGCACACAAACAAGTTTTATTGCAATAAATTAAATGAATCACTTTTAGTTTTTTTATTTAATGAAATTTATATATCATATATTTAATAAATTTTTTAACATTCATATTACGGGTTTCATAGAAAATAGATATAAAAAATACAATTTAATCATTAAAATATGTATTTTCCTAAAAAGCAGGTTTGTGACTTTTTTAGCACAAAAAATTTGGAAATAATTTTTAATACATATAGAAAATTAATTTCACAAAATAAAATAATTTTTTGATGTTATAGTATCAAAAATATCATAGGGTTATTTTTCGGGGTGTTTCTAGAATGATTCATTTATTGATTAGTTGTGAGTATTATTGAATTTTAATTGAAAGAAAACTATTCTGGTAATTTATTTAAAAATTTGAATTATATTTTAAATTTATTTAAATATTAAAAAAAGTTGTTTTATATAACTATTATTCCAATTTAGGTCATTTGAATCAATTTTATAATGAATTTTTATAGAAAAACATTGAAATATTTTAACCATTTTCTCTTTAATAACTCATTTTCCCACCATGTAAGCAAGATTAATTTTCAATTAAAATATTATAATAATGAAAATGGAAATAGGAAAAATTGATTAAATATTTGGATTCATAAAAATTTATATTATATAATATGATTAATTTAATTTTTTACTAAAATGAATAGTAAATGTCATAAAAAATAATTATCATGATTGTGGTAAAAATGGGATTATTATGGGGTTAAACTACGAAGATATGTGTTAAAAAGCCTTAATTTTTTTTAAAAAGTATTCTATGGTGGAAATATTTTTACAATATCATTCCCATGATCTATCCTAGGTTTATTTGGATGCTTTTTCTTTGTAATGAATTTATTATTTTTGAATCATTTATAAAATATCCAAGTAGTTTACAAGTGTGTTATTTTTTCCACTGATAAAATGAATCCACTACCCATCAATTAATGAAACCTCCCAAGACAATTAATTCTAATAGAACCTTCCAAATTCTCTCTAAAACATCCTCATTTACATTATATAGCTTATGCTCCTCCCAATATTCCATCACTGGGGTCCTTAAGAGGAGATTCAAAGGTGGTTTCTCTTAGAGAATGTAATTATCCTTACAAGATATGTAATTTTATTTCTTATTTATCAACCATAATTTATGTCATAAAACATCCAATATAAAAACACCATTATACCCCATTTACTTATATTTTTTTATGTTTATGTCATAACATTTATCCAACTCAAATTCCATAAGATATGTTATAAAATCATCGTTCTTATGTATGGTGGACTATAGCCTCATGAACCGATGTCATTAATTTATACATTAAAAAATCTAAAGAATCATGATAATGATGGATTTATTATTTTTATAGGATATTTTTGATATTATTATGCTATTGAGTTATTATATCATTCATACCATCATTGATTGGATCTTTTGATAATATGATAACGCCGCTCTTGTGCATGGTAGACAACCACTTTATAAGACTATGTGATTCATTCACAATATAAATGAAATGAATTAGGGTGGGATTAATAAAAATATTTCATATTTATTACATATCTATGATTTTGGGATTATAATATATAATTTATCTTTATTTCGTTTAATCTGACATGAAAATGGAAAAAACTTTCATGTGCACGTACAACCTACAGTCTCCATGAATAGTGCATTTCATTTTCTATCTAGAAATATTATAGATTAATATAAATTGATATATGATTAAAATACATTATATCAATATCTTGTTTAAAATTTTTGAGGTTCTTAATTCATGATCAATATAATAGGACAAAAAATGAAAAGTTCAAACATGTACGAAAAACAAAGTGGTTATTACCTGAAACATAACTTTTAAACAAAATTCTGAAGAAATGGTTAATAAAAGGAAATAAAAATTCATTTATGTTATGATATATATATATATATAGTTCTTTAATATATTTATAATAAAATATTATTTATTATACATGAGTTTTGAATGATTATTATTAAATTCAGGACTTAAGGTAAAAGATTTCAGAGTCACCTTTCACTTATATGAGACACATTGTATAATCACCACCAATTTATTTTATGTGGTTTATGAAAGTCATAAGAATTTATTTTTTGTTGATAATAATGAAAATTATTTGGATTTAAGTATGCACTTTATGACCAAAATTTAATGGGTTTTACGATTCAAATGTTAACAAATTGGTAAGGGATTTTTGTATCAATTTTCCTTTTTAGAGAGATATTTTATGAGATTCACCTATATTGCTTTAAAATGAGTATATAAATCCCCATTAAAATGTATTATCATAAATTTAATTATATTCATGATATTTTGAGTTCAATTTTATGTTATTACATCATGGTACATATGATTGAAAGTTATTAAAGTGCTAAATATATAATGTTACAATCTCATTTTTTTATTAGGATTGTTTATTACTATTGTTCTAATGATAAAATATTTTAATAAACCTTTTAATATAATGAATAATTTTATTCTCTTATTTTTTATTTCATGGTAATACATGTTTTCCATTCATTTTCCCCTCTCAAACTACCGAAGAGTTCAACAGAGTATTATTATGAAAAATTATTTTCTCAGTTGAAAACACTTCTTCTTCCAAAACCGTGTTTTCCATAAATGTTAAAAAATTAGTTAAAGAGTTTTTATCAATAATTTACTGATACTTTACAAAATAAATGTTTTAAATTATTTATAAAATATTCTTTTTTAAAAAATAACATTTATTTTCAAGGAAATTTATTTTTAGAAATAATTTATATGATAAATAAATGACTTTAAAAGAGATGTTATTTTCCTCAAAAAATTTCCTAATGTTTTAAAAAATAATACTTAATAAGATTTAAATATTACTTTAAATATAATTTTTTTCAAAGATGATTCATGTTTAAAATGAATTCAAGGAAAATCTATTATCATAAAGTTATTTATTAAATGATCTTTCAAAATTATTTTTCATCTATGATGGAATAAGTTGATGTTTCATATGTTTTTCTAAGGATATAAACCTTTGATACCATTATTATTATTTATATTACTGGATCAATTTTCAATATGTCTATGAAACCTATTTCACTTCTAGAGGTTATACAATGATATAATTCTTATTAAACCCACTTATTTATTTATGGGATCTGATGTGATGAACGTTTTTGATATTGAGGAACAAATATGAATTATTTTCCTAATGTGATGGTGTTTGTGTTATAACCAATAGGAAGGTTATATAATAACCCAGGATGGTGCTTAAATTATAAAAAAATATGGGTGTGACCTATATATCTCTCCAAATCATTGGGTAATGAATTATATTTCAAAAGATAAATATGGGAAACAATTCGATTGATTTGATCGATAGTGTAAAAAATGTGTGTATAAAACCACAATTAAAAATAAGTGTGTCTCTATATATAATGTGAAATAGGTGTTTCCTGATCCATAATGGGAAAAATTTGTTTCCATGTCCACAATGGGAATCATTTTCCCCATGATCCACAATGGAAAATAGGTGATGAGTCATGATCCACTTTGTTGATGGTATTTTTAGATTACCATCACATATGAATTTTTTTCTTTATTTGTGGTGGTTCCACACTTTTATGGCATGGAATTTTGTTTTATTATTGGTTTATGATGATTTATCACTCCTATGGACCATGTTTTCTGAAATAATAATGTTTTATTCCAGGACTCTTTTTTATGATCCCTGAAAAGTTGTGTATGATATTTTTAGGTTATGTTCATGGTTTCTTACCATCATGCTTATCAAAATATTAGACATGACCATAGATTTACATCTCATATGTATAAACTTATTGATCATCTAAGATCAACTATTCTTAAGTTTCCATCAATCAGGTTATGAAATAATTCATTAAGAAGTGTATATCTATGAAGAGTACTTAAGGGGAAGATCTGTATGAGAGATACTAAACATATTTTATGAATTAAGAATATTGTATTACATGTTTTCCAATTAAATAAACTATTACAGTCATTGGGAATATATTTTTGTAATATATTACACATTCATTAAAAAAATATGTAATATACATGTATGAAAGTATTGGGTTGTTATATATTTGAACACGTGTTAGAAATGTGGTGATTTAATGAATGTAAAATGAATTCAAATAAATAAATAGAAATAAATTCTATTACACTAGTATCCAGTGCATTATTTCTTCTTGAAAATATTCCTTCTAGTCATTGTTCGTGTGTGTTTAATATTGGTGACATTTGATAGGATGATCTAGAAGACCGATGAAAGGCTGATCCACCTAAGGATGACAAGGATTGGAGGAGGATATTTTGTGAGTTCTAAGATCATATATTTATTAATTATGAGGGGATAATATATGATTTAGATACTAGGAACTATTTGGAGTATATGAATGTCATTATTATCCTAATTTATGATATATAATAGTATTAGGTCTCACTAGATATCAATAAAATGAAAGGGAAACTTAATCAGTGGTGTATCTTGTATCTTAGAGAGTGTAAAGTGGTTTATAATTCACTAGATGATTTATGTCAGGATTTTAGTACCATGTTTCTATCATTAATGGTCATGATCTACCATTACAAGGTAATGTTGAGTATATAATAATTTTATTTTATATTTAAGTACATTCTATTATTTTCTAAAGTCATATTTTTTTATAACGATCCCAAAGAATGACACTATGAGGATATTTTGTGTCTATATATTCAATTAAAATCACTACTTTTATGTTAGAAAAGTATTTTATTTTTTAAAAGATGTTTTAGATGATCCATTTAATGTATTTACAAGTATCATTACCCTATAAGAGATATAAAAAATAATTTTGAGGAGTAGGAAAAAATTGAAGATCTTAATTATCATTGTCATCTATGTTTTTATATGTAGTAAGTTGGTCTCAGTTTTTGTCCCATAATATTTTGTAGGGATAAAAATTCATATATAGCTACTGGGAGATCCATTCTTTTATGCATTTCATGTAGATATTGATGGCACTTATTGTTCTAGTGGATGACTATTTAGTGTGGTTAGTATGGTAAGGGAAATTATATTCCTAATCATCCTATGTATTAGTTTCCGTCGAGTACATATATAAAAAATAATAATTTTTCCCTTTGTTGAGGGGATATAGTGATAATTTTTTCCTACCCATGGTGTCCCTCTCCCTTAAGATCACATATTTGAGTTCAGTCACAAAGTTGGTCATCCGTAGTGAGGTAGAGGAGCCAGAAATGGGAAATTTCATTCTATAATATTTGTAGTGATTGGTAGATTGGTTATCACTCATGGTACTATGTAGTTATCATATCTAATGAACTTTAATTTTAGAAAAGTAATTTTCCTTCATCAAATATAATCGTGTCATAATTAGTAATATAATATTATACAATGTAGAAGAACCACATATTAGAACTATTTTTTTATTTGAACATAAAATATAGAGAAATAATATTCCCACAAGAGTTAAAAGTATTAAAATGGGAAAAAAAGTTAACAATAATAGGAAATTTTCAATCTACTCAATCCCCCAAAATACTCACAGTCACATACAACACTATAAAAATGATGAAGAATATTAGTATTGTAATATCCATTTTAGAAAGGGGTATATATATATATATATAATTGAGGTAAAATAGTGGTGAATGAATAATAAAAGAAATGTGAGGTATTTATAAGATGTATGAATCTCATATGACCATTAAAAATCACAAAATAGGAATTGTAATCTGACTGTTCGCATAGAAACGTGATAGTAAGAATAGAAAATAGACCATTAGAAATAGTAACCTAACCATTATTGTAGTAAACTCACCTATAAAAGTGTAAAATAATATTTATGTATCCTATAACATAAATATATGATATATTTAATGCATATTACATATACATAAATATCATTAAAATGATAAATTAAATTTTTTATTTCTGTTTAAAGCATATATATTTTTATTAAATTTTTTAAAATAAAATTAATTATTTAAATTAAACTTTATTTCGATGATTTGGGTTTATATAATAATATTATGTTTTATTATAATAATATTATAATTTTATAAGGCCGTATGTAATTTAAAAATGGTCAGAAAATCAAACATAATATTAAAATTAGATTTTTCTAATAAATGAGTATTTTATTTAAAAATTAAATTTATCATATTTAGAATACTATTTTCATTAAATGGATTTAATTTTTAGAATATGAAAATAAAAATTATTGTGGTTAATTTTTTTTGGTATTTTTCTTAGATTAATTATTTTTTAGTGAATAGTTAAATGTGGTCGAATATTGCATATAACATTATAAGATAAACATATGGATTTTTGAGTAATGGGTTATGTAATAACCCATTAGATTGAACTAAAATGAAAATTTTAGTTTACATATTCATAAGAATAAATATTATTTATATGAATAAATTAAAATAGTTAACTTACGATTATAATATTAAAAATACCCATCTCTTCCCCTCATAAATACCACACACAACCCCAACTTCTCCCACCTTCTAAGCCTCATAAAATGTAGAATTTATACCCATTTCTCTTACTGATAATCTCTCTTATATAAAAGTACTACTAGTATCATCCAAATATCAATCCAAGGTATCATCATATTATTAAGGTTCAATCCTCATGTCCTTGGAAGAAACTTCTCAAATGAAAGGGAATTATCTTCTTCTTTTTTCCATTAAACTACCAAATTGCTGAGTTGATTTATTATTAGATTCATTTTTTGTCCCATTACATCCAATATAGTGTTTTTATCAATTGGATACCTTTATTACCTTCTATTAAATCTATTCCTTTTCCGTATTGTATAAAATTAAGATGAAAAATTATTTTATTGAACTTACCTCTTTTACGATGAATATTTCTATATTGTGAAAAACCAAATCCAATCCTTAACCAAGGGAATTAACATAGTTATAACAAAAATTTATTAATTTGGGTGCTTATATATATTAAACCCACATTAAATTTTCATGGTTCAAAATGATGTACTGTTAAATTATATAGTCACTTATTTACACATTGAATTTATGTAAAAACCATAATTTTTTATCAACGGGTAACCAATAAAATAATTTATTATGATTGATATAGAGGACATGAATGGATACATATCAGGGGCTCAAATGAGTGCTCTCTAATTAATTTGGTAATTATAAAATATCTAGAGATAACTTTTTTAAATATATCTTGGTGAATAACCATGGAAATTTTGGTCTATGATACATTGTTGATAAGCTATTGTGTTATTTTTATGAATGTATAACATTATTATTATATCCACATTTAAATGTTATTTATCCAGTAAAAATGAATAATATTTAATTTTTTCCTCATGTATTATCCCTTATGATCGTTTAAGTTATGTTTCTATTGTTTACCCCTTACTGGGCTTCATGAGAACAATTTTTTATTAATGTATGTCCCTAGAAAATTTCATGCAATGTGCTGACCTCAGAATGATTAAGAAAGGTTAATTTTAGAATGATTAAATAATTCTTATATTTATGTTCTCTTATAAAATTATGGTATTATGTACCAAATTTTAATGACATAAGAACTAAAAGGATCCTTAAAATTTAATACAGTAAAAATTTTCAATGAATTATTTTTAGAGTCATGTTTTAAATAGGTGGTATACCATAGAATGTTTTTGGGGTTATGTTTTGTAATTTTTGGGAATTAGGAGTCAAAAATATTATTAATATCTATATAAATAGTAAAAAAAATATAGTAAATATTCATTTAATTTTACTAAAGTATTAACTGATTGGTTTCCCAGAAATTATATTTAGTTGTAATAACCCTAAAAATTTTGTGTTGTGATTTGAATTGATTTCCACCTGGTGTACATACACAGATATTACGTCACACTTAGTATGACAATTATAAAGGATATTATTTTAGTAATCACATTCTTTGTAAAAACCATTTTAAAGGTTATATAGGTCATTTAAATCATTTAAGATTTATGTATATCATTCTTGAAGTTTGATATTAGAAAAACATATGATTAATATTTTCTTTATAATAATTACTATAAGATTCCAAATAGTAAAAAATTTCTCCCTAATCATTTCTTATTCTAGAAAAATGCATGGAAATAAAAGGACTCATGAAAACAACTGATGAAATAGTCAATGTGGTGAAGAACATCCAAATATGGGAGGATTTAGGGTAAAAAATTATAATGATGATGAATTAGTTACATCAGTTCATGAATAACAACATAAACCATGTGGATCGTCGAGATTTATGATGTAAGTAACAACTAGATGTTGAATCCTTCATGTGCCAACAAAGGTACCATTTTTTGTGGAACCTTTGCTCTACTGAACATTGAATAATGGATAAATACAAAAGAAAATATATTTTCTTTAATCCACTGTTAATACCAAAATAAAATCACATTGTTTGTATATCTCTTAGAGGGAGAAGTTGATCTATGGTTTACATTGGTCAATAACACAAAACCATGGGATTCTATCAAATCCATGGAATTATAACACTTCAAAGTAGAATTTTTAAAATAAGAATTTTCCTCATACCTACTTCACTAAGAAGGAGAGGGAAATAAATGAGTTAAAAAAATAGATAATGAAGAAATGGGGAATTGTGAGATGAACTTTATAAGTAATTTTCAACATGCTTCAATATTTTTCATTGATTTTTATGGAAATATTGTCTGATTCTTTGGCAGAATGAGTGTTCATCTATAAAAAGAACTGAAAATAGAAAAATTAGAGAGTTACAAAGAGATAGTATAATTTGATCTCAAATTTTAATGTGATTTCAGATATTAAAATTATAATCCTTTATATAATGATAATAGGATATTGGTGGATAATATTTTTTGGAAATAATCCTTATGAGAAGAATCATCAACAACCAATGTGCAAAAAATGTGGGAATAAGGATTTAGAGGAATTGTCTATAAGGAAGTGGAATGTTCTACAAGTATTTAATAGATGAATTTATTGCTAGAAACTATCATGATGATCTTATAACTTAATATTTTAAAACCAATCAAAAATGGAATATATTATAAGCACAACTTCTTGAGAAAGTCTCATGTTTGTAGGCATGTAAATTTCACTAAATAAAGTTCAAATCATAAGTTAATAAAGGGTAACCACCATTATCCTCAAACCTAGTAAAAGGGATAAAGTGGTTGAATTTATAATCAAGATATATGAATTATAGGATCTAAATTATGTTATGGAAGGTAATTTAATCATATAATAAAATCTAGTAATTAAATATTTTTTATCTATGTTTTACATATTCTCTTACTTCATTCATGTTTTCAAAGAACATAATGCTAATCCCTAAAATGCTAGTTGTATATTTGCCTATTAAAACCCCAAGGGGAACTATTCAATAATAAACCTTATTTAGAAATTCCTCTATTAACTATGGTGAGTTTATTATCTATATAAATTTTTTTTCTAATGGTGTAATTTGACATCACACTTTTGATAGAGTGGTTGTCAAAGTATAATGTCCATATAAAATTTGGAAGTAAGGATATTTTTGTTAACTTAGTGGTAAACCCATAATTATATTCAATAGAGAGATATCATGGCATGTCTCATTCCAAGAACAATATCCTATTACCCTCTTTATATATTGATTTGTAAATAATGTGAATAAAGATAAAGTATAAATATTAGATATGTATGCATTCTTAATAAATACATTAATGTATTTCATAAAACTTTATTTCAGCCTCCCTCTAAAAGAGAGGTGGAGTTATCAATTGATCTCATACCTGAGTCCAATAAAATATTTGAGATCCCACATATTGTCACATATATAGAGTTATATGAGTAAATGAAGCTACATTATGATCTTTGGAGAAGGGTTATATTCATCCTAGTATGTCTCCTTTAAGAGAACCTATTCTATTTATGAAAAATAAAAATGGTCAAATGAATTCATTTAGTGAATATATAGAGTTAATGGGATCATTATAATTAATAAATACCCTCTCCTAAGGATAGATCATTTTTGGACGGAATATAAATAAATATTCTTCGTGATTGATATATGATCCAGGTATCATCAGCCATGGGTGAAGATGATATGCCACAGGCTACCATCTATACAAGATATGGTCATTACGAGTTCATTATTATGGCCCTTTTCAGGAAATAATTATCCCACCATATTTATGAATTTTATGAAAAGAGTTTTAGGGAAATCCAAGAAACATTTATTGTGGTTTTTATTGTTGATATTGTGATCTATTAAAAAATTCACAAGGAGCATGAAGATCAAATAAAAGATATATTAATATCTAAGGGAAAGAAAAATATATTTGGATAATTTAGAAAATATGATTTCCTATTAAAAAGGGTAAATTCTTTGAGACATCACGACAAAGGATTTAGTCTCATTGTATATAGCCAAGAAAACGTCCATATAGGAGTGTTCATGTCCTATATATATAAAAAATATTCATAGTTTCCTTAGTCTACAAGGATACTATATAAGTTTTGTGATAAACAACTCAATGATTTTTAATGCACTGACCATGCTAACATGAAAATGAGTTATGTTTATTTAGAAAAATGAGGGTGAAGAATGTTTTTGAGGATTTAATAGGGGATTTCTTAGTGAACCTTTTATAACTCTACCCTCTACTAGACAAGTATTTGTTATCTATATTAATGCATATGAGAAAGTGATTTGATGTGTTTTCAATAAAAATGACAAGTTAATATACTACACATTTTTTAGTTAAATCCTCAAGTGCATAATTATCCTACTCATGACTTGTAGTTTCCATAAGTAATTTTTATCCAAATATAGATAGATTGTATTTATAGAGAAAAGTGTGATATGTATGAAAAACACCAAATATTTAAGTATATATTCACATAAAAGGAACACCACATCGTATAATAGATATTATTAGAGATTCTTAAAGGTTATTATTTTTAATTAATTATCACCTGATAAGAGAAAAAAAGTGAGAAATACTCAATGTTAATTGTATATTGAAACTGTATTAGTGATGATAATTTAGAGGGATTAAATAAAATTTTACATTAAAAGGATGGAAATGGGGATCACAATATAAGGAACATCATCATTCATTTCTAAAATGATTTCTCAACCATCACATTAGGTGAGGTTAAATGGTCCTCAAAGAGATGATTGAGAAATTCAGAAGAATATAGAAGATATATGAATAGGTAAATCCTAGAAGTTCAATGTTAATTTAAATGGAGTTTTATTATTTGTGTAATGACTATATATACCGTTAAATCCTAATATAAATAAGGTGTTGTTTAATGATTCACATTTCCAAGAATTTTATATCCACTCAGTGTGCACAAATATTTATCAACATAACTAAGAGAAATATTAGCGGAATAACATGAATATGTAGATCATAGAATAATCCTCAAATTCCCTAGTATTCCAGCATGTGAAATATGAAAGGATAAGTTCTATGGGGATGAAGAAACTATTACCCAAATCTAAAATGTAATGGGAAGACATCTCAATTGGAATTATCACTATTTTTACAAAGATATCAATAAAAAATAATGTAATATAGTTTATGGTGGATCATCACAGTATTACTTATCAATTAATTTCAATTAGAGATGAATTATCACCTAATAAACATAAAAAGATATACATCATATAATTTGCGAGGATGAACATAACACCACTATTTATTATATCCAATTGAGATTCAATATTTACAAATAGGTTTTGGAAAATTCTCCCACAAACTCTAAATAGTGAGATAATATTCAGTATGGATTATCACTCCAGCCTATTATCTAACATGAGTATAATATCCAAATACTGGAAGATAAGTTTTGATCATGTTATATAGACATAAATGGAGGATATGATGAACAACTTATTTTGGTTGAGTTCTCATACAATAATATTATCCCCTGAAGCATACAAATGGACCCATATGAAGCTATTTGTGGGAAGAAACACAGAACACCTATATGAGCAGATGAATATGGGGAATTAAATCTACAAGTAAATAAATTTTTCCTAAAAAATCTAGAAAAGTTCAAGACCATTTATCTTCTCATCATGCCTACTCAAAGTAAAAGAAAATATATTCAATGATAATTATCAACAAGACCTAAAGTCCAAGGTCGAAAATAAACTGTTTGTATGTATATTTAGATGAAAGAGATTCATGAAATTTTATAAAGGGTGTTATATGTCATTTGTACATTGACAACTTTGAGATTCTAAATCACATCAAAGATGTGTCATATCAAAAAGAACTCCCACCAACATAATCTCAAGTGTTTGATGTTTTCTACAAATATCTCTTTGGGATGTACATACTAGATCCATCACATGTACTTGTTTTGGTGGTGGTATAGATGATAAATGATATGTATTGTGTAGTGAAGTCGATTATGATCTTGGATCAAAGAGAGAAATTTCTACACGAAAATATAACTCACTTAGTCAAATTAATATTATGAGACTATATGTATGATGAGGATATAGGGGAAGTAGAGGAATCTATGAAACAAAAGTTCCATCACCTATTTCCACCTTATTTGGTAAATTGAATATTTATGGGAGATATTTCATAACAAGTAAATAATGTAACAACACATAACATCATTAAGGTAATTCCGCTTATGAATATATAGTTTTTCCATATTTAAAAATATAATACCATATAATTCATACAGACCACATTATATAACATTTTAATTTTAAATTTTAACATTAAATCGAGAGAAATAAGATTTTTATAAGATATGAAATTATTAAAATGGGATAATAAATAGATAATAAGATAATAATAATAATAAAATTTTGATTTTATCGATCCCCTAGAATAAGATTACTGATGAAAAATAGTGTATAAATGAATTTGAATATTAGTAATGCGATATCCATGTTGATAATGAAAAAAATATACGTAACTTTGAGGGAAAACATAATTAAATGAATAGTTAATGAAATATGAGTTAGTTTTTGGAATTAAGAATCTTATATGATAGTTCTAAATCTGATTGATGGAGTAGTAATTCGACTATTGGAATAGTAACCTAACCATTGGAACAATAATATGAATGTTAAGAATAGTAACCCAAATGATTAAATAGTAACATCACCTATAGAATTGTAAAATAATATTTAGGTATAATAAAAAATAAAAATGTGTTATATTTAAAATATGTTACATGTATATAATTTTTTAAATGATAAATTGAGTGTTTTATAAACACAAACGTTTTAATTTCAATTTTATAAAAAATAACAATTAAAAAAAATGTATTTATAAAATAGTTTCATAAAAATATTATATTTTAATATAATGATAAAATATTTTCTTGAGACCATATGTAATTTTTCATAATGTTCGAAAATTGATGACAATATTAAAATAAGAATTTTTTAAATAAATAAAGAGTTTATTTTAAAATTAAATTTCTCATATTTAAAAAATATTTTCAAAAAATGGGTTTACTTTTTGAATCTACATGTTGAAAAATTATTATGTTGAAATTTTGGTATTTTTTTTAAATAGTTGAGTTGTTAGTGAATTGTGAAATATGGTAAAATACATTATTTAACATTATAATATAAATACATGAATTTTTAAGACATGGATGATGTAATAACCCATTATTCAAGACTCACATGCACCATTTTTAGTATATATTCACAAGAATCGATTCTATTTATTGTCTTAAGCCAAAATAATAAAGTAGTGATTATAATATTCAAAACACTCCTCTCCTCCCATTATATGTACTACCCCTCACAACTCCATATACTCATAGTTTCTAAGACTTATATCTTTCCACATTTATACCAAATTTCATTCTAAATAATCACCCACACATTATATGACTTCTTATCTCATTCAAATTG
Organism: Viscum album; assembly: GCA_963277665.1. Lineage (NCBI taxonomy): Eukaryota > Viridiplantae > Streptophyta > Magnoliopsida > Santalales > Viscaceae > Viscum > Viscum album. The sequence goes on from OY728158.1 coordinate 16,710,083, forward strand.
AAATCCAATTCTTTTTCATGTTCTCATGGCACCATCAGCTAGTTTAAGGAACCAAGATTCCAAGGTAATGTAATTATTTGATTTCTTTTCATTTCAAGTACCAAAATAAGGGAATGTTTTATAAGTTTTAAATTGATTTATTTTAATTATCCTTTTATTATCACATCACATATAAAATATTCTATAATAAATGGGATCCCTTTAATCCCTCTCATTAGAGCCTTTCCTTAATCCATGTTGTATACTTCATGTTGTTGAATTCTTTTATTATATTTCCCTATTTAACATACAATATTATTAGGTTGAGAATAACCAAACTCCATTCATATCAATTTTAATTCATATATATGTAATTATTTTTCATTGTGGATTTAAATGTATAAAAACCACATAAAAATTTCACATGTTAAAAATGATGAAATGATCACATCTTTAAGAACTTATGTTTTCAATTTCTTAATATGAAACCTATTCCTGATTATACTATAGTTATTGTTAAAATTATTTTATATGATTGAGATAGCTCGCATGAATTAATATATCTGAAGTGTGTACCCTAATATAACTCTAATGCATTGGGTAAATAAATAATATCTAGAGATGAAACGTTTAATGATACCTTTGTGAATAACCTTGGTAAATATGTGTTATGAAACCATGGTGATATGCTTCTGAATATACAATTTTTATGATATTGATAAATATCTATGATATTTATGTTTTACATATTATTATTCCCTCCTTTTTATCTCATTTATCATCCATAATTGTGGTTCATGTTTTGTTTTTTTGTTTATCTCTTACTAGGATTTATGCTGGCTATTTTTTGTTGATCTATGTCACTATAAAATTACAAGAAGTTATCGAACCTAAAAATGATTTAAAAAGGTGTATCTAAAAATCTTTAAATATTATTTATGATTATGTTTTCCTTATTTAAATCATATATTATGTACATAGTTTCAGCAACACTATAAAAAAATTAATCCTTTGAATATATTAATATAATATTTGTTATATTTTTATATAAAAATTTATGTATTAAATAGGCTGGATTCTGAATCATATAAATTGAATTTTACTTTTTTTTGAATCGCAACTATTACATTCCTTCATTTCTCCCTCCTTGGTGCATTCACTGGGATTTATGATGGACATGCATCTAGTTCCCCTGATGTTATCTATGCTATTTAGAGTCTATAATAGTATTTTTGATGTGTATGACGTTATGAGTTGATGTTTGGGAAAAATCAATCATTTATGGATATATTAATTTTATAGATACAACTAATCTGCTTAATTTGTTGAAATCAACTCACAAAAATTTGATCATGTAGATATATATTTTTTCTAGGGAATAATTTTGTTTCATAATGATGTGGGGTTTTGTGCAATATTTATTGATAATAAATAATATTGGATAGTTCTTATATGATTAGTGTTATTATTTTCAAAATTGGAAGCATTATATTTGGTCCATGTAGAGGCGAATGTGGTGGATATCCCTAGATTTTCCATGGAGTTCATCAATATTTTCCTCGATGTGGTTGTGAATCTACCCCCTCAATATGATATTTTGTTTAGGATATTTCTTTTACTTAGTGCATCCTTAATTTTTATATAATATTACAAGATAACACTTTATTAGGTATAGTAATTGAGAATCATGATTAATGATTTTATGTATACGGGTTCAATTTATCTTAGGGTTTAACCATAAGGAGGTCTAATGTTGTTCACAAGATGGTGGATGGTAGTATGAGGTTTCTTATAGACTACTTGTAGATGAATCAAGAGACAATCAATAAATATTACCCTTTCCAAGGATTTATAATTTTTTTACTATTTTAAGGGATATGACTCGATTTTAATGGTTACTCTATAGTCTATATATCACCAAATGAGGGTAAAGTATGGAGATATCCTAAATACCAAACTCATGGGTTAGTATGGGCACTTTGATTTCACGGTTATGTTGTTAGGTGTCATGAAATCTCCATACATTTTAATGGGAGTCATGAACTCTGTGTTCTATGAGATCATAGATCAGTTCATAGCAGTGTTGTCGAGTGACATCCCTATATACAAAAAGATGTAATAAGAGTATTTTGATCACTTTTTTGTTGTTTTCCTGTCATTTAATACCATCATATCTTTGGGAATCTATTTATGTGTTTGTTTTCAATATATTTGTTTATTTTCCTTGGGAAATTGGTGTATTATCTCGGAGTTATAATGAACCTATTAAATATTGAGGTAGTTTTTTCGACCTCAGAGATGAATTTTATAAAGTTCAATAGCTTCATTGGCCTATCCTGATATTATCAAATGTTCATGTCTAGATTATATTGGATCATGGTGGTATTTATAGGCATGACAAGTTATGGAAAAAAATTATTAAATAACATTAATTTACATCATTTATAAATAAAAAATGCATCCATATTGTGGTTTCTAGGGGTGGGAGTGATGTTTGAGGTTTTTCATAATTATTATCATCTTTGGGTTGGTTTCATCTTGATGTTTCCAAGGGTGGTGATCACTTATGGTTCCCATCAGTTATGTATACATGATCATTCCTATCCAATCCAAAATCTTGTGTGGGGAGCACATGTTTTTTAATCTAAAATTAAAGAAATAGTAACTCATTTAAATAAGATATGTGGTATTCATAGATCAAAAAATTATGGTGAATATTTATATCAGTGTTATTTGAATGTTTGGAAATGGAGTTGGATGATGTTTCTCCAAGAATATTATATTGTGATTTCCTATACCTAGGTAGGGGTAATAGAATTTATGCTGTGATGAGGTAGAATTAATGTGGAGATATTGTTTGTGAATTTAGGGACTCTTGGAGAGTGATAACGGAGTTTGTATGGATTCACCTCAATGTAAAAGAGTTTGATGGAAGATATTTTTTGTGTCATAATGCAATATAACATTGCTTATTAAGGGTGGTGGAATATTCTTAGTTTATAGATGAAACTGTAGAAGTGATGTGAGAATATGTTATTTTAGGTGACGCACTTAAGGGGTGGTAAAGGTTTGATTTTCATTAGATGATTTTTCAAGGGATGTTATTTATTTTATCATGGATTCGTGATATGGGTCATTAATAGTCTTAAAACTCAACTTTGGTAGTGTGTACTGGTGAATAAAATATGTATCATTTTTTGATGAGTCAGATATGGTGATTAAGGATAAAGATATCTATAGTATGGTCCCTTTCATGTTGTTTTTTAAACTTATATATAAATGAAATACATCATGTTTCTTGAGATTATTTTTTTGGAATAATTGTATACCCATTAATGTAAGCGGGGGACATATCAATGGACTTCATCACTGGATGACTGTCATCCATAGTAGGATATGATTATATTTGAGTGACCGTGAATGAGTTTCTAAATTTATCCCATTGTTTAGAGATTTATGAGTTGGGTGTAGTGGATACACTGCTGAGCTAGTATATGGATGAGGTAGTGTGGGTTTATAGGGTTTCAAGGACCACCAACTTCTATCGAGATCCTAAATTCACTTAATGATTCTGGGGTGGAATTTAAAATTATTTGACTCTCTACATTGATTTCAATTCTCAGATTAATGGGTAAATATAGAAAACCATTCACACAATAGAGGATATACTACGATCAATTATAATGGATTTCATACAATCAAAAGTGAACTCTTTTTGCTGGTTAAGTTTTCATAGGATAGAAACTATCATTATTCCATTAGTATGTTAATATTTAAGGTATTGTATAAAAAGCCTTTTTAGTCTCCATCATGCAAGAATGAGGTTGGGGAGTTGTAATTATTATGACAAGATATGGTAAAAATAATGTGAAAATGTGTATATGATTTAGTAATGGATAAAATATGTGAAATACCATCATTATTCTTATACAGATCAGAGGTTATGACCTTTGAAGTTTGAGGCCAAGGAACACATGTTCTTGAGACTTTACCATCATCATGGGAAATATTGGTTTGGTCATAGGAGAATGTTTTGAAACTAGTTTATTAGTCTCATTGAGTTATCAAGGGTATTTTAGTAATGTAAAATATCAGTTGGTGAATCCTCCATTAATATACTAGATTCACAACGTCTTCCATGGGTTGTTTATTTTTTTTTTGATACCTTCATAATGATTCATGTGACATTGATTGGTAGGAGTTTGATTATTATTGTGATGAAATGTTCCATGAGTGATTAGTTGATATTTATGATATTTAGGATAGGTTATTGGGTGTATGAGTTATTCTGTTAGTTAATATTCTAAATAATCTTGAATTTTTTAAGTAATATATGTAGGAATGTGGATTATAGATTTATTCTTAGTATCCTGAGTAGTTATGATATTTTTTTCTTTTAATGATTATAATCTTTTGTTAACATTTTTTGGTTCAAAATATTTGAATATATATTTAATTTTTGTGAATTTATTGATATCTTATGATGATTTCTTGTTTAAGTGGTGAAAATGTTCAATTCGATAGGTGTTTCTGAGGGGACTATTTTGTGTGGCCATCATTGGTTTCATCTAGGTTATGTTTTAATTATCTGTGAAAATATTTATATTAGAGGTATCTAATATAATATACTAGAACTTATTTACCTATTAATTTTCATGATATGGGTGATGGTGGCCTAGAAATTTAATTAATGGAAGGAAGGTGGAGGTTGAGTTGATATTTCCACTTGAATTGGTGGTATTTCAGTGTGTATCTATGCATCTTTTCATCGAAATTTTAGTTAGAGTCTTGATATGAGTTAGCTGGTTTAGTTATAATACGGTGTGATAATTCATGTTATATAATAGTTTAGGTGGCTTCTTCTCTCCTGAGTAGCTTTGGATTGTGTCATAGGGTGATGTCTAATAGAGTATTGATGGTTAAGATATAATGGATCAGCCATTTAAGGGACCCTTATTCAATATTACATTGGTTATGCTATGGTTTTTATCTATATATGATATATTAAAAGGTAATGTAAAATGGTTATGCAGTTTCTATCATATCTACTATATATGGGCTTGGATAGGTCAATTTTTTGATATTAGATTTTTGCTGTTAATGCACCGTGGTGTATTGGATAATTCATAGACCTGTTTGGGGATTGGATATTGTGTTATGGTATGGGGCCTTTTCTGAAGAACATTCCTTACTTTTATTGGATATATATTGTTTACAACATTAAAATCTGAGATACACAATATTATTTCAATAGATTTTTTCCACCTCAACATGTTGTAGCATAGCTAACACACATTATTCCATGAAATAAAATTTTTATAATTGGCATATAAATTCAGGATCTTCTCTAAAATATAATATTCCTCCAAATATTCACTTGATATTTGCGTGACTCAAATGTAATTTTTGGTTTATACTTTGGTTCCCTTTTATTGGTATTAATCATTATTTTTTATAAGTGAATTATTAGAGATGAAATGTGAGTTTCTTCTCATTCATTATTTTTTATCTACTTTTTAATCCTTCATGAGATATTATTAGTAGTGTTTTTATTTATTATAGGGTGTTGGTGGGTAGTTCTAATGAGAAATGTTTTGATTTTTTACTGATGAGATACCCTATACGTAAATTGGTCCTTATGATCATATCTTCCTTAAATTTCACTTGTGTTATGGTTCAAAAATAAACAGTTAATATTTAGGATTATATAAAAATTTATTACTTATATAATGTATAATTAATAGGCCTTTTTTTATTTCATTCAATTTGATGAATCATATTGACAATTATTATGAATAAATCATAATGAAAAATTAGTAAAAGGGTTGATTCACAAAACAATTTCTTGATTCTTCTCATTATTTTACTTTCTTGTAGATATTTCCAATGAATTTGTATTTTTTTATTGATATATGAGTACTTATTACTAAAATTGATTTTTTATAATCACCCTTGATAAAAGGGTAATCATTTAATGTTGGTAGTGAATCAGTTGCATGATTCTAGGAATTCATCTATATTTAATAGTTAAAGAGATGTTAAATAAATCTTAAATCATGTAAAAATAAACCTATGGATGGTTTTTTGTTTTAATAATTTGGTATGATTACTTCTATTTACTTTTTTTATTTGATTTGGAATTGATGTTCAAAGAGGTTCTAACAAAGATGAATTTCCTGGTTTTGAGGGTGAGAAATCAAGCTATTCCTATAGTGGATAATGTGAAATGAGATAGTGCTTATCTAGCTTCTAAATGTTTATTCTACTCATCTCCCAAAACAGAACCATTTATTCATTTGTTTACCTCGAGTGACTGGGCGTCCAGTCATTGGTCTACTTTGGGTCAGTGGGGTCATTTTGATCCTTCATCAGCCTCCATGCATGATTTCAGCAGTTGTAGGTTTTAGAATGGAGGTTCCCAGGATTTGGAGTACATGGTGCATGCCATAATTTTATAGCTGTTTTTTAGACACTTTGGGAATCTTGGAACAAGTCAAGGATAGAGAGGAGTCCTTTGGTTTATTTCTTATTGGTCAGACTGAAGATGTTGTAGCATGAGTTAGGCTCCCTGGTTAAGGGTGGCCTGCAATCTCCTACGATTTGTTCCCTACTCAATAGGCCTATAAATTAGCCCATATTGTGTGGATGTTGGATTGCATGGTGAACCCCATCATGAGGTCTTAAAATCAACGTGGATGGTTATTTTATGAATGGATGGATTCATGGGGGTAGAATCACGCGTAATGAGAACGGATCGGTTTTGATAGCTTTCAGCACTTGTTATGGTTCAGGGAGTTCGTTGGGAGTGTAAGTGAGGTCTTTTATTTTGGGTGTTGTGCTTTTCAAGAACCTTACATTGATGTTGGAAGAGATTTAGTCAAACTCAAAATATTTGGTTCGATCTCTACATGGTAAAGTGATTCCTCCTTGAAATTTGACTTATGTGGTTCAGAGGTGTCTTCTGGAAATCATCCAGGGTTGTGTGGTTCGTCATGTGAGAAGGGAGGTCAACTTTGTGGTAGATTCTCTTTCCTGGGGGTTCAATTCTTAGGGTTAGATGATTTCTTACTCGATTTTGGGATCACTACCTTTTGATTGTAATAATTTTTTCAATGGGGATGCCCTTAGACTCCACTACTTTAGACCACCCTAGACTTGGTTGGTTCTTGGGGTCTTTCTCCCTTTTTTCTTTAAAATAATAAAAAATCAATTTCAAGCAAGTATTTTCCTTGTTATTTTAACAGACACTTCACCTATATGGTATATCCTTATAGATTACCATCGGTTTTGGGATCTGGGTGTATTCCCCATCATCATGGTTGAATAGGGAATAGATGGATGAATACCCCTCTTCATTTCTAAACCATATAGGCATAGTATGAGCTAATACAGAGACAAGAAGTCATGATTTTATGTGATGTAATTACTTGAGACATAGTTTATGGTGTTTTGAAATACAATTCTAGGTGTTGGTTGGATGATATATGATGGTGTTCATTAATGGTAGGAGGATGGAATGAGACAGATTTCCTTTATATTCACAATCCCCTACCATAATCGATATATGATGTGTAGATGATATGTGATTTTTCACGGTTACTATGTAGTGGTGGTGATTATTGTGTTGTAAGTATGGAATATGAGATCATATTTTCATTCTATATTTACTTTGTGTTGTAGCATAAATATAAAAGGGATTGAGAGTTCCTAGAGATATGATGTTGGGGTGTGAGAGTATAAAACTAGTGGGAAAGTGGATTTAGGGTGTGTTTTTTTATATTCCAGATATTATTATTATTATTATTGACTATGTTACATGGTGAGTGAGCTACGGTGAGGATGGATAATTACTAATATTGGGTATGTACATATTTATTCAATAATTTATTCATCGGAGCATTATTATTCTTCTTACACATTTACTTGAGAGGTCATAAGAATGACCCTATAGGGTAAAAATGTTTTATCACCCATATATATAAAAATAAATGTATTTCTTCTAGGGTGATTTCAGAGATCGAGCTACATATTATTATCTTAGATCTGGTTGTTGTGGTCAGATCGAATTATTTGGAGTTTATTTTGTTATATTTTTTATTTTCATTTTGTGTGAATTTTGATTTCTAATCCATATTTCTACATTGTGGTATTATTATCGATCATTGTTTATTATAAATTTTAATTTTAATTAGTAGATTTCTTATTATTCATTTTATATGATGGTGATTCCACCATTTGTGTAATTGATACACTCATTTCTAGTCGCAATCATATGGACCATTTAATGTAGGCATAAAGGGCCACTCACATAATCACAACATTCGTAAGAGGGGTTACTTATGGGGTAATCTCATGTCATTGAAGATTATATCATTTCTATTTAATCTATAAAAGAAGATTTATTTTTTTATTTTATGGAAATTCAATGGGAAACATAAGTAGGGGAATTGAGGCCATTAAATTAAGTTAAATAATGTAGAAATGTGGTATGTAAATTTGAACCTTTGAAAGAATTATTTATTTTTAGTTTTTATAATTGAAACCCATATTATTATTGTATAAAAATTTTAAAAATAGTGAATTTAAGTTTTTTCATTGAGTTCTTAAAAATAAACATTAAAATAGAATTTTTTGAACAATCCATGTTTTTTATCAAAATTAATGTTCTTTTTTCTTGTCTCAAGAGACCATGAAATGTAAAATATTTGATACAATGGAAAAAATATGGTCATATGCATTCGTTTGAAGATTAATCAAATGGATTTCACATTTCTAAATAATACTCTAAATCTTAAAATATGGTTTTGGGAAGCTATAAAATGACTTTAGAGATAACAAATATTGGTAAACCTTCATTTTTTTTATCCTCATTTAAACTCTTAAACTATTTTAAATCATATCAATAGTCCTTAGACATGTTACATATCCAAATTGAAGTTTATAATTATTTATTATATTTTAATTAACCTAAATTTTTATACAATTATCAATTTTTGGACATTGAGTTATCTAATCATAGGGAATTATGTGAACAATGTGGTTTTTGGGTAAACCCATAGATAGTGTTTTTCAATATCAAAATAGTCTTATAATACTTCCAGATATTTGTTTTGAATTGTGGAAACATAGATTGAAAACATTCAATATTATATTTTTTAGTTCATAAGGGCATTTTTATACATTTTTAGTTGATCTATGATTTTTATCATTGGTTTAAGAACCTAAAATAACAATAAAATATAGGCCTTCATTAATATTCAAAGATATAATATATTTCTTTATGTTTTATTCAGGTTTTTTATGATGATTGTTTTTATAGAGGAACAAAAGGAGGAATTTTAAAAAATATTTTTCGTTAATAGATTCATTTGGGATGACTCAATATTTTGTATAAATATTCTTCTACGATAGCTTTAATTGAGTTTAGTGTTTTTTATCCATTTAATTGGAGTTTTTTATGTTGTGTTTTCTGTGTCCTGGATTTTTTTACATGAATCATGTTTCACTCTAATTTATAGTTTGAACTATTAAGTGATATTATTATGGTTTTTTATTCTATTTATTACTATTCCTCTACTCTATTAATTTGGGATACTACAACATAGGAATATCATAGATTATAGAATTCGATGTGAAAAACTTCAATTAAACAAATGTTTTGAAATTAGTGGGTCATGGACATTCCTTATGTTACGGATCATCACATTTTTATGTTATTTTTAAGGTTTTGATCATTATGTTATTAAGGATCTCAAATTATATCAATATATCTTATTTCATGTAAAATATTATAATATGTAATGTGATTTTCAAATTGAATTTAAAAAATAAAAATTAGCTTTATAAATGTATCTATGATTTTCCTAGGGAATGTTTTTTGGGTGGATGAAACTATGACATAAACTCCCTCATAAATGATTTATTTAAACTAATACTTAAAAAAATTTGTTTTCTTCAATAATTCTAGAGTTTCATGGCCTAGTGAATAATTTCCAAGATTTTTGAATGGTGAACATATATCATACATTGGATTCTTGTTGAAAATGCATGGATGGATACCCTATTTTAGGTTCTTATTTGATAGCCATTAATTATATAAAAAACATCATTAAATTTTATTTTTGAATTTATAATTTTATGGATTGGTATATATATCTTCATGTGACCTATTTAAGACTTTATAATTTTTTTTAAATTATTTTTAGTGTTTTTTATAATTTAAAATCTGATAAAAATTATATTTTTTATTTAAAATATATATTATTCTTTTCATCATTATTTTATTATTATTAAAATTATTTCTTAAAAGTGTATGTGGTGTATATAAAATTTTAATGTAGGAATTATTATTGGTATATTTAGAACTCATAAAATGTATAATTGTTATTATTAGTGGGATCATCGTCATCATTGTGAATATTATCATTTGGTAAAATAGATAAATAATTAATTTCCACTTGAGGGAATTATGAGTGATTGGATGTAGGGTAGTTACCTCTATCGTCATTATAATCCTCATTTTGTTTTGCAATGATCCACTATAGAACATGAAGGGATCATTTTGGAAAGCTGTTCTCTTATCCTCTCTTCATCTTATTATTAATTTTCTTATTCTCTTCCCCCTTTTCGAAATTTTTTTTTCTTCTAATTGGGGTTTTAAAATCGTGTGTTTTTCCATATAGAAGCAAACCCAAAATTTATTGAGGTATTTTACAATAGTGAGATTGAGAACCTCAAGGCACGCTGGATAAACCTCATTTAGGGTATTGTATTTTCTATTTGGGAACATGATGAGGATGTGACCCTAAAACTGAAAAAATAGATGTTACTAGTGACTCTGGTAGTAACACTTATAGGAGTGGGTGAATACATGTCGATGAGTTTCATTGAATTATTTTCACATAATATTTACTTCCTTTTTTATTCATACCAGTGCAAATGTTTAGATTAATGGATCTCATATGTTCTTCAACACAATCACACTATATACATGGAAAAAATAAACATATCTTAGAACATGATATTTTATCATGGATCAATTCCAATGTGGGTGTCTACTCATTTTTATCTTTCAAACTAATCTAGGAAATATATTTTATAATATCATTAATAATGATTATTATTAGGTTGGGAAGGTATCATCCTTTACCGAAGTGGATATCTCTTGAAAAATACATACTTCCTTGCAATTTTCCTTTTATACAATATTTATCTAGTTTGATGCCTCTTGATAATTTATTTATTCTATTTCCCCCCATATTACAATATTAGTTCCAAACAAAACAAGAAACATCACTTTATCTATAGTATAATTATGAAATAAATAAATTTAATCTCTCAACATGCATGATACATCCTGTTCATGGTTAATAATATTATGTAATTGCTTAATGTCAAATATTCATCATTAAAAAAATTATCTTGTAAATGTATTCATGTAAGGAATACATTCATGAAAATCATACATGGGAACCAAGTACCCAAATCAACTAAAAAACATTTTTCCACCATTATTGACATGTTAATACCCTATTTTTAGGAAAAATTTACCCTTAACACAATGCATTATTATTTCATAAAATACTCTACCACCGTTCATGAATTCTAACTGATTCATAGGATATGACTTCCATATCCACCCAACTTGAATGTGATTATACTTTTCTTGTGTGATAGTCCTTTCATTGCTCTATATTTCTATGTTTACTACATCTTGAAATTGATGAAAAATATTACATAGACATTTGGATCTTCAAACACACTTTTAAGAAATCACTGATCATCCTGAAATTGTATTGCTCGTCTTCCATTTATCATAAAAACAATTTCTTCTATCATTTCATTATCTTACAGTCATACCAACATTTATAATCCAAAAAATATTTATTATATTTTATCCCCAAAAAATGATCCTTTGTACATAGAGTGATTATTATATTTAAATTATTTCCCTGATAACTCAGGTTCATTTTCTATAACTCTAGATGTTAAAGGGATTTTATTTTTACATGATTGAGTATTTTGGACTTCTCTTCTACTCATAAAACCCATTAGTATATTTATCAGTAAATCATACTTCAATAACTTGGAAACATTTAGATTTTTATCAACTAAAGTTTTCATCATTACTAAATTATCATAAATCAAGAAATCTTCATCTAAGAAAATCTACTAAATGAACTTACACTACTAAGATCATCCCCAAAATATATTACATCATATTTTATATTTTTCATTCAAACTCAACATGAACCATGAACTATTCTCAAAAAATTATTATATTTTTTACTTTTAAATATCAACATATTATTATCTAAATTTAACAACTATATCGACCTTCCATAACATCTCTATAAAGCTTACATTTTTATAACTGGTAATCCTTTTCTATGAAATGATTCTTATTACATATGACTAATGTGATCTCACTAACTCTTACATATTATCTATGATAACCTTTATGTATCATGTATTGTTTTTTCCTTTTCCATATTTCAATATTATTGTTAATATATATCCTTCATCTATTATAAACATAGATTATGTATCAATTCCATATCTCTCCTTTTTCAATTTTAGAATACAGTTCAACATATATACTCCATAAACACGTTACCTTTTCATTCCAGGACCATCATATAATTTCTTGATAATATCTTGAGAAATTACTTGTTTATTATTTAATTATTTACCTGTTCTAGAGTTATATATTTACAACTTCATCATTATTTGTTTTTGTATCCTTAGTACTTATTTTTTTAATTGCATCATCAATAAATGTAACACCCATCGTTATGATTTTTGGATGTAGCTTTTGAAACTGTAAATTTATTCATCATATATCTGTACTGTACCCATTATTTTAATTTGTTTAAACAACTTCATCATCATAATATTATCATTTTTAGAATGTAGATCCAAAAAAATTAAAACACATAATCCAAAACTATTTTAGATATTTCATTCAAAAATAATTTCTTCACCTTTAGCACATAATGTTTATTAACATTACGTTTATCTTGAATGTTATTATATATTTAATCTAGCCCAGAGGATCTTCATATTCAAATTATATCAATATTAATTAATCTAATTCTCTATAACGCCTTTTTCAGACATTTTTGTATTGTTTATGTATATAAATACATTACTTGTTTCCAAAGCATTAACTTTTCAAACTTGGGTTTTAAATTTAATTCAACTAGTATTTGGAGTGTTAACTTGTGAAATTAGATTTTTTGGACCACTTATCTTTTGAATCCATGGTTTTAATTCATCTTAACTTATTTTCTTCTCTAAATTGAAACTTACATCCATGTATATCTATTTATACCAATAATAAAAAAGATGATCTTTTTAAATAATTAATATTTACCAAAAGAACATATTGAAATTAAAACTCATTGAATTTAATTCAAAATTAATAAAAATACAAAACCCTTCTAAACAATCCATATGGGTTATTTATTTTTCCCATTTGTATTTGTTCTTAATACACATTTCAATTCTGAATTCAATATCATTCACCTTTCTCCTTAATATGTTGTCTGTTTCTAATATATATATGGAACAAAAATTCAATGTCTCTTTTATATAATTATTTTGAAATTCATTATTCCAGGGAACATCACACTCATCTCATCCACTTTAAAATATAATACATGATCCACTTAAGAAAATAGTGGTCTCAAATTTCTTCTAAGTAATGAGACATAAATTCGTTAACTCTAATAATACAAGAGAAAAAATAATTTTAGAAAAAATAGAGATTAACATTGGAATAAAATATATCAATAAACTCTTTAGAATGTGATACTATGTCAAATAAGTCTTTTTAAGGGTTTTTCATGCAGTTTTACAAAAAAAAATTCTTTAATCATTGAAAAAAATAAAAAACATTTGAGTCCATGAAGGCATATCCCAATTTATGAATCTTTTCAGTCCAATATATTATCCACCATAATAATAAGATTATGAAAAACAAGAAAATGAATGTTATTTGGATACCTTATTCAATCCACCCTAAAACTATCAAAATTTCAGATTTTCATTAAATCATTTAATCTAAAAATTTCACATCTTGTCTTTTTTACCTAAATGGATACAATATAATTATTTTTAAAGGATAGTCTGATTAAAAATATACTCTAATAATCCCGATTGATACCACATAGTATGTTCTAAGGATTGAACATGATACTTTTTAAGTCATTCCACAATGGATATGTCTTTATGATGTATAGTAATTACAACACTCACCTTGTTCACCCCTATATAAATGACCATCAATTCCCCCACACATAAATAAAAATAAATAGATATGGGAACAATTTTTTTCCTCATAGATCCTTAATAAGAGAAATAGGGATAAGAGTTACATCTCAATATAGTCTTTTTTGACCCTATAGTTTAGTGACAATTATTTATGAAACCTCAATATTTTACTTTCTAAACATTAACATTCATCAGTAGAATATACATTCATTTTTTTTAACATTATTCCGATTTGGAATTTGATTATTTATATTTAATATAATTACAAATTCACTAATTTATTTGTGATTCATTTTTTTCCATTTCTAGCTATTTTCGACATGTAGTCATGAATTCCAAAAGAATGTGATAAAAATTATTATTCTTTTAAGAATACATTTTAATAGAAATATTATTTCCACATTAAGTTACTTGTTAGTTGTATATAAATGATGTTTTTAGTTTTTTTTCAAAATTATTGGCGAAAGGGTCGCACTATATCATATTTTCTTATGATGTGTCTTCCATATCATCTTCTTCAATGTAAATTTTTGTTTCCTTCATCATTTAACTATTGATAAATCAATGTAAACATTCAATAACCTCATTTTGTACATTTTTCAATTAATATTTAACATTACTAAAATAATTACTATATTGTTTTATTTCAATTTACTCTTCAAATCATGAACTTAATTATTTATGATTAAAATTTTATACATAAATAACTACAAAAATATAACTTTGATTTCCATACACTAGGGATGAATCATATTTCTCCCTTTTGATAGAAGTTAACTTTCATAACTTCTTAGCCTGCATCTTCATCCAACATATCAATTTTATATAAAAGAATTATATATCCGTATAGATACATCCTTATTCTCTAGTTGAGGAGTCCCAATAACATACATGGATAAAAATTTAGTTAAATTAATTAAATAAAACAAGATACATATATCCATAGAGAGGATTAACATTGTGTATTAATGCCTATTGGGGTGCCCATTAGAACATGTAGTCACATTGTGTGGGGTTGTGAATAAGTGGAAAGAAGTTTTACCAACTTTTCTCCACGCAAATTTATCCCTATTTTTGAATTCAAACATGTTAAATTATTATGATGAATTAGTGAAATTGGATTATTAACACATCAATTTAAAATTAAATAAAAATTTAAATAGATATAAACACATTATATTTAAATGAGGATCGATCATAATATGGGAACCTACCATTTTTTTGTTTAGGTCTAAATTGAGACACAAATTTTTAGCTAATATAAAAATTATTATATATAGTGTGGGATAGCATAATTATTTACCTAAGACTCTGTATCTTGGAAGACCCTACAACCCCATAAAACATTATTTATACTTTATTTTCCGATTTACAATTTCGTAACTAATTGTTTATATTTACTCCAACCAATTAAAAATAGTATCTTCAATCAAAACATGGATGATTTTTTTATCTTTATGATGATTCTATAAAAAAGGTATGATATTATTATGAGTCCATAATAATTCTAATTTGGAACATACTCTATTTTATTGAGATCTTAAAACTCTAAAACAAATATAGTGAATGTATATTTTTCTGTTCCCACTTCATTCAAGTTTCCTAAATTTCAAACCATATACAAGATGTTTATTATTGGAATTTGTAACTAACTTTTAGTTTATTAAATTATAGAGTTATATAATTTAAAATTTAAATTTCTAGTTCCTCAAATTATTTTATCCAATAAATATAAGAAAATTAAAAGTTATCCTTTAACTTTAGAAATTTTGTATATTATTTTAAGATAACATTGTTTAATTTATCATTGTGCATGTTTCTTTATGAAATAGATTTCAAAAAAATGTATTCATGTATGAGATAACACTTCATAATATATTCAAGATAACAGAGAAGTCTAATGTCCTAAAAATGATAAATAACATTTAATAATGTGGTTAGTCCTTATTAATTGAAGATCCAATGGTATTTATTAATGTGGGAATTGTTCTAAAGATAACTTTTTGTTAATAATCAATAATTTTTAATATTAAATATGTTTTATTATGAAAATTATTGAACCTTTCTTAATGCTTATCACATGTGCTAAATGTGTGGAGATTTTTCAAATTATTTTCAATAAGTTAAGAGTTGAGGATAGATCAAATTTTGATGATCCTAGATATTTGATCATATTTTTAATAGTTTATTTTATATGTTTAAAAAAGGTATCTAAAAATTAATTTATGTGTTCTTCTGTGGAATGGAATTTACATGTTTAGATTTACAAATTTTATACTATTTATATTTTTTTAGAATTAAAAAATAAATAAAATATAACCAAGAATGTTAAGAAATATAAAATTCATACAGTATTGGAGGAGGCCTCAAACACATCAGAGAAATATCACATTAATCCCACATGGAAGACAGAGTATTATATGAGAAGATAATTTTATACATAGAGGTGAACCATAGAAGAGAAGTGGAGGAATACTTTTGGGAGGTATGAAGTTGGTGGGTTCTAGTATAGGTCGATGAGAGAGGGTGTCAGGCGCAGACCCTATACCACACCTTTCATATGAAGATAAGTTCTTTACATATTAATCATGGATCAAATGAAAAAATATATGATGTGTGATACTGGTAGAAATGCAAAATTCATCCATATTTAAAGTATAGATAAATAATCACAATTATCAAAATAGTTTCATCATTTCCATCAGATCAAGGAATTGAGTTTTCCATTAACTTAGACCATAACTGGGTATTATGTAAATTAGAATATTTTTATTTAGAGGAATATGTTGATGGAACCAAATATTAAATTTATATGATATCTAAAAATAATAAAAGGAAATAATGGAACATCATTTTCATATATGAGAACCCACTGTTATAAAGATACAATGATACATAAGTGCAAAAACATTCTAGTTTGAATACAAAAATATTCATATAAAGAAAACCATTATTTTTCATAGTTGAAAATCATGCGATATATTGTAGTAAAAATAGAATAAGTGAGGTTGTTTTCTGAAATAGATGAGGAGGTAGAGTTTTTTTTCTATAAATACACCCATAAACAAAATCTATTTGATCGATAAGATGAAATAATATCAATATAGATAATAATAATATGTGACTTAAGTAAGCTCTGTACTTTCAAGAAGATTCCATGCATTATCATTCAATGTGTTTTCCTTCAAAATTGAATTATTTTCAATCTATTCCTTTTGATATTTATTGCATAAGAAAAATGCATCTATTCTTTATGAAGAATGTTTAACTGCATTCTCATTCATGTGAATTGAGACACTTCCATATGTTTTAAGTTATGCAAATGAATTGTAGTTCCCACAAATACTGATACACAATGAAAAAGAAGAAATATATATTTTATGTAACCTCACTTGATTAAATATTTTGAGTTGCATTTCTATGATAATATTCATGAACCATGATTACTGAGATGATACACAATGATGTAGTATAAAAGAATGATTATATTGTTCATGTATTTTTGAGTATTTGAAAAATAAAATATTAGTCAATGCGTGTGATATACATGATTAGAGGATGTGGGAATACCTCGTGATGTTTAAGATTTGTGAAGGAGAATGTGACCTACACTTGTTTGAGTCTTGAAAAGATTAAAGTATAGGCATGTAAAACATATGTTTTATAAAGTGATAACATGTAAAATAATTAGAATATAAAATTTATTACTATAATGTAAGTTATGTTGCATGATTTTTAAATTAGATTTGAGAAGATTGAATTTATTTTTTTTGAAAAATATTTTTGATAAATCAGGAGATAACAGGTTTTGATTACTGATGATGAAACAATATATTAGTTATTCTAAAAAATAATTTATTGAGTGGACTTGAAGTTGAACAAGAACAATGTTCATAATGTGACAATAATCAGATGCATTTGATGAACTGTTCCAAATATGTTGTTTTTATTATTAATGAACTAGTGAGATACCAATATTAATGAGTAGATATTTTTAAGAGATAGCTCAACTAGAAATAGTTAGCATAAATAACATGAATGGGATGTCAGTATAAGGATCATGTTAGAAGATATATCTATAAAATATTTAGCGAATAGACAATATATGAGTTTCTCTATCATGTATATCAATAGATTTTATGAAATAAATTTTATTTAATTGTGAATAATTTGTGTTTCAGATCATCCAAAACACTGTAATGATGTAGTAACCCACATTAGGGGAGAGACATCTAAAATTCATGGCGTTTTTTTGTGATTTAACTTGTCTTAATACGAAAGAAGTGATACATTGATGATTGAGGGATAAAGATCGTATACAATTATAGTGGGTGAAATCAAAATAATAAACTATAAAAATAACATAATTAATCCCTCTTAGTAATATATATGATCCTAGTGTTTAGAAACATTTAATTCATTATAACCCTCTTCAATACTTATTTTCTCTTAACACTTATAAAAAAAATTATCCTGGTTTGTCTCCCAAGGAGACTGTATTTATGGATCACCTCTATCAAAATATTTATTATTATGATCTTACTATACAATTTTCACAGGGTATTTCTATGATAAGAAATGAATCTATAATAATTAAATAAAAAAATAACTCATGAAAAGTAAATAAAAGAAAAAAATAATAATATTTAAAGGTAAAGAGTAGTCAGAAAAGAATTAGTTACCTTCCAAAGTGACTCAACTAGTTCATCCATTATTTATTAATTGTAAATATTTTATTCCATAATTATCTCATCAATCTATCTGAAGTACCTAAATTTTAACTGCCCTTATGTTTTAGAATTCTATTTTTTCAACAATGATCTCTTTTTTAACCTTCATTCACGAAGAGTTGGTCAATGTATTCAATGATTGCTAAGAAATTTGACCAAATCTAACTGTTGAGCTCAAAATTCAAGATAGATGTTTCAGAATCATTAACAATTATAATCAAGAAAAAAACCCTTCTCTTCAATGAACTAAGAGTTCAAACAATATGAAAAATATATTCTTATTCTCTATGTTACAAAGAATGAGTATAAGAGAAAATGAAATGGAATGATGAAGATACAATTATCAAACATCATTCAGTTATCTAACAAATTCAATTCTCAAGATTATTTAATGATACAAAGGAAATATAAAATCATGTAATGAATTCACAAGTAAAACCTGTAATGTATGAAAATTAGAAAAATTTTCCAATCCTTTAAATGAATGTGATCATAATTATATCACCATATCTATCCTCAAAAACTAATATTTTAGGATCTCGCAGAATGTTATCCCAGCTATGCTCTCCATCAATCTACTCTGGTTTCATGAATAATGTGTTTTTATTAATTTTTAACTCTCCAATCCAATTGAATCCCATTTTTTATTTTGTATTCCCTTTTTTCGGAATTTATTCAATGAAAAATGGTGGCACATTCAAAACTTAACTATATCACAATCCAGTGGGGAAAATAATTTATCTATCCTTCATCCACCACCATTTTCACTTTTCCTAAATGGCCCGAAGGCCTACATTTTTATTGATTTTTGATATCCCCCCTTTAAAAGGATAAGGGGAAACCATTACAAGGCCCGTAGGCTAAGAGATTACATGGACCATAGGCTTAGGATATTTACATGACCCGAAGGTCTTAGGGAATTCAACCAGACTATCTACAAGGAACTCCCCTCCAAGAATCTATATTCTGATAGTAGCTCTCTACCTTTGGATGACTGTCTGGATGGGCTTCTCATTCTATAAAGACCCGTAAATTTCAAGGAATTTTTTTTCTTAATTTTCTTTGGAATTTTACAAGAGCGCAGTTTCTGACGGCACCTGATTCCGAGGCCCGGTGTGCCCGGAATCATTTTCCGAAGTTTGGCTCGGGTACGTTCAGTGAACGGACGAGCGGGTTTTTCTAACTTTTGAACCGGTGCCCGGAATCAAATTCTGAGGGCACCGATGAAATCGCAGCGCCGGTTTTCACTTAGAAACGCCTCTTCCGGAGTTGCGTTTGCTCGGGTGTGGTTTTTAATTTTCGGGCTTAAAGTTAAGAAATAAAATAATTTTTCGACCACTTTATTTTATTTCACTTAAGCCACTTAGAAACCACTTGAAGCCATTTAAAAGCGGCTTAAACCAAGTTGATCTAGATAGGATGCTATCCAGAAAATATCCTACCCCCTTGGTAGGATATTTGTGAGGTGGGGCCTGCACGAGCCCCGCCGTTTCTTTCCGCTAAGTAACGCACCCGCGAAAACCCGTCATTATGAAAGTCAACGGGCGCGTTTATTTAATTCTTAAAAGACCATTTAATTGGGTGGTTTATTTTGTAAATTAAATGAGTTGTTTCTTTCATTGAATTAATTCAACGAATTAATTCAATCGTTTCTTACATGTTTCGTCTGTTGGCATATTAATAAAATAAGACCAACCTATCTTTTGGAGGATTACTCGTTGAGAGAGGATCCTTGAACCTTCAACCTCCTTCGCGAAGAACGCGAAGAACGCGAAGAACGCCGATCCCATAAATCGACGACGCGACGCCGTGATCCGCGACGCCAACGCTCCCTTCCTGCAACGTTCTTCTACGACGACTCTTCCTCCATGACGGATCTTCGATCGGCTGCTTGAGGTAAGAGTCTCAGACTTTCATTTTAATCTCCTTCATGGTTCTTTACCAAAACACGGATTTAATTAATTAAATTAAATATTTTGTTTCATGGTCCGTTGAGTTCGCCGACTCAACGCCGTGTTCCGCGATGACGCGACGCCTTCCCACGACGACGTGACGATCCCCCTCTTCCGCGACGAGCAATTCCGCGAAGAACGCTCACGCGCGTCGACTACGAGGTAGGGAATTGTTTTGGAATTACCCCCTTTTTATATTCCCGTAAGTGTTTCTTTAAAAAGTTAAAGAACCGGTTTTGTGAACAATTTTAAACTTATTAAAATTGTTGTTTCCTGTGTGGAATAAAAATTCTCCCTTTGATTTTATCTAACGCGGAGGGTGCGGGCCAAACGAACATGGCCCGACAACCCTCCGTCGTTCTTGATTCTTGTGCGGATTTGAAGGGCGACGATGGAACGTGCCACAACGGATGTTGGATGATCCCTCATTTAAGAACGAGTCCCGGGAGGAGCAACGGAGTAGACGGGAAAAAAAACGAGCCATCAGAGCGACTCCGGCGGCCCGCGGAAGCCGGCGGCGCCCGGCGTGCCGCCGGACGAATCCGTCGCGGCACCGGCCGCGGCGGAGGCGCTCGCGGGACGCGGCTGAAGCCGCGTCCGGCGCCAGGAAGACACCCCGCGGGTGTCCCGCGGGTGTCACGCGGGGGCGGCGGCACCCCCCGCATCACCCGGGACGCGGCTTCAGCCGCGTCCGGTTGTCGGCCGACACCCCGCGGGTGCCGCGGGGGTGTCACGCGGGGCGGCGGCTCCCCTCGCGTCAGCCGCTCGGCCGCTCGGCCAAGCCGGGTCAGGCTGGCCGAGCCAGACCGGGTCGGACCGGGTCGGACCGGTTCGGACCGGGTTCGGCCGACCCAGGGGGGTCGGGCCGGGTCGGCCCGGGCCCGTACCCCCCGTCTTCGGACGGTCTTCATTCGAACGCCCGTAACTTGAGCTACGGGCCTCCAAACGACCTTCCGTCAGCGGCTACACGATCCTTGGATCGAGGCGGTCGTTTCGTTATATCGCACTCAATGTTTCGGAATACTTTGAGTTCGGCCGGGTTGGTTCGTACACAAAACCAACCGGGCCCTCGGAGCGGAAACGCTCATATCTTGAGCTACGGACATCCGATTGACGTGCCGTCAGCTTTGTTGAATTCCTCTGTGTGAGACGGATCTTTTGGCATACTCCGCCCGAGGTTTGGATGCAGGTGGAGTACGGTCGGGTTGGTTTTTCCTTAAAAACCAACCGGGCCCCTGGGACGAAAAAGCCAATGACTCTCAGACCGGGCGTCTGATTGACGCGCCGTCTGCGACGTTGAGTTCCTGTTGACGATATGGAACTTTTGGATACATCAACTTCGGACATTGTGTCAGTTGATGTATCAACCTCTCAGCTCGTGGAGCGGACCCTCCCGAACGAGCTTGCTGTGTGCGGGAACCCTAGAGCTGGCTGCCACTGCTACTTCGACAGCGACGACCATGCAGATATCCTCAGTGGACTGCGGCGACGACCGTGGAGAGATCCTCAGTGGAATGCGGCGACGACCGTGCAGAGATCCTCAGTGGACTGCGACGACGACTGTGTAGAGATCCTTAGTGGACTGCGACGACTACAGCACTCAGCGATCCTACGTGGATCAGTGCTACAGGTCATGTGTGGGCCCGATCCTGTGTGGGTCCGATCTTGTGTGGGTCAGCGCTCAGCGGTTCTGTGTGAGCCAGCGCCTACAGGTCCTGTGTGGGCCCGATCCTGTGTGGGTCATTGTGGGGGTTAGTTACCTATCGATCCTTCGTGGGTCCGACGACTTAGATGGATCAGTGATCATCTTTATCGTCATCCGAAGAAGTATACATGTGTGAGCTGAATCTTCTGTTTACTCTCCTTTGTGGATTGTGTTGAGCTATCCTATGTGGATTTACTGTTTACTCTCCTTTGTAGATTGTGTTGAGCTATCCTGTGTGGATTTACTGTTTACTCTCCTTTGTGGATTGTGTTGAGCTATCCTGTGTGGGTATACGTTTTGCTTTCCTGTGTGGACTGGGTTGTGCTTTGGCTCGGACGTTGGAGCTGAACGGGAATTGATGACTTAGGTATATGTATGGGCATATACCTAAGCCGTGTCAGATGTTACTTCGTGATTATATATTTCCTTTGTGAATTATCCTTTGTTGATTTCGGGAGACCTTCGGGGGTATCGGGGTCCCTACTGAGTAGTTTATACTCACCCCTGCACGGGCTTTGCCCGCACTTCGTGGTGTTGGTTGCAGACGACGGGCAGCGCTGATCGAGGTGGAGGCGTGCGGAGCAGGACGGTACCTGGAGGTGGACAACTGGGCGGGACGTACTCGGAGCGGACCGCTGTACCGAGGAGCTGTGGAGGCTATCTGTACCCCCCCTTCAGGTGGGACTCCCAGAGGACGGCTCGACGCTACGGCTTTTCTTTTCAGTTGTTGTTTTTCCCCTTTCAGTTGTACTTTACAGTTGGGCTTGTATTTCCGGCCCCTTTTACTTTCAGCACAGCTTGTACCGTTTTGACTTAGTGTTTAATTTTCCGCTTTCTTACACTATGGTGCTTATTTACTTTTCAAAGGAAATGTCTTCCCTTTTTGTTGGGATTTACGCCTTGGTGCTAGTCGCCAGCCCCTGGCCTATGGAAGGCGGGCTTGGGGTAGTCACGGCACGGGCCCCGAGGACGGGTCATGACAAATTGGTATCAAAGGTGGTAGGTTCTACCGCAGACTCTGATCTTTCTTCTATGTGAAGAAATAGTGTTTAGCGTATTGAGTGTGGTTATCAGTCCAGGGAGTCCAGTGTTACTGCGGCGACCGACATATCCATAGACCAGGACCCTGACTTATGATTTCCGACTTAATGCATGAAAACATTGATTGCATGTGTGTTCAAGTTTTCTTTGTGATTACTTGTGTCAGCTCACCAGGTATACTGTTCTGACCATGGCACACTTCTTTCCTTTTCAGGATGGCCCCACGATGGCAGCCAGCTAGGGTTACGAGAGTAGAGCGCGACGACAGCCCGCCGAGCGACGAGGCCTCGGTACAGGGCCCGTTGACAGCAGAGGCATCGGCGGTACCTTTACCCGCCGAGCCCCCGATGCTTCCAGCGCTGATCTCTGACGATGCACGACGCCTCGGAGCTTTGCACGAGTTCCAGCGCCAGCGACCACCCAGGTTCCGTGGGGAGACGGACCCCCAGGCGGCCGAGGACTAGCTGGAGGCGGTCGTCCGAGTTTTCCGGCTAGTGAGGACACCAGCAGACCTCATGGTGATCCTTGCGGCGAGCCTACTGCACGCAGCAGCAGGACGATGGTGGAGCCTGATCCTCCAGGTACATGATGATGCCTACCTCATCTGGACGGACTTTGAGAGCCTCTTCCACTCAGAGTTCGTCCCGGGCACCCTCCGTGCGGTGCGCATCCAGGAGCTTCTTCAGCTGCGGTAGGGCAGCTTGACGGTCGCCCAGTACGCGGCGAGGTTCACCGACCTTTCTCGCTACTCGACAGACATGGTGCGGGACCCCTTCTTCTGGGCTCGGAGCTTCGAGCATGGATTGAGACACGAGATCAGGGCATCACTGATCTCCCTCAGCATCCCAACCCAGGTAGGAGTGCTGGAGCGAGCCCTTCTGATCGAGAGCTTCCTGGCTGAGTCCACAGCGAGACCTACCGCAGGGCGGCAGGTAGCGGAGTCTTTGGCAGCAGGTAGCCGACGGATGAATTAGGGTTCCAGGCAGACCAGGCCTTCCGGCAGACGACCTCGGGATAGTGGCTCAGCAGTGCGGGGCACACAGCGCGGAGCCAGCCTTCCGAGGGGCAGGCAGTGCAACTCGTGCGGCGAGCAGGGCCACATGGCTCGTGACTGCCCGACCCTCCGTACCGAGGTGCAGCAGACGGTGGAGGGGCCACCCAGGTAGAGGCAGAGGGTCGACCGTGGCAGTCCGCAGGGAGGAGGCGGACGAGGCAGAGGAGCTGGCCGAGCAGCCGGTGGTGGGAGACGCTTTGAGGCTCTGCCACCACCACCACCAGGAGGCCCGCCCCGACCACAAGAAGCTGGCGGGCAGAGACAGGAATAGCTCTAGGCAGCAGATTCCTACGACCACGGCGCGCCAGAGATGATTCAAGGTACGATCTGTGTCTATTACACCTTTGCTTCAGCTCTTATAGACACAGGAGCGAGTCACTCTTTCATATCTGCTTCCCTTGTTCGGAGCTCAGAGATTCCGACAGAGCCGTCAGCTCGATCCTTACGGCTAGAGACTCCTACGGGAGAAGACTCGACGATTACGCACTGGTGCCGGCAGTGTGAGCTTACTCTAGGAGGTGAGAGCTTTGGCTGCGATCTTCTTGTAGCGGCATCGAGGCCTTACGACGTCATCTTGTGCATGGATTGGTTATCTATAGTCCATGCTCATATTGACTGCATTAGGCGCAAGGTGTGATGTGTGCGCACCGACGGGAGTAGGTTCACCTTCACCGGCGAGAAGGGAGCCTTAGCAGCACAGGATGGGCTCACGCAGAGGAGAGGACAACCCATCACTCATCAGTTGGCTAGCCTCATCCTTAGAGCAGTGGACGTGCGGAGTCCTAGTTTTCCTACAGTGGTGGATCAGTATGCGGATGTCTTCCCCGACGAAGTTCCAGGGCTACCTCCTCGCAGAGAGGTAGACTTTTATATTGATCTGTATCCTGGGATAGCCCCAATATCCACTCCAGCATATCGGATGGCCCTCGCCGAGCTTCGAGAGCTACGGGTACAGTTGGAGGACTTACAGGGCAAGGGGTTCATCCGACCCAGCGTTTCACCCTGGGCTTCCCCGATTTTGTTCGCCAAGAAGGAGGACAGGAGCTTGCAACTGTGTGTCGATTATCGTCGCCTGAACCAGGTGACAGTGAGGAACAAGTATCCGCTACTGAGGATTGATGACCTCTTCGATCAGCTCAAGGGAGCACGGTGGTTCTCGAAGATAGACCTCAGGTCAGGCTGTCATCAGCTCAGAGTTCGAGATGAGGATGTGCAAAAGACGGCCTTCAGATGTCGGTATGGCCACTCTGAGTTCTTGGTTATGCCTTTCGGCGTAACCAACGCTCCAGCAGTGTTCATGAGCCTCATGAACAGGATCTTCCAGCCTTACCTTGATCGATTTGTCGTGGTCTTCATCGACGACATCTTGGTGTACTCGACCACCGAGGAGGAGCACGCCTACCACTTGCGTGTTGTACTAGACACACTCCGAGAGCACCAGATTTATGGAAAGCTCTCGAAGTGCCAGTTCTGGTTACGTGAGGTCCACTTCTTGGGGCACGTCATTTCTGAGGCGGGAGTTGCAGTGGATCCCGCGAAGATCGAGGCAGTGCTAGCTTGGGAGCCACCCAGGAACGTGTCGGAGGTACGGAGTTTCTTGGGCCTAGCCAGATACTATTGGAGATTCGTGCCGGAATTTTCTAGAGTTTCGGCGCCACTCTCAGCATTGACGAAGAAAGGGAAACCCTTTGTGTGGTCAGACAGATGTTAGCAGAGCTTTCAGGAGCTGAGGCAGAGATTGACCAGTGCACCTATCTTGAGGTTTCCTGAGGAGGGAGTTGGATATGTAGTCTACTACGATGCATCAGGGACTGGACTCGGGTGTGTCCTGATGCAGGAGCAGGCCGTGATTGCCTATGGATCACGTCAGCTGAGGCCTCATGAGAAGAACTACACCACCCATGACCTGGAGTTGGCAGCAGTGGTCTTCGCTCTGAAGACATGGCAGCACTATCTGATGGGCGAGTGCTTTACAGTCTTTTCTGACCACCAGAGTCTCAGGTACATCTTCTATCAGAAGGACCTGAACCTGAGACAGCGGCGATGGCTCGAGTTCCTCCAGGACTATGAATTTGAGATAGTCTATACTCCTAGGAAGGGGAATGTGGTTGCCGATGCCCTCAGCAGGAGGACGGGCATCCAGCTACTTGAGGAGGCGACAGAGCAGCTAGTCGCTTTGCAGATATCCTTCGTGGATATAGACGGAGCAGCCTTCCTTCAGTCTCTCACAGTCTCTCCTCCACTTCTACAGCGGGTTAGAGAGGCTCAGCATGGGGACGCTGACTGTGAGACACGGCATGCACAGATATCCTCGGGACAGGAACCTGATGGTTTCTCCCTTGGAGTAGAGCACGATGTCCTTTTCAGAGGACGTACCTTGGTACCAGTCTCTTTACGAGAGGAGGTGCTGAGAGAGTTTCACACTTCTCCTTTGGCGGTACATCCTGGAGTGGCGAAGATGTACCAGGATCTCAGACGACAGCACTGGTGGCTGGGCATGAAGAAGGTTGTGGTAGAGTTAGTTTCACAGTGCCTCACCTGCCAGCAGGTGAAGGCAGAGCATCAGGTACCAGCAGGCTTGGTACAGCCCTTGGAGGTCCCGGAGTGGAAGTGGGACGGCATATCTATGGACTTCGTGAGTGGACTTCCACACACTTTCAGAGGTCACGACTCCATTTGGGTGATTGTTGACCGACTCACCAAGTCGGCACACTTCTTACCCATCCGAGAGCAGGGCTCAGTGGAGAGCTTGGGGCATCTCTACGTTCAGGAGATTGTACGACTTCACGGTGTGCCATTGACTATCGTCTCTGATCGGGACGCTCGCTTTACTTCCCGGCTTTGGAAGTGGTTGCAGGAGGCGTTCGGGACGCGGCTACGTCTGAGCACCGCCTTTCACCCTCATACGGATGGTCAGACGGAGAGGACCATTCAGACTCTTGAGGACATGCTCCGCACATGTGTCCTCGACTTTGGTCGCAGTTGGGAGGACCACCTACCCTTGGTGGAGTTCGCGTACAACAATAGCTACCACTCCACCATCGGGATGGCACCATACGAGGCGTTGTACGGCAGGCCTTGCAGATCTCCTTTGTGCTGGACAGACCCTGGGGATTCAGCATGCGTGGGACCAGAGATGGTCCGAGCCACGACAGAGAAGGCCCATGTCATCCAAGAGCGGATGAGGACAACATAGAGCCGGCAGAAGTCATATGTTGACAGGAGGAGGAGGCCACTAGAGTTCGAGGATGGTGACCACGTCTTCTTGCAGGTCTCACCTCGACGTGGTTTGCAGAGATTTGGCCGAGGCGTCAAGTTGTATCGGCGCTTCATCGGACCCTTCCAGGTCCTCAGTAGGGTTGGTGAGGTGTCTTATCGCCTGGCTCTACCACCTCAGTTGCACCGGGTGCACGACGTCTTCCACGTATATCAGATGAGTAGATACGTGCACGACCCGACTCACATCATTGACTATGGGGAGCAAAACGTGGATGATGGGGTGACTTTTGCGGAGGCCCCGGTGGAGATAGAGGATCGACAGGAGCAGGTCCTACGTGGGCGATCGATTCCTCTTGTGTGAATCAGATGGAATCACGAGAACCACCAGGAGAGCACATGGGAGCGGGAGGCTCAGATGCATGCTCAGTACCCACATTTGTTTCCCTAGTTTTTGATGTATCTTTATGGGGACGTAAAGCCCTGAGGTGGGAGTAATGTAAAGACCCGTAAATTTCAGGGAATTTTTTTTTAATTTTCTTTGGAATTTTACAAGAGAAAAGTTTCTGACGGAACCTGATTCTGAGGCCCGGTGTGCCCGGAATCATTTTCCGAAGTTTGGCTCAGGTACGTTCAGTGAACGGACGAGCGGGTTTTTCTAACTTTTGAACTGGTGCCCGGAATCAAATTCTGAGGGCACCGATGAAATCGCAGCGCCGGTTTTCGCTTAGAAATGCCTCTTCCGGAGTTGCGTTTTCTCGGGTGTGGTTTTTAATTTTCGGGCTTAAAGTTAGGAAATAAAATAATTTTTCGACAACTTTATTTTATTTCACTTAAGCCACGTGGAAGCCACTTGAATCCACTTAAAATCGGCTTAAATTGAGTTGATCTGGATAGGATGCTATCTAGAAAATATCCTACCCCCTCGGTAGGATATTTGTGAGGTGGGGCCCGCACGAGCCCCGCCGTTTCTTTCCGCTAAATAACGCACCCGCGAAAACCCGTCATTATGAAAGTCAACTGGCGCGTTTCTTAAATTCTTAACAGGCCATTTAATTGGGCGGTTTATTTCGTAAATTAAATGAGCTGTTTCTTTCGTTGAATTAATTCAATGAATTAATTCAATCGTTTCTTACCTGTTTCGTTTGTTGGCATATTAATAAAATAAGACCAACCTTTCTTTTGGAGGATTACTCGTTGAGAGAGGATCCTTGAACCTTCAACCTCCTTCGCGAAGAACGCGAAGAACGCGAAGAACGCGAAGAACGCCGATCCCAGAAATCAATGACGCGACGCCGTGATCCGCGACGCCGACGCTCCCTTCCTGCAACGTTCTTCTGCGATGACTCTTCCTCCGCGACAGATCATCGATCGGCTGCTTGAGGTAAGAGTCTCGGACTTTCTTTTTAATCTCCTTCGTGGTTCTTTACCAAAACACGGATTTAATTAATTAAATTAAATCTGTTCTTTCATGGTCTGTTGAGTTCACCGACTCAACTCCGTGTTCCGCGACGACGTGACGCCTTCCCGCGACGACGTGACGATCCCCCTCTTCCGCGACGAGCAATTCCGCGAAGAACGCTCACGCGCATCGACTACGAGGTAGGGAATTGTTTTGGAATTACCCCCTTTTTATATTCCCGTAAGTGTTTCTTTAAAAAGTTAAAGAACCGGTTTTTTGAACAATTTTAAACTTATTAAAATTGTTGTTTCCTGTGTGGAATAAAAATTCTCCCGTTGTTTTTATCAAACGCGGAGGGTGCGGGCCAAACGAACACGGCCCGACAACCCTCCGCCGTTCTTCATTCTTGTGCGGATTTGACGGGAGATGATGGAATGTGCCGCAACGGAATTTGGATGATCCCGCAGTGAAGAACGAGTCCCGGGAGGAGCAACGGCGCAGACGGGAAGAAAAACGGGCCATCGGAGCGACTCCGGCGGCGTCGGCGCCCGGAGGCAGCGGCACCCAGCGCGCCGTCAGACGAGTCCGCCGCGGCACTGGCCGCGGCGGCGGCGCTCGCGGGACGTGGCTGAAGCCGCGTCCGGCGGCAGGAAGACACCCCGCGGGTGTCCCGCGTGTGTCACCCCCCGCGTCACCCGGGACGCGGCTTCAGCCGCGTCCGGTTGTCAGCCGAGACCCCGCGGGTGCCGCGAGGGTGTCACGCGGGGCGGCGGCTCCCCCCGCGTCGGCCGCTCGGCCGCTCGGCCAAGCCGGGCCAGGCTGGCCGAGCCAGACCGGTCCGACATGGTCGGACCGGTTCGGCCGACCGAGGGGGGGTCGGGCCGGGTCGGCCCGGGCCCGTACCCCCCGTCTTCGGATGGTCTTCGTTCAAACGCCTGTAACTTGAGCTGTGGGCCTCCAAACGACCTATCGTCAGTGGCTACGCGATCCTTGGATCGAGACGGTCGTTTCGGTATATCGCACTCAATGTTTCGGAATACTTTGAGTTCGGCCGGGTTGGTTCGTACACGAAACCAACCGGGCCCTCGGAGCGGAAACACTCATATATTGAGCTACGGATGTTTGATTGATGTGCAGTCAGCTTTTTTGAATTCCTCTGTGTGAGACGGATCTTTTGGCATACTCCGCCCGAGGTTTGGACGCAGGTGGAGTACGGTCGGGTTGGTTTTTCCTTAAAAACCAAACGGGCCCCTAGGATGAAAAACCCAATAACTCTCAGACCGAGCGTCCGATTGACGCGCCGTCTGTGACGTTTAGTTCCTGTTGATGATACGGAACTTTTGGATACATCAAATTCGGACTTTGTGTCAGTTGATGTATCAACCTCTCGGCTCATGGAGCGGACCCTCCCGAACGAGCTTGCTGTGTGCGGGAACCCTAGAGCTGGTTGTGACTACTACTTCGACAGCGACGACCGTGTAGAGATCCTCAGTGGACTGCGGCGAAGACCGTGCAAAAGATCCTCAGTGGACTGCGGCGACGACCATGTAGAGATCCTCAGTGGACTGCGACGACGACTGTGCAGAGATCCTCAGTGGACTACGATGACTACAACACTCAGCGATCCTACATGGATCAGTGCTACAGGTCCTGTGTGGGCCTGATCCTGTGTGGGTCCGATCCTGTGTGGGTCAGCGCTCAGCGGTTCTGTGTGAGCCAGCGCCTACAGGTCCTGTGTGGGCCTGATCCTGTGTGGGACATTGCGGTGGTTAGTTACCTATCGATCCTTCGTGGATCCGACGACTTAGATGGATTAGTGATCATCTTTATCGTCATCCGAAGAAGTATACCTGTGTGAGCTGAATCTTCTGTTTACTCTCCTTTGTGGATTGTGTTGAGCTATCCTTTGTGGATTTACTGTTTACTCTCCTTTTTGGATGGTGTTGAGCTATCCTGTCTAGATTTACTGTTTACTCTCCTTTGTGGATTGTGTTGAGCTATCCTGTGTGGGTATACGTTTTTCTTTCCTGTGTGGACTGGGTTGTGCTTGGGCTCGGACGTTGGAGCCGAACGGGAATTGATGACTTAGGTATATGTATGGGAATATACCTAAGCCGTGTCAGATTTTACTTCGTGATTGTATCTTTCCTTTGTGGATTATCCTTTGTGAATTTTGGGAGACCTTTGGGGGTCTCGGGGTCCCTACTAAGTAGTTTATACTCACCCATGCACGGGATTTGCCCGCACTTCGTGGTGTTGGTTGCAGACGACTGGCAGCGCTGATCGAGGTGGAGGCGTGCGGAGTAGGACGATACCTGGAGGTGGACCACTGGGCGGGACGTACTCGGAGCGGACGGCTGGACCGAGGAGCTGTGGAGGATATCTTTACCCCCCCTTCAGGTGGGACTCTCAGAGGACGGCTTGACGCTGTGACTTTTCTTTTCAGTTGTTGTTTTTCCCCTTTCAGTTGTACTTTACAGTTGGGCTTGTATTTCCGGCCCCTTTTACTTTCAGCACAGCTTGTACCGTTTTTACTTAATGTTTACTTTTCCGCTTGCTTACACTGTGGTTATTGTTTACTTTTAAAAGGCAATGCCTTCCCTTTTTGTTGGGATTTACGCCTTGGTGCTAGTCTCTAGCCCCTGGCCTATGGAAGGCGGGCTTGGGGTAGTCACGGCACGGGCCCCGAGGACGGGTCGTGACACATTCAAGCACAGGCTGGTACCGATGGCATATCCATAACCTCTCATTCTAAAAATCTATTTGGATCTTCTTTAGTTAGTGCACCTGCTCTGAATCCTCTTCTAGGGTTGCTCCTTTTTTGTAGAGTGTCTGGGGCCTGCATTCATGTGGACCAAAGGGCTTGGGGTAGCCCTAAGGCCTTATAATGGCCCGAAGGCCTTGATAATAAACTGGTCTGAATGCATTGGGTGGGCCGAAAGCCTTGCAGGACCCGAGGACCAAACCGGTGCCCCAAAGGCCCAAATGGATGAATAGTTCCAGCTACTACAGTACCAAACAATGACTGCTACAGTGTCTGGTACAATACTTCTACAGTGCCTACTATAGTAACGCTACAGTACTATTACAGTAACCCTGGAAATATTCCTCCACCAGGATTTGATCTCGGGTCTCTTAGATGCACCTAGCGAGTCCTCACCAACTGGGCTGAGGCTCATGTGCACCTCCATTTTCGCTTAATAAAACACAC
This sequence comes from Viscum album, assembly GCA_963277665.1. Lineage (NCBI taxonomy): Eukaryota > Viridiplantae > Streptophyta > Magnoliopsida > Santalales > Viscaceae > Viscum > Viscum album. Next base: position 16,742,647 of record OY728158.1, read on the forward strand.
ATACACTCTCCACTAACTCTGAAAATATCCATGATGCATTCAATTATATACTGAATAATAAATTTTTTATAATTATTATTAATATTTTTATATCCATCCAATTTTTCCCACTATAATACTTAAACCGAGTCAATAGAAACACCATTCATCTTATGCAACATTTTCATTTAAAATTCATCAGAAGCATCATTATCCCTCCGTATATATAAAACTGACTACTAGGATTATTTCTATACAAGAAAATGAACACGCAAATGACGTGAGTTTTCATTATTATCTTTAATAAGTTGTAACACAATACTCAATATCAATCCTCTATAAGAAAACATTAAATCAAACATTTATAAATAAATTACTAGATCTGATCAGATCCAAATCCTAAATCATCTTTGAAAATAACCTATGACCATTTAAAACGTTAGTGTCTATGAAGACTACCCCATTGATCTTATACATGGTTACAAATCCATGGTTATTCTTTAACATTCATCGGATTCACCTATTTAGGCTTCATTATTCCTTACAACAGCGGAATCAAACATCAGATCCAAGGTGGTAGTGGCATAGGAAATTTTTCCTGATGAAGAAATCCCCTTAAGTCATCAATGAGACTACCTAGAGTCAATTTCATAAAATAATTCATAAATCTAATATTATTCTCCATACCGAGATCATCCTCACAGACATTGAATATTTCAACACGCTTTGATGACAAAATCATCATAGAATGTAGTGAATCAAAAGATCATATCAGCATTATCAAACCTCAACAATTACAACCTCCAAGGATCCTTTAGTGGTGATGAGGGATTCGGTCGATGGTCATTTACAGTGGCATTGTTTCCTACAGTTGTGGCTCATGAGCAAAAATACAAACTCCACTGTGATGAACAAGGTTATTTCATGATCACGTGGCTATGAAAAGGTTCATATATTCAAGGGATTGGAATAATTGGTGGAAACGTTAGGTCATATTCTCTAAATACAATGTTTGGGAGTTTCAACTACTCAATATAGGCATCTAGGTTCTTCTAATCCTTAGAATCAACGGCCGCAGATATATTCTCAATAGTGATAGGTTTCTCATCCTGGTCTTGTAGCAGCAGCTTCGAATAGACTTCAATTTCAATGATGACACCATCAAAATACAATAAATATTCTTCACATATAGGGATATTCATCATCTGGTAGATTAGCTTGATCTGTGGTGTCGATGGAGGGATTGGATGCTCAAAATGTGTGTTAAGATTAGGAGGATGAGATATAACCTTCTTCTATAAGTTTTTTCAACTTCAAGTCAAATCATCACATTTGATGAATTATCATACATTGGATTTATCTTAAACACATGATTTGTTTAACTCTCAAAAGGACTAAATTTTTTTAATGTGTGTTTCACATTTAATTTAAATTATGGAGGTTAAATTTATAGTCTTCATTTATTATTTTATGTTCACATACATATCCTAGGATGAAAAATATCTCTTATGTGTTACTTTCCCCAAATTATCTTATACATAGCCCTTAAAAATAATCTTGTGTGTGTAGAAAAAATATTTATTCAATGAATAACCTTGACACAAAATAAATAAATAAATTCAACATTGAAATATGTCATGTACTGAAGATACATTAAAGAAAATAATAATAATTTAATTATAAATTTATATTTTAATTTGGATTTTAAAAAATTGAAAACAATTATTCCTAATTTAAAAGTAAAATAATATCTATTTTCTTTTAATAAATAAATATTAACAAAAAATAATTAAAATAAAAAATAATTATTTTGTTACAAGAATAATGTAAATTAATAATTGAATTAAATTGAATTAAATAATGAATTGATTAATTAATTAACTAAATAATGATATTATAAAACTATTTAAAATAGTTAGATTATAATTACATGTCCCTATTATTAAATTATTTTAAAAAAATTAAGTATTAAATGTCAGTTAATTGATTAATTAAAATAATAAAATATAAATTAAATAAGAAAATGAATGTTAATGTTTTACAACAAAGTAAATCATTTAATAATAACACCAAGTGAAAAAAATTATAATTAAAATATTAAGAATCACTCATTAAGAAATCATTAAATTAAAATTTTTATTAATTAAAAAAATATATAACACCAAAGTAAATTATATAATTAAAAAATTATTTTAACAACTAAAAAACTATATTACAGATATTATATGGAAAAAATTGTATCAAAATGCATCCACAACATTTCCCTGAAACTAATTTTTTTTCTTTTCAACCACAAAAAATTAGTCCAATTCATGGGAATGAAATAAATAGAATGCTTGAAATACTCGGTTTTCACTAAAAATTATATTCAAAAGTGATTTACCGCTTTAATTTTGATCATTAGGTGAATATATTTTCCCTTAATATATAAATTATTTTCAATTATAAAATGATTCATATATTAAAAAAATAATTCACCTTACTATTTTAATTCAAATTAAACCCATATCAATTTAGATTCAATTGAATGTCAAAACCTCTATTCACCACGAGAAGAAACTACTCACATAAATAAAAAAATTATTTAGACACACTTTCTTTTATGAGCGAACAAAATAAATTAAATGAAAAATTAATAACTCATCTGATATTTTAAATAATTAAAGAAACACAATAATATGGATTATGAATTTAATTTGCTTATTTATTTGAATGTATATCTTCTATGTTGGAATCCAAATTAAAATATTTATGAGGGAAAACAATTGTAAAAAGTTGTCACATTTTTTCCCAAATTCTTTACATTTTTCAAGAGGGAAATGAAAAATGATTTACTTAATCATATATAAGTTTTAATATTAAATCATCTTCCATAATTTTGAAACACGGTACTCAAGCATTAGAAAAATTTAAAACCATCGAAAATGTTTCATTGAATCAGGAAAAGTAGTAACATTTAAAAAAATGGTTATTTGATGGGGTAAAATTATGGAATAATTTAGAATATTAAAATAACATCTCCCCTACACAAAATCTCTACATTTTCCTCAATATTAAATCCAAGGAGGATAAATCATGTAAATTATGCTATGACATTAAAATAGATTTGACAATTCAATAGGTTAAAAATGTTGTTCAAAAATGTTAACATAAACCCCAATGTACGTTTCCAACAGAAAAAATACATAAAAATAATTTATATTATGAACCAAAATTAACTTACTAGTTTCCAGAACAAAAATTCAAATCATGAATATAACATTTATACTAATTAATTTTTAAATAAATGTTCAAAAACATTTCTCTAAAAGTAAAATATTATTCATTATTTACATAGAATAATAAATAATCAATTTAAGTGTAAGAACTACCATATTCAAACTTAATTATATGAATGAAAATGTTACATAAAATTCAACATTATTATGACAATTAACGTCCAATGCAGTAGTATTAAATAGATTTTTAATCATGAAAGAGTTATATAACTTTTTAATCTAAAAAACTCTATGAATTAGAATATTTTTTATCGTTTTTATTGATTCAATGACACCCAATATTTCTATGGAAATATCTCGTATATTTAACTAGAAGGATACTAAAAATGAAATCAAATTCACATCATATAATATAAAAATTAATATCAAGTATAATAAAACTAGATTTTAAATTGTGATGGTGTTGATCCAATAATATTCATCTTGTAGGTCCTCTTAATGATTATAAATCATTAAAATTTAGCTCTACGAGTAGAGGGCGGCCCATGGGGGATTTCTTTGGTAAAAAATAAACTAGAATCTTTGGGATATCATGGTCCTTAAAATTATTTTATATAGAGGAAATATATTTTTTAATGTTTATTGACATGGATGAAAAAAAATAGATAGTAAATTGAAATGAAGTAAATAGAAGAGAAATATTGGGTAAAACCCCTATAGAGGTGACACATTTATCCTGTCCAAAGTTGGATAGCTCATTGTTCATCACTGATCCTTTCATTGATGTGGTTTTGATGCTAAAAATCACAACATCTTATGATTTTCATACCCATGAATCTTCACTTATTTGACACGGTCCCCTTAGAAATAATAAGTATCACCCATATTTTAGTATAATTTTTTAGTCAGATATTGATAAATATATATGGGACCCCACATAAAATTATCCCTGGGAAAACCTTTCCTTAAGAACATCTAAATTTATTTGGGAAACATTAATGTATAGAAATTTTTGTCCCTAAACCATACACCCCTATAATTCCATCATCAAATAATTTCAAATAGAGACTTCCTATTTCCATCTTAGGCTACATTTCTTCCTTAAATTGTCTATAAAAATAATATTCTTTTATAAAAACTTCCAAATCATCTTTATCCAGTTAAGTGGATGCCTTTACTATAATTTAAAAATAATAGAATTCAGTTAAAATATTTTTTAAATATAAATATAAATATTAAATGTAAAAAACATTAAAATCTAACTAAATTAAAATTATTAGATTCCCATATTCTTCTGTTGTGATAATGGAAAAATCAATCAAATCGAAAAGGGAAGGGTCGTAATGTTCAACCAAAACATTTTGGAATTCTTCCCCACAAGAATGAATATGTTTCCGTATTACATGAAACATGGGGGAAAAATATTACGATTAATTTATTTCTTTAGTTAATGATTCAATTACTTGTGTATTTTGATCTTCTTTATGTTCAACCACCGTGATTTTAAATTCATTTTCAATTAACATCATGAAAAAACAACAAGTGAAGTATGAAAAATATCTAAAACTACTCTCCAAGGTTGTTTCAAGTTACATTTGTTCTTATTTTTTTCTAAAACCATGAATATATATATATAATTTCTTGGAAGCCTCCCCAACAATGATTCTAATTTTTGAGAGGATGCGTTGTCTTTTTAACGCTCTTCAATATTTTTTACCTCCTAACAACTGATATATAGAAGCGTTATCTCCCAATGAGACTATATTTAAAGTGTTTCTATAGCACTATTATTATTATTATTAACATATTATTAAATTTATAAGGATGTTTTTATGATATGAAACAAACCTATCATAATTTACTATAAAATGAAAAAAAATTAAAAATAATAATCTGTAGATTTAATAGTAGAGATTTGATAGAAAAGAATCATTGATCTTCTGAAGTGAGTCATATAATTCATTAATTATTTTTATCATTGAAACAATTCATTACATGATTCTCCCAAAACACAATTTGAAATATCTAAATTGTGTTTCTAATTAATTTTTACATGTCAAAGTTTTCAAATATTATCCCAATTGTAAGTTTTTTCATTATGATCCAGTCAAGGTATTCAATGATCTGTAAGAACATTGATAACATTGAACCATAGTTCTCACTATTATTGATCTATAATTGATAAGGGTCAAAAAGGATAATTCATAACAAACTCTTAACCAGAATGGTCTAGCAGTCTACACCCAATGAAAAAAAATGCTAATTCTTTGTGTTCTAGAAAAAAGAATGAAAGACGAAAAGAAAAAATGATAGAGAAGAAATTATATAACATTAATTGATTATAAAACAATTAAAATTATTGATATTGTTTATTTAATGAATTAAAATTTTAGTTTCCAAAATGAAATCACCATTAAAACCCCATGGTAATAATAGAAGATAACTGAGCTGGTCATGTCCATGAAATGTGATCGGTGTTCGATATTTTTCTTGATGCTAAAAAACACATCCTCATTGATGTTGAGTATTGATATCCCAACTCTAATATCCATTGATCTAGTTCGATGTTGTGAAAATTGTGTTTTGGTTACTTATATCCACTCCACTCAAATTGAATCTCATTTTTCTTAATTCTATAGGCCCATTTATTTCCCAGAATATATTCACTGAAAAATAGTGGCACAATCATCTCTTAGTTAAATGACCATCCAATAAGATATATAAGTTTTTTGGCCTTCATTCACTTTCCATGACAATTAATCAAACATGATAACTCTCTCTAATAACTATGAAACTTTCTAGGTATCAGTTAATGCTCTAGTGATCAATTAATTTTTATAGTGATTTTTAATAATTTTATATCATGCAACTTTTTCCAACATCTATTCTTTCACTAATCTATTAAAATCTCCATTAATCTTCACTAAATTTTTATTGAAAATTAATATCAAACATCATTATCCCACTCTATATATAAACTTCACTTAGAAATTCAGATCTTAATTATAATGTGAACATGAAACTTGTGTGCATTTGCATTCATATCTGCAACCAAGTGCTAATATAATCCTCACGATCCCTCAACAAAAAAAACACTAATAAAATATTTATTCTACAATGACTCTAATATGATCATATCATAAGGATAAACTAGTTTTGGAAACACCTATTCTTTTCTATAAAATCATATCCTTATGTAATTACTCCATTGAACTATAACACGGTGAGAAATCCCATGTTCTTAATCAAAAATATTTGGGTTTAACTACTTAAGATTAATTGTTTATCACAATAGTGGCATCAAAAATCAAATCCATAGTGGACATAAAATCATGATTTCTTATTAATGATGATATACCCTTCACTCATCAATGATCCCAACTCGAATCAATTACATAAAATGATTCCCAGATAGGAAAATGAATTTTCAAACCCAAATTCATTCCCACGAGTCTTCATCATTGAAAACGATGCACAATTTCATATCTGCGTCATCAAACCTAAATAATGGTGGAGTCTATGGTTACATCATTGGTGACTAGGGATTCATTCATGGATTGTCTGTGGATTTGATCGTTTCATTCATTCAGTGGCTTGAGATCTCAAATCAAGCATTATAGTGATGGCCATGGTTCCTTCATTCCTAGGATACACTTAATTGTTTAGATTATCAATTGATATTAACAATCGATGATGTATTGGGATTGACTTCTCCAACAGCAATGGTGATTATCCTCTATTTATTGAGCTCAAAATTAAAGTTCATTCAAACTTCAGGCTATTTGGCCTCAGATATGAGCTTAATGATGATTGGTTTCAAACCCTGGTTATATAGCAATCACATCTATCCGATTTCAATTTTGATGATGTCTCGATTGGCACACTATAAATATTCTTTACATATCAGAGTAGTCATCATACGATGGATTGACCAAATTTTGGGTATCTACATTGGGTCAGCATATCAACAGTTGTGAGATGAGGAGGATGAAATACAAGCTTCTCCTTGATGATTTTGTTGGATTCGGGTTTAAACATCGTGTAGGATGAATTATCCTATACAGGATTTATCGTATGCACATTCTTCAGGTAATTCAAAGGTGGAATAAATTTATATTGTGTTTGTTCCATATTAAATTTACCTCACATAGTTTGAATATATATTTCTTATTTATTATGTTACAAGAACCTCCATAAAATACTCTGCAATGAAAAATTGATCTTATATGTTGTATTGTACAAATTATCTTACACGTGACCCCTCCAAATCGAATTACATGTGTGTGAAAAATATACATTCATTGAAATATTACACACCAATTATAAGTGAAATAAATAAATTCTTCTTTTGAATATGTCCTTGATTGAAGATATATAAATGAAAACAAAAATATTTTATTGATAAATTTAAATAGTACGTGAAATTTTATTAATTTAGAAAAAATTATTAGCTATTAAAAAGTAAATTAAAATATAATTTATATTGTTAAATAAATATTAATAAAAAATTATATTTAAAATAACATTTAGTTATTTTATTTATAGAATAATTTAATATAAATACAATTAACAAATTGAATAAAATGATTCATTTATTAGTTAATTAACATAATAAATATATTATAAAATTTATTAAAATAGTTTAATTATATTTATATGTCCCAATTGTTAAATTATTTAAATAAAAAATATTTTATATTTTATTTAATGTAATATAATTAAAAAATTAAAATCTAAAACATTTAAATTAAACAAAAAACCTAATTTTATGTTTTAAAAGAAACACCAAAATTAAATAATATCTCAAAGTGAACTAAAATTATAGAGAAATATAAAATTAAACCAAAAATAATTTAAATTAAGAGTATTTTTATTTTAACAAAAAACTGACACCAAATTTTATTAAATAATTAAATCATTATTTTAACCACTAAAACATAATTAAATTAATGATATTATATAGAAAATTTATATCAAAATATAGAAACATCACATGGTTACTTCATGTGGTATCATAACATGTGGTCCCCTATAAAAAGAGAAAACCATTACTAAAAACTAATGATATGGAAATTTGAATTTGGTCAATCTTAGTGGAGTCCCATTATTATTTGTAAAAAAAAATGATGAGATAACTGAATTCTACCATATCTTCATTCACAATGACATGAAGTTAGTGATGTTTTAATTGTTGGATTTATCCTACCGGAAAAATATTCTCTGTTGAATCATGGTAATAAGTAAAATATTGAAGTATGTTAGAAATCTATAAAATCTACTTTTTCTTATATCACTAATTCTTTTTAATTAAGGTGATGAGACTTAAAATATACAAGTATATATGGGATAAAATTTATAATATGTATGAAGGAAATGTAATGATCAAAGAAGAAATAATACATATCTAAAAAGATAAGTTTGAAGATATATGCATGGATGATGATGAAATGATAGACAAATAATTTACAAGGGAAAATGAGATATGACATAAATAAATGGTTTTAGTGATACCATGGATGATTTAACTATATTTAAGAAAATTATTTGAAATTTTCATGATATATTTTATCTAGATATTTTTTCCTCTCTATAAATAATTGATATATGCATTGATGTGATTCATAATATACTCTTCAAATTTGAGATAAGAAAATATATTATGTTTAAAAATAAATATAATGAGGAATTAAATTTTTAATTAATTAAAATTATTAAGTGGAAAAAAGGAAATATTAACCATTAATAAATTTTGATGAGGATAAGGTTAGTGATATATATTTAAAAAATTAATGATGATTATTTCACAAAAAAATCATAAGTGGAATGTGAAAATTTATTGATTTTAATCATTTTACGTTATTTAGTTGTATTCAAATTAGACAATTTTCAATTGATTTTTTGGAGAAATAATATGATTCCACCGAGAGTGATGAAGAAGAAGAATACTACACCAAAATAATGCCTAAAAACTAGAAAACCTATCAATAGAAAAATAAGTTTTTAAGGTTGTATATGAGAAATATGATGAGTATGAAATTTTATGAAGACTATTCAGCATCTAGTGAATGAAAATATAATGGATAAATTTAAAATCATAAAACTAATATAAAAAAACTAATAGTTATATAAATTCTTCAAGCTATTTTGAGAAAGAATAAGAGACATTCTATAAGTATATAGGTAATATATGAACTTGTAGCTTGTCTTGATGAAAACAATCATATCCAAAAAAGAATAAAAATTTCAATATAAAGAGGAAAGAAATGACAATTAAAAGAATAATAATCTTTTTAGTGTGACTAAAATTGAAATGATAAAAATTAAATAACATGGTTGTATTTTTAAAGAAAATAATGAAAAACAATATATAAAAGAAGAAAAGCTAAATGATACACATTCTGGATGTCATAATATAGAAAACACCTTGAAAAGGATGTGATCTTATTTTGAAAAAAAATCCATCTCAATGTTTAATCATCCAATGATAATGTTAAGACCAATCCAAAGAATATGATACCAATTATATTTTCTTATTTTAGTTTTTCTAAATTTTTTATTCTAGATGGGAGGGTTCTCACATAAAAACAAAATTTATATGAACTCATGTTGATAGTGAAAATATAAATGAGTTGGGAAAACAATGTTCCCAAGGTTAAGGAAATATAATGGTTGGAGTTTATCTAGAAATAATTTAGTTTATCACTAAAAATAGTAAGGATTATGGATTATGAAGTCTCTAAGGTTACATCTGGTGTTATTGTAAATTTGGGCACAAAGACTATAACTTCTAGTAAAAAATTACACTTATTTAAAATATTAAAAACATCAATGAATTGAAATTATTGAGAAAAATAATGAACCTTTTGATAAAAAAATTATCTTATAATTCATAAGTTTGTTACTGATAAATCAACAAGTCATTATACATAGAATAATTTTTATTTTATTAAGTAGATTTATGAAATATGTGACCAACAAGGTAATTGTGATAAATCATTCATGAAAACCCCTCGTGTATAGTTACTAAAGTCTTCTAAAGAAAATTAATATCAATGAAGTGAGAAATATATGAACAATTTACTAAAATTAATTCCTCTTATTATGGAAAGATAAAGGAAACAAAAAAATGTTTGTACTAATGTCAGACTATAGAATTAATCAAATGAGGTTGTATCCAATATAATGATTTTAAATGTTGAAAACCATAAATATAATTATATATTGTTTAAAAAATTCATAAATTATAGAATCCCACTTTTTTATACATTACACTTAACAATATTGTTCAGAAGATATTAAATTTAAAATATTTGATGTATATTTTGATGTCAAGATTCATAGGAACTAGGTATATAAGTCATGAATTACTTAAGGAAAACATATAAATACAAATTATTTAATCCTTTTTAATTAATCCTCTGTTAGTCATTCCTAGTTCACCACAGTGGAGGTAATATCATGGGGGTATACATAAATCAAAAAGGGTGGGTAGATATAGTAGTAATGGATAAAAAAGGAAAAAACATGAATGATCTTCAAGGATATTACATGGGGAATAACATGAGATAATAATCCAAAGTACATCATATATAACATGGAAATATGGAAAGAACATAAAAATGATACATTCCTAAAAATATCAACAATTTTTATCACCAAGGTGTCATGAAACATAGTTAACAAGTTTATTGACCAAGGTATTATGGAACCTATCATCTAAATAGATTAATTATTTACCCAATGAATTTTTGTGCAGGCAGTGTAAACACATTATATATCATAATTTATATGAGCTGCATCAATCATAATAAACCCTTTCTTTCAAAACAATGGTGAATAAAGATCATGTTTATTATATAAAAATCATGAGTATATATGTTATTAAATACATGAACATTGTATCATTTTTAACTGATGAAAATGGTGTAAGGGTTTCATACATGTAAATCCTTAAATAAACACATTATTTTTTTACATCGTGGTGAGTTATCATGGATAATAAAGGGTTCTAGGAATTTACAACCTAAGAATATTTTATATAAAAAATAGGAAATATATGAAATGAATTTGATAACATGATTATATAGAAAATGGATTTAGGAAATGGTCAAATGAGGGGGGAAATAGTCTCCGTTTGATAAAACATTATATTTCAGTAATGGGATATTAAAAAGTGTGTATGAAAAAAATAAATTAAATTCTTATAATATAAATCATAAAAGAGAAACTAGAATAGAAAAAGGAATAAAATTATTCCCTTACCATGGAGGGATTCTTTCTTTGACATGAAGATAAAATTTTATAAACATGAAGACACTGTGTATTAGTCATTTGATGATACCAGAAAAATAGGATATGGGGGAGATTATCTTTATGGAAATTAGAATAACCTTTGTATGCTCCACGAAATAAAATATGTGAGGAGAAGGGATTCAGATGGGTGGTATTTATAATAGAGGGGACATGTGTTTTTATATATTTTATTTAGTAGTTTATTATTTTTTTCTATAGTCTATAAATATTATTGATTCTTTTTAATATATAAAGTGAATAGTGTATGAGACTTTGAACTAATTTAGTATTACATCATACATGACTAAACAATCCAGGTATTTGTCTTATATTTTAAATAATATATTTTACTATATTCCTCTATTCAAATTTTTTTATATTATAAGAAAATACCAATAATTTCATATTATCTGTTTTTTTAATTTAATTTCCAAAAATTAAATATATTTTATGGAATTAATTTTCTAAATTTTCTAAATTTAGTTTAAAAAAACACATTTATTTGAAAAATATCAATTTGAATATTATTATCGATTTTCAAACTCTTTGTAAAATTATGTATGTTCTCATAAATTTTTCTTATAATTATAATAATCTAGAATATTTATTTATGAAACCATTTAATAATAACTAACTTAATTTTAAATCTTATTTTTATTATAAAAGTGAAATTAAAACATTTATGTTTTACTAAAATACATAAAATCAATTTATTATTTTTAAAACAATTATTTACCTGCACCATAGCTTACATAGATCACACATTTATTTTATATGATACCTAAATATTATTTTCACATCTATAGGTGAGTTTAGTATTATAATTTTTAGGTTACTATTGATAATGGCCAAATTTTTAGTCCAACGTTCATGTTACTATTCAATCGATCAGATTTGTAACAATCTTTTATGATTCTTACTTATTATAAATACAAAAAATTTAAATAAGTATTAATTAAATTTTATTACTTATCAAATTTATATATATTGATCCATTTGTAAAATTGATATTTTAATAATAATATTCTGTTTCATTTCTACAGTTTCATTTGTATGTGCGATTATTCTGGGGGATCAAGCAGATCCAAAATTTCATATTCCTAGTATCATAATTTTTATTTATTTTACCATTATAAGAATTTAAATTATTATTTAAATATTTGTTTTCTTAATTAAATTTTCAAATTATAATGAAATATATTTTGTTCTATCTTGTGATTCATGTGAGTTATGTAATATTATATTAAATAATATGGACGAAATGTCCATTTAGAAGTGAAATTATATTGATGAACTTATTAGTAGTTAAACTCTACCTTCCTCCCACAACAAATTTCTTCCCCAAAATTTCATTTTTCAAACTAAGGTAAACAAATGAGAGGGTACTTCCACTTTATGGATTCCTTTGGTTCCTATGATTCATCCCCCTACTGAGGGTTAGACCATAGTACATTGACTAATTGGATATTCATGCTGAATAGAAGTTTTTTTCTATGGCCCAAGTTCTTCATCAGCTACTCCTCATATGGGAGATCATTTTTGAGATATACCTCCTTCAAAATTAGTACATGAAACGGATCCATATGTTCTTCCTTAAGATGGATATATTTAATACATCAGGTACTCAAGAAAGGGATGTCATATGTTCTATTAGACAGTCTACAACTCGTATGTGATTGAGAATTTTAAAGGGACTAATTTACCTGTATCTTTTCTTACAATTTTACCCAAATTTCATGATTATTTTCCTTGGAGATATATATAGGAACAAACTATCTTGAACCTAAATCTCCATGTCTAATTGATGACCATAAATAGAGCTCTTCACTCTGATTAAACAAACCATGATCTAAAACATAATGGTCTTTAAATTTTCAACCATTTCTTAAAAGAAAATTAGTTCCCAACATCTTGTGTTCACCAACTTCATCCCATTATTGAATTGTTCTTTATCTTCTCACATAAAAAGATTTATGTAGATCTATTTTAATTCTTTAGTGGAAACTATTATTGTATGAAAAATTGAATACGCGAATATATTGATTACATTCATCAGTGAAGTACATTTGAATTGAATAGACATGATTTCATGTGTATGGATAGTCTAAATATATTCTCCTTAAATTTGGGGGAGATAATCCATACTAAATTTCAACTTACTGTTTTAATTAGGTTGGAGAATTTTCCCTATCATAGATTTAAATCTCGGATCGCTATGTGATGCAATAGATAGTGGTGTTCCATGTAGATTCACCACATATTTGATGTATATCCTTGCACGGAAATCAAGTGAAAATTATTCTCAAATTGAAATGATGTGAGAATTATTTCTAAGATAATGCACCACAACAAAAATAACATTATTTACTTTGGATTTCTTTAGAATTCTAGGGAAAAAGTATATGGTGATGTTTTCAAATTTTCATGTAGGCATGGTTATTTGTCAAAATGTCCCCTAAAATTTATTCCTTTCAGACTTCCCATACTAACATACAAGGCGCATTGATATATATTCCATGATATTCTACTTCATATAGTCCCAGAAATAGTGGTCTCATAGATATCAAAACATATTCAGGCTCCATTAGTGGATGGATAAGGACGATCTATGTGAATCATTCAAAAGTTCCTTTATCCTAGAATTTTATAGTACACATAGTCATCAAAAAAATATTACAACCCCTTTATCAAATCTAAACTCTGAGGATCTATCATTTCTTATCGATTTCACATTATTCTTAGTATCCATGTTATATCTTTGATAATCCATTGTATTCTCTAAAAGGGATGGTTGATAAATCATTTGATAAAGGAATGATGATTTTCATAGATTTATGATTCTCATGTCAGTCCTTTTAATTTCAACGAAGTTTGAACCCATATCTATTTAGATCGTTCAAAAGGTTTCATAATCGTTTCTAAATAGATCATATGCCACATGGTTTTATCATCAAGGGTCATAATGAATTGAATAATTATATTCTTTTTGAAGATCCTAACATCTCCATTGTCTCATTCTTAGTTACTTTTTTTCAATCTATACATCAATAATTTTTGGTTAGTATATATGTAACACTTATTTCTATAATGAAAATATATCCATATTTTTATAGAAAAAAATGACTAAATAAAATCCGATGTCATGATTATGATAATTATGCTCCAGAGGTTTTACAGTTGAGATAGATAGGTAATTTCCTTTTCATTATTAATGATAACACATCCAACATTTTATGATGTTCCAAACTATAGATAACAAATCATTCATATAGAAGGGGTATACTTACCATAGGTTCACTAAATGATCTATATATCAGTTCATAGAAAACCATTTCACACTCATTTGTCGAGATAAACATAACTCCATCTCAAGAAACATCGGTTATAAGAATATAAATCTAGGAATTTTTTTTCACAAAACATGTAATCTATGCTTCTCGACCAAGGAATCTATGGATATCAGTTATACATATAGTATGTGGACACTCCTCTATGAAATCTTTATTTTTTGGATCTATTGATATTTCATAACTAGTTGCGATATTCCCAAACTGTATAACTTTTTCTAACAAGAACGCATATTTTATTAATTTAAAAAGTAAAACTTTTCCTTTTTCAATGTGTTTAATATTTCCTTGATACGATCCCCATGATAATGATTAATTTTTAAATATTCCATAATATCTTTAGTAATGACCCCGATAAACTTCTCAATTTGTCCCTTAAAGGCTTTAATCATTAATTCTATATATATAGAGGGAGTATTATCCAAGATAAAGTAAATATAAAAATTTGTAATGCCCATCTATTTTTCTGAAGTAATCCTTTCAGATATCATCTTTATTCACTCTAAAATGATGATACGCTATCTGAGGATCAATCTTGAAGAATAATTTAGCCTCTCGATGTTGGTAGTATAAATCATCAATCCTTAGTACATGGTATTTTTTATTTATTGTGATCCCATTAATATCTATATATTTAATGAATTCCCAAATCGATCCATAGATGTTATTAAAAAATAGAATATTTTCTCCCGAAGGAGGTACATATGGTTAGGTAAAACCCTTCTTAAAAATATCTTTATGCTGATTATTTATTTTTTGGAATCCTATATATTCCATTCTATATAGGGTCCTCAATATTGGCTTAGATCGAGGTACGATTTCAAATGAGAA
This sequence comes from Viscum album, assembly GCA_963277665.1. Classification (NCBI taxonomy): domain Eukaryota; kingdom Viridiplantae; phylum Streptophyta; class Magnoliopsida; order Santalales; family Viscaceae; genus Viscum; species Viscum album. The sequence continues at coordinate 16,758,314 of OY728158.1, forward strand.
TTGCACCCCTATTTCCAAGGGAGTTCTTGGTATATCATCAATAAATCAATCAATATAACATTGAACAATGTTAATATATCCATTAATAATACATTATGTTTTTCTTCTTCTGCACCAATCATTTCCATAACAAAGGTAATTATAGGTGGTTCTTGGAAAGACTCAAGATTTGATATCTTTCCATTGAAGGCAACTATGTGGTTTAGATTTAAGATAAAAAATATATATCCTTACTTATACTTTTAATATTATAATGATACTATTACAACCATTCTATTCCATGTATCACGTCAAATTCCACCATTAGAATAACCACTAGGTATTCAAAGAAATTCAACTCATCAATGAAACTATTGGAATACCACTATACCTTTGACTCATGAATAATTCATCCTTGTTCTCTAATAAAAAATTATACTACTAATATTTTAGGGCTTAACAGGATGTTCTTTGCAAACAAGAATGAAATTAAAAATGAATAGAACTAGAGTCAAAAAATTACATTATATATTTGATTGTATGACGAGATTACCTACCGTTATATCATAGGGATCCTCCACTTCTTCCATCGTTATTGTGAATGTGTGACCATGATCCATTAGACTATGATTATGTTGATTTTGGTTAACCTATAATATCTTTCTAATTTGAAATTAGTTAGTGAAATGTACATGCTCCCCACACCTGAAGCATTACCTAGTAGGTTTTTCTTGCACTCTATTCCCCTTTTTATTGGAATTTTGATTTTTAGGATTAGTAAGTTCATAATAGTTTCAAGATATATATAAATATATTCCACACTTTTACCATTTTACACATCATTATAAACAATTCCAATAATTCTTCTTCCCATAGTTTTTTCACATGGTATGTTTTACTTTCTCCCCATATGGAATATTTTCTAAATTTTACTCTATCCTTCCCTTCATATCATTTTATTAATGATTAAAATGGGAATATTTGAAATCCATTTCAACTTTTTTGATAAAATCCTATTATCTCTTAACAAATCCCAATTTCATGGATTTTAAAAGCATTCCATAGATGTGGTCTTATTATACAAAATATTCAACTGATATCCCCATCCAAATTAATGAAAAATCATGATACATATCATGAGATAATTATAAATTTATTCTTTTAATCCCCCAAATAATTTCTATATTTGTTTCAAATAAATTAATTCTCTCCCCATCTTACTTTTTAGAGTAAAAGGAAAATAATTATTGAAAAATAATTTTTTGAAGTCTTCCCACTCCATGGATTCCTCCAAATACCCTTGATTCTAATTCGTGATCAATTTCCACCACTTATCAAATTATCCCACTAAGGGTTTATGTAAAGACCTGAAAATTTCAAGGAAATTTTTTTCTTAAATTCTTTAGAATTTTACGATTCCGCAGTTTTTTACGGTGCCTGATTCTGATGCCCGGTGTGCCCACAATCAATTTTTGATGTTTTGTTTGGGTACGTTCAGTAAACATATGTGTGGGTTTTTCTATCTTTTGAACCGATGCTCGGAATTGAAATCAGAGGGCAACGATGAACTTGCAGCGGTGGTATTCACTTAAGGGGACCTTTACCGTAGTTGGGGTTTATACAGGTTGAAAATTAATTTTGGGGATTCATAAAAAATTAAATAAATTGTTGTGTTACACAATTTATTTAGTGGTGGTTATTTCCTCCAAATAAGAGTTGGAGGTAGAGCCCACACCCCACATAACCTCCCATGAGAGGATAAGGGTGGTGGGACCCCCAGGATCCCTAACCCTTCAACATCCCCTTAAACTCTCCATTAACTCCCCTTTATTTAATTTGACAACTCCCATCTTTTAATGTGAACTCTCCACCTCCCTTTTCTCTTAATTATCCCAACACCCTAAAAATTAATTGTCTAGAATGAAATTAATTATTTGGCTCATCCTTTTTAATTAATTTGAAAATTCATGTTAAGGATAAAATAATAGCCTAAGCTATTATTTTTGGGTTGGATTTTGTAGTGTTGGGGAGCTTTGGGAATTATAGGGGACTTTCTTCCAACAAAGAACTTATTTACTCTCCGACGAAAAACATGAGGGATTTCTCCAATGATGCTTCCTCTTCAGACGCACCCCGATGTCAACGAAATCGACGTCTATCTTCCACGATGCCCAAATTCTACGACACCATCTTCCGCGACGCTGTTTTCTGCGACTACGATGAACCAACCTTTAATTGAGGTAGGGGTTTGTCTTTTTTAAATTAAATCATCATTCCCAGTTTTATATGTTTTGACATTGTAATTTTCTTACCACCTTACGCTTAGGGTGTGGGCTGAACAAACATGGCCCGACGACCCTCTGTTGTTTCTCTAGAGTTGATGACAGCGGCAGAACCGGTAGTGTGGTGTGATGTCGCACCGCGCTAGAGGAAGGAAGGGGACACGACCATACAGGCCACGGTGTACAGAAGAAGCGGCGAGCGTGCCCTAGCCGCATGGAGAAGAACCACGGCCCGCAATCGCGGGCTGCTCGACCAAAGAAGAATCAGCCGGTCTCATGACCGGTTGCGCTAGAGGACTGTGGCGCCTCGTTGGCACCGCGCTGTGGGAAGACTGTGGCCCGCGAACCGCAGGACACTTCGGCGGGTGAACCGGCCGCGTTGAAGGAAGTTGCGGCACCCGCAGGAGCTGGGTGGGAGGACAGTGGCCCACTGTACGGGCCGCTCGTGCCGGAAAAGACTGGCTGGCTTCGACCAGGTGGGTAGGAGGGGCGGCGCCGCTCGACGCCGCCATTTCATAAAACCGCAGGTCATGCACCCCTCACCACTCGTCCAACTGACCGAGCCACGGATAGCTACAGGCTTGTCCACCCTTAAACGGGTTGGGCCACCTACCGCCGGGCTGGGCCGCGCCCCGCCAGGTCAGACCCACCGAGCCAGAACTGGTCAGGCCCATTTTTCTTAAACATGGATATCTTAAAGACTGCGCGTCTGAATGATGCACCGTCTGCGGAACTAGGACCCTTGTGACGAGGCAGTCTTTTTGCGATACTCTAAGTGACTTTTAGATAACTTTGGAAAATGGTCGGGTTTGGAAAGAGCATAATTTCAACCGGGCCCCTGGAACAGAAAAGTCAATAACTCTCAGACCGGGCGTCCGATTGACGCGTCGTCTGTCGCGTTGGGTTTCTTTTGACATCACGGAACATCTGGATATATCAACTTAAAACATCGTGATAGTTAAAGTATCGATCTTTGACTCGAGGAGCGGACCCTCCCGGAATCGAGCGTGCTATGTGAGGGAACCCTAGAGCTGGCTGCGACTGCGACGACTACGGTACTAGAATCCTATATAGGTTCGATGATGATGACTATTGTACGAGAATCCTCCATGGGTTCGACAGCGATGACTACTGTTCTTGTATCCTTTGTGGGTCCAACAGTTTTCACTTCTGTTCTTGTATCCTGAGTGGGTCTGACAGAGTAGCTGGTCATGTATCCTATGAGGGTCCAACAGATTTGCTGGTTTAGTATCCTATGTGGGTCTGACAGCTTAGATGAATCAGTGATTACATCTGATCATCTCTATCACTATACAAAATATGTATACCTGTGTGAGTTGAGTCTTGAATTTCAATCATTATCATCAATGTGATTGACTTCTTTTTAGTGTGGACTGGGTTATGCTTAGGCTCGAGAGTTTGAACCAAACAGTTATTGATAACTTAGGTATATGTATGGTCATATACCTATGTAGAGTTGGTTGATACTTTGTGATCATATCATTATTACGTGGTTTATCCTTCGTGGATTATGGGAGACCTTCGGGGGACTCATGGTCCCTATTCAGTATCTTATACTCACCCCTGCACAGGCTATGCCCACACTATGTTGTGTTGGATGCAGACGACAGACAACACTGGTCAAGGTAAAGACATGTAGAGCTGGATGGTACGTGGAGGTGGTCCACTTGGTGAGACGTACATGGAGTAGATGGATGAACCCGAGGTGCGGAAGAGGCCATCTGTACCCACCCTTCAGGTGGGATTCCTGGAGGACGACTCAGTAGTTTTTGTTTTACTTACTACAGTTATACTAGCTTTTGATTTGTATTGTACTTACTGTTGGGCTTGTATTTCCTCCCCTTTCCTTTCAGCACTTACTTTTGTATACAATTTTACTAAGTGAATACTTCAATTGCGTACTCTAATGTGTTTTCTTACTTTAATAAAGGAAATCCCTTCCCAGTATAGGGATTTACACATTTGGTTCTAGTTTCCAGCCCCTGGACTATGGATGGCGGGCTTGGGGTAGTCACAGCACGGGCCCCGAGGACGGGTTGTGACAAATTGGTAATAGAGGAGTCAGTTCTACCACAAAACTCAATGTTCTGATCATTCTATTATATAAAGCTATAGTGTTAATAGTATTAAGTGTGGTTTTCAGTCCAGGGAGTCCAGTGTTGGTGCGGCGGCCGACGCATCCATACACCAGGACCCTGACCTCTCATTTCCGACTCAGTGCACGAAAACACTGATTTCATGTGTGTTTCAAATTTTTTTCTTTGGGATTAATTGAGTCAGCTCACCATGTATAATTTTTTGACCGTGGTGCACCTGTTTCTTTTCAGGATGGCCCCATGAAGGCAGCCAGCTAGGGTTTTGAGTTACGTATGAGATGGTAGCCCACTGAGCGACGAGGCCTCGGTGCAGGGCCCCATCACGGTGGAGGCACCAGCAGTACCACTACCCATTGGTTGTAAAGACCCATAAATTCCAAGGAAATTTTCTTCTTAATTTTCTTTGGAATTTTAGAAGAACGCAATTTCTGATGGCACCTGATTCCGAGGCCCGGTGTGCCCGGAATCATTTTCCGAAGTTTGGATCGGGTACGTTCAGTGAACGGACGAGCGAGTTTTTCTAACTTTTGAACCAGTGCTCGAAATTGAATTCTGAGGGCACCGATGGAATCGCCGTGCCGGTAATTGCTTAGAAACGCCTCTTCCGGAGTTGCGTTTTCTCGGGTGTGGTTTTTAATTTTCGTGCTTAAAGTTATGAAATAAAATAATTGTACGACAAACTTTATTTTATTTCACTTAAGCCACTTGGAAGCCACCTGAAAGCCACTTAAATCTGATTAAGTGTAGTTATTACGGATAGGGTGCTATCCAAAAATATCATACCCTCTTCGTAGGATATTTTTGAGGTGGGACCCTCACTAGCCCCACCGTTTCTTTTCCGCTAAGTAACGCACCCGCGAAAACCCATCATTATGAAAGTTGACTGACGCGTTTTCTTAATTTCTTAATGTACCAATTAATTGGGTGGTTTTCTTCGTTGAATTAGTTGGGCGTTTTATTTCGTTGAATTAATTCTATGAATTAATGGGTCATTATTTATCTCTTTATTCGTTTCTTAACCGGTTTGAAATTCATTGGCGTAGTAATAAAAATAATACCAACACCACATCTTGAGGATTACACGTTGGGAGGCCTTTGACAGAATTATTGTGCCTTCACCCTTCTTCGCGAAGAACGCGAAGAACGCCGGCCTCCGATGAAGAACGTCGAACCCGCGGAAATTGACGACGCGATGCCGTGTGCCGTGACGCCGACGTTTCCTCTCCCGCAACGTTCTTCGGCGACGTTCCTTCCTCCGCGACAAAAATCTTCGATCATCCATTGAGGTGAGAGTTTTAGATTCTTTAAATTCCTTTGAGGTTTTTAACTCAAATGGATTTAATTATTATTAATTAAATCTTTTTGTTCTTGAACCTCGGAGTTCGACGATGTGACGCCCTTCCGCGACGACGCGACGCCTTCCGCGACGCGACGATCGCCTCCTTCCGCGGCAATCAAATCTGCGAAGAACCCGCGTGCGACGACTTGATGAGGTAGGGATTTTATTTTGGAAATACCTTTATATTCCCGTGAACGTTTCTTTTAAATTAAGAACAGGTTTCAAAAGAACAATTTTAATTTATTAAAATTGTTGTTGATATGTTGATTATATTCTCCCGTTGTAATTATCTAACGCGGAGGGTGCGGGCCAAACGAACACGGCCCGACAACCCTCCGTCGTTCTTCGTGATTGTGTGGATTCAGTGGGAGACGGAAAAACGTGACGCAAGGGCGATTTGATGATCCCGCAGTGAAGAGCGGAACCCGGGAGGAACAACGGCGCAGACGGGAAGGAAAACAGACCACTAGAGAGACTCTGGTGGTCCGTGGAAGGCGGCGGCGGCGCGCCACACCGGCACGGCGGCGCCAGCGACCGGCGGCGGTGGCGCGCCACCGGAAGAGAGGCGGCTGGCGAAACGCCGGCCTCAATTAGCGGCGAAGGGCGGGGGATCCGCGCACCCCACCCGCGATTCGGCTCGGCCACGCTGGCCGAGCCGCGGCCGGCCTGTCGGGCCGGACCGAGCCCGACTGAGCCGGACCGAGCCAGGCTGGGCCGGGCCGGGCCCAGACGGGTCGAACTCGGGTCGGGTCAGCCCGTTTCGGGTCGACCCGGTTCGGCCGACCCAAGGGGGGGTCGGGCCGGGTCGCCCCGGGCCCAGACCCCCATTTTCGGACCACTTTCGGTCAAATGCCCGTAACTCGAGGTACGGGCCTCCAAACTACTCTCAGTCATCGGCAATGTGATCCTTGGATCGAGACGGTTGTTTCGGTATATCGCACTCAAGGTTTCAGATTACTTTGGGTTCGGCCGGGTTGGTTCGGATACGAATCCAACCGGGCCCTCGGATCGGAAACGCTTATATCTTGAGCTCCGGACGTCCGATTGACGTGCCGTCGACTTTGATGGATTCCTCTAAATGAGATGGATCTTTTGGCTTACTCCGCTCGAGGTTTGGATGCCGTCGGAGTGCGGTCGGGTTGGTTCTCTCACAAAACCAACCGGGCCCCTGGAACGAAAAATCCAATAACTCACAGACCGGGCGTCCGATTGACGCGCCGTCTATCTCGTTGTTTTCCTCTTGATGAGATGGAACTTTTGGCATACTTCGCCCGAGTTTTGGATACAGTTGTATAGTGGCCGGGTTGGATCGCACCCGAAATCCAACTGGGCCCCTGGAACAGAAAAGCTGATATCGTTCTGACAAAACGTCCGTTTGACGAACCGTCAGCGGCGTTGGTGATATCGTTGAGAAACGGTCCCTATGAGAAAACCCTATGAGAGTTCGGGGTACAGTTGAGATGCGGCCGGGTTGGTTCGCTTACGAAACCAACCGGGCCCCTGGGACGAAAAGGCTAGTAACTCACAGACTGGGCGTCTCATTGACGTGTTGTCTGTTGCGTTGAGACCCCTATGACGAGGCGGTCCTTTGAGATACTTCTTCATGGGACTTTGAGATACTTGGAGTATAGACTTGTAGCTCGTGGATCGGACCCTCCCAGAGACGAGCGTACGGAGTACGGAGACCATGTAGCCGACAGAGACCTGAAGACTGCTTGTCTGATTCGATTCGGAGTGACTTATGTAGCCCAGTGGGGAGCACTAATTTGTGAGGTGGCAGACCCACAGCGGAGGATCACTACTTTGTGAGGTGGAAGACCCGTGGTACTCGACAGGAGGAGTACCTCTGTAGGCTATGAGGGGGGAGCACTACTGTGTTTGGGTGGCAGACCCCGGCGGGAAGCACTACTGTGTGAGGTGGCAGGCCCGCGGTACTCGACAGGAGGAGTACCTCAGCAGTCTTAGGTTAGTGAGCAGTACCTCGGAGTCGTGACAGGACCACTGTACACTCTAGAGACGGAGCTCTTCAGCAGTTACGGTTTCGATAATGAAAATCCTGGTTTGAGCTGAATCTTTTGACCTTAGTGTTTTCTCATGATTGAGATGGGTTACTTGATAACTTGCGTATATGTATGGGCATATACCTGGGTGGTGGTTATCCGTTGATTTCACAATCCTTGTGTTTCCTCATGATTGAGATGGGTTACTTGATATCTTAGGTATATGTATGGGCATATACCTAAGTAGAGTTTATCTATTGAGATCTTACTTGTGGTTATCCTTGTTGGTTTAGAGAGACCTTGAGGGTCTCGGGGTCCCTACTGAGTATCGTTATACTCACCCCTGCATGGGCTATGCCCGCACCTCGTTGTGTTGGTTGCAGACGATGGGCAGTGCTGACGGAGGCCGAGTGTTCGAGGACTGGTCGGTACCAGGAGGTGGACTACACGATGAGTCAGTACACGGAGGTGGACTACTCGATGAGACGACACACAGAGGAGGTTGACAGACGAGAGCGTGGAGGAGGCTATCTGTACCTACCCTTCAGGTAGGATCCGTGGTGGACAACCAGGAGCTGCGCTATCTGTACCTACCCTTCAGGTAGGATCTGAGGAGGACAACCCAGGAGCTGCTTCCTTCTTCCAGCTGTTTGTCTTTTTGCTGTTGTACCTTGTTCAGTTGTAGTTGTACTTTCTTTTGGGTTTGTATTCTGGCCCATTTTACTTTTCATCATTTCTTTTGTACTTAGTGTTTTTCTTCCGCTTGTACTCTGTGGTGCTTGTTTTCTTTTATAAAGGCAATGCCTTCCCAGTTATCGGGATTTACGCCTTTGGTGCTAGTCGCCAGCCCCTGGCCTATGGAAGGCGGGCTTGGGGTAGTCACGGAACGAGCCCCGAGGACGGGTCGTGACTAATTGGTATCAGAGGAGTTCGGTTCTACCGCAGAAATTATAACTCTGATATTTTCTTTCTATGAAGCAATAGTGTTAAGAGTACCGAGTGTGGTTTTCAGTTCAGGGAGTCCAGTGTTGGTGCGGGCGGCTGACATATCCATACACCAGGACCCTGACAACTGGTTTGTGACTTTGTGCACGAAAACACCGATTGCGTGTGTGTTTCCAGAAGTTTTTAAATGTCAGCTCAAACCAGGTCAGCTCACCAGGAATAATATTTTGACCGTGTCATGTTGTTTCTTTAAGGATGCCTCCCCATGGACGACCAGCTAGAGCCTCGAGAGTGGTACGTACTGACAGCCTGCCGAGCGACGAGGACTCAGTATAGGGCCCTATCCCAGTTGAGGCACCAGAGGAGATACCAACGGTACTACCATACGTTGGGCCACCGATTCCACCAGCCCCAGCATTTGGCAATGCACGTTACTTGAGTGCGTTGCACAAGTTCCAGCGCCAGAGGCCACCCAGGTTCCGGGGAGAGACGGACCCGCAGGCGGCTGAGGATTGGCTGGAGGCTGTGGTGAGAGTCTTCAGGCTAGTGGGGACACCGACAGACTTCATGGTGATCCTTGCTGCCAGCCTCCTTCAGGCAGTAGCAGGAAGGTGGTTGAGCCACTTGTTCCAGTTTTTCGACGGGATGACCTTTGGATGGGAAGACTTCGAGACCTTCTTCAGGGTGTAGTTTGTGCCAGTAGCTCTACACCCCGAGCGTGTACAGGAGCTTCTTCCTTTGCCGTAGGGTTTTATATCAGTTGCCAAGTCATCTGTGGGCAGTAGACAGATGATGCAGAGGTCCAGGAGGACCAGAACAGCAGTTGGACGATCTCGGGTTTTAGGATCAGTGGTGCGGGGCACCCGGGGTGGGGTCAGAGCCAGGCGTGCCAGAAATGGACAGTGTTTCTCCTGCGGCAGGAAGGGTCACCTGGCACATGACTGTACGACCCCCCGCACGGTTGATCAGCGGGTGTTGGAGGAGCCACCGAGACAGAAGCAGCAGCTGGTGCTTGAGCAACAGCCGAGCAGTGGACAAGACAGTAGAGCTCCGAGAGCAGGTGGATAGGAGAGGAACTAGTGGATATGTCCTTTGTACTTATAGTTCTATGTTGCTTTTTTATTTGTGTCTTTGTACTATGAGCTGAAATAATAAAAAGAAACTTATCTTTGTTTGCTTTCCTGTCCTTTTGTTTGGTTGATACTGAGTGGTCCCGGTTAAACTGTTGACTTGACCCCAACTTTTGAGATTTCTACTGGAGGAGACCCAGTGACCTCACACTGATGCCGACAGTGTGACTCAACCCTTGGAGGTGAGAGTGACAGTTGGATCTCTTGGTAGTTACGTAGAGGCCTTACGACGTCATCCATGCCATGAATGCATCATTCATGTCAGGATTGACTGTATTAGGCAAAAAATGTGGTCCATCCAGGGGATGAGACCGGATTTCTCTTATCGGCAAAGAAGAAATCATAGCAGCTCTTGTGAGACTAAAGAAGGTCCAGGTCATCCAAGAGAAGATGAAGACTGCACAGTGCATTAAGAAACAGGAAACTGGTGCCAGTCTTAGAGGCTCGGGCGTGTTAAATGTTTCAAGAAGTGGAAGCTTTAGGGATAGACGAGTATGCGAAGCAGCAAACGTGGAGGCAGAGCTAGGAGAGCAGTATGAGATGGTTTAAATCATAACATGCTACAACCACCCGCCATAATTATCCCCAAAGGCTAAGGGAGCTGGAGGGCGGTGGAAGAGTGTGGCTGCTTGCGGTCAAGGAGTGTGACCCAATGGCTCTAGAAATGATTCAAGGGACAGTCTGTGTCCACTGCTAGTTACTGTAGTAACGGACGTCGATATGAATCATTCTTTGCTTTTAAAAATCTTGTTCCAGACCTAGAGTTTCTGGTAAGCCGTGGACTTGACCCTCACGTCTGGAGATACCTTGGGAGGAGACTCGATAATCACACTTACGCCGACGGTGTGGTCAGATCCTCAAGGTGAGAGTTTCGGTTGGAATCTCTTGGTGGCAGCGTCGAGGCTTTACGACATTGGTTTGAGTATGGACTGGGCAATCACATTTCATACACAAATTGACGGTATTAGGCAAAAATGTTGTAGTTTAACTACGACGTCGGGATGGGTTTTCCTTGGTCGGAGAAAAAGGAAACCCCCGACATCGCATGGTAACTCTTGCACAGGAGGGTGAGACCGATCACTCTTGAGTCGGTCAACCTTACCCTCGTAGTAGCAGTCGTTTTGAGTTTCAGTTCTAACAGAAAATGGAGACCTCTGGAGTTCGAGGATGATGACCACGTCTTCTTACGGGTCTCACCTCGACGAGGTTTACGGAGATGTGGCGAGGGAGGAAAGTTATCTCCAAGGTTCAATGGACCTTTCTAGGTCCTCAGCTGGGTAGGCGAGGTGGTTTACCGCTTGACCCATCCAACTCAGTTGCACTAGGTGCACAATGTTTTCCAGGTATCTCAACTGAAGAGATACATGCTCGACCATTCGCATATCATCGACCATGAGGAGTAGGAAAATGGCGATGGGGTTACTTCAACGGAGGTTCTAGTGAGGATCAAGGATCGACAGGAGAGGATCTTACGGGGATGATCAATTCCTTTGGTACACTTTCTTTGGCAGCACGGGAACCTCCAGGTGAGCACATGGGAGTGGAAGGCTCAGATGCGTGCTCAGTACCGCCTTTGTATCCCCAAGTTTGTGGTGAAGCTTTACGGGGACGTAAAGCCCTGTGGTGGGAGTAATGTAACGACCCGTAAATTCCAAGGAAATTGTTTTCTTAATTTTCTTTGGAACTTTACAAGAACGCAGTTTCTGACGGCACCTGATTCCGAGGCCCAGTGTGCCCGGAATCATTTTCCGAAGCTTGGCTCAGGTACGTTCAGTGAACGGACGAGCGGGTTTTTCTAACTTTTGAACCGGTGCTCGGAATCGAATTCTGAGGGCACCGATGGAATCGCAGCGCCGGTAATTTCTTAGAAACGCCTCTTACGGAGTTGCGTTTTCTCGGGTGTGGTTTCTAATTTCTGGGCATAAAGTTAAGAAATAAAATAATTGTACGAGAAACTTTATTTTATTTCACTTAAGCCACTTGGAAGCCACCTAAAAGCCACTTAAATCTGCTTAAGTGGAGTTGTTACGGATAGGGTGCTATCCAAAAATATCCTACCCTCTTGGTAGGATATTTGTGAGGTGGGACCTGCACGAGCCCCACCGTTTCTTTTCCGCTAAGTAACGCACCCGCAAAAACCCATCATTATGAAAGTCGACTGACGCATTTTCTTAATTTCTTAACGCACCAATTAATTGGGCGGTTTTCTTCGTTGAATTAATTGGGCGGTTTATTCGTTGAATTAATTCTACGAATTAATGGGTCATTACTTATCTCTTTATTCTCTTTTTAACCGGTTTGAAATCCGTTGGCGTAGTAATAAAAATAAGACCAACGCCACATCTTGAGGATTACACGTTGGGAGGCCTTTGACAGAATTCTTATGTCTTCACCCTTCTTTGTGAAGAATGCGAAGAACGCCGGCCTCCGACGAAGAACGTCGAACCCGCGGAAATCGATGATGTGACGCCGTGTGCCGCGATGCCGACGTTTCCTCTCCTGCAACGTTCTTTGGCGACGTTCCTTCCTCCGCGAAAAAAGTCTTCGATCATCCATTGAGGTGAGAGTTTTCGATTCTTTAAATTCCTTTGTGGTTTTTAACTCAAATGGATTTAATTATTATTAATTAAATATTTTTGTTCTTGAACCCTGGAGTTCGACGACGCGACGCCCTTCCGCGACGACGTGACGCCTTCTACAACGCGACGATCGCCTCCTTCCGCGGTGATCAAATCCGTGAAGAACCCGCGTGCGACGACCTGACGAGGTAGGGATTTTATTTTGGAAATACCTTTATATTCCCATGAAAGTTTCTTTTAAATTAAAGAACTGGTTTCAAAAGAACAATTTTAATTTATTAAAATTGTTGTTGATATGTTGATTATATTCTCCTATTGTTATTATCTAACGCGGAGGGTGCGGGACAAACGAACACGGCCCGACAACCCTCCGCCGTTCTTCGTGATTGTGGGGATTTGGCGGGCGACGGAAAAACGTGATTCAAGGGCGATTTGATGATCCCGCAATGAAGAACGGAACCCGGGAGGAACAATGGCGCAGACGGGAAGGAAAACGGACCACCGGAGCAACTCCGGTGGTCCGCAAAAGGCGGCGGCGGCGCGCCGCCGGAAGAGAGGCGGCCGGTGAAATGCCGGCCTCAATTAGCGGCGAAGGGCGGGGGATCCGCGCACCCTGCCTGCGATTCGGCTCGGCCACGCTGGCTGAGCCGGACCGAGCCAGGCCGAGCCGGACCGGGCCCAGCCGGGTTGGACCCGGGTCGGGTAGAACCGGTTTGGGTCGACCCGGTTCGACCGACCCAGGGGGGTCGGGCCGGGTCGCCCCGGGGCCAGACCCCTGTTTTCGGACCACTTTCGGTCAAATTCCCGTAACTCTAGCTATGGGCCTCCAAACAATTCACCGTCAGCGGCAACACGATCCATGGATCGAGACGGTCGTTTCGGTATATCGCACTCAAGGTTTCGGATTACTTTGGGTTCGGCCGGGTTGGTTCGGATACAAAACCAACCGGGCCCTCGGAGCGGAAACACTTATATCTTGAGTTCCGGACGTCTGATTGATGTTCCGTCGACTTTGATGGATTCCTCTAAATGAGACGGATCTTTTGGCTTACTCCGCTCGAGGTTTGGATTCCGTCGGAGTGCGGTCGGGTTGGTTCGCTCACGAAACCAACCGGGCCCCTAGAACGAAAAATCCAATAACTCACAGACCGGGCGTCCGATTCACGCGCCGTCTGTCTCGTTGTTTTCCCCTTGATGAGACGGAAGTTTTGGCATACTTCGGCCGAGTTTTGGATACAGTTGGATAGCAGCCGGGTTGGATCGCACCCGAAATCCAACCGGGCCCCTCGAACGGAAAAGCTGATACCTTTCTGACAGAATGTCCGTTTGACGAACCGTCAGCGGCGTTGGTGATCTCGTTGAGAAACGGTCCCTATGAGCATACCCTATGAGAGTTCGGGGTACAGTTGAGATGCGGCCGGGTTGGTTCGCTTATGAAACCAACCGGGCCCCTGGGACGAAAAGGCTAATAACTCACAGATCGGGCGTCCGATTGACGCGCCGTCTGTTGCGTTGAGACCCCTATGACGAGGCGGTCCTTTGAGATACTTCTTCGTGGGACTTTGAGATACTTGGAGTATCGACTTGTAGCTCGTGGAGCGGACCCTCCCAGAAACGAGCATACGGAGTACGGAGACCGTGTAGCCGGCAGAGACCTGAAGACTGCTTCTCTGATTCGATTCGGAGTGACTTACGTAGTCCAGTGGAGAGAACTACTTTGTGAGGTGGCCGACCCACAGCGGAGGAGCACTACTTTGTGAGGTGGTAGACCCGCGGTACTCGACAGGAGGAGTACCTCTATAGGCTATGAGGGGGGAGCACTACTGTGTTTGGGTGGAAGACCCCGGCGGGAAGCACTGCTGTGTGAGGTGGCAGGCCCGCGGTACTCGACAGGAGAGGTACCTCAGCAGTCTTAGGTTAGTGAGCAGTACCTCGGAGTCATGATAGGACCATTGTACACTCCAGAGATGGAGCTCTTCAGCAGTTACAGTTTCGATAATGAAAATCCTGGTTTGAGCTGAATCTTTTGACCTTTGTGTTTCCTCATGATTGAGATGGGTTACTTGATAACTTGGGTATATGTATGGGCATATACCTGGGTGGTGGTTATCCGTTGATTTCACAATCCTTGTGTTTCCTAATAATTGAGATGGGTTACTTGATAACTTAGGTATATGTATGGGCATATACCTAAGTAGAGGTTATCTATTGAGATCTTCCTTATGGTTATCCTTGTTGGTTTAGAGAGACCTTGAGGGTCTCGGGGTCCCTACTGAGTATCGTTATACTCACCCCTGCACGGGCTATGCCCGCACCTCGTTGTGTTGGTTTCAGACGACGGGCAGTGCTGACGGAGGCTGAGTGTTCGAGGACTGGTCGGTACCCGGAGGTGGACTACACGACGAGTCAGTACCCGGAGGTGGACTACTCGACGAGACGACACACATAGGAGGTTGACGGACGAGAGCGTGGAGGAGGATTTATGTACCTACCCTTCAGGTAGGATCCGTGGTGGACGACCAGGAGCTGCGCTATATGTACCTACCCTTCAGGTAGGATCCGAGGAGGACGACCCAGGAGCTGCTTCCTTCTTCCATCTGTTTGTCTTTTTGCTGTTGTACCTTGTTCAGTTATAGTTGTACTTTCTTTTGGGTTTGTATTCTAGCCCATTTTACTTTTCAGCATTTCTTTTGTACTTAGTGTTTTTCTTACAATATTTTTATAAGTTACAAAAAGACAATTAGGTATAAAAAATAATAATATTTAAAAAAATAAATCATCAATTACATATCATATATAATGTTATTTTTGTTTAAAGAGTTTTTAATTAGATCAAATACACTATTAATTAAAATATACCATTGTTAGGTGGAAGAGAATCTGTCACTTATATATCAATAAATATTTTGATAAATATTTTATCCATGATAAAACATTTGTATCATTATATCCATTTTGAAACATTTTATCTAATATGAGGAATCAATAACCAGGTGTATTGAATTCATTATCTCATATTGCTCATAACCACACACTCTTAACAAAAATATTCACTTATTATATAAAATAAATTATATGACTTTATAAATTACATACTAAGATCTATCTAATATTGATACATTATATTATATTCAAATATTTGATGTAAAAACTCTTTATTTCATATTTTTAATGAATAATTAAATCTATAAAAAACCTTCTCTTGATTTTAAACAATTTTATAATTATAACACATATAATGTATATATTTGGTATAATATACCATTCAAAACTGATGAATTTATATCAATGAAACTGATACCCAACTATGAAATTCCATGGAGTATTCAAAACCCATCTAGTTTCCTAAAAAGTTCCATACTATAGAATCATTATGCATTCCATATTATAACATGTAATTTCAATGACCTAAATTCACTACTTGATAAAACATTTTTGTACTCTCAAACTATTATTTCTTTTTCCATTTTGAATTTTTACCCTATCATAAAATCTATATTTCCCTATAACCGTGAAATAATATGAAAAATTTATCTATTACCAACTATTTAAAATATTAGATAATATTTCCCCGAAATTATTATCATTATCACAAAATTTGAATTGATAAAAACATAATTAATTCCCTCACTAGAATAATCAATGTAAAAAATATGTAACCTCTCTAAGTAATTATTTTACTGAATCATATTGAATATAACTATCATACAAAATATACTTAGTTTATAAGACTATAATAAATTTGGTTATATCCTGTCAAATGAATTTAAAAACCTAGTTGAATTATTCAGTAGAACTCACAGGTATATAGAATCACTTTTTGATTAACTACTACACTTGGTACAAACACATAGAATTTCTCCTTTCTTAAAATCATTTCTAAGTTACCAATCTAAACAATTTATGACATTATGATTCTCTTTACAATAGGATTTATCTAAAAGATATGTTTGATGAAGATTATTGTTTCTTATCTATAATATAAGATTTTATCAGAAAAATATCATGTATAACTACCATTTAATAAGAACATTTCTGAATGGGATCCCACTAAAATAATAAACCCCTTATAATTATACATATCCATTAATTGAAAAAAAAATCATGAAATACATTTGATAAACATGTAAATAACCCATGATTATATCAAGTAGACAACTATTATCGATCATATAATAATGATTCCTATATAGCAAAGAATACAAATATTTTTCCTATCCATCATATGAATAACCAAAACAATATTCCCCTATACTTCTGACTATTATAATTTAATAGTTATGTTTAACCCAATGAAAACTCCAATAAATTGGCACATAACCATTATGGTCAACTAATTACTTTCATTCCATACACAATATAATGTTGGGGTATCCAGCTTTAGCATGAACATAGCCAGTCACATGATCAAGGTCTTAACAAGTACTTCTTTGGATGGAATCAAACACAAAGTATATAAAATGGGATTTAAAATAACCATATGATCTCATTTTATTCCCTTTATATATTTATGACACATGTTATTTAGTTTTGAATAACATTCCTTTCCACTAAGTCAATATTTTTAAACCGTACTTTTGTTTAATACTTTACACAACCCACAGTCTGTGTTACTCACATAAAAATATAAGGAAAATATATTTATACATATATAAATTCAACACATTATAAGGTACGAGAACTATTAATTTAAATATTTTGAATTATATTACAATGAAAATTTTGTCATGATTAATCATGTAGCTACCTATTTATAATCCCCAAAATTCTAGAATAACTCATAAGACTCCTAGATTGGTGGAAGTGTGACCCAATGACCCTATCCCTTGGCATAATACACTCAATAGATATTCAAATTCATCAAAACAATAAAACTAAAAATGTATAAACAATTTTTATAAAATTAATGATAATAAATTCAATTACAGACTGAAGTCAATGTAGATTGAAATTAAATCAATTTACAATACATAGAATTCAACTCATAAGGGTATCTATGATAGGTAAGAATCATTTTTAAAAAATTATGTTAATTCATTCACACATTCATAATATAAAAAACTTGTTTTTATCAAAAATCTTGGGAATCAATTTTTAATAAGTGCACATTTTATATATTTAAACATGAAATAATTTTATAAGAACTTGTCATAAATAATATAAAATCATTTTCATGTTATAATTTAATTTATTAATTATTAACAAAACATGAATAAAAATACTTTATATTAATTTAATTATATATACTCCACTATATTTTTCATTATATGAAATACATTTAAAATATTTTATATTTTCAAAATTATAATCATTGTGTAATCAAATTTCTATTTTGTAATCATTTTATATAAACCAAACATGTCATACATACCATTATTTAAACCTTAATCAAATACATTATCAAAACTCTTTTTTCATGGACTAAATAATATTCCAAATAAATATCTTAATTTAAAAAAATTCAATAAAATATTATGGAAAATTATTATTTCTTAAATATAAACACATTTTATTTCATCATTATTTTTTAATTTATACACACTTTATAAATTACCCTTATAATTTTAAAATAAAAACCCTAATTCTATTTCATAATCCATTACTTATAATTTTTTTTTAATTTTTTTAATATTAATACATTATACTATGTGATATTTAGTATCAAAAATATCATAGGCATTAATTAATTAATTATAAAATAATTAAACACAATTAATTTATAAAAACTTTCCAAATTTAATAAATATCTATAAAATATGTTTTATCAATATTTATAAATAATAAACTCTAACTCATAATTCAATATTATTTAAAAAAAAATTCTAGTGGTGCTGTTGTGGGGTCTTATTTTTTATCAATGGGGAGTCATAGGATGTGACTAATAGGTCACGATTTTATATACTACCTATAATTCATTATAGATTATATATAAATCATTAAACATGGTATACCAATGGAATACTATCAATCATATTTTTTGACTGATAGCCAAATTATTACTAATGATATCATATATAGTATTTAATGATAATCAACGATATTAAATTATGGATTTAATGTTATGTTTCTTATTAACATAGTGATGCATTAGTCACAGAAAAAGATTTATCAAATTCATATTCTATGAGATATAAAAAATAAATGGTTCTATAAAAAATCATATTTTAATACAACCATTATGTTAGGAATTACAGTATTTTAAAAAAATAATTTCCCACAAGATTTTATAAATCCAAATACAAGATGGTCTATGATACCACCACTATATTGGAATCAGATTCCCTTATATAGAGACATCTATCATGAAATCCATATAAACCAATAAAAACAATCCATTACCCCAATACATAGGGCATGAAACTCTTTTCATCCATACTTTATCCCTTAGGTGGAGAGTCAAACTTCATCCCCACTCATGCATAAGAGTTCTGTGGAATCTACTATTCCTTTAACCATAGTTTTGTTACCAATGTTGAGTTTCAAGAAGATCTAACAAAACCTATTAAATGTAGAATAAGTGAGAAAAGAAACCCAATTGAATAACTCCATGCATAAATAAATTAAACTATATTAATATTAGAAATGAAGAAGAATACAATATGTAGGGATTTTACTGTTACTATAACTGCATCATTTAACTTTTTTTATTGATTGGGATTTTGGAATTATTATCCAAAAAAAATACCACTTCTGGATGTATCCATATATTTAAACTCACACTCTCATCACATGGGTGGGATCATCCATTGTCTATAATATCCTAGTATATCATTGGGTAAAAGAATAAGTATGATGATATGTTTAAAAAGAAGGTGTTTTGACCAATTTCTTGGGCATGATTTCATATTATTACCCTTACCCGTTAGTGTTCATTTACTCCATTAAAAATATCTATTTATGATTCTCCTTGATTAATCACACACTTACTCATGCATTATATCATAAAATTAAATGTTATAACCAAATAATGTAACAATTACATGAATATAGTTAACTCTCTTGTGTTATAACCTTTGAAACAAATAAATAAATATTTCCATTATTTAAGAGTTTATTTGAATTATATTGGAAATCATTCATACACCCAAATGATCATAGTATAACTTATTCTATATTATATGAAAAGTCAAACATTATGAAGGGCATTGACAGTGGCAATAACTATACATTATGATATCCACCAATCATTCCTTATGAGTGAGATTAGAACTACCCATATATATTATTTCTACCCTTAAAAACCCCTAACCATTAACTACTATTTGTATAATTTCACCACAAGAAACTAATTCCATAGGGATTATGTTATACACATTTATCTAATGACCATATAACCAATTTCCATATGTCTAGAAACCATATAAGCATAAACCACAATATATATATATATATCCTTACATACATTTATAAAATCCTACATCCCATTCCCTGAATTATTTTTATAGATTCTCACTATATTCCTAGAAATTGTATATCTTTCTACAACTATTATTAGCTGTGTAAACTTTAAAAAAAGTTATGATGATGCAAAATTTTAAAATTAGATATTTTCATTTATGTGGGGTTTTATTCATTTTTTAATCTTCCTAATTATGTTTTATGTAGTTATATTGAATGATATTTAATTATTTACAATAATGTTCAACCATAATTATATAAGTAATTGTCTATTTTTGGTTTGGGGTTGTATGTATCCCATGTTATTAAACAAAAATAATTATTTAAAATGTAATACATACTACAACTATGGGGTGTAACATTTTAACTGATTTACTAATTTTAACCTTGAAATTTATTTACTCATATGAAAAAATGTGGTTAATTTATTTTATAATTACATATTTAGTTTCCTTGGTATCTTCCTCAAACTTGTGGTTCTACCATACAATATTAACCTGGTAAGTGTTCTTATTCTGTAACGTATGATTTTGGGGTATGGGATAAACATGGTACGTGATTCCTTAAAAGTGATACAAGGAACATATATAATCATGTGGGAGATACTATTTTGAATAACTATTAGATAATTCATAGTTCCCATATAATCAAGGATTCAGAAGGGTATAATGTATCTTGAGGTCCACATTCCCTTCTTCCAAATCGCATAAACATATTACATTGTAATATCCAAAGGAATACCTTTTCTCTAGATTAAAATGTAAAATATCAAATATAATTACAAACATAAACCTTATGTAAATTTTCCCACATTTATATGTCTTTTAATAGTTTATACCACCACTTTTATTTCATTAGAATGATCAGGCCCCAATAGATTCCTCTATCCAACATCATCCCACCATGTTATAGTTCTATATCACATCCCATATAGATCTTCATATGTTGGAATTTCAATATTAAGGTGGAATTTTTTATTATATAATAACTTATCCAAAAGAATATTTTTTATCTGGAATTCAATTAAATTCAATAATATGTGATCATAGTGTATATTCCAAGGTCTAAATGGCCTTTTTAGATTGAACATCAGTTTAAGGATGATAAGTTTTGAAATATATCTGATATATTTCCGAAACATGTCATTACTTATCATGGAAATTTATGTGGAAATTAGTTCTTGATCAGATAAAATTGAAAGTTATATTCCGTTAAATACTATTACTTCATTTATGTGTATCCTAGAAATTTCATCAAGTGATAAAATATATTATAAACCAATTATATGAGATAACATTGTAAATATATTAACCAAAAAAAATGGAATTATAGCATCTATAATTATTTCTATAACCAATAACAAAAAATTTCACAAATATATATGAAATGTGATGACCTCATAATATATTCTCCATAATCCCTAACATTATTTAATCTCACCATAAATATTTATTTTCTTATATATAAATCCTTTGGATTAGCTAATGGATAGGGAATGGTGAGATATATGTATCATCCAAAAAAACTATTTTTAATTATTTTTATGTAGGGAAATGTAATTGTTTACTAGATCTTTTAACTCTTTCATTTTCTTGACTGAACACTAAAATATTCCTTTCATTATTGTACAACTATGTATCCTACATTTATTCTAGATTGATCTTTACATTGATGGATGGTTGAGAATTAAATTTACAAAGATATGATTTATCCACTTGTAATTTCTAGGTATATCATTTGGAAATACATTAGTATTGGGTCTTTTTCAATTCTCGCCATAGATAATGTTACTTGATCCATCTTGACCTGAGCATCAACCTACATGTTCACCTTCCCAAGGTAGTAATGTATTGAGAATTCATAGTACTTTATCAACTATAACCAACTAAAGTAGTTAATTATAATGTATTTATATGTGAAAATATAGTTTAATATTTTTTTATCAATATATATAACATAATTTTTCCATTAAGATAATGCCACCATATTTTATATTGAAAATATTTCAACTGTTATCCTAGATCATATGTTGGGTAATATTTTTCATGGACCTCTATTTGATATTATCTATAATTTAAAACCTTTTATTTTTTCTTGAACAAACACCCCAATACAATTTAATATGAATCAATTAATATTACAGAGACCACTCCTCTGTAGGGTAGTATGTGTACAAGTGTAGTGACATACATTCGATTAATCTCATTGAAACAATCATCACATTTTATTTCTAGTAGAACATGAATCCTATTCATGTTTTTCTAGTAAGTGAATATAAAAATCATGATAAATTTTCAAGAAAATTTTGATAGTATCTAACTAATCAAATAAAAATGTAAATATATATTATAGTGCTTAGCCTAGGACATTCCTCAATCAACTCTGTCATAGAAGGATTCAAATATATACTCTCTATTTTTATTGAATAACAAATAATGATACTCTATATATCAAAAATTCACACATTATAAATTTAGAATATTGTATATCCATCATTAAGGTCTTGAAAAAACCCTAAATTATCATAAAATTGTTATTTCTTCCTATAATATTTTATAATATTATGTATATTGAAAAAAATTGATCGAGATGATCTATAAAACCATTATTTCTACAATCTACAAATATAACAGAGAAATTTTTAATTCTAGAAGTCATCAACATGAATTCATAGTTTCCACATGTTTATAAAAGAATATATTGGGTAAATATTATCTTTTCCATCATTAATTGGTTATATCTATATTAAATTTCAATCATTGATAAGTATTAATCCTATTTTTATTGATAGAATAATTCATAAATATGTGGTAAATGAAACTTTTTCTTGACTATGAACTTTTTAAGTTCTCCATTATCAATGTTGAGATGTATTAATCCATCGTTTCTCTTAATGAATATAATTGGTGATCCCTGTAGTGAATCACATGGGTATATAAAATCCTTATCCAGTTATCTTGGAGTTTATTCTTTAATTCCACCAATTCAATTGAGACCATTTTATAAGGACCCTGTGACATTGCAAAAATCATCGATTATTAGTTTTATAGAAAATTAAACTTAATGAACTTGGGGTATTATTTATAGATATTTGATAAATATATCAGAATATTTATTCACAATTGAAATATCTTAAATAATTAGTTTATCCCAAAATATTTGTTCAAAATATAATTTTTTATTAGGAATAAAATCCCATAAAATTTGGGAAATCAATATTAATATTTTCTAGTCAGTTATGCGATAATAGAAATCCATATGATGATTTATAATGTGAATTATGATTTCATTATCTTATAAATAGATGAGGGATCGATATAGATAAAGTTAGTTATTTCCCAAAATAACCTAAAGTAAAACTAAATGGATAAAAAATATATTTTATGGTGGTATGAATTTATAAATTCTTAAATATATGAAGGAGTTTACAATTCCACTATAAAATAATAAATTTCTATTTATTATAGAGAATGGCATTCTTTACCACACAAAAATAATTTCTATATTCAAATAAGGAAAATATCTCATGCTACTTCCCAAATTTTCAACATGTGAATATATTAATGTCCTTTCCTGAATTGGTTTTTTCATTTTTAATTTCCATGAAGTGACATTTTGCACTTCTTTCCCCATAACTACAAGAGTAATGAGAGTCTCTAGATTCCACTTTGTTTTTAAGATTGTATCAAAAAATATATCCCTAGCAATCATAAACCCTTATAAAAAACACTTTCTATATAATTCATTTCAATCCAATAAAGAAGTTATTGATTTTTCTTTCAATGTGAATGATAAAATATGAATCATAACTCAAAATCCTCATTATTGTTTCTTTATAAACAGTAATATACTCAACCATGTTTTTATTTCACTCAATTAATTTACTCAACATTTTCATTTAAAATTATTTTGGAAAATATTTATGGAAAAATACATTCTTAAAAACCTTCAATTCTAAAGAGTTTTTTCTTCTATTCAATAATTTTATTAGTGAAAGTCCACAATTTATCGGATCTACCTTCCAAATGATAAATAACTAATGCAAACTTTTAATTATACAAAAAATAGGTAGTAAAAAATAAATGTCCAATTATGTTTAATCATTTCATAGAAATTAGTGAATTAAAATACCAACTAAAGGATCATGGTCATTTGTATATGAATGACTAAATGGATATATTTTAAATCCATGGAATGTTTTGGATTTTGAAATTTCTTGTGTTATTGTTCATTTCTTAAGATAGTAGTGTGAGAATCTCTATGTAATATCTCACACCAAATACCATCCCATTTGGTTCCTCATTGAGACTATCATTTCATTGTTAATAACACTCATATTTATATGGTTACCCTTAGTTCCAATCATTAACTAACACCAAAATTGATATTGGGAGAGTTAAACAACAATACAGAGAGTAAAAATCCTATGATAAAAATCAAATGCTATGCATTAATAAACTATGAAACCATCATTTGAAAATATGATGTTTTCTGATTAACCCATATCACTTTTGGTTAATTGTATGATACTCAACCCATGTTCCACCATGGTTAAATTATAATTATACCACTTATTCTTCACAAAATAATCAGCAAAATTAACTAATCCCTACTATAATACCAACTGGGACAACCCAAAAATGTTATACATACATAACAGTTCATTATATGACAATATTCAACATAACTGCTCATAAAACACACCACAATAACATATAGGTTTAGTGTTTTTGGATATTAGATAACAAAGTGACTTATTTTACAAACCTATAATTCTTTATCCATAATTTCACCATAAATGAACACCCTTCTAGATATATTATATGTTATACTCTTTTTGTTAAATTGCGTAATGGAAACATATGAAGAGGGTGATATCAAATGCTTAGTTAGGGTAAACATAAGATATATCAATCAAGACTAGGTAAACATAAAAAATTGTAACTTCTCATAAAATGAACATGTGTGTTCATGAACATAATCATTGTATAATAGCATAATATAATAAAATTGTATTCAATAAAACATACATCATAAAACCAGAATCATGATATAATGCTTTTGTAATAACATATTAATGAAGAATATGAATGAGGAAACATGATAAAATAATTATTACCCATTGATAAATATCATTGGACTGTGGAATATAAATTAATGTTGTAAAATAACAAGTAACAAAAAAGATTTTTCAGGGATCACTTAAAAACACGTCTTTTAAAAGTTAAAAAATTTCCATAACATAATGCAATGGGTTCACTCTATATTCTCATAAACATAGTGGATTTTTTTACTCTATAGTCCCTTATATTTTTTCTAAATAGATATAAATCTTTTCCCTTTTTGTTGGAGGGATGTTAATTCTGTCCCACTATTTACATAATGATAAACCTACATATGGGTGCCACATAAACATGAAAAAATTCATAAATTCACCATTTCATAAATAACCCATAAGAAATGAATGGTTTTCATTACAATTTCTAGAATACATAGAACCAATTCATCCATGTAAAAAGTTGTATGGTATCATCAAAACATATTCATACGTATTCATGATAGATTTTTAATTATTATGATATTATATAATCAAAATCTATTAGATGATTATAAAAAATTATTAAATATTAAAAATAAATAATCATTTACATTTTAGTTATTTATTTATTAAAAAAAATGATTATATTAAAATATTTTTTAAAAAATAAAGGAAATATTTTAATATCATACAACATAATAGACATAAGATAACATTAACATATTGATTTTAAAATAATATTAATGAAACTGGTAGATGAATGTAACCATGTGGAAAATGTTCAAGAAAATAATTTAATAGATTAATTTTACACTATTATTGAAAAAATAAAAATTAAATACAATATTACATAATGTAATATTTAAATAAATTATAAGGTAATATTAATGATAATATTAAAACATGGACATGGAGGAGAAAGATCCTTGATTGAGAAAAATATTTGTGGTTATTTGCTATTACAAGCATAATTATGATAAATTACGAATCAAAGAGGGGTTAAATG
The DNA here is from genome assembly GCA_963277665.1 of Viscum album. Classification (NCBI taxonomy): domain Eukaryota; kingdom Viridiplantae; phylum Streptophyta; class Magnoliopsida; order Santalales; family Viscaceae; genus Viscum; species Viscum album. The sequence continues at coordinate 16,784,127 of OY728158.1, forward strand.
GTTAAATTTTGTATAAACCAAAAATAAAACCATATGATAATAAAATATATCGGTTTTTAGAGATAAATAACAAAAAAATCTCTTAATGTTAATTTTGACCTAGAAAATATTGATTTCAAATCGATATTAGAAAAAAAAACTCTTACTTTTACAGATTTCTTCCAGGAATGTGATTTTACCTCTTATATAACGAACATAACCATATTAATCATTTATTAAAAACAATTATTCATATATATTACCTTATTATTCAAATCAATTATGATCAATTATTACATATATATAAGTTAGTTATCATTTATTATCAATAATAAGATATTTTTAGTTCTAATTTTATCATATATTTTATTATATAGTGATGTTGACCCTTATCCATTGATAAACATTTCAACCGTCCTTGATTAGACATTATAGTGTAATAATACTACTATAATTATTTATAAAATCTCATTTTTTTTGATGTATGATAAAATAATACATGGTAAGAATGTAATTTATGATGATAACATTTTTTTCTAACACCCTTACATTTTAAAATATATTTATTTTCAATTACATTGAATGTTATGGATAAAATTACTAAATAGAAACCATGAGAAATAATTGACTTATGATATATTAAAAAAAATATTATTTAAACATGATCATTATAACATAACCATTGAGATGGATGGTATGAAAAGGAGTAATAGAATTATAAAATATATTTATAATAGTCAAATTGAATTCAATTGTGTTGTTTAATTCTTAATAAATTAGTTCCAAATTTTTATTTAAGTTATTTTAGGTTTAAAAAATATTGTTTCATCAAAATTGGGTAATATTATTTTTAGAATATACTAAAATTAATTATACTCTATTTATATAATATATTTTTTTTAAATGGTACCATTTTATAAATAATAATATCAATATTATGTTGCATTTTATTTTTGGCATTTTTCTAACAATATTGTTTTTGAATGAGTAGTAAAAAAATTAATTTGTTTTGAAAATTTTCTCATTCTTCATGTATTTACAATGACTTGTTTTATTTTAAATAATTTTAAATTTTTTAATAATTCCTCTTTTTTACAAATAATCAAATTAATTTCATTTTAATAAATATTTTTTAAAATTTTAGTATAAAAATCTTTATATAAATATAAATTCATTTTTATGGAAACCCATTTTAATCACATTTTAGGGGTTTGTTTTAAGATTAATTTATAACATTAATAGGGTTTTAATTTTTCAATATTTATTCCAAATATAGAATTATAATTTACATATTCTATCAATATTTCTTCATTAATTGTGGTAATAATTAATAGTCACCATGTAAATAAATTTCCACATCGGTAAGGGTAAATATGGTGTTTAAGGATAAAAATAATGCGGTAATACATTAACAATATGTCTAATAAATTACTTATTTTTATTGGATGAGTTTCGTTTGAACAACATTATAAATTATTCTTTTATATGGCCACTTGGTGTAATTTTTCATAGATAATGACCAAAATAATATTTTAAGTGAGGAGTAAATAGATAATCTCACTCTCTTTATTTTAATATATATAATATATTTTTTATAGGTATAAAATGAATTTATGGTTGGTAATAATTGTTTCTTTTAAATTTGAATAATTTTTTTTATCATGGTAATTTATTTATAAATTTTAATAAGAAAATAAATACCATAAATGTTTAGGAAACATGTATACAATGCTTGTGCAAGCAATAAAAAACTAATGTAAATGATCTTTGAAACATATAAAGTAATATTTTTTATGAAATTAATGGAATTCCAAAAACAATTTGGATGAATATAATATATTTTGGATGTTTTAAATTTTTATATTAGAATTAACCTACTTTATTTATTTTTTACATGTAAACTTTGTGAATAGTCCTTAAAATGACATTATTTGTATCTTATGATAATTAATACTTTATTAAATGAATTAAAATTCAAAATTATATAAAATTATTCCCATTTAGTGGGATATGATTGATAAAATAAACCATTTTATACTTATGTGTCACTTTCCCTTTTATAGTAACATTATTTACCCCTAAAGATTACAAAACCATGATATAAAGGTATCTAACAAAAGGGTTAATTGGAGGTAAAAACTAAGATAAAAGGTCTAAAAATCACCTAAATTTCTCAAAATATTAATGTATGATATTATTTATATATATAATAATATTATATTATAAATATCCATTAGGATCCATGTGAACCTGAAAATTAATTTATAATACATTAATACTTTAAGTAATTCCTTCATTTCCCCTCTTCTCTCTTATATATAGAGACCACATATCCTATATTAGACACACTTTTGAAGCCACTTAGATAAAAAACCATAAATATAACTCTTCTTATCTTTATTTGATACATTCTATAAGTACTTTCCCACTTAATATACAATCCCTAGGGTCCTTAATGTGATATCCCATGGTGGTTCTTTAAAGAGGATTCAATCATATTAACAGACCATTTTCATTTTACGTATTCTACCACCTTAATTTAAATACTAACCATTCAAATGTAATAACATAAGTATCTATCAATACATATATGTTACTATGTTAATGTCATATCCTTTAGCTATATAATTTTCCATCATAAAGGAAATAAAATTATATCACATGGTTGCATGTGTAAAACCACCATTAAAAAGTGTTTCAATTCATTTTCCAATACAATCATTGATGTTTGGTTATTATGATGGATTTCATTTTTATATATGAAATTTATAAAATATTTATAATTTTTAAATTATAATAACTTATCTTTCTTCTTACCACTACATCCATTTGAAAATGATTATTTCATTCATGGTAATTGTGTTGACTACCATATCCAAGATGAGATGTTATTCATTTTTCATATTTTATTTACATATATAGGGTAAAAATAATAATTTAATGAACCAAAATAGGTTAAATATATTATCCAACAGATTTGGTTGTGTCGTGGTGAAGTTTAATAAATATATGAGAAACCTGTAACATGATATATAACTAGAGTATGAAATTGAAGAAAGAGATAAAAAAAAAACTAAAAACCCATGCCAAACAGGTGAAACCAAGAATATATATCTTGAAGAAATAAATAATTCTCTATATTACTAATTTTCATCACCTAAAATTCACTTCAAAATGGTTGTGGCAAGAAGCGTAATCAACATGTTATATAGTTTACTTCTCCTTACTTGGATCCAACAGTAAAATATCTAAAACCACCCAAAGGAATGATTATGATTTTAGTTCAAATAGAACTTGGATAACACCAAAAAATCTATGAAATGTCTAATAACATAAATTCTATATTTTTAGATTTTAAAATGAAAACATTTTTACAAATTATTTAAAAAATATAGAACCATTTGAAAATAATTTACTCTAGTTTTCATAAAATTATTTCATATTAAGAAAGATAATTTAATGTCCTGGACCACTTTGGTCTATCCCTTTTCTGAAATATAGAGTTTGAGGTGTTCTAGGAGGTCAAAGTGACTCATCCACAACACTTTTCCAAATTTAATGTTATGTGAACAGTGTTTTTAGTTTTATGAAAAGTGTCACGGTGAGATAGAAATGGTGAGTTGAAAACAGTGTCACAGAAATGGTGAGACAAAAATTGTGAGACAGAAATGGTGAGACATAAATGGTGAGTCAGAAATGGTGAGACAGAGACGGTGTCACAGAAACGGTGCAACAGAAATGGTGAGACAAAAACAGTGAAACAGAAATGGTGAGTCAGAAATGGTGAGACAGAAATGGTGAGTCAGACACGGTGTCACAGCTCATGAAAAGTGATTCCAGAACTATTTCATATTTCCTTTTCCAAATTTTTATATTTTTCCAGTTTCACCAATTTTACATTTTCTTTGACGTAAAATTAATTTATGGCATTTTTTAAGGGATTTAAGGCCAAATAAAATCCCATAACTCCTATATTAATTTCTTAAAGGCCCAGGATGCATTTACATGGTCAAACCGCGTTGTTTAATGCGATTTTATTTTAATGGAAAACACACTATTTCATAAACTGTTGCTCCATTAAATCTTCTAAAGGGACAATATATCTTCCTCCCATGTTCTTTCTCATTGTTCTTTTGTGTGATATGATCTAACATTTTCTTACTTCTTGTAGGAATCATGAGATTAAACTTTTCCCATTGGATTGGTTTCCCTCGATGTTTTTCTTGTTGCAAGTGCACCCCCTGTTTGGGTGTAACTAAGAAGTATAAATCAATATTAGATATATGGTATGAATTATCATCATTCATTTGGGTTAACCCTATCATGTTTCTCCTGTCCATATTATGTCATGTGATCTATATGCTTCTAATGTAGTTTCTTGGGTTTCGGTTGGTGTAGTTGTGACGCGACATCCTCGGGTGGATGTAGTTGTCATAGGAGGAGGTGATCGTGATTCGTTGTGTGGATTTTTCTCGTATAAAAATCCTTAAGAACCTTTTCAAGGTAGGGGATTTGTTGATTATCTTTTAATTTTACATGAAACTATAGAGTTAGCATGTTTTAGCCCCTGGATCACAATGGAATTGACATAATAAAAATTTGAACCAGATAAATAAATTGATATCAATCATATGGAATTGTCTCTTTTTTTCTAGATAGTGTGATATCTATGCTTGATTTTTTTATCTATTCGTTCTTGATGGAAATTGGTAAAGAACATAAATTGGAATTAGTTGATAATTTTTTGGCTAAAGGTAAAGAGGCATGTAAATGAATCTTGTTTTTTTTGTTGTATTTTTTTGATAGTAGTAAATTTTGTGTAGTAAGCATGTTTAATTTATTTGTGATAGCTTACTGTTTAGGTTTCCTGAATATGGAACCTAGTATTAATAAATCAGTTAATTCAAGATGGATTAAATAACTGATTGTTTGATAATTCCTTGAAGGGTTCTGAGTTACCCTCTTGCTTGTTCAAGGGCCAAGAGCCCAACCGATATGATTGTTGTTTTCCTGCTGCTTATGTTGTGATGTGAGCTCGGAAGTCTGTTGTGATATGTGGGGGAATGGAGGCCTAAAAGTTTTTTTAGAAGTTGACACCTAGATTGGAAAGATGCATCGGTTTACGCATGTGGGTGTCAAGAAGGACATCAGGGATGATGAAATGGGTTGGATGTGAATGTTTGGTTTTCTGTTGATTCTTCTTGGTTTTTTATCTACTTTACTTTCCCCACTGCTCAAGGATGTTGTCATTGAATACACTTCTTCAGAATGGGGCCAAGACACGTGGGTTATGCCACATGATTTCTATGTTTAGGTTCTCAATGGAGGATAGGTCGACTCTCTTTCTATAGGTGGCAAAGACTCTACGGGTAGTTCATCTAATCACCATGTTGATCCCCTTGTGTTTAGAAGCATATTTTTTTCTAGAATTATTGGGAATATGGGAAAGGAATTTTGTAAATAAATAATTCAATAAATGATGTTAACCCATGGGGTTTAGATCTTGCTGGGGTGCAATGTTGAGGTTGTGATTTAAAGGAACAGTGTACTTTGGGTGTGATGCTAAAGAAATTTAATGTGGAATTTTTATTGGTTAATTAAGGTTCAAATAATTTATTATCGTAAAGTGAAACTGATAAAAAGGGAATGAATTAATGTATTAAATACCTTTAAATTGTTTTGTGAATATAGGATACCTAGTCATAGAAGTAACAGTCCGGAGTCTGAGAGATGTTAGCTGCAGTTGAGTCGAGGACTAGGATATACCCATAGTGTAGTTGTGAGCTATATTATATTTTGTACTTTTGTGTTTCTATATGATACTCCACCCTGTCTATAAGGGAAACTGACACCTCGGGGATTCTGAGCCCTGGGGAGTGTTTTCCCCAACATTCCGGTGGGAGGATGGATGGTTGATTACCCCTTTTTCTCTGCTCTCTTCTCTTGGTAGTTACTTGTGCTGGCAGGAACACTGGTGAGATTTCCCCAAATATCTGTTCACAGGGCTTTAATGTCTGGTAGTTATTCACACACATATATTATGGATATAGTTTTCTATGGACTACTATAGGTGTAATGTGTATAGGATGTGATGGCTTGAGGATCCTTACTCGGTGTATGGGCTGTAATGGCTTTAGGTATAATACCCGATGCATGGTACACGTTATGCGAGCTGTGGTGGCTCCCAAAAAATACTTGGTTACTTTTATTACATGGACATGGTGGTTTTGTTGCACGGGGTGCAGGTTGTGGTGCTTCGTCCAGGTATTTGCGGGAAATCCTTTTTTGGAGATAGATGCTTAGGACGTCCGATGTTTGGGAAAAGCAGAAAACCAGTGGGAAAGTATTAGAGGAGTACCCTTTATGTTCATTATTATATTATATACTCTTGTATGTGTTACTCGGTGAGAGTAGCCATGGTGAATCAGGGAAGATAGTATACATGTTTAGATGACAAGTTAGTTTCAATTTTTTTTCACTATGATTTAGCATGCTTTCTTTATATTTTCATGAAATAATTCAGGGAGGATCCTACTAATTACACTATTATACTCACCCTATGTATATATAAACTTTTTTTAGGTCACTTAAAGTAGGATGGAGATCAGGCCGGTTACTACTAGCTTACGGTTGTAGGAGCTGTTTGGGATTGTGTTTGCTGTTGTTTAACATTATTTTGGTTACTTTCAATTTTTCCCCTTTCAGTTGTAGTAGTTTTCCATGACATTTCATATGTGTACTTGGGATTTATTTTATCTTAATGTTTGAGTTGGAGTTAGTTGGTGTCTATCATATCTCTCTCTTTTTCATGTGTTATCTTAAAGGGTAATGACTCCCATTTGTGCGCCCCCTATACCCTCGGTGCTAGTCTCCAACCCAAATCCTACAAGAGTCGGGACTCAGGGGGTTATTATCTCCCTTCTCACATTGTCAGACTAGGAGAGGTAAACATTGTGGGGAGGGGGTCATGATAGAGTGGTATCAGAGGTCAGGGTGAGAGATAGGATGGAGTTTGGAGTTAGGCACATGTGAGGATGCATGGGTTGGTAGGGAAACAGTGTCATTCATGTTTAGAATGTGATGTATACACTGGAGATTGGATGATACATAGGAATTTAGGTCCCCCTATAATCTGTTGTATGGACCTTTAAGTTTACAATGGCTACTAAATAAGGTGATACTAGTTGCAGTGTAGAGACCTTGGAAAGGATAATCCATCATTCTTTTTTATTCCTATGTTTGAACGGGTAGAACTTGGTACAGTTTAACCTAAAATGAATAAAAGAAAACAATTAAATAATTAATTAATTACAAGTCTCCCATATTCTAGGTTTAGGAGATCTAATTGTTTGTTATTTTATATGAATGGCTCCAGGTTGACGTCCTCTTCAGGATCGCATAGAAGATGTCCAGCAGGCTGTGCTAGCATATCATCACCGGGTAGAGGTCGATGATGATGACACTTGGAGGAGTACACTCCGAGAGTTTCAGCGCCAGAGTATGCAAAATTACTGGGGAACTATTTCAAAAGTAGTCATAGAAGACTAGTTGGAGGAGGTCGAGATAGTATTCAATTCGATCCATGCTTGGAAAGAGAAATGGGTGTCCTTGGTTGTGACGATGCTACGTGGACCAGTGTGGAACTGGTGTTTCTTGTTCCTCTAAGATTGCGAGGAGACATTGATCTCATGGGAGGATATTCGAGACATGTTTATAGACAAGATTCTTTCTTCGACTGCGAAGGTGTCTAGTCTCCAGGAGCTTCTTACACTTCGACAGGGGAGCTCCAGTGTGCGAGGGTTTGGAATCCATTTCAATAACCTTTTCAATATTTTTTGGACCTATTTCTAGATGAGGATTCTAGGGAGATGCATTTTGAGGAGGCTTTGCATCCCGAGATACAGCGCCAAGTCATCCCATTTATGTTGAAGACATATATTGAGGTGCTAGAAAAGGAATAGGTCATCGAGAGGACTTTGGCCAGAACCGAATCATCGTGAGAGGGGAGTCATCATGATTACTCATGAAGCAGAGCTGTGGTATGGGGTTCTATGTTTTCAGGGCAGAAGAGTTTTCTTTTGGCCGGGGGTAAGTCACAACCCTCGGCATATCATTTCTTAGGGGGCAACATCTCTCAGGCCAATGCTAAGGGATCAGTCTCTAGTTATTCATGTGGCGGTCTAGGTCATTAGCATAAAGAGTTCGAGAGCTTTCAAAGCATTCATCGCGCACCAGGTTCTCCACTCCATGTTCCTCTGTTGAGGTAGTCCGAGCCGAGGCAGTAGTTTCAGGGTGCACCAAATTTAGATCAGTAGAGGGTAGATGGGGCAAGTAGAGGACAACCCTGTGACACTCCCCGTCCTTAGAGAGCCGAGCACGGCCATGGTGGTGGTCGTCATTAGGATCAGAGAGGACTTGTAGGAGGTTGTGGCCAGCTTCATTCTTTAGCGTTTCTAGCACCAGGTGAGCCAGACGTCGTTAGAGGTACCATTTCCTTGTTTTCTAGATGTGTGTATGCCTTGTTTGATTCAACAGTGACACACTCCTTTATATCACCTACCCTTGTCCATGATTTGGGACTTGAGGTAGAGAGGCTTTCAGTGCCCTTGGCGTTGACTATGTCAGTTGGAGGTCGAGATGACTTGTTTGAAGTATGTAGATACGGTGAGCTAGTGATGGGGTAGCACCTCTCTTGGGGAGAGTTCTTATGTTTATGAATACAACAATATGATGTCATACTCGGCATGGATTAGTTGTATTCGGTGCACACTATCGTGGATTACTTCAAAAGGCCGGTTGTGTCCATCGATGCGGAGGGAGAGCCGGTGGTGTTCATTGGAGAGAAAGACCCTCATATGGGTCATAGGCATGTTCCATCCTTATCATCCATGATGGCTGAGTTGATGTTGAGCTCTTCAGAGGTTCACTAGTTGGCGTTTCCTAGGGTCGTAGAAGAGTACCCTGATGTCTTTCCCAAAGAGGTTGTAGCATTACCCCTAGATGAGTGATTGAGTTTGGGATTGAGCTACAACCCGGATCATCTCCTATCTCTATGTCCCCATTTAGGATGGCCCCTTCTAAGATACGAGAGTAACATATAATTCTTGATGGTCTGTTACATTGTGGTTTTGTTTGGCCGAGTGTGTCACCGTGGGGTGCACCAGTTTTGTCTGTGAAGAAGGATGACGGAAGCTTGTGGTTGTGTTTGATTATCGTCTCTTAAACAATGTGACAGTAAAGAATCATTATCCTCTTCTACGGATTGATGATTTATTTTATGAAATGATGGGTGTATATTGGTTCTCAAAGATTTATTTACGATCATGATATCATCAAATGCATGTGAAAGATGAGGATATCCCAAAGACTGCTTTCTATTGATGTCATGGGAATTATGAGGTTGTCGTAATGCCATTCATTGTGATGAATGCTTCAGCTATGCTCATGGGATTGATGAACGTTGTGTTATGTATGTTCCTGGATAAGTTTGTGGTGGTTTTCATCGACGACATCCTTGAGTATTCCATGTCTGAGGAGGAGCATAAAGAGCATCTACATGCTGTTTTTGGAGTTCTTCATCAACATTATCTGTTCGGGATGTTGTCAAAGTGTTATATTTGGTCTCGAGAAGTCCATTTATTGGGTCATGTTGTTTCCTAGGGGGGTAGCTTTGGAACCATCGAAGATAGAAGTTGTTGTGTCTTGGGAAGCTCCTAAGACAATGTCAGAGGTACGAAGTTTCCTTGGTCTCACAGGATACTTTAGGAGGTTCGTAGCTGATTTCTCTTGAGTTGCGACTCCTCTGATAGCTTTGACTAGGAAGGATAAAGAGTTCATATGGACTGATCAGTGTCAAGAAGCTTTAGAGTATCTAAATTAGAAGTAATTAAGTGCTCAAGTTCTACGTCTCCCAGTAGAGGGAGTTCAGTTTGATGTTTTCTGTGATGCTTCACATCTGGGGTTAGGTTGTGTTCTGATGTAGCAAAGATCAGTTTTTTTTATGGGTCTTGGTAGTTGCGTCCTCGTGAACATAACTATTCCACCCATTATATTGAGTTGAAATCCATGGTGTTTTCTCTGAAGTTTTTGAAATTTTAACTCATTGAATAATGCTTTGTGGTTTTCACCAATCACAAGAGCTTGAGGTATATTTTTCTCTAGTGTGACTTGAAATTATGAAAATGTCAGTGTATGGAGTTCTTACAAGAATACGACTTCGAAATATTTTATACACCTGGAAATGGGGAATGTTGTAGTTGATGCGCTGAGTCAAAAATCACGTAGTGATGTTGTACGTGAATCCAGTGATTCTTGGAGAGTAATGGAAGAACATTTAGCATTAAATCTTGATATGTGAGAAGTTGGGGGGCAGAGGTTGTCCATTCCAGATGACAGTGAAATCATCTTTGTTGTAGTAGGTGGAAGAGTCCCAGCTGGGGGATCATGAGGTGGTGGTCTGGAGAGACCGAGTTGTTTTTGGCGAGGCTCTTGATGGTTGGACATAGGATGAACAACACTAAGTGTTATATCATGGATGTATTTTTATTCCTTTGGATAGGTGTAATACAGTTCTCATAGATTTCCATAGTTAACCTTTAGCAGTGCATCCTGGCGTGAAAAAGATGTACTAAGCCTTGAAGAGTCATTTTTGGTGGTCTGGACTGAAGCGTGCGGTTGCAGAGTTTTTGTCTCAATGTTTAGTCTACCAAAAATTCAAGGCTGAGCACCACGTCCTCAGTGGTTTGCTCCATCCATTAGATATTCCTCAGTGGACGTGGGAGGACATCTCATTGGACTTTGTTACTAGTTTACCTCGAGCTCCAGGAGGACATGATGCTATTTTGGTGGTAGTGGATCGTTTAATAAAATTGGCCCACTTCAAAGTGATCAAGGAGTCGAGATCAGTGGAACTTTTGTCGAGGAAGTATCTAGAAGAGGTGGTGATACTTCATGGAATCCCAAGGATGTTCATTTTTATCATGATCCTCAATTTAATTCTAGGGTGTGGAGAGGTCTTCATCATGCTTTCAGTTCTCTACTATGCCTTAGTACTTCTTTTCATCCTCAAACAGATGGTCAGATAGTGAGAACCATCGAGACTCTAGAAGACATATCACACTCTTGTGTTCTTGATTTTGTAGGTTCGTGGATGAGGCACTTAACCTTGGTGGAGTTAGCTTTCAGTAATATTTTTCACCCTACCATCAGTATGGCACCATTTGGAGACATGTATGGTTGGCCTTGTCATTCTCCGTTGTGTTGGACTGGGGTCAGAGAGTCAGCAATTCTCAGCCTAGAACTAGTGAAAAATACAACAGAGTTGATTCAAGTGATTCATGAGAGGATGAAGATATCGCTGGATCGTCAGAAATCATATGCTGCTCAAAAAAGGAGACCCTTAGAGTTTGATTTTGGGGATCACATGTTTTTGAAGGTGACTCCCCATCGTGGATAGTGAAGGTTTGGTCAAGGGAGTAAGCTTTCTCCCCGGTTTGTTGGGCCTCTCAAGGTGTTAGCTCATGTTGGATCTGTGGTGTATTGAGTAGCACTTCCCCCAAAGATGATCCAAATACACAATTATTTTCATGTGTCACAACTCTGTCATTATCTTCATGATGACTCTCATGTCATTTATTGGTGAGAGATCAATGTTGATGATGATGTGACCTTTGAGGAGAGACCTATAGAGATCCAAGACCACAAAGAGAAGGTTTATCACATGCGTTCTATTCCCTTGGTTCGTGTCTTGTGGGGACATGCAGCATGGAAGAGAGTACCTGGGAATGTGAGTCACAGATACGTGATCAGTACCTAGAGTTGTTAGATGTTTAAAATCATTTCATGTAATAGTGTCCCCATTGAGTTTATAGTCCTTTTGTTTTTACAAGATGAATTTATTTTGTTGCTTATTATGACATTCTCTCTTCTGAGAGGTATCTTGAGGTGTGGTTGTTTGGGCCCCTTTTCAGTTTCCTTTTGGGTTGGTTTTGGATTCTCGAGGATGAGAATGTTTTGAGAGGTATCTGATGTATTGTTCCAGACCTCTTTGGTCCATCCCTTTACTGAAATCTGGGGTTTGAGGTGTTCTGGGAGGTCAAGGAGACTCATTCCGAACAGTTTTCTAAATTTCGAGTTATGTGAACAGTGTTTCCAATTTTATGAATAGTGCCACGGTGAGAGAGAAACAATGAGTCAGAAACTGTGAGATAAAAACAATGTCACAAAAAAAGTAAAATAGAAATTGTGAGACAGAAACGGTGAAACAAAAATGGTGAGTCAGAAATGGCGAGACAGAAACGTTGAGACAAAAATGGTGATTCAAAAATGGTGATAGAGAAACGGTGATCCAAACACGGTGTCACAACTCATGAACAATGTTTCTAGAACTGTTTGATATTTCCTTTACCAAATTTCCTTATTTTTTCTATTTCACCAATTTAACATTTTCTTTGATGTAAAACGAATTTATGGACTTTTTTAAGGGATTTAAGGCCGAATAAAATCCCATAACTCCTATGTTAATTTTCATAAGTCCCGAGATGCATTCACTTGGTCAAACATTGTGGTCTAATGTGATCTTATTTTAATGGAAAATCCATTGTATCTTAAACCACGACCCTGTTAAATCTTACAAAGGGAAAATATATATTCCTCCCTTGTTATCTCTACTTGGTCTCTCGTGTGAGACGCTATAACCTTTGCTTCCTTCCTATAGGAATCACGAGATTAAGCTTTTCCCAGGAGATTGGTTTCCCTCAACATTCTTCTTGGTGCAAGTGCACCCTCTGTTTTGGTGCAACCAAGCAGTATCCATCAATATATGATATAAGGTATGATTTATCATCAATATTTTGGGTTCACCTTTTCTTGTTTCTCCTTTCTATATTATGGCATGTGATCTTCATGCTTCTAAAGTATTTTCTTGGGTTTTGGTTGCTGCGGTCATGCCGCGACATCCTCGAGTGGATGCAGTTTTCATAGGAGGAGTTGATCGTTATTCGTTGTTTGGATCGTTCTTGTATAATGATACTTAAGAACATTTTTAAGGTAGGTGATTCATTTACTCTCTCTTATTTTTACAAGAAACTGTAGAGTTGGCATGTTTTAGCCACTTGATCACAATAGAATTGACATAATAAATATTGTAACCGGATAAATAAATTGACATCAATCGTATGGTATTGCCTCTTGTTTTTGTAAGATAGTGTGATATCTATGATTTATTTGTTTAATTGTTCTTTAATGATGGAAATTAGTAAATAACGTAAACTAGAATTAATTGATAATTGTTTGGATCAAGATAAAGAGGCATGTAAATGAATCTGGTTCTTATTACTGTATTTTTCTATGTTAGTCAAATTGGTGCAGTAAGCATGTTTAATTTATTTGTGGTAGCTTACTGTTTATATTTCTCGAATATGAACCTACGAATAATAAATCGGTTAATTCAAGATGGATTAAAGAACTGATTGTTTGATAATTCTTTGAAGGGTCCTGAGTTACCCTCTTGCTTGTTCAAGGGCTAAGATCCCAACCGATGTGATTTTTTTTTCTAATGCATGTGTTGTGATGTGAGCCCAGATGGCTGTTGTGATCTCTGGGGGCATGAAGGCCTACTGTTTGTTGTAGCATTTGACACCTAGAGTAGCGAGATGCATCGTTTTATGCATGTGGGTGTCCTGGAGGACACCAAGGATGATGAAATGGGTTGGATGTGAATGTTTGGTTTTCTACTGATTCTTATTGGTTGTTTATCTTCTTTAATTTCCCCATCTCTCAAGGCATCTGTTCTTTCTTACCCTTCTTCTAAAAGGGGAGAATACACGCTAGGTATGCCATGTACTTTCTGTGTTTAGCTTCTCAAGGGAGGATGGGTCTACGCTCTTGCAATAGGTGGTAGAGATTCGACGGGTAGTTCATCTACCCACCGTGTTGAGACCCTTGTGTTTAGAAGCATAGATTGTTTTCTAGGATGCCTGGAAATATGGTAATGTAATGTTGTTAATAAATAATTGAATAAATGATGTTAATCCATGGGGTTTGGAGCTTGTCGGGGCACAATGTTGAGGTTGTGATTTGAAGGAACATTGTACTTTGGGTGTGATTTTAATGAAATTTAATGTAGAATTGTTATTGGTTAATTAATGTTTAAATAATTATTTATGGTAAAGTGAAATTAATAAAAAGGGAATGAAGTAATGTATTAAAACTCTTTAAATGGTTGTGTGCTAATAGGATACCTAGACTTAAAAGTAACATCCCGGAGTCCGAGAGTCGTTAGCTGCAGTTGAGCCTAAGACTAGGTTATTCCCACAGTGTGGTTGGGAGATATATTATATTCTATACTTTTTGTGTTTCTATATGCTACTCTACCCTGTTAGAAAGGGAAAATGACACCTCAGGGATTATGACCCCTGGGGGGGTGATTTCCCCCAACATTTCGGTGGGAGGATGGATGGCTGACTCCGCCTTTTTGCCCTACTATCTTCTCCTGGTAGTTACATGTGATGGTAGGAACATTAGTTATTTTCCCCATATATGTGTGTAGAGGGCTGTAACGGATTTTGGTTATTTACACACATATATTCTGGATATAGTTTTCTATGGACTACTATAGGTGTAACGTGTATAGGCTGTGATGGATTGAGGTTCCTTACTTTGTGTATGGGTTGTAATGGCTTGAGGTATAATGCATGTTGTGTGATACATGTTATGAGAGCTATGGTCGCTCCTAGAAACTACCTGCTTAAACGTGGTGGTTTTTTTGCACGGGGTGCATGTTGTGGTGCTTCGCCCAGGTGTCTGTGGGCAATCCTTTTTGGAGAGAGATTCTTAGGACATGTGACATTGGGGAAAATAATCAAACCAGTGGGAAGTAGTAGCGGGGTACCCATGATATTATTTATTATATTATATACTCTTTTATGAGTTACATGGTGAGAGTAGCCATGGTGAGGCTGGGAACATAGTATAACTGTTTATCTGACGAGTTAGTTTCACTTTTTGTTCACTGTGGTTTAGCATGCTTTCTTTACATTTTAACGAGAGGATTCAGAGAGGATCTTACTAATTATACTGTTGTACTATCCCTATGTATATATTAACTTATTTTTAGGTCACATGTAGGAGGTTGAAGATCAGGCTGGTTATTACGAGCTTTAGGTTGCAGGACCTATTCGGGCTTTTGGTTGTTGCTGTTTTACTTTCTTTTGGATACCTGCAATTTTTTTCCTTTCAGTTGCAGTAGTTTTTCATGACATTTCATATGTGTAAATGGGATTTTTTATCTTACTGTTGGAGTTGGAGTTGGTTGGTGTCTATCTTATCTCTCTCTTTTGTATGTTTTCTCTTAGAGGGTAATTCCTCTCATTTGTTTGTTCTCTATACCCTCGGTGCTAGTCGCCAACCTGGGGCCTACAGGAGGCGGGACTCGAGGGTCATTATCTCCCTTCTCACATGGCCATCACATGAGGGGTACACTTTTTGGGGAGAGGGTTGTGATAGAGTGGTATCAGAGGTCATGTTGAGAGATAGGATGGAGCTTGGATTTAGGCACTTGTGAGGTTGCATGGGATGGTAGGGAAATAGTGTCATTCATGTTTAGAAAGTGATGTAAATACTGGAGACTGGTTGAGACATAGTAATTTAGGTCCCCCTATGATCTGATGTATGGGACTTTATGTTTACAATGGCTACTAAAATAGGTGATACTATTTTAAGGGTAGAGACCTAGGGAAGGATCATGCATCATTCTTCTCTGTACCGGTGTTTGAATGGGTAGACCTTGGGATAGGTTAACCAAAAATGAATAAAAGAAAACAATTAAATAATTAATTAATGATGAGTATCCCATATTCTAGGTTTAGGAGCTCTAATTGTTTTTTATTTTACAGGAATGGCTCCAGGTCGATGTCCTCATTAGGATCTCATAGAAGATGTTCAGCATGCTCTGCCAGCAGATCACCGTCGGGTAGAGGTCGACGATGGTGACACTTGGAGGAGGACACTCCGAGAGTTTAAGTGCCAAAGTCTTCAAAAGTATGAGGGCTCCGTTTCAGATGTAGTCACAAATGACTGGTTGGAGGAGGTCGAGATAGGATTTAGATTGATCCCTACTTAGAAGGAGCACTGGGTGTCTTTGGTTGTGACGATGTTGTGTGGAGCAGCGAGGTAGTGGTGGTCCTTGTTCCTTGGGGATTGCGAGGAGTCAGCGATCTCATGGGAGGTGTTCTGAGACAAGTTTAGAGTATAGTTTCTTTCATCAACTATGAAGGCGTCCAGTCGCCATGAGCTTCTTACCCTTCGACAGGGGAGCTCTATGGTTCGAGAGTTTGGAATCCATTTCACGAACATTTTTTTGATATGCTTCGGATGTGTTTCTAAATGAGGAGGCTAGGAAATGGCATTTAGAGGAGGCTTTGCATCCAGAGATCCAATTCCATGTCACCCCATTTATGTTGAAGACATATCTTGAGGTGCTGACAAGGATAAAATTCATCAAGAATACTTTGGACAGAACCATATCATCACATGAGGGGAGTTGTCATGATTCATCACGAAGCAGAGCTGTGGTTTGGGGTTCCCAGTTTTTCAGGGAAGAACAGTTTTCATTCATCTAGGGGTAGGTCACAGCCCAAACATCTCATTTCTCTAGGGGTAGAATCTCTCAGGCCTATGCCAAGGGATCATGCACTTGTTTTTCTTGTGGTGATTGAGGTCATCAGCAGTGAGAGTTCCCGACCTTTCAGAGCTGTCCCTGAGCACCGGGTTTTCCACTCCAGGTTCATCCATTCATGCAGTTCCAGCCGAGGCAGCAGCAGTAGGTTGCACAAGCTTTAGATCAGTATAGGGTAGATGGGGCAGGCAGAGGACTTTCTCGTGATGATCCTCGTCCTTAGAGAGTAGATCACAGCTGTGGTGGTGGTCATCATCAGGGTTAGAGAGTTCATGGAGGACATCGTGGTTAGCTTCATGAATTAGTGTTACCAGCACCAGGCGAGCCAGACATCGTTTGAGTTACTATTTTATTATTTTCTACCTCGGTGTATGCCTTATTTGATTCAGGAGTGACACACTCCTTCATATCACCTACCCTTTTCCATGCTTTGGGACTTGAAGTAGAAAGGCTTCCAGTTCCCTTGGCATTCATTATGATAGTTGGAGGTTATGCTGACCCGTTTGAAGTATGTAGAAACTGTGAGGTTGTGTTGGGGCATCACTGCTCTTGAAGAGATTTCCTATATTTACAAATACAACCATATGATGTCATCCTCGGCATGTATTGCTTGTATTCAGTGCAGGCTATTATGGATTGCTTCAGGAGGCAGGTTGTGTTCTTCAATGTGGATGGAGAGACAGTGGTGTTCATTGGAGAGTGAGACCCTCGAATGGGTCATAGGCATATTCCATCCTTATCATCCACGATGGCTGAGATGATACTGAGTTCATCAGAGGATCAGTAGTTGGCATTTCCTAGGGTTGTAGAAGAGTACTCTGATGTCTTTTCTGAAGAGGTTTTAGCATTACCCCCTCAATGAGAGACTGACTATGGGATCGAGCAACAACCAGGAGTGTCTCATATCTCTATGTCCCCATATAGGATGGCCCCTTCTGAGTTGAGAGAGTTACATATACATGTTGATGGTATGTTACAGTGCAGTTTTGTTCGGCCGAGTGTGTCACCGTGGGGTGTACCAGTTTTCTTCATGAAGAAGGTTGACAGCAGCTTGAATTTGTGTGTTGATTATCGTCACTTAAACAAAGTGACAATAAATAATCGCTATCCTCTTCCATTTGTTGATGATTAATTTTATCAAATGAAGGGTGGAAGTTGGTTCTCAAAGATCAATTTGTGGTCAGTATATCATCAAATGCATGTGAATAAGGAGGATATCTCGAAGACTGTTTTCCGTTGTCATCATGGGAATTATGTGTTTGTAATAATGATGTTCGGTGTGACGAATGCTTCAGCATTGTTCATGGGATTGATGAATGTTGTGTTCCATAATTTCCTGGATAAGTTTGTGGTGGTTCTCATCGATGACATCCTTGGGTACTCCACATCTGAGGAGGACCACTCAGTGGATCTATACGCCGTTTTGGGAGTTCTTCATCAACATCAGCTATTTGGGAAGTTGTCGAAGTGTGAATTTTTTGCTTGATAAGTCCATTTCATGGGGCATGTTGTGTCCCAGTGGGGGTAGATGTGGATCCATAAAATATAGAAGCAGTTGTGTCTTGGGTAGCCCCCAAGATAGTGTCAGAGGTGAGAAGTTTCCTTGGTCTTGTGGGCTACTACAAAACGTTTGTAGCCGATTTCTCTCAAGTTGCGACTCCTCTGACAGATTTGACCTGAAAGGATCAGGCATTCATATGGACTGAGCAGTGTTAGGGAGATTTCGATTATCTAAAAAAGAAGTTATTGAGTGCTCCAGTTCTTTTTCTCCTAGTAGAGGGAGTTCAGTTTGATGTTTTCTATGATGGTTCGCATTTGGGGTTAGGTTGGGTTCTGATGCAACAAAGATTAGTTATTTCTTATTGGTCTGAGCAGTTGTGTCCTCATGAACATTACTAATCCACCCATGATATTGAGTTGACAGATGTGGTTTTTATCTAAAGTTGTGGACACATTTCCTCATTGGATAGTGCTTTGTGGTTTTCACTGATCACAAGAGTTTGGGGTATGTTTTCTCCCAGCGTGACATGGAATTACGAAAGTGTCGGTGGATGGAGTTACTACAGGAATAAAACTTTGAAATATCATATACACCTGCTAAGGGGAATGTTGTAGCAGATGCACTGAGTCTAAAATCACGTAGTGATGTTGTTTTTGAATCTGGTGATTCTTGGTGAGTAATGGAAGAACTGTTATCACTAAATCTTGATATGGGAGAAGTTGGGGGAGGAGGTTGTCTTTTCCAGATGACGGTGTAATAATCTTTGTTGTAGAAAGTGGAAGAGTCCTAGTTGGGGGATAATGAGGTATAGGTCTGGAGAGAAAGAGTTGTTTGTGGTGAGGCCCCTGATGGTTTGTCTGAGGATAAACAACACTAAGTGTTGTATCATGGAAGGCTTTTTGTTCCTTTGGAGATGCGTGAGACGGTTCTCAAAGAGTTCCATATTTCACCTTTAGCGGTGCATCCTAGAATGACAACGATGTACCAAGCCTTAAGGAGTCCATTTTGGTGGCATGGGCTGAAGCGTGTGGTTGCTGATTCAATGTCTCATTGTTTAGTCTGCCGGAAGTTCAAGGCTGAGCACCACGTCCCCAGTGATTTTCTCCATCCATTAGATATTCCTCAGTGGAAGTGGAAGGACATCTCAATTGACTTTATTACTAGTTTACCTCATGATCCACGAGGAAATGATTATATTTTGGTGTTAGTGGATCGTTTAAAAAAATTGTCCCACTTCATAGTGATCAAGGATTTGAGCTTAGTAGAAGTTTTGTTGAGGGAGTACCTGGAGGAGGTGGTGAGACTTCATGAAGTTCCATGGATGATCATTTCTGATCGAGATCCTCGCTTAACTTCTAGGGTGTGGAGAGGTCTCCAGAATGCTTTCGGTTCTCATCTATGCCTTAACACTACTTTTCATCATCAAACGGATAGTCAGATAGAGTGAACTATCCAGACTCATGAAGACATGTTAAGGTCTTGTGGTCTTGATTTTGGAGGTTCGTGGATGAGGCACTTACACTTGGTGGAGTTCGATTACAATAATATTTTTCACTCCACCATCAGTATGGAGCCATTTGAATCCATGTATGGTTGGGATTTTCATTCTCTGTTGTACTGTAATGGGGTCAAAGAGTCAGAAATTCTTGGACCAGAAATAGTGTAGAATACAACAGAGATGGTTCAGGTGATTCGTGAGAGGATGAATATAGTGCAATATCGTCATAAATCATATGTTGGTCAAAGGAGGATACCCTTAAAGTTTTATTTTGGGGATCACATGTTTCTGAAGGTGACTCCCCATTATGGAAAGTAAAGATTTGGTTGGAAGAGTAAGCTTTCTCCATGGTTGTTGGGCCATTCGAGGTGTTAGCTCGTGTTGGAGATGTGGCATATCGAGTAACACTTCCCCCACAAATTAGCCGGATACACCTTGTCTTTCATGTGTCAATGATACATCTTTATATTCATGATGAATCTCACAACATTTATTAGGGATAGATCGATGTTGATGATACTGTGACTTTTGAGGAGCGACCTATGGAGATCCAAGACCACAAAGAGAAGGTGTTGTGCGTGCATTCTATTCCCTTGGTTTGTGTCTTGTGGGGACACGGTGGCATAGAGGAGAGTACCTAGGAACATGAGTCACAAATGCATGATCAGTAACCAGAGTTATTTGATGTTTAAACTCTTTTCAAGTAATGGTGTCCCCTTTGTGGTTGTAGGCCTTTCATTTTTATAAGATGAATTTTTTTTGTTGCTTCTTATGTCTTCCACTCTTTTGAGAGGTATCTTGAGGAGTGGTTGTTGGGGCCCCTTTTTAGTTTCCTCTTAGGATTGTATTGGATTCTTGAGGAAAGAAATGTTTTGAAACATATCTGATGTAATGGACTAGACCTCTCTGGTCCATCCCTTTGCTGAAATCTGGTGTTTGAGGTGTTCTCGGAGGTCAAGGTGACTCATCCCCAACACTTTTTCAAATTTCCAGTTCTCTGAACAGTGTTCCCAGTTTTATGAATAGTATCAAATTGGGACAGAAATGGTGAGATAGAAACGGTGAGTAGAAAATGGTGTCACAGAAATGTTTAGACAGATATGGTGAGACAGAAATGGTGAGACAGAAACAGTGAGTCAGAAACCGTGAGACAAAAATGGTGTCAAAGAAACGGTGAGACAGGAACGGTGAGACAGAAACAGTGAGACAGAAACGGTGAGTCAAAAATGGTGAGACAGATTCGGTGAGATAGAAATGGTGAGTCATAAAAGGTGAGATAGAAATAGTGAGTCAAACATGGTGTCACAGATCATGAATAGTGTTTCCAAAACTGTTTCATATTTACTTTTCCAATTTTCTAGATTTTTCAAGTTTCACCCATTTAACATTTTCTTTAACGTAAAACATATTTATGGCGTTTCTTTAAGGGATTTAAGGCCAAATAAAATCCCATAAATCATATATTAATTTTCCTAAGGCCTGGTATGCAATTACTTGGTCAAACCGCATAGTTTAATGCGATCCGATTTTAATGGAGAATCCACTGTATCTTAAACTACAACTCCATTAAATCTTCTAAAGGGATAAGATATCTTCCTCCCTTGTTCTTCCCCCATGTTCTCTAGTGTGAGATGCTCAAACCATTCCCCCCATCTTATTGGAATCTTGAGATTAATCTTTTCCCAGTGGTTTGGTTTCCCTCGACCTTTATCTTGTTTCTAGTCCACCACCTGTTTTGGTGCAACCAAGCAGTATCCATCAATCTTCGATATATGGTATGATTTATCACCACTCTTTTGGGTTCACCTTTTATTATTTCTCCTTTCCATTTTATAGAATGTTATCTCTATTCTTTTAATGTAGTTTCTTGGGTTTTGGTTGGTTCTGTCATGTCGTGACATCCTCAGGTGGATGCAGTTGTCACGGGAGGAGGTGATCGTGATTCGTTGTGTGGATCGTTCTCATATAAGGATCCTTAAGAACCTTTTTAATATAGTGTATTTGTTTCTTCTCTTTTGTTTTTACACGCAACTGTAGAGTTATCATGTTTTAGCCACTAGATCACAATGGAGTTTATATAATAAATATTTGAACAGGATAAATAAATTGATATCCATCGTATAGTATTGCCTCTTGTTTTTTCAAGATAGTGTGATATCTATGCATTCTTTGTTTTATTTTTTCGTTATTGATGTAAATTGGTAAAGAACACAAACCAGAATTAATTGATAATTGTTTGGATGAAGATAAAAAGGCATGTAAATGAATCTGGTTCTTATTGTCATATTTTTTTGATTTTAGTAAAATTTGGGTAGTAAGCATGTTTAATTTATTTGTGATGGCTAACTATTTAGGTTTCCCGAATATGAAACCTACAAATAATAAATGGGTTAATTCATGATGGATTGAAGAACTGATTGTTCGATAATTCTTTGAAGGGTTCAGAGTTACCCTCTTGCTTGTTTAAGTGTCAAGAGCCCGACCGATATGATTTTTTCTCCTGCTGCTTGTGTTGTGATGTGAGCTTGGATGACTATTGTGACATGTGGGGGAATGGAGGCCTATTGATTATTGTAGTAGTTGATGCCTAGAGTGGCAAGATTCCTTGATTTATGCATGTGGGTGTTAGGGAGGACATCAGGGTTGATGAAATGGGTTGGATGTGAATGTTTTGTTTTTTACTGATTCTTCTTGTTTGTTTATCTACTTTACATTCCCCACTGCTCAAGGTAGCTGTTCTTGCTTACCCGTCTTCCAAAAGGGGCAAAGACGCATGGGTTATGCCATGTTCTTTCCATGTTTATCTTCTCAAGTAGGGATGGGTCTACGCTCTTTCTATAGTTGGAAAAGACAAGACGGGTAGTTTATCTACTCACCGTGTTGAGCCCCTTGTGTTTAGAAGCATCGATTGTTTTTATAGAATGCCTGGGAATATGGGAATGTAATGTTGTAAATAAATAATTGAATATATTATGTTAACCAATAGGGTTAGGATCTTGGTGGGGCATGATGTTATGGTTCTGATTTGAAGGAACAATGTACTTTGTGTGTGATGCTAATGAAATTTAATGTGGAATTGTTATTGGTTAATTAATGTTTAAAGAATTAATTAAGGTACAGTGAAAATGATAAAAAGGAAATGAAGTAAAATATTAAAGCTTTGTAATTGGTTGTGTTCTTATAGGATACCTATTCTTACAAGTAGCAACCTGGATTTTGAGAGACATTAGCTACAGTTGAGTCTAATATTAGGTTATTCCCAAAGTGTAGTTGTGAGTTATAGTATATTCTATACTTTTTGTGTTTTTATATGCTAATCCACCCTGTCAGTAAGGGAAAATGACAACCCGAGGATTCTAATCCTTGGGGGTTTTTTCACTAACATTCCAGTAGGAGGATGGATGGATGAATACCACCTTTGGCCCTGCTCTCTTCTCTTGGTAGTTACTTGTGCTTACCGGCACATTGGTTAGTTTTCCCAATATATGTGTATAGAGGGATGTAATGGATTGTGGTTATTCACACACATATATTCTAGATATAGTTTTATATGGACTACTATAGTTGTAACATGTATAGGCTGTGATGGATTGAGGATCCTTACTCGGTGTATGGGCTGTAATGACTTGAGGTATAACACCTGATGTATGATACATGGTATAAGAGCTGTGGTGGCTCCCAGAAACTACCTGGTTAATTTTATTACATGGAATTTGTGGTTTTTTTTCATGGGGTTCATGTTGTGGTTCTTCTCCCAGGTGTCTGTGGGAAATCCTTTTTGGAGAGAGATGCTTAGGACGTGCGATGTTGGGACAAAGCTAAAAACCAGTGGGGAAGTAGTAACGGGGTAACCTTGATATTCACTATTATATTATATACTCTTGTGCGAGTTACTTTGTGAGAGTATCCATGGTGAGGCTAGAAACATAGTATACCTATTTAGGGGATGACTTAGTTTCACTTGTTGTTCACTGTGCTTTAGCATGCTTTCGTTACTTTTTCACAAGAGGGTTCGGGGAGGATCATACTGATTATACTGTTATACTCACCCTATGTATATATAAACTACTTTTCATGTCACTTGGAGTAGGTTGGAGAACGGGCTGGTTACTACTAGCTTGCAGTTGTAGGAGCTGTTCAGACTTGTGGTTGCTGCTGTTTTACTTTCTTTGGGGTACTTGTATTTTTCCCCTTTCAGTTGTAGTATTGTTTCATGACATTTCATATGTGTTTTTGGGATTTCTTTTATCTTACTTGTTTTCTTAGAGTTGGTTTTTTTCTATCTTATCTATATCTTCTCCATGTGTTCTCTTAGAGGGTAATGTCTCCCATTTGTGTGTTCGATATACCCTCAGTGCTAGTCGCCAACCTGGGGCCTACTAGAGGTGGAACTTGGGGGTCATTATCTCCCTTCTCACATTGCTGGCCTAGGAGGGGTACACTTTGTGGGGATGGGGTCATGACAGAAAATAATATAAAAACAATATGTTATAAAATAAGAATTCATATCCATACACCATAAGGTAATCAAATAAACACATATACATCAAATAATCCATAATGTGAAACCCTATAGTGAAACCTCATGTGCAAATAGGTGAGCAGCAATCCATGAAAAAATAAATCAAGCAATAATCAAACATTAAATTATAAACAACATGGTATTGAGACCTAGTCTAGGGGAATATGTACCTAACATTGAATAATCCTAAACAAGACTTATGTTCGTACAAATTGACATTGATTATTTTTTTAGCCTATCAATATCACAAAACCACTATTGGAATATTTCATATTATTAGCAACTTATATGTTATAGATGCACCCAAGGTTTCCAACTGCCAATATTCCCTAAATCCATTTGAAAATAATTCTAAAAATTTAAAAACATTTTAAAATCTAATTCAATCTTCATTCATTTATGAAAATCTATTTTCAAACCAACACCACCATTCAAGTTCTTAATCAAACCCTTTGTTTGAAAATCCCAATTTTTTAGAAAAAATCCCATTGGAAACATAAATATTTCCATGAAATCCATTAAAACAAATATTATTTTGAATTTATTGAAAAAAATGAATTTTATAATAATTATAAGAAACTAATATAATTAACACATTTTATAGAAACACTTACCTCAAGAACTGAGGTAGAATTATTCACCTTCGAAAATGGAGACCAAGGAAGAGTAGACCGGATCCTCAAAATCCTTTATCCAATTGAAATATGTAAATACACTTTTAATAACCTTAAATATAGCATACATAGCCCCTTTGGGTTCCAACAAGATATGTGGATATGATATCAAGAAAGGATCTATATTGAAGAAGGTAAACCATATCAATAATGCAACATAACTTGAGATTCTCCATCATAAATGAAGGGAATTTTCTTATAATCTAAATATAGAGTCATATATTCCACTGATGAATTATTAGGTCAAGAAAAAATTATATTAGGTGTTCTTTAGTTGATAAACCAGTGTCCTAAGGCTTTTAAAAATAAATTTTTACAGTATTACAGACCATCTTCATGGTTTTCTGCAGAGGATGCGTGGTTTGGATTAACTATACGTATTAACTATATACCCTATATAAAGTATATTTCTAGGGTTAATGGTTTGGAATCATGGTTAGTTAGCAAAAAATTAAATCATGAATAACACATCTTCCTTAGTTTTTATGGTTTGGAAGGGCTGGATGCACAATTTTGAAAAAACACTGCACCAACTTCCAGTAGCTCATCTTGGATTCATGTTTTCCAAGTCCAAAGAGAAAATTTTTCCCTAACCATTCACCCAACATGAATATCCTCAAGGTATTTTAAAATTAACCAAAAATTATAGATATATCCCAAAATCCGGACCCAACCATTGAATGGAAAAAAAGGGTCAAAAAGTAATTGAACGATGGTATCATAATTTTACAATCTCCCCACCATAAAGGCTTTATATCCATATAATGTGATCATGAATCAATAATCACAAAAAGATATGGAAATTTATTCAAAATTAATGATTCCAAATCCAAAATATCATATATATATCACCTACATAGACATAATACATAGAATAGTAGAATAATATTACCTCACAGTACCTTATCCTGGAAATCCATAATATGAACTATTCAATCAACAAAAGTTATCTCAGGATCTGTATCAAAATCCTTCCATTAAATCACATGGGAAGGATCAATTTGATACCTACACAACTATAAAACATCAAACAAAATATAGATTTAATTCTAGAAGAAATCAAGTCCAGTCGATATTCCAACATCTCAAGTCTCTCCTCGATCACAAAGGGCCCAGAAATTCTGGGTGCCAAAGTACTATTCTTACCCAACAAACAATGTCCAAAGTGAGGTAAAACTCTGAGAAATATCCATTCACAAAAATATATCTCTATATTCCAATTATTATGTTTCACCTATGATTTCTGGTGACTCTATGCTATGAACAACCTCTTTTGGATAAATTACACCTTTTCTATCATCATATAAACAAGACTCAAAAATATAAGGACCTCTCTTCCAACACATCATCGAATAATATAAATCTAGATGGAAGTCCACATAATACATAAAATATAACCATCTTTATCAAATAAAATTAACTATTTTTATATGAAAATTTGACAAAAGGAAAATTATTTCCCAAAGACACACCAAAATCAAGCATGCAAGCCCGAAGCAAATCTTCAAGAACCTGGATATCTCACTCTGTCTATCCATCTGTATACGGATGATAAGCGTTGATCAATTTCAACTAGGAACCCATAACCCTTTTCAAGAAACTACAAAACATAAATTTAAACCTCAGTTCATGGTTAGATACAACCATAGAGTGAACCCCATGAAGTCTCATAATCTCTTGAACACACAAGCTAGTGAGCTATTAATTGTTTTTTCTTTCCATGATTGGTAATAACAGATCTAAATTATGAATTCAGTAAATTATCACCCATATCGAATAATTACCTCTAAAATTACAAGGAAACCAAAGTATAGGTATATATAAGCATCATCTCACTTCCGTAAAGAAATGGGTAATAGTTACAAAAAACAAACATGTCTCTGGTGTTCTTCTATAATTTAATGAAATGTCAGACATCATGAACCAAAATCTTCAATATATCGCATCATCTCTAGCAACCTATATTGATTTCCCATGTCATGATTCATATTGGTAGTCCGAGGGTGTATAATCAAACAAGACTAATTTCCACTATCTATCAACTATTTATTCATAGAAAATGAGACAACCAACCTACTACAAAATCACAAAGCTCTACTGGGAGACCCAGTCCCCTCACCCAAGGTTTCCCCACCATAATGGATATTAATAATGAATTTTCACTCTAGTTTTTTCACATGATCAATTTAAAATCATTCACTGATAGATTATACATCTTTCATCGAATCCAAGAACACCATTCCACCAACCTCTCTCACGATAGAGACTATATCAACAGAGAAACTCATCATATACCACTGCTAAAATTAATCTTTCATGGATTGTGTTAGTAATTTATTACTCAACATATTGTAAACTACATTCCATTTCCTTGGATTTCATGTGATATAAAAATCAAAATTATGAGGATACTCAACCATGTGTCCCTATCCCAATCTCAAATCACTGTGAGTAAAAATATATTTCAAGATATGATGATTATAATGTTTAGTAAATCGATTCCTAAAGAGATAGTAATTCCACATTTTGAGTGAACTCGTTACTCATAAGAACAGAATATAAAGAGAAGGTTAATTTATCTAATTATGGAATAATAAGTGAGATCCATAATCTGTCATGTATTTCACCCACATTAAGATACATCCCAAACCCATATGTGAAGCATCATAGAAAACATCATAACCCAAACCCATTTCTAGATGAATAAAAAATGGTTATGAAGTCCACCTCACTATCAGTTCATCAAAGGATCTCTAAAATTTTTCATATCATTCCAACTTTACACCCTTATAGGTTAATGTTTTAATCAAATATTTGATCTTAGACAAATCCTTGACAAACCGCATATAGTAACCATCCAGACCCAATAATATTGGGATCTCAAACACATTTCTGGTATTTTCCCAGAACATAATTTCCTTTATATTTTTTGGATCCACTTATATTACCATATCAAATGCCAAATTCCCCATAAATTTAAATTTTCAGATCCAAAACAAATATTTGGGAATCTTACGATACAAAATATGTTCCTTCAATGTTCTGTGAATGATATCCAAATGGTCCATATACTCTTACTCTAGTACAAAATGCTTCCCAAAAATCATTCCAATCAGAGCCACATGAACATTCTGCTTGGCTTGAAAATTATACCCGACACCTATGGAAGCATCAATATACACCAGAGAATCCTTGGTGAAAGTGGGAACTGTTTTTCTATACTAGGATATTAATTCAAAAAAATTCTTTTGGTGACTAGATTTCCCAAACAAATGATATGTATTATGAGGCTCCACATAGTTGAGATTGTTGTGACTGTTCCATAAATAATGGTAGTAGAAAACCTTCTATTTCCATAATAAAACACTTTAATCATTTTATATAGAAAACTCATGTACAATGTGTTTCCTTTTCTTCCTAGTAGATACATTGTGACTAACAATAGTACTAATTTAATCTCAAACCAAACCAGTCTTTCCAGATTTTTATCCCATATATCATTGTCCACTAACCACATATAGGTCAAAAGTCACATGAGATTCAACATTGATTGAATATAAAGTATCAATCCCAACTCAATACAAGGTTACTTTAGGTACTCATTATTGAAAGTCTCTTTTTCTAGGTGCAGCATCTCAGAAAATGTATGGAATACTCTAGTATGGTACTTCCTCTTGGTCCAACATCAGAAAATCAATGGTATTTCAGCATTTGAAGTCTCAGAGTAAATTACATTTTTTAATATTTTATTGAGAGTTGTCAATGTAACATCATCATATAACTTATCATCCAAAATGTAGTTCCTCTATCTTCTTCCCTATCCTTCGAGAATATATATGGTGAAATCCTTTGTAGAGTGTTTAGGTGTCTTAAAAAAGTTGCATAACCACTCAATCCACTAAATAAACTCCTGATATTATTGGGGACCCTTATCATCACTAAATATTGGTAGATTCTTCTTAGTAGATTCCAATATGTGATCCACTTATCATCCTAGATTATCCAAAACAACATGACCAAGAGTTTAAATTTTATAGATTACATCATATACTAAAAAAGGTTCCATTTGGAGGATTTTTCTATAGAACATGTGCCACAATGTCCCCACATATATTTGATAGTTATATCCTTGGAATAATATTCTAATAAACACAAGACAATAACCAATAATATTTAGAGACTATTCCAAAATCATAAGACCATCTTGAAGAATTAATTTCTATGATTTAAAATAAAACTAATTTAAAGTAATATGAATTCTACTAGCATGGCCTAGAAATCTAAAAATAAGAAGGTACATTTTTATAAAGTCCCATATACCTCATTGAAATTACCTAAAAATACATGTGTCAAATTTATAAAAACTTTTCTATCTACCCATATTAAATCAAGTTCAGACATGGAAGTGAACTATCTAGGCACACTCCAAAACATTCTACCTTAATTTTAATGGTCTTATCTCCTATGTTCTCATGAAAAATAATAAAAATCAAAATTTGTTAACACAAATTAGTTTGAGCATCCCTATGATAATATTCTATGAAAAACTACAATGGGATAACCAATACATCCTTCAATTACTATTTGCACATCGTATGGTTTAAGAAAGATAACATAAAAAGTGTTGAATATAACCAAAACAAGACATACAACTAGTATAAAAAAGGATGTATGATTTACAATGAGTCCCATAATACCCAATACAAAAATGACAAATCAAAAAACTACTTCAAGACAAAAGAAACAAGCCTACATGCGACCAATTATCACCACCAAACAATCCCTCTATGAAGGCTTGAACAGAAATCAGAAGTTGGATGCTAGATGATTCCCTTCCCAATACATGGGTCTTGAAATACAATAAATAAAATTTCCCAAATACTAAAGTAGGGTGTTAGGAAAAATCTTTTGGGGATAACACCATAGATTATATCATTTTTATAATCATAATAATGCAACAAATCCAGATTTTTTTATAGACATAGTTTTACAAATCGTTTTCATAAATCTAAACCCATTTGAAAATCATTTCCATTTGTTTTTATAACATCCATTAATATTCAAAAATATAGGGAAATAAAAAAATATATATGGTAAAATAAGAATTTATATCCTTACCCTATATAGTAATAAACTGAACGAATATCCATTAAAAAGACCATCATGAAAATCTATGTGATATAACCTCATGTGGAAAGATGTGAGCAACAATACATAATAATATATCATTTTATAAACAAAATGTAAAGGAAAAAATCCAACTATATTAGGCCCTAGACTTTGGGAATACATTCTAAAAATAAAAGAAACCTAAACCTAGAATATGTTGATAACAACAAATATTTAGTCCTTCCATAGTGTATCGATATCACAAAACCTCTAATGGCATTATTCACACTACAAGTGACATGTCTATTCCCAATTCACCCAAGGTTCCCAATGTGTAAACCTCAAAAAAATCCATTTCAAAACCATGATAAAAAATTTGTAAATAATTTTTAAATCCCATCCAATATGATTTGGTGTTTGAAAATGAATTCCCGAACCAAAACCACAATGATATAATTTTATCAAACGCCTAGTGTAAAAACACAATTTTTTAAGAAAAAACCATTTAAAACATGTATATTTACAATAAATAACATGAAACAAAAAATTAATTAAATTAAGACAATAAAAAAGTAATTTTACAATAATGATAAGAGATTCATATAAATAACCAATTGTATAAAAACTTCTACCTCATTAATAGTGGTAGAGTGATTCACCTTCAACAATTAATATCTGGTAAGAGTATATCAGATCATCATGATCCTATATCCATAAGATAAACTTCAATCCTTTACAAAACCTATTAGATCTAGCATTCACAACCCCTTTAGATTACTTCAAGGAAAGATAAGAAGATATATACAGGGATATATAAAGATAAAGGTAAATGAAATCAAGAAAGAAACATACCATGATATGATCCATCAATAAAAATGTAAATATTGCAAAAATCCCACTAAGGATGGGATATTAGGATATTAGGGGATAATTAGTGGGTAAAACGGTGTATCGAGGGGTTTTTTTAAATTATTGTATTAAAAACCATGAGATTGATTTTTTAGAGGTCTCCCTATTAAGAGTATCAGTTTCCCTTACCTATGAGACATAAAAATATCCTCTATTTTGGGTTCATGGTATAGTAGTATAGTAACATTAACCATATGCCCACTGTATGTATCCCCTATGTCAAGGGATTAATGGTTATGAGGGGGTTATCATAATGTTTGGAGAAATAGTGTGAACCCTTCCAGTAGCTCATGGTTGGATAAAAAATTTCCGAGGTCAAGATCCATGGTTTTACCTAACTATGTTCCAACCATGAAATGCACTACAGGAATCTAAAATTATTTATATTCTCCCATAACAACCCTAAAGCCAACCCCTATCAAAGAATGATAAAATCAATGGTAAATAAGTACATTGAGGAAGTTAATAGAAAGCTATTGAAAAATTGATGATTATATATTATTTCTAAGATATAATAATGATTCTTTAATGTCTAATTATTATTTACCATTCTTTTTTTCAATCCATCTAAAAGATGAATCGTCACTCATGTGTATGTATGGAATATTGTCTCCATGATTTTTTATAATTAATTTTCATCACATATTTATGTGAATGATTTTAAAAGTGTATATGTTATATAATTATGATACTAATGTAATGGTAATCAGTATGGAGATTATGTGTCTATTATCAATGGACACGGCCCAGGATTAGCAAACAAAAACATGCATGTAAAATGAAGAAATTATCAACCGGAAAATTTATTTTAATAATGAATTATGAATAAATGGTTGATAATATGTTATAATTAATACATATATGGTATTATATAAGTTTTTATTGTTTTTTAATATATTTATAAAAAAATATATTTATTATATAAGTGGTTTGAGCACAAACAATGAAACATGTGACTTAAGGCTAGTGTTTCTTGTTTCACTTTTGTTTCTGTGAGACATTTGGAAAATTCCCCACGGTTTTCATTCATTTGATATATATACATACCCTTTGATATGTTATATGACTATTATCATCATATTCAAGAAATTTTTAGTTTAATTTTAGGTTATTTATTTCATGGGGTTTACAATTCAAAAGTTATCAATGTAGTATGAGGTTTATGTTATAATCTCATTCCTTTTTAGGACTGTCTATACTATGATTCCTATAAACAAAATTATATGGATCTTACATTTTAGAACTGAAATATTTTATTCTTCGATGTATAATCAATTAATTTTCCTTAATATCAAAATTCCACTCCCTTTGGTAATTAAAATGGCTCTAAATTGTTTTAAAGAAAAACTAACCGTATTTTATTTTTTGGATGGGAATTTTTTTCATCCATGTCTATATTTTCATTAAAAAAATAAAAAATTATTTTACTATTATAAAATGTCTAAAATAATTAATTTTTCCTCATTTTTCACCTTTTATTAAAAAAATAACATGAATATTGATTTCATTATCCAAATGATAAAATTTTTACTAAGTATATGAACAAAGTAGTTTTTTATCATGTACCGCATGAATGGACCTTAAAACAACCATGAATACTCATGTATTTAATGATTCCTCAAAGATATTCCATTATTGATTTCAAATATTATTATTTCCTAATATTTTGGTAAAATTTTACATTTTAAATATTTGGTTTCCCAATGAAAATGGTAATTTATTAAAAACATATTTAATGGATCCTTAAAGAAATTTTAATATATGATGTTACTTATGATTCTATTATTAAATAAGATAATAATAATATACTTATTATTTTTAACTATGGTTATTGGTGATGATGTTGTAAACTTAATGAAACCTAATTTCTTTTCCAAGTGTTAAGAGAATAGAAAATAATAAATGTTTTAATAACCTTATGACCTACATATGAATTGGTTATGATTATTTTGGTCCATTATCAATATTTAATATTTTTTTGATATTTATATCTTGGGGATTATTATGATAACTATGGAAATGTTTTATAATATCAGTTTTCACATTTTTATCTGAGTACGATTTATTGTAGCTATGCTCACATGATTATGTTTGGATATGATGGTGAATATATATATTCATATTTTAATGTGTGAGTATGATTTATTCTAGATATTCTCTCAATATTATTTTTGAAGATGATTTAAAAAGGATATATTCACAATATTATTATTTTCATACTTATGATTCCACAGGTTTATATTAGGACTCTTAAAATATAATTACATATTTTACACCTTAATTAATCATGCATCCGTATATGAACTGATTTTTGATTTCATGATCTTATATTATTTGTATTTGAATCTTTTATAATAATAACATACACTTGATTGTGTAATTATAAATTTATTACAATATTACTCTCTATTATGATTGATATCTCCCATGATTTCCCTTGCTGAGAATCTAAGATTACTCTTTATTATGTATTTATTACCTAGGTTTTGATGGAAGGATTAACATGGGACATATATATATATATGGATACTAATATAAGTATAATTTTGGGGGATTTTTAAGATCTTTTCATATGTATGTTGATTATGTATCCACTAACTACAGAAACTAATCTCTTACGGACATCTGGAATATTTATTTGTGATATGTATTGAATATTCATCTAATAAGATGTAGTATTTATATATGTAATTTTTTGGCCACATTAGTTGGTATAAAAAAATTATTTATTATTATATATTAGTATTATAAATTAGTTTTTACAACCTTGAGGATAAGTCTATGTATAATATAACGTCCTAATATTTTATTGAAGTAGTTATTACATGGTGTTCTAACAAAAACATCCATCTATGGACACTGTAAATTGGACGCATTTATGGTATAATTACACCTTTAGGTAAAAACTACAAAAGGGGAAAAATGGTAACAAACTAGAGCATCACCAATGCACAATAAGTATGCATTTGACTGTAGACCAAGATAGAGACTCCACAAAAATTGGATTGGGTTGATTTAAATTTTATTTATGGTATATTATGAAGTATTTTAATAGATGGTAATGATGAATGACCGTGGTTAAACCTAATTTTTCATATATTAAAATAGGGTGCGATGACTTAGATATCCTGTTAATTTTTTTCATTATTTTGTGATTTATCTATAGGATTATTATTCCTTACACAGTTTTATTTAGTTGTTGAAAATGTTTAAAACAAATATAATTAAAATTAAAGGTTATTATGATGGAAAATGAAATTATTATCATAATTGACAACAAAATGAAATAGGAGATGGAATGAGAAACCTAGTTATTATTCCTAATAATCTATCTCATTATGTGATCAACAACCTCAACTTTGTTGTGTTTCCTAAAAATCCTAATTAAGTAAAAAATGAGTATCTTGTGATTCTGGTTAATGATAACCCGGGAGAGAATAATATTTATATTTCCTACAAATCATGTATGTTGGATGATGCACCTAGGGAAATTCCTCAAATGAATACTAATATGTTTTATTTGTGGAAAGAAGGGTATATAGAATGTAATTTTTGAGGAAAAATTAAGAGTTATATGTAGGGAAATGAAGTTCATATTAAGGTTCCATTTATAGTTTAATGCCTTGTATCTAGGAAAATTGGGATTCTTATGAGTGAAGGACCAAATCCAAGGGAAAACTACTAGGGAAAGGAATGACCTATGTTATGCCAATAATTAAGGAGAAATTATTAAACTCTTTATATATTAGGATTTAAAACTTATATTTTCAAATTTTTTCCATTGATATTCCAATTATAATAATTATGAAGTATTTATGTATTATTCCAAAGTATTATTACATTGATGATTTTCAACCATATATTAATTAGCATGATATACTAGAAATGTGATTTAGTGGTAAAGTTATATGTTTTGAAAACACTTGAATGTGGGATATATAACATTCAATTGGCACTTGATGTGAGATAATAAAGATCTCTTTTGATAAAGATATGATTAATATTGATAAATTAAATTTGATAAATTTTTTAGAATTAATTTTATAATACATATATGACTTTATTATGGGTTGATGGTTATTAAAGATATTTATTAAAAAAATTATACTTTTTTGAGATTATGATTAGAGTATATACATTTTTTTATATGACCTTATGTGTGATGTGTATTATCTAGAGATAATTGTAAATTTGATCCAGAAAAAATATGCTATCAAATCAATCAAATCATTGAGATTTATTTTTGGTCAGAAATATTTTTAAGTGATTTGAACATTGTTATTTATGGAATGATTTATGTTTTACTTTTGGTGTTGTTATATAGATTTTGAAGCCTATTTTATGAAAATTCAGTTGTATTGGATAAATTCTGATAGTCATTATGGTTTTGGTAAACATCTAAATACTAGAGTAAAGTGTTTCATTGATTTATCGATATTATGATCACTTAAAATTTAATTTTAGTGCTTCAATAATAAAACAAAATCATCATGGTTATTTATCGTATGGAATATTTAATGAATCAAGGATAGAAAATTGTTGGAATTAAAATAAATTGAGGAGAATATGCATATGTTATGGAATGAAACTAAGTAAGTATATCATCTCACATTCTCTACCTTAATGATAAATGTTTTAATCAACTCAATTAAGATGTGGATAAATATATTGAGTTTCACATGGAATGTGTCATTACACTATAAATGTATTCTTTTGGAAACTAAAGAGTCTTATAAAGATACATTCTTGTATTTATAAATACATAATTTAGAAATACTATGTTCTAAATAAGTGATATCAAAATTATATATCATGATATAATATACATCAGATTTACTATAGTGTCAGGATACAGTAAATTTAGAATTGCATAAAAAACTAGGATGGTAAAATTTATTTTTGGGGGTAGAATGTGAAAACAAAAGATTTTAGAATATATTTCTCTTAAAATAATTTATATTTTCTTGAAAACATTTTAAAAACACAACAATGACCTTTAAGATAATTATGATACATATAAAAATATTCATATTTAAATATGATCATTATTACCTAGCCATTGACTTGGTGAAAATTAATAGGAGTAAATACATTATGAAATATAAATATAATTTTCATACTCAATAAAAAATTAGTGATTAATTCTTATGAATAAAGAATTTATTTTTTAGTAGAGTCATTTTATACATAAAATTAAGTTTTCCTTAAAATGGGTTTATATTGTTTTATGTGAGAAATTATTGTAATTAATTCATATAGATTATATTAATTAGTTTTTAAAATAAGTATATAATTTATAAAATTTTATTATAAAAATTATCTTAATTTTATATTAAGATATTTTTTTGAAAATATTGATTTTTCAGTAAATCATGAAAATTACTTATTTTATTTAAAAAAAGTATTCTTTTCATGTGTTTACCGATTAAAATTTTCTAATTAATTGATATTAAAATTTAATTACTCTTTATATTATATGAAATCTAATTAATTTCATTATAATTGAAAATATGTTTATTTTTGGTAAAAAAATTAATTTAAAAATTGAATTATTTTGGAAAACCATATTTCATTGTGTATTACAGGTTTATTTTAAATGTAATTTGTGTAACTTATAGCGGTTGAATTAGATAAATTCTATTTCATATTTTTATTTAGAAATTAATTTTTTTAAATAGTTCAACAAGATTTTTTTCATAATGAATAAAAATTGTGGAAAAAATATTTCACCTCGGTATTGGAAAATCCCAAAATCATTACCAAAAATAATGTGATATGGATTGAAAAATTAATATAACACTACACTCATTTTTATTTTATGTTTATATTTTAACCATAAGCATCAAGTATTTTAATATATAAAATCATTTGGACATATTTCTTTAAAAATGACCATATTATTATTTAATCTCATGTATAAATAAAAAATTTCTCTCTCTTTGTTTTCAAATTTCTAATATTTTTCCATTGGGATAAAAAGAGGTTATTTTTTTAATTATAACAAGTTATTTGAAATATGAATGAATTTTTTTTTGGTAATGTATTTTCGATTTTTTTGAGGGAGTAGTTAACTTAAATTATTATGCATCACTAGTATAGATTATGTTCAAGAAGTAGAAAAATCATGAAAATGACTATAAAAAGATAAAATGAAATATTTTTTGATGATATAAGGGTTTAATATAATTTTTTGGACAAGTATAATTTATTATTTATTTTAAAATTTTTATATTAGAATTTCATTATTGAATTTATTTTTTAGTTAACTCTAACAATATTCACGAAAATGGATTTAACGGTCTTTTTCTAAATAATAATTTATTAAATTAATTAAAATTCATAAAAATATTATAGTTATATATGAGAAAGGAAAATGGTTTAGAATATCCAAAATTTTCCAGTTATGGGTACCTTGTGATTTTATAATGACACTATTGACCCCAAATTAGTATAATAAATTATATCCTAGTAATCATCATATGTGTTAATATGGGGTCAAAATTAAGACATAAGGGTTAAAAATAAAAAAAAATATTATCTAAATATTATTTAATGAATGGATTTTGACTTATCATTATCTTATATATTAAATATATCAATTTAGTTTCACCTGGAAAAGAAATTTAATTTATATGAATTTAATAATTTACATATATCCAATATTTCCTCTCTCCGTTCTTATATAAGGACACCATCACTCCTCTCTTTTTCAAACTTTATGAACAACTTACCTCATCAAAAACCCAAAAGAAACTCTTTTTTACTTCCTCATATATAATCTAGGGGATTTCTTTTTCTTAATAAATCATACCTAGGGTCATTAATGAGAGATACAAATGAGATTCTTAAAAGAGTAGGAAATCCACCTAACCTATAATTTTTTTTATACTTCTTCTTATAAATCCTTAATTTTTGTCAAAATATTTCCATATGATAACATCAATATCTACCATATACTAAGACATTATTAAGTTGATAACCTTGATCTATTTATTTTTAGATAAAATGGGAAATGAAAGTGTATCTCATACATATATATGGACTGCCACCTCTACATAGGGATATAACTCATTTACATCAGCATATTTCACGGTTGATAATTCCCATTGATATAAGATTTGTATATGATATTTATTATTTAAGATCCTAGATTTTCATAAACATACAAAAACTAATAATTTCAATTAGTTACATTATAGTTGTTTTAATGGAAATGCCTAATGATGTTATGGAGGAAATGAGAGTTCCCATGGCTTGTTTGGATCCTAGACACTCAGTTTTTTGAGGAATCAAATTGGAAGCACCATTAGTAGAAACCGTGTATCTAATTTCACATGGTTTGGGAAAATTGTGTGGTGTAATTCTATTCTATATCAGGGGTCCACATGATTTGATAAAACCATGAAACTAGGCCACATGACTATGCAGAGATCTGGCATAGGGCGTGCACGTACAGCACATGGTTATTCTAACCGTGTACTACAGGCTATGTGTGGTGTCTACCTAGATAATGTGGTGTATAATGATGTTTCATGATTTTTAAAACTATGTAGACAAACTAGGAACCTATTTCATGTTTTGGATAAATGACTAAAATGACCCTCTCTCATTATAACACACCTCTCCCTTCTCATTTCTTCCCCCAACTAAAATAATCCCTTCTTCCCCCATGACAACTCTCCTAATACAAAAACTTGGTTTTGGTCTCGTTCATCATTATAGACTCTAATTTAAATTCCATATATCATATTGGATCACCAAAATTTTTCTCTATTTTCATGTTGATCAATTCATCAATATTCTTCCCATCGATAGAGTTATTTTGGGGCGATCTCTTATACACTTTTTTCAGTTTACTTGTCTGTTCATCCATTTTCATCTGATATAGAACAAAATAAAGGATAATACTAGAAGAGTTTTCTACAACAGGATTAAGTTAGGTTGTCTATACATTTTTTATCATGGTTTTTTTCATTTTACCATCACCATTGTGCTTCATTCCAATTTGGTCACTACATCTAAATTAAATGATAATCTTTTAATTAATAATTACATAACAATTCGGTCACCCTAGTAAAACCTAATCAGGGTGTGAGGTTGTTAACATCTACACAGTCCTCCCATATGGTGTGTTCCATAGTATGACCTATTTTATGCCACCCATTTGGGTTTGTGATATCTCACCCTTAAAGTTGGAGACTTTAAAAATTAAATGTTATAGTTGGAGGGGATCAAGTATCCTTTTTATTGTTATTAAATGTTTTTAAAATGATTAGTTGTAATTTTAAATGATAATTACCAATTGGTATAGACACTAACATTAACATCATCTTTTATTATATAATTTTTTTGATGTCGAGGTTTCAGTATGGAATTGACCTATTATTAATCTATTAAACCTATTACTTATTTGTAATGAACACCCTATTTTTTTATGGCACCAGTTTATAATTTTTATGTTAAAAATTATTATTATGGTATGGAACTTATTATTATGGTATGGAAACTATGATTAAGGTGTGGTACCTATGAATTATTTTGGTATGGAACTAGCTTTGGAATCGAGGAATGGAACCTACGACCCCTTGGTATGATTATTTATGGTATGGCGCCATTGATAAGGATCGAGGTATACCACCTCTGACATCCATATACCTTTACATATCTCGATATAGGTCGCCCTGATTATACAGCTGGGGATCTACCCTATGTTAGTCTGTTATTCTTATCACATGTTTCTCATGTTCATCTAGTTATTACATATCATTGACAATTTATATATATTGATTCTCATATGTCATATTTTTCTTCTTATATAGATTTTCCCTTGGACTTGTTATATAGATCTCATATTACAACTAACCTATTATATTTTTACCCCACTATATATTATTTTCATAGACAACAAAACTTATATACATTATTGGTGGTGGCCCACTGTGTTTATCTCACACCCTATTCGGGACATTGTTTGTACCTGAAGAGACTATATAGATTTAGGTACTGACATTACAAATATACTTGTTTCTAATGCTTGACAGATTATATCAATGGAGTGGAGGATCATAAGATCTAGGTATGGCACGTGATACTATTTGGAGATAGTCATTTGGAATTTTTTTGATCTTTGGATATACTTGTATATTTGTGTGCATAATTATACATCTTCTTATTTCTTTTCAGTTTACAAATTTCATATCACATCATTTTGTATATGGTGCTGGATATATAATTTTTATTCATTTTGTAATTATCATATAAAAGTTTATTTTCCTCTATTATAGTAATAATTTATTATGTTTCTGTTTTGTATGAATTCATGTATTATATCATTCTGATTCTATGATTACAAGGGTATAGTCTCCCACTTTAACACAATAGACACTCACTTTTTGTTGGTTGCCTCTAGTGCATGGGTGGAACTCTTGAGGCCATGTGACCCACTAGAGCAGGGAACCATTTAGAGGATTCTGGGTTAGGACATTAAAAATTGGTATCAGATGATTTATTTTCATTACCTAATTATTTTTGGTTTATAAAATGGAGACTAGGATGTGTTGGAATTTGAAATGAGACTACATATATGGGTAGCTGACCCATTTTAGAGAAAAATCCAATCTTCATGGGATAATATGTTATGTTTTCATTTATGCCTATTAAAATTGATTTGATTCCACCGTTTTATGATTCACAACATATGTGATGTAATTATTATCATGATTTGGGAAAAAATTTATCTTTGTCTCAGTAAGGCATGGAAGCAATGATCATGAATACTTTTAGCAACATTATTGGAAAAATATATCATGATTTTTTTTGTTCCATATAGTTTTCATTACATGATTGCATGGTACATTAAGTGTGAGCCATTAAAGATATATCTATTATGAGACTAATGTTTCTACTTGAAAAAATAGATTAGATAATGGTTTATTAATGTATATTCATCAACCTAAACAATGTTTTCTTATCGGGTTTAATGACACAACCTTAATTAACCAATTATTTCATGTCTGTGTTACGTAAATGAGGTCATAAAAACTAGATATTTTTTTATTTGTATAAATGAAGTTAATTTGTAAAATAAAGAGTCTATATACCTCAATATATTTGGAATGATGATTTATTTAGTTAAACCATATTATATTACCTCTTAAAATCACATATTTATTATAATGGTTTAGATTCAGTTATATGAACTACTAATTAAATTTTAAAATTTAATTACATTTATAAATTGGGAATGATATTTCAGTTAACTAGACTATTATGTAAATCAAAGAATTGATAAATCATTAATTTAAAAACAATCTCCATGAAATGGGGATTTGAATAAAAAATTAATGGTGTTTCCCTCTATAACATGACATTGTCAGTTCATTTACCAAGACCCTTATAATAAAATAATATCCTTACCCAAAAACAACCATAGTAGTGTGGAGTATGAAATGCCTCTTGTGCTTTTAGGATGTATCATATCACATAAACTTGGATTTATGAGAAGGAAGCAGGGTTTTAATTTTATAGAAAGTATTTTACTTATCCTATTATTGTATCTAGGGTGTTATCATCAACTCATGTCTGAGAATTTTTCTAGAAATTTCTAGAACTATCACACTATGACGTCCTCATATCCTACCCACAGATAGTGGTAATGACCATTCAGGGAAGGTGGTGGTCTATGATCCACAAGTTTTACGTCTAGTGGTACCACTTTTGGATCCTCTTTCTATACTGTTGGAACCACTTTGTGTATAGGTTTGTATTTGTTGTCAATAGTTGTCAATGGAATATCAACATGAAAGAGATCAAGAAGTACTCCAATAAAATGGAGGAATGGAAGCTCACAATGAAGGAGATCATGAAGTACTCCGATGAAGTAGAGGAGTTGGGATTTAGATGATTGTTGTGCTGATCGTAAGTTCAAAGAACATGTGTCAAAGGTGATATATTGTTTACAACAATGAAGAATGTGAGGAGTAATCCATCCAAGGATGATTAAATCAGGATGGTGTTTTTGGATAAAGACCATGCAATTACTCATGATTGCGTGAGAACCATGCTAGAGACTTCTTGACGGATTGAATCACATGGTTTGCATGAAGTTGATCATGACAGTTGATGAAGGAGGCAATGTGCCAATGAGTTGACTTATGAAATGGCCATGCACATCACATTGTCATAGAAGATTATGGTACTAAAGTTGTTCCTTAAAAGAATACAAATCACAATAGTGGAGTTTGTGATAAAAGCAAAAGAGTTGCTGAAGGATACAGATCACCAAGAAGAAGTGATGTTGAGGTGATCGTGCTTGTAGACAAAGCAAAAAAACGACATACAAATTTGTTGAAAAAGGAGATTCCATGGTGGCATGTCGAGTTCAAGAGTTGTGGTCAATGATCTATGTCTGATTCAAGAACATCGACAGAGGAATGGATGATCTGGAGGCGGTACAAAAAGAGCAGATACAAGGTGGCGCTGTTTTCCAGTGTTTGCAAAATTTCAGGGCTTCAAAATCAACAAATTAAGAAGAGTAATTTTGGCAAAGGGACTTGCGTTCCATACTCGTGGAGGATAGGAAAATTGTGCGCCATATGTTTTAGAAAATCATAGCATCAAAATATGGCAAAGGGATAAGGGTCGTGCAAGTTTTGGTGGGGTCGCGCAGGTGAATTATGTGCCGGGAAGAGACTTGCGTGCCGACGCCTTGAATGCATTATAACTTGCACGCCTATGGTTTTTCGAGATCAGAAGATCCAAATTTGGCAAAGCCAAGATGTTCGCGCAAGTTTGGATGTTGATCGCGCAAGTGCCTAGCAGGGGCCGAGACTTGCGCGCCGATGGATGACTTGCGCGCCGCCGCGCAGGAGGTCCAGTTTGCCTATAAATACTGGACCACCCCTCCTCATTTCTCATAGATCTCAAGACTTAGAGATTTTTCGAGCTCTCGTCGCGCTGGTGGTTGAGCCGCGCAAGTGGTGATTGCGCGCCAATTGATGGTTGCGCGCCCCAGGTGATTTGGGCAAGGAAGGAAGTGAGTCGCGCAGGTTTGAAGTTCAAGAAGGCAGAGTCACGCAGGTGATTTGGAGACACTTGCACGCCAGGTTATACTTGCGCGCCTAAGACTTGCGCACTAGATGGAGACTTGCGCGCCGGGCTTGAAAAGGAGAGCCAAATATTGTTGAAGCACGCCCGCCTATCTGAATCTACACAAGGGCTAATGATTTCCTGATACTTTCGGTGCAAAGCGAGATTGAAGAAGAAATCTAAATGATACATGCATGATCTCATGCATACATGGTGAATTGATTCTGACAAATGCCGAGTAAGCTGAATATCATTTATTGAGCAATCAAATAAGTGATTGTGATTCAGGCAAACGAAGACAAGGGGATCTAGTGCATTCAGTCATTGCACTACAGAAGAAAGATTGAACTATAAAGAGCATCAACTCTGAACCCTGATGCAAGCAATGTCTCATGCTGAACAGGAGACAAAGAACATCAATGCACATTTATTGAAGAGACCTTCACGTCTATAAACTGTGTGAGACTTCACCAACGGCAGTGAGCCAGCGGGAGTCAACGGGAGTGACCCGAGGGATGTAGTGAGCTATCCCTGAACAATTGTAAAGGCATTGAGCCTGGGATAGAGTGTCTGTACCTGAACCTTTGTAATCTACAGCTAGTGAAGCATAGTGGATTTAGGTACGACCGACAACCTGTCGGCGTATGCTCCTTGGACGTAGCCCTTAGTGGTGAACCAAGTAAAAATAGCTGTGTCATATCTCTCCATGTGAATGTTTAATTGCTGATCATATCCATTATACAGGTTTAAGTAGTTCCTACCAACGTGGGAACAAGATCCAAAACTAAAAGAAGAAAAAGTTGCCACCCTGATTCACCCCAGCCCTCTCAGGGTGTCCCAGGGTCCTACATATACATGATACATGAGACAATTCTTGGTTTTGAGTGAAGTTTATATGGCATATGTTTTCTATATAGTGAGCTCCATGACCTTCCCCTTATATGTGAGAGTTGACACGGGAGTTTTAGCAATGGCATCCACCCACATTTTCAGGGGATGGTGGCCCTCATGCAATTGA
The DNA here is from genome assembly GCA_963277665.1 of Viscum album. Classification (NCBI taxonomy): domain Eukaryota; kingdom Viridiplantae; phylum Streptophyta; class Magnoliopsida; order Santalales; family Viscaceae; genus Viscum; species Viscum album. The sequence continues at coordinate 16,828,099 of OY728158.1, forward strand.
TTTATGGCTAGAGATTGTTTTATCAATATTCAAGCACCTTGATATACCTCTCGACAAGATAGTTCATCGCTATATATATATAATTCAAGGATCCTCCAGACAATGGTGGGATGATCTAATATAGGTAGTTCAGTTATAAAAATTCTTTTAGAGGGTTTTCAAATCTAGATTCAATGATTACTTCTTCCCTGAGACCCCAAGAGATGATTTTTCTAGGGATTTCATGATATGATACAAGTTTTCAATTTCTGTTATAGATTACATAGCTCATTTTGTATATCTTTGGCACATTCAACAAATCTATACTACTGGTCATCTAGGTAAATTGATTCATTTTAAGGATGGTATTAGGAATTCCATTCATTATTATGTGAATGTTTTTTTGGTGAAAATCATGTATGAAATAGTAAAACATGCTCTTATTACCGAATGTAACTTGAGGGAAGTTGGTTGTTTGAATTAGAGTGGATCAGATTTTCAATGTAGTATTGCGGTATTTGTTGGTATAAAGCACTGCTTCGAGACCTCTCATGAAGGAAGTACTAGTCAGAGTGCATGCACTTGCAATTTTGTGGTCTGACATCAGTGTGGGAAACAAGGGCCTATGAAACCTTGGTGTGTGAGGCACTATAGGAAAATAATGTTTTTGCAGTGCGTTTTTCCGACAGTTTTCAAAACTACAGCTAAATATTTTTCGGGAAAAAATAGCAGTTTTTTCTTAGATATGGTTTTAAAAGCTGCTGCTAAATGTTTTTAAAATATTTTTTATAATTTTTTAAAAAAATAAAAAGAAATTGTAGTTATATTTAGCATTATGTTTCTACAAAAACCACAAAAAATTGAAGGAAATGAAATTTAAAGATATTAATTATTAATTATTAATTATTGTTTAACAAACATATTTAATTTATTATTTATAATTTTAATTGTTTATCATGTTTCTATTATTAAATATTAATAATTATTAGCTAATAATATTTTTAATGTGATAAAAAATCTTAAATAAGTTGAAACAGAGAATTCATCATCAAATGCCCGTATTTTTTTATCTGAGAGTCGGTTTTAGCTCTACAACTAGTAAAATCATAGCTTATGAAATCATCTAAAACTAAATTAGATATAAATTTTTTAATAAATAAAAGACTAAAATTAATTATAGTTTCATGAAAAGTGGTAAATCGATCTCGGCCTTCAAAACACCATAACATTTGATTCGGGTGTCCATTTGGGCTCTACCACATATCAAATCAAATTATAAGAGGAGATATATGACCTTGGTGATATAGGTGAACCTATATCATTTTTTTGAGTCCCTAAAAGGCCCAAAACGCATCCAAAACAAAAAAAAATTAGTCGTTGTACCCAAATTGTTTAACATTTCATAGATTTTCAACTACATTTAAGTAGGTATTTTCCCTTTTTCAGTGGGGATTGAATTTATTCCTAGGATATACATTCATATTAATATTATGGTTATAAAATTTTATCATTTTTTCACACTATAGTTTTCTTTATAATTATATATATTCAACCTTTCTTATATTTACTAATAATAAGTTACTTGAATAAATAAATATTTACATAGAAAGTTATTATTAATCATATAAACAATATGGAAATTAATATTTATTATTTATTTAATTTAAAATAAATAATTCTGACTTTATATACCTTATACAAATATATTCATATATATATACACCTATACATGTAATGATTATATTTAAAAATTTGTGGCTAAATAAAAAAATTATATTTTTAGTATATTCTAATATATTTAAACAAATAACTATATATATATGTTAATATTTATGTGTATAAATAATATATAAATTTATTTTTATATAAATATATCATTATCATGAAATATATTTTATAAATGAATTTAATGTAAAACTATATAAATATATATATATATACACATATATAAATAATTTTCATATATACATATTAATTTGTATTGATAAATAGATATATGTATATATGTATATATATATATATTCTAATATATGTAAATGAATATTAATATATAATATATTTAATGAAATTTAATTATATATATCATACACATTGTATGATATTTCATATCCGTTTAAGAGTTTCTTCAGATTAATTTTATGCCATTTATAATTTTATTCCATTGATTTACATTCCTATTGATTTTATGGTGTTGCAATTATTGTGCTTTCCCCTCCTTTAATAATTTATTATTAATTATATATGTATACATCCTCTTATTTTAATTTATGAATATTTTTCTAAATATATATACAAATTTATTTGCATATTTTTATATCATATATGAGTATATATATATATATAGGGATATTTATATTTACTTCTTATATATATATATATATATATTTATATTAATATAAAGTTATATATCTGAGCGGTTTTATTTATATTTATGCAACAAAAATGTGTCTTTATGTATATTTTTGTAGATTTTGTTATATGTATATATATTTATAGATATTTATACCCATTCATTATTTATTTTTTTATTTATTTATTTATTTTCGTAATTAATTAATTTTTATATTTTTTTATTTCCTTAAATAATTTATTTATTTATTTATTTTTCAAATTAATTAACCAATTTATTTATTTATTTATTTATTTTATTAATGGATTAATTTTTCTATTTATTAATTATTTATTTTCTATTTATTATTTTTTATTTTTTATATATTATTTATAATTTATTATTATTTTTTAAATATTATTATTTAGAATTGTTATTTATTATTTATTATTTATTATTTATTATTTTTCATTTTTCATTTTTCATTTATTATTTATTATTTATTATTTATTATTTATTATTTATTTTTATAATTAAAAATTAAAAAAATTTGTAATTATTATTATTATTTTTTATTTGTTATTTTTTATTTATTATTTTTAGTTTTTAATTATTAATTATTAATTATTGATTATTGATTATTGATTAATCATTATTTATTAGAAATTATTAATCAATAATTATTTAGTTTGTATATATTTGTTATGTATTATAATTTTCATTTAATATATATATTTATATAAGTCTTGTAAATTATATTTATTCACCACATGAACAATCTGATAGAGTGTTAATTTCTTTGGAGAATAATCAAGAGATAAGGGGTCCAAATATCACCCAACATTAAATTTCTATATATGGCCTGGGTATGTGCATGGATATAGATATGATCTTGCGCATGAGCATGTTAATAATGGTATGGGCTTAAGCATGGACATAGTCTTGTGCATGAAAATGGGAATGTGCATGGTAATAAAAAATAATAAATTAATTAATTACAAAATTAAATAAATTATGAATATTAATTAATTAAATAATTAGGTATGGAAATAAATAATAATTAACAAATAATTAATAATGAATAATAAATACATAAATACATAAATTAATTAATTAATTACTAAAATAACGAAATAAATTAACTATGAATGTAAATAAATAAATTAGGTAGTAATGAAAATAAATAAATTAATTAATCTAAAAAATAAAAAAAATGATGTTAAATTGTTCTACATTGTTATTGAAAAACTCCTATTAATTAATTACTGACACACTATTTAATGTAGATTTTTTCACAACCCCAATAGAATAATTTAGCTGCAGTTTAAACTAGAGAAAGAAACAAAATTGGCATCTAAATGCCAATTTTGGCATAGTGAGGGCCCTAGTTGAGTGTTGATCTTGCAGAGGGATGGTCCATTTATAGTGGTTTTGCCGAACAATTACTCATGTGTCTAGTCAGATAGGTTCAACACCAACTCCATATCCTAGAGTAGGATCTGCAGCTCTGTATCAAGCATGGAGCTGAAGTTCAACTGGTAGATGATGACAAAAAGTTAGTATTGTTTGAGGGAGAATGACACAAATTGTTACCCTTCAGTAGAGTGGTCCTTCTCAAGGAATTATTTTTGTATCTAAAGGACTCATAATTGGATAGGTTAATAATGTGTGGTATGTGCTGGGAGAACAAAGTCCAAGACTATTCACATTTCATGGTTCAATTTTAGTTGCATCTACCTTGGTATCAATTTTATTCAAGATAGGAGCTTCAAATTATTTTATCTCCACGACTATTATGGAATTCATCGTACTTGAAATTTTGTATTTATATGGGTTTATTCCCCTTGAAACCTTTTTGGGTATACATACTGAGAGTGTATTCCAACATAGGGAGTACCCCAGGAGATAGTCAGCTACCATTTTATATGGAACTTCATTATCCTCAAGGTGATGGGATTTGATGTCATCCTAGGGGTGGATTGGTTACTTTCATATCATTCCTACATGGATTTAAATCCTCATAGGGTTTCCTTTACATCACTGAGGGGTAATACGTATATTTTCCAGGGTGAGGGTGACCTCCAGGCTAGTAGATCTGGACAAAGCATCCAAGGATGAGTGGCATGAAAGCATAGATTTCTAGCCTCTATATAGATGATCTTGGATAACATGAGTTGAAAAGCCCTCTTGTAGTAGATCATTTCAAGGTTGATTTCCGTGGTGAATATTTATTGTTTCCCTCTATAGTGAGATGTATATTTCCTTATTGACCTAGTTGTAGGAGCTACCCCAATGTCCATTTCTCTATACAGGGAGACCACTAGGGAGTTTTAAATGCTAAAAAATAGCTGGATGACTTAGAAGCTAAATATTTTATTTGGACCAGTACTTTATCAAGGGGTTCACTGGTCCTTTTCCCTTATAATTTGGATGGAACCATCAATTTTTTAATGTATTACCAAATTTTTAATCACCTTACTTTGAATAATTAGTGTCCCTTGACTCATATAGATAACCCATTTGATTAGCTTCAATGATCTAGATTATTATCAATGATTGATTTGAGGTTAGGATATACCCGTGTATTTCTTCAACTTGTGTACATACCTCATACTACCTTTCATAGCAGTTATAGTCTTTATAAGTATAGGGTTATTAATTTCACTCTCATAAGCATGCTATCCATTTCCATGGATCTGATATATTTTATTTTCCATAAATTTCTGGATACATTTGTAGTAGCCTTCACTAATGAAATCTTAGTCTATTAACATACTATACATGATGATTATAAACATCTAGAGATCATTCTTAATACATTATGAGAGCATCAGTTTTGTAATAATCTCTGTAAGTTCCACTTTTGTATCGATAAATTTGATATCTTAGGTCACATTATCTTAGTGGCGGGAGTATCAGTTGACCCAGAGAAGGTGAGAGTTTTCATTACCTAAGATAATCCCAAGATCATTATTCACACACATAGTTTCTGGAGGCTAGGTGTTTATTACATGAATTTACTTATGAATTTTCATTCCAATATTAATCTCTTGTGTTATTAATTATGAGGCATGTGAAGTTTATATGGTCAACATACCACAAGATATCCTTTTAGAGTTGAAAGGGGGATTTAATTTAGGACTAATATTTATTCTTCTTGAGCCTAAGAGAAGATAAAAATATATTTTTCTACATCATGTACCAGGAATATAGTAGTTATGAATATGAATGATTTATTTTTGGGGTACAAGTATATTTAATAGAGACTACATGAGAGGAATTACCCAATGAAAATTCTTGTGATAGACATTGTAGTTCATGCCTTATGTTTCTCCAGAATTTATTTTTTTGGATATTGTTTTGTGATTTTTACGGAGCACAAAATCCATGAGTATATTTTCTCATATAGTGACTTAAACCTTATGTATAAAAGGTGGGAGGAATACCTATTTTTATTTTACTTTGATCATGCATATATGAATATGAACGGAAATTTTGTAGTAGATGATCTAATTAGTATGACTCAGACATAAGTAGTTCCAAAGGTCGATGATGTTTTGGACTATAGGGTAAGAATTCACCGTTGTTCATTGGCTATTTTGAGGTTATGGAGTGGGTGAGGTTGGTAATATATCTATTGTAGTTAACTTAGTGGTATCGATCCATGCACTACATCTTCCATGATTAATATCTTTTATGGTACTATTCAGATCCATATTATATCCTTTAGCCTTATGAGGATGAGTTGGGGGTAGATGTGTCCTTTGAGGAGCTTCCTAACAATATTGTGGATCATAGAACGTAGTCTCTCCTAGGAATTTTGGTTACTCCAGTATCGATGTTATGGAATAACTACCATGTAAAGGATTATTTCTAATAGGAGGATGCCTATATACATGCATTATTGACAAAGATATTCTCATATGACATTTTATGACATGTGGAAGGGAAACTCGGGGACAAGTCGCATGGGGGATATAAGATCTGAGCTATTATTAGATGTATGAAACCTATTAATTTAAATTTTATTACCACAATATTTTCTTACTGGAAATTCTAATTGAGGTTATCGAGGAATCTAGGGTTCTTGGGTATTGTTCAGAGCCTAGAGCCCTAGATTTTGGATGAAACAACTGTTCCACAAGGTTAGTATAAACAATACTTCCCAATCTGCATTTTTTTTTAAAACTGTGTGAGTTGATAATGTAATCAATTAGGGATTTACATGTTTTGATAAAACCATGAATCTATCTCACATGTCCATGAAAGGATTTAGTAGTGGGTGTGCGCTGGATTCATGAGATTTTTCTATCCTTATGTTGTAGGTCAAATGAGGTATGCTCCATGGGAAGTGGGGTTCACATAGTTAGAACATGCTTTGTCCAACCATGAGACTAATCCATGGGATGATTTAATTTTTTTGGGAAATGGAAAATATTCCCCTCTATCATAATAAATCTCTCATCCCATTTTTTTGCTTCCTCTAATAGACAATAACACCACATTCTCCAAGAGAGTTCTCTAAAACCTAAAATCTAGTGGTTAATATTGTCCCTCCATATGAACACTAATTCTACTTCTATATGACATTTTGGTTCACCAATAGTATTATTTCTATTCCTATTGAAACATTCATTATTTCTCTCACATATAGAGTTATTTTAGTTCTTTCTCTCATGCCTAAATTTTTGGGAGTTTGTATGTTTATCCAAATTCTTACAATCTGGACTAATATAATGGTCGATACTATATGAGTGTTATATCATAGGATTAATTTTGGTGGTCTACATGTGAGATAATTCTATAATTACTTCAAAATTAAATGATAACGCTTAAATAAACTATTTTTTCTTTTTGGGGTCACCCATGTAGTTCATAATCATGGTTGGAGGTTTTCAATATCATCATAATCTTTCTATGTGGTGTGTTACTTATTATACCCTACATTAAACCACCCTTTGAGTATTTGATCTCTCCACCCTTGTATTGGAGTCCTTAATAAATCGAATGAGATAGTTGCAGAGGATCAAGCCTCATTTCCTATGTTACTATGATTTATTAAAATTTTCAACATGTTGTTTAAATAGTAAATTTAAATGGGTATAGAATAAATCAAGGCCCTTATATTTTATCATATTATTTGTTTTATATATCACATCTTTTAATATCACCAAACAATTATTAAGGTATGGAAACTATTGCATATTGGTATGGAACTGACCTATTTTTACGGTTTGGGACATGTTGCTTATCTGTATAACATAGAATATTACTAAGGTATGTAAAAAAATATTATTAAGATTTGTAACCTATGAATTTTTGAGTGATGGACTCAGACAGGGTATCATGGTATTGAACTTTCATCTCTTATATATGATTATTCACGTTGTGTCATAGTTGAGAAGTATCGAGGTACGACACCTGAAACCTTAGAATAATAAAACATATCAGGATAAAGGTAACCTGGTTATGTGCATTAGGACCTGTACCATGTAGTTCTGTTACTCTTATCATATGTGTTTTATACTAACCTTATTTCTACATATAGTTGACACTTTAAATATGTCGATTCTCATCTTTCATAGCCTTCTTCTTTTGCACCTTCTATCATCCACTTGTTATACTTGTACCGTATTACCAATTACCGGTTATATCTGAAACTGTATATAGTTTATTTTCACATATTGAAGATTTTATATAAACCCTTTTTGGGGGAATACTATTTATATCTCACTCCCTATGTAGGCCAACGATGGTACCTTAGAAGATTATATGGATTCAAGTAGGGACAAGGGAAATAACCTTGTTCTAGATGCATGATTGATTATGACATGGGATCCGGGGAGAACATGATTGAGTTGTGGACCTTTATTCTATTGGGAGATATTCAATTGGTATTTTTTTATATTTTTATATACCTATATTTATGTGTTCTTGATGCCATCTCTACTTGTTTCTTTTCAGTTTATAGAGATGGCTTCAAATCAGTTTTATATGGTATTAGAAATAACTTTTGATGGAGTGTTTTTTATAATGATCTGGATGTTTTTCCACTCATCTATTATATTTATCACTTTTTATGATTACATTGTTCATCTATTCATTAATTATACCATTGAAATTCTCTCATTATGATGGTACAATCTCCCCACTGTACCTCCTTAGACCCTCACCACTAGTATGCAGCCTCTATCTTACGGGGAGGCACGCTTAGGCCTTGTGACCCACCTACTCAGGGAACTTATTAGTGGATTTTATGTTGGGAAATTACATATGAAATAAGTATACTTTTTAATTATTATATATTATTTACCTTCATGCCTTCCTATTTATTGTAAAGTGATAATGTTGCTCATACATACGTGCAAACTGGACCCTCTACAAAGTGATTTGATTCGATTTTCATTTTCTCTTTACTGATGTGGTAATAAGTATATATTTAATTATTATATATGATATCTATGATATAATAAATATTATTTAATTGTGAATTAATATTAATATTTCTTTTTTTCAAATTACCAAAACGTGAAAACACCACTCATGTGCACGTAGTAGAGATAACCATCTATACGATGTGATGCAATTATTTTTTCATCACAACATTGTATAAATGATAATGAAAGTGTAAATGGGTAATAATTATGATACTTATTAAATTATTAATATTATTTATATTATGTAAAATTGATCAAATTAGAATTTTTATGACTATCGAACTAAAACATACATTAAAAATGAGGTATTTATCACTAGGAACACAAATAAAAATATTTAATTAAAAGATGATAAGATGTTATAATTTAATAATATATGGTATGATATATATTATTATGGTTATATAATATATTTATAATAAATAAATATTTATTAATGAGGAGTTTTGAATATATATATATATATATGAAGTAAGATGATACTTGAGGTAATGGTATCTTATCTCAGTTTTTCTTCTATAAGACATTATCAAAATTCACCATTTGTTTCTTTCATGTTGTGTATATATTATTTAATTGATTTATTATATTACATAACTCATCATATTTAGGATATTTAATGTTTTTTTGATGTTATTTATTCTAATAGGGACATGATTCAAAATTTATCAATGTAGTAAAGGATTTATGTCTAAATGTCACGACCCGTCCTCGGGGCCCATACCGTGACTACCCCAAGCCCGCCTTCCATAGGTCAAGGGCTGGCGACTAGCACCAAAGGCGTAAATCCCGATAACTGGGAAGGCATTGCCTTTATAAAAGTGACAAAACACCACAGAGTACAAGAGGAAGTAAACACTAAGTAAACTGAGTACAACAGAAGTGCTGAAAGTAAAGGGGGCCAGAAATACAAGCCCAACTGTAAAGTACAAGAAAAAGACAAAACGGAAGGAAGGTGTCAAGCTGCTCCCGGATCGTCCTCTGGAGTCCCTACCTGAAGGGTAGGTACAGATGGCCACCTCAGCTCCGGGTACCGTCTCGTCGTAATTTCCACCTCCGGGTACCGTTTCGTCATCATGTCCACCTCCGGGTATCATCTCGTCGTGAGGTCCACCTCCGGGTACCGTCTCGCTCAGCAAGCCTCAGCCTCGACCAGCGTTGTCCGTCGTCTGCAACCAACACAACGAAGTGCGGGCATAGCCCGTGCAGGGGTGAGTATAAGCTACTCAGTAGGGACCCCGAGACCCCCAAAGGTCTCCTGAAATCCACAAAGGATCAACCACAGATGAAAGATGCAATCACGTAGTAACATCTGACACGGCTTAGGTATATGCCCATACATATACCTAAGTCATCCATTCCCGTTCGGCTCCAACGTCTGAGCCCAAGCACAACCCAGTCCACACAGGAAAGCAAACGTATACCCACACAGGATAGCACAACACAATCCACAAAGGAGAGTAAGTAGTAAATCCACACAGGATAGTTCAACACAATCCACGAAGGAGAGTAAACAGTAAATCCACATAGGATAGTTCAACACAATCCACGAAGGAGAGTAAACAGTAAATCCACACAGGAAAACTCAACAGATAACTCTCATAGGTATATGCCCATACATATACCGAAATTATCAGTCAACCCATCTCAATCAAGAGGAAACACAAGGATCAATGACTCAGCTCAAACCAGGATTTTCATTATCGAAACCGTAACTGTTGAAGAGCTCAGTCTCTGGAGTGTATAGTGGTCATGTCACGACTCCGAGGTAAAGATCACTAACCTAAGACTGCTGTAGTACTCCACCTATCGAGTATTGCGGTCCAGCCGCTACAACCAAGCGCTCCCATGTGCCGCTACAACCAAGCACACCACTGTCGTGGGTCTGTCACTACAACCAAACGCTCCCATGTGCCGCTACAACCAAGCGCACCTCTGTCGTGGGTCTGCCTCTACAACCAAGCGCTCCCCTGTGCCGCTACAACCAAGCGCACATCTGTCGTGGGTCTGCCGCTACAAACAAGCGCTCCCCTGTGCCGCTACAACCAAGTGCACCTCTGTCGTGGGTCTGCCGCTACAACCAAGCGCTCCCCTATGCCGCTACAACCAAGAGCAGCTCTGTCGTGGGTCTGCCTCTACAACCAAGCGCTCCCCTATGCCGCTACAACCAAGCGCACCTCTGTCGTGGGTCTGCCGCTACAACCAAGCGCTCCCATGTGCCGCTACAACCAAGCGCACCTCTGTAACGCACCGGGTCGTCCGATCAGCAGTCGTCGGGACTCAGTCTGCTACACGGTCTCCGTACTCTGCACACTCGTCTCCGGGAGGGTCCGCTCCACGAGCTACTGGTGGATACTCCAAGTATCACAAAGTCCCGCAAGGAAGTATCTCAAAACACAACCTCGTCGTAGGGGTCTCAATGCAACAGACGGCGCATCAATCGGACGCCCGGTCTGTGAGTTACTAGCCTTTTCGTCCCAGGGGCCCGGTTGGTTTCGTGTGCGAACCAATCCGGCCGTAACTCAACTATACCCCGAACACTCATAGGGTATACTCATAGGGACCATTTCTCAACGAGATCACCAACGCTGCTGACGGTTCGCCAAACAGACGTTCTGTCCGAAAGGTATTAGCTTTTCCCTTCCAGGGGCCCAGTTGGATTTCGGTGCGATCCAACCCGGTCACTATCCAACTGTATCCAAAACTCGGGTGGAGGATGCCAAAAGTTCCGTCTCATCAAGTGGAAAGCAACGAGACAGACGGCGCATCAGTCGGACGCCCGGTCTGTGAGTTATTGGCTTTTTCGTTCCAGGGGCCCGGTTGGTTTCGTGAGCGAACCAACCCGACCGCAATCCGACGACATCCAAACCTCGAGTGGGTAAGCCAAAAGATCTGTCTCACTTATAGGCATTCAACGAAGCTGACGGCACGTCAATCGGACGTCCGTAGCTCAAGATATGAGTGTTTCCGCTCCGAGGGCCTGGTTGGTTTCGTGTGTGAACCATCCCGGCCGAACCCAAAGTATTCTGAAACCTTGAGTACGATATATTGAAACGACCGTCTCGATCCAAGGATCGCTTTGCCGCTGACGGTGAGTCATTTGGAGGCCCGTAGCTCAAGTTACGGCATTTGAACGAAAACCGTCCGAAGACGGGGGTCCGGGCCCGGGCCGACCCGGCCCGACCCCCCCCCCCCTGGGTCGGCCGACCCGGTCAGACCGGTCTGGCTCGGCCAGGGCCAGTCCAGCTCGGCTTGGCCGAGCAGCCGAGCGGCCCGACGCGGGGGAAGCCGCCGCCCCGCGTGACACCCCCGCGGCACCCGCGGGGTGCCGCCCTGGACACTCGGGGGGCGCCGCGTGACAACCCCGCGGCACCCGCGGGGAGCCGCCCTGGACACCCGGGGTTGTCGCGTGACAACCCCGCGGCACCCGCGGGGTGCCGCCCTGGACACCCGGGGTTGCCGCGTGACAACCCCGCGGAACCCGCGGGGTGCCGCCCTGGACACCCCGGCGGGTGCCGCGTGACAACCCCGCGGAACCCGCGGGGTGCCGCCCTGGACACCCGGGGTTGTCGCGTGACAACCCCGCGGCACCCGCGGGGTGCCGCCCTGGACACCCGGGGTTGTCGGGTGACAACCCCGCAGCACCCACGGGGTGCCGCCCTGGACACCCGGGGTTGTCGCGTGACAACCCCGCGGCACCCGCGGGGTGCCGCCCTGGACACCCGGGGGGCGCCGCCGGCTTCCGCGGGCCGCTGGAGTCGCTCCGGTGGCCCGTTTTCCTTCCCGTCTGCGTCGTTGCTCCTCCCGGGACTCGGCCTTCACTGCGGACACATCAAACATCCGTTGCGGCACGTTCCGTCGTCGCCCGCCAAATCCGCAAAACACGAAGAACGATGGAGGGTTGTCGGGCCGTGTTCGTTTGACCTGCACCCTCCGCGTTAGATAAAAACAACGGGAGAAATTGTTCAACACATGAACCGACAATTTTAATAAAATAAAATTGTTCATTTGAAACCGGTTCTTTAATTTTTAAAGAACGTTCACGGGAATATAAAGAGGGGTATTCCAAAATTATAAAATCCCTACCTCGTTGGCCGTCGCGTGTGAGCGTTCTTCGCGGAATTTCTCGTCGCAGAAGGTGGAGATCGTCGCGTCGTCGCGGAAGGGCGTCGCGTCGTCGCGGAACACGGCGTTGAGTCGGCGAACTCAACGCACCATGAAACATCAAGTTTAATTTAATTAATTAAATCCGTGTTTTGGTAAAGAACCACGAAGGAGATAAAAAGGAAGGTCCAAGACTCTTACCTCAAGCAGCCGATCGAAGATCCGTCGCGGAGGAAGAGACGTCGCAGAAGAACGTCGTCGGCGTCGCGGATCACGGCGTCGCGTCGTCGATATTCGGGTTGGGCGTTCTTCGCGTTCTTCGCATTCTTCGCATTCTTCACGAAGGAGGAAGAAGATACAAGGATTCTGTCTTAACGAGTAATCCCCAAAAAAAGAGAGGTTGGTCTTATTTTATTGTTATGCCAACAAACGAAAACGGGTAAAAAACGACCCATTAATTCGTTGAATTAATTCAACGAAAGAAACAACTCATTTAATTTACGAAATAAACCGCCCAATTAAATGGTCTGTTAAGAATTTAAGAAAACACGTCGGTTGACTTTCATAATGACGGGGTTTTGCGGGTGCGTTACTTAGCGGAAAGAAACGGCGGGGCTCGTGCGGGCCCCACCTCACAAATATCCTACCGAGGGGGTAGGATATTTTCTGGATAGCATCCTATCCGGATCAACTCAGTTTAAGCCGCTTTTAAGTGGATTCAAGTGGCTTCCAAGTGGCTTAAGTGAAATAAAATAAAGTTGTCGAAAAATTATTTTATTTCTTAACTTTAAGCCCGAAAATTAAAAACCACACCCGAGAAAACGCAACTCCGGAAGAGGCGTTTCTAAGCGAATACCGGCGCTGCGATTTTATCGGTGCCCTCAGAATTCGATTCCGGGCACCGGTTCAAAAGTTAGAAAAACTCGCTCGTCTGTTCACTGAACGTACCCGAGCCAGACTTCGGAAAATGATTCCGGGCACACCGGGCCTCGAAATCAGGCGCCGTCAGAAACTTCGTTCTTGTAAAATTCAAAAAAAATTAAGAAAAAAAAATTCCTTGAAATTTACGGGTCTTTACGTTACTCCCACCACAGGGCTTTACGTCCCCGTAAAGCTTCAACACAAACTAGGGATACAAAGGTGGTACTGAGCACACATCTGAGCCTCCCGCTCCCATGTACTCCCTGGAGGTTCCCGTGCTTCCATCTGATGCGCACAAGAGAGATCGATCGTCCACGTAGGACCCGCTCCTGTCGATCCTCTATCCCCACCGGGACCTCTGTAAAAGTCGCCACATCATCCACGTCTAGCTCCCCATGGTCAAAGATGTGCGTCGGGTCGTGCACGTATCTTCTCAGCTGAGATACGTGGAAGACGTCGTGCACCCAGTGCAACTGAGGTGGTAGAGTCAGGCGATAAGCCACCTCGCCAATCCTGCTGATGACCTGGAAAGGCCCGATGAAGCGTGGAGACAACTTGCCGCCTCAGCCAAATCTCCGCAAACCACGTCGAGGTGAGACCCGCAAGAAGACGTGGTCGTCATCCTCGAACTCTAGTGGTCTCCGCCTCCTGACAGGATAAGGCTTCTTCCAGCTCTGAGCTGTACTCATCCGCCCCTGGATGACCTGGACCATCTCAGGTCCCACAAGAGCTGCAAGACTTCTTCTTTGCCGATAAGAGGAATCTGGTCCCATCCCCTGGATGAACCACATTCTTTTGCCTAATACAGTCAATCCCGACATGGATGGTACTAATCCATACCAAGGATGACGTCGTAAGGCCTCGACGCTAATACCAAGATATCCAACCGTTACTCTCGCCTCAAGGGTTGAGTCACACTGTCGGCATCAGTGTGTGGTAACTGGGTCTCCTCCAGTAGATGTACCACAAGTGAGGGTCAAGTCAACTGTCTAAACCGGAACCTCTTAGTAACAACGCAAAAGAGGACAGGAAGGAAAACATCACAAAGGTAAGCGTCTTTTATTATTGCAGCTCATATTACAAGGACGCTACACAATAGAAACAAGGAACTAGAAGTAAAAAAGACGTATCCACTAGTTCCACTCCTGTCCAACTGCTCCCAGAGCTCCACGATCGAAGGCCTCAGCTGCCTGAAGCTGAGCTCTCCCATGTCCACCAACTCCCTACGGTCGGGGTGGACCTCCTGGTGGTGGTGGTGACAACACCTCGAAGTGTCTCCCACCATCGGCTACTCGGCCAGCTCCACAGCCCCGTCCGCCTGTACCCTGCGGACCACCGTGGCCGAACCTCTGTCTGGGAGGTCCCACTACCGCCTTCTGCTCATCTGTAAAACGAGTCGGGCAGTCTCGAGCCATGTGACCAATCCTGCCACAGGAGTAACACTGTCCACTCTCGGCACTCCTGGCTCTGACTCCACCCCGGCTCCCTCGCACAACTGAGCCTGAGTCGTGCAGTCGGCCACCGGTAGGTATGGCCCTCTTGGACCTCTGCGCATAAAAGTGATGCCTCGTCGTGCACCTAGAGCATAAAGCTCCACCATCGGCCTGCTGCTATGTACAGTAGGATCGCTGCGAGGATTACCATGAGGTCTGCTGGTATCCTCACTAGCCTGAAAACTCCCACCACAGCCTCCAGCCAATCCTCAGCCACCTGCGGGTACGTCTCTCCCCGGAACCTGGGTGGCCTCTAGCGCTGGAACTCGTGCAGTGCGCTCAAGCGACATGCATCGTCAGCGGTTGGAAGCATCGGTGGCTCGGCGGGTAGAGGTACTTCCGGTTCCTCAGCTGTCAAGGGGCCATGCACCGAGGCCTCGTCGCTGGGCGGGCTGTCGCCACTCTCAACCCTCAGAACCCTAGCTGGTCGTCCGCGGGGAGGCATCCTGAAAGAAACAGCGTGATACGGTCAAACGATAAGAACCTGGTGAGCTGACCTGGTTTGAGCTGACTTTTAAAAACTGCTGGAAACACACACGCAATCAGTGTCTTCGTGCATTAAGATGGAAATCGGAAGTCAGGGTCCTGGTGTACGGATACGTCGGCCGCCGCACCAACACTGGACTCCTTGGACCGATAACCACACTCAATATGCTAAACACTATTGCTTCACATAGAAGAAAGATCGGAGTTTTCGGTAGAACCGACCACCTCTGATACCAATCCGTCACGACCCGTCCTCGGGGCCCGTGTCGTGACTACCCCAAGCCCGCCTTCCATAGGCCAGGGGCTGGTGACTAGCACCAAAGGCGTAAATCCCGATAACTGGGAAGGCATTGCCTTTATAAAAGTGACAAAACACCACAGAGTACAAGCGGAAGTAAACATTAAGTAAACTGAGTACAACAGAAGTGCTGAAAGTAAAGGGGGCCAGAAATACAAGCCCAACTATAAAGTACAAGAAAAAGACAAAACAGCAGGAAGGTGTCAAGCTGCTCCCGGATCATCCTCTGGAGTCCCTACCTGAAGGGTAGGTACAGATGTCCACCTCAGCTCCGGGTACCATCTCGTCGTAACGTCCACCTCCGGGTACCGTCTTGTCGTCACGTCCACCTCCGGGTATCATCTCGTCGTGAGGTCCACCTCCTGGTACCGTCTCGCTCAGCAAGCCTCAGCCTCGACCAGCGCTGTCTGTCGTCTGCAACCAACACAACAAAGTGCGGGCATAGCCCGTGCAGGGGTGAGTATAAGCTACTCAGTAGGGACCCCGAGACCCCCAAAGGTCTCCTGAAATCCACAAAGGATCAACCACAGATGAAAGATGCAATCACGTAGTAACATCTGACATGGATTAGGTATATGCCCATACATATACCTAAGTCATCCATTCCCGTTCGGCTCCAACGTCCGAGCCCAAGCACAACCCAGTCCACACAGGAAAGCAAACGTATACCCACACAGGATAGCACAACACAATCCACAAAGGAGAGTAAATAGTAAATCCACACAGGATAGTTCAACACAATCCACGAAGGAGAGTAAACAGTAAATCCACACAGGATAGTTAAACACAATCCACGAAGGAGAGTAAACAGTAAATCCACACAGGAAAACTCAAGAGATAAATCTCATAGGTATATGCCCATACATATACCGAAATTATCAGTCAACCCATCTCAATCAAGAGGAAACACAAGGATCAATGACTCAGCTCAAACCAGGATTTTCATTATCGAAACCATAACTGCTGAAGAGCTCCGTCTCTGGAGTGTACAGTGGTCATGTCACGACTCCGAGGTACAACTCACTAACCTAAGACTGCTGTAGTACTCCACCTATCGAGTATTGTGGGCCAGCCGCTACAACCAAGCGCTCCCATGTGCCGCTACAACCAAGCGCACCACTGTCGTGGGTATGCTGCTACAACCAAGCACTCCCCTGTGCCGCTACAACCAAGCGCACCTCTGTCGTGGGTCTGCCGCTACAACCAAGCGCTTCCCTGTGCCGCTACAACCAAGCGCAACTCTGTCGTGGGTCTGCCGCTACAACAAAGTGCTCCCCTGTGCCGCTACAACCAAGCGCACCTCTGTCGTGGGTCTGCCGCTACAACCAAGCGCTCCCCTGTGCCGCTACAACCAAGCGCACCTCTGTCGTGGGTCTGCCGCTACAACCAAGCGCTCCCCTGTGCCGCTACAACCAAGCGCACCTCTGTCGTGGGTCTGACGCTAAAACCAACCGCTCCCATGTGCCGCTACAACCAAGTTCACCATTGTAACACACCGGGTCGTCCGATCAGCAGTCGTCGGGACTCAGTCTGCTACACAGTCTCCGTACTCTGCACGCTCGTCTCCGGGAGGGTCCGCTCCACGAGCTACTTGTGGATACTCCAAGTATCACAAAGTACCGCAAGGAAGTATCTCAAAAGACCACCTCGTCATAGGGGTATCAAGGCAACAGACGGCGCGTCAATCAGACGCCCGGTCTGTGAGTTACTAGCCTTTTCGTCCCAGGGGCCCAGTTGGTTTCGTGTGTGAACCAATCCGGCCTTAACTCAACTATACCCCGAACACTCATAGGGTATACTCATAGGGACTGTTTCTCAACGAGATCACCAATGCTTCTGACGGTTCGCCAAATGGACGTTCTGTCCGAAAGGTATCAGCTTTTCCGTTCCAGGGGCCCGGTTGGATTTCGGTGCGATCCAACCCGGCCACTATCCAACTGTATCCAAAACTCAAGCGGAGGATGCCAAAAGTTCCGTCTCATCAAGAAGAAAGCAACGAGACAGACGGCGCGTCAGTCGGACGCCCGGTCTGTGAGTTATTGGCATTTTCGTTCCAGGGGCCCGGTTGGTTTCGTGAGCGAACCAACCCGACCGCACTCTGACGGCATCCAAACCTCGAGCGGAGTAAGCCAAAAGATCTGTCTCGCTTAGAGGAATTCAATGAAACTGACGGCACGTCAATCGGACGTCCGTAGCTCAAGATATGAGTGTTTCCGCTCCGAGGGCCCGGTTGGTTTCGTGTGTGAACCATCCCGGCCGAACCCAAAGTATTCCGAAACCATGAGTGCGATATATTGAAACGACCGCCTCGATCCAAGGATCGTGTTTCCGCTGACGGCGAGTCGTTTGGAGGCTCATAGCTCAAGTTACGGCATTTGAACGAAAACCGTCCGAAGACGGGGGGGTCCGGGGCCGGGCCAACCCCCCCCCCCCCCCCCCCCCCCCCCCCGGGTCGGCCGACCCGGTCGGACCGGTCTGGCTCGGCCAGGGCCGGTCCAGCTCGGCTCGGCCGAGCGGCCGAGCGGCCCGACGCGGGGGGAGCCACCGCCCCGCGTGACACCCCCGCGGCACCCGCGGGGTGTCGGCCAGACACCCGGGGGCGCCGCGTGACAACCCCGCGGCACCCGCGGGGTGCCGCCCTGGACACTCGGGGGGCGCCGCGTGACAACCCCGCGGCACCCGCGAGGTGCCGCCCTGGACACCCGGGGTTGTCGCGTGACAACCCCGCGGCACCCGCGGGGTGCCGCCCTGGACACCCGGGGATGCCGCGTGACAACCCCGCGGCACCCGCGGGGTGCCGCCCTGGACACCCCGGGGGGTTCCGCGTGACAACCCTGCAGCACCCGCGGGGTGCCGCCCTGGACACCCGGGGTTGTGGCGTGACAACCCCGTGGCACCTGCAAGGTGCCGCCCTGGACACCCGGGATTGTCGCGTGACAACCCCGCGGCACCCGCGGGGTGCAGCCCTGGACACCCGGGGGGTGCCGCCGCCTCCGGCCACTGGAGTCGCTCCGGTGGCCCGTTTTCCTTCCCGTCTGCGCCGTTGCTCCTTCCGGGACTCGTCCTTCACTGTGGAAACATCAAACATCCGTTGCGGCACGTTCCGTCGTCGCCCGCCAAATCCGCAAAACACGAAGAACGGCGGAGGGTTGCCGGGCCGTGTTCGTTTGACCCGCACCCTCCGCGTTAGATAAAAACAACGGGAGAAATTGTTCAACACATGAACCGAAAATTTTAAGAAAATAAAATTGTTCATTTGAAACCGGTTCTTTACTTTTTAAAGAACGTTCACGGGAATATAAAGAGGGGTATTCCAAAATTATAAAATCCCTACCACATTGGCCGTCGCGCGTGAGCGTTCTTCGCGGAATTGCTCGTCGCAGAAGGTGGAGATCGTCGCGTCGTCGTGGAAGGGCGTCGCGTCGTCGCGGAAGGGCGTCGCGTCATCGCGGAACACGGCGTTGAGTCGGCGAACTCAACGCACCATGAAACAGCAGATTTAATTTAATTAATTAAATCTGTGTTTTGGTAAAGAATGACGAAGGAGATAAAAAGGAAGGTCCGAGACTCTTACCTCAAGCAGCCGATCGAAGATCCGTCGCGGAAGAAGAGACGTCGCAGAAGAATGTCATCGGCATCGCGGATCACGGCGTCGCGTCGTCGATTTTCGGGTTGGGCGTTCTTCGCGTTCTTCGCGTTCTTCGCATTCTTCATGAAGGAGGAAGAAGATACAAGGATTCTGTCTTAACGAGTAATCCCCAAAAAAAGAGAGGTTGGTCTTATTTTTTTGTTATGCCAACAAACGAAAACGGGTAAGAAACGACCCATCAATTCGTTGAATTAATTCAACAAAAGAAACAGCTCATTTAATTTATGAAATAAACCACCCAATTAAATGTTCTGTTAAGAATTTAAGAAAACGCGTCGGTTGACTTTCCTAATGACGGGTTTTCGCGGGTGTGTTACTTAGCGGAATGAAACGGCGGGGCTCGTGCGGGCCCCACCTCACAAATATCCTACCGAGGGGGTAGGATATTTTCTGGATAACATCCTATCCGGATCAACTCAGTTTAAGACGCTTTTTAGTGGATTCAAGTGGCTTCCAAGTGGCTTAAGTGAAATAAAATAAAGTTGTCGAAAAATTATTTTATTTCTTAACTTTAAGCCCGAAAATTAAAAACCACACCCGAGAAAACGCAACTCCGGAAGAGGCGTTTCTAAGCGAATACCGGCGCTGCGATTTCATCGGTGCCCTTAGAATTCGATTCCGGGCACCGGTTCAAAAGTTAGAAAAACTCGTTCGTCCGTTCACTGAATATACCCGAACCAGACTTCGGAAAATGATTCCAGGCACACTGGGCCTTGGAATCAGGCGCCGTCAGAAACTTCGTTCTTGTAAAATTCCAAAGAAAATTAAGAAAAAAAAATTTCCTTGAAATTTACGGGTCTTTACACTAAATCTCATTTCTTTTCTGAATTGTCAATGCTAAATTACTTTTTCCAAAAATTATATGGATCTTTGTATTTAAACCAAAAAAAATCTTATTATTTGGGATTTAAAGGAATTTTCATTTATGTGAGATATTTTCCACTCTTTGGTAATTATGTGGTTGAGAACTTGTTTTTAATAGAAACCAAAAGTATTCTCTCTTTGGTTGGGAATAGTTTTCTCTGATATCCATTTTTCATTAAAATGTTTAAATAAATTTTTCACAATTATCCAATTATTTATTGAATAATTTTTTAATAATAAATTAATATCTATAAAAATTATTAAAGTGAATCTTCTTTTTCATTTCCAAAACAAGGTACTTTTTACAACTAGTGTGAATCTAATAATTTTATTAATGTATACCACATTAATGAATTTTCTTACCACTGTGAGTACTCTTTTTTTTGAAACATCCATTACAATTTTACATTGTTCACATAAATAAAATTTTTTCTGAAATAATCTATATATTTTTAGAATTTATATAGTTGGTTTAAAATTGAATATATAATTTTATTTATGAAATGATCCATTAATTTTTTAATGGTATTTTAATTTATGAAAATATCCTTTTTTGTTTCTTATTATTTATTATGGAAATGATACAATTGTATCATCCTTATTCTATTTATGGATGGTTATTGGTTATGACCATGACATATTGAATAAGATAAATTTATTTTACATTAGATCAGATATAATGAAATGATAAATTCTTTCAAAGAATTGTGGCTTACATATTAATGGATTTTGAATTTGTGATAGTTGGAACCATTATAGAAATATAATTCATTGGGCAATGTGATATTGATATCTCATGAGATGATGATGATGATGATGATAGTCAAAATTATTTAGAATATCTTTTATCAAATTTTTATGTGTGAGTATGATTTCTTATAGTTATGGTCATAGAATTTTTCATGGACATTAATGTGAAGATCAATGTTCATATTTTGGCATGTGACTATGACTACTTATATATATAACCATAAGGTTATTCTTGGAAATGATTACTAATAGTTGTGTTCACAATATTAATATTCCCTATGATTATAATGAAAAACTTATATGTCATGACTCTTGAGTAATGATTACTTCTTTGATAACCATATTAATCATGCTTCTAGATAAGACATTATATTGATGTTTAAGATATATAATTCTATGTGTATAAATAATTTATGTTTGGAACATACACTTTATTATGTTATCATAGAATTATGATCATTTTATGCTCTATTATGATTGATATATCCCATGTTTACCCTTACTAATCATCTGAGATCATACATTCTTATGTTTCAATTTCCTAGGTTTTAATGGAATGATTTAACTATGATATGTCTAGAGGGGTAATAATACACAATTATTTCGTGGATAAGTTAATGATATTTTAAGAAATATGTGGATTATGTTTCTACTCTATAAAGAAACCATAACTTTAAGGTCCTAAAGAATTTTTATTTGTGACATGTATTTAATATTCATCTAATAATATGTAATATTTATTTATGTATGGTTTGGGTCATTTATTTTCAGTAATTTTACTAACAACAATAAGGAAATTTATAATGATCTTTCATTTTTTCATAATTCCGAATCATAATCATGGTATATATTAATATTTAAAATAATATATTAAAGTGGATGAAAATATTTATAAAGAGTTTGTATAAGAAGGTATTTGAAAAAATAGAGGATAAATATATTCATACATAGACGAAATCACTCTTTCCCACTATAGGTTCATTACAAATGAATAATTTAGGCCTCTTTTTTTAATAATAAGCTACCAATCATATAAGAAAATATTGAATATTAATTTTGATGAGAATATTATGATTTAATCCATCAATAAAACCATTCTTATATAATGTCAAAATATCAGATTAATTACTCAAAATTTATATTTATTGATTTTCCCATTTTTTACCTCTTCTTACCATGTTTACTTATTTTACAATTTAATTATTTTTATATTAAAAATATATGATTTAAGAATGTAGAATATTTTAATTTTCCAATTACAAGATTTAGATATATGTAAACTGATTATTATTATAAATATAATAAATTTTACTTATAAATTCAATAATAATATATATATATAATTTTTAAAGAAAAAGAACTGTTAATAATTTCTGTGTTCTCATTCATATTCCATATAAATTATTAATCCTGAAATGTGTGATATCCACATTTTATAGCTATAAAAGTAACATTTTAATAAAATAATTCTTACTCGATGATATATATTGTTTATTAAAAAATCATATTACATGACATTTTTAAAAAATGAATCATTTTAAACATTAAAATAATTTATTCTTATTTATAAAAAATTATTAATTACTTCGTACATGTAAATTATTATATATATATATATATAAATGATGTATATTTATAAAAAATTCCATAAAAGTGATCACTTTAATTTGTGAAGATAAAAATAAAAATAACCTAAAACTGTTTTTAAAAAAAATGACACCTTTTATCAATAAATGTTTTTTATCATTATTACTTTTTACTAAAAATTCATTCATCTATATTAACATATTGGTATTAAAATTATTCAAAGAATTTAATAAATCAATTTCATCAAAATAATTCATACAAATATAATGAAAAATATATAAGACATAAAATATTATTTTTTATATATTAAAATATTTTTCCCAATATATTGATAGAAGTTTATTTCATTTAATAATTAATTATTTTATATGAATTATATAATTTTTATTAAGTTACTATATTTTATCTAAGATAATTAAAAAATTTATATATTTGTATATCCAATGACATTATTACCAATAACCATATAGTCAATGACTATATAACCAACAACCATATTACATTCATATATATCTACTTACAAACTTCTATAAAATCATTATTTATATTCCCAATGTTCTTTATCAATATTTTCAAAAAATATAAAAAAAATAGATATTTTTTATTAAAAGTAAGATCTTCCAAGAATATCATGTTCATAATAAACTCAGAATTTTAGATTTTTTCATTTTTGGTTTCAATTATTTCGTAATATTACTAGTTATGTTTATTTTTATTTTTATTTTTATTTATTTCATTATTATCAAAATATTACACCACGATTAAATATTTTATTATACTTTTTATCCCAAAATTTCATGTATCCCAAGCTATATAACACATATTATATATTTAAATAGATATACATACTAAAATCATTTGGTGCTGTATAAATATTATCGACTAATATGTAAATTATATCCACCCTTAACATAAAATCCCCAATTTGAAACCCACATCTCCCTATTTTTAACCAAAACCCAAGGAATAGTGTTCATATAAGAGAAAATATGTTACAATGGGAGGAACCAGTAGAGATATTACCTAAAATATAAGGCTTCATCAGTCAATAATGGAAGAAATCCCTTTAGATTGGCGTGGAATGAAAAAATATTCCACAAACATCTTATAGCCCCCCACCCCCAACCATAGTTTCTATTGAAATAGGGGAGGAAATATGTTTTTTATGATAAACACCACATTTTTATGACATGTAAAATATCAATTTTATTCATACTAATTCTAAAAAAATATGAAGGGGACATTTGATTTCCCACCCATTAAAAAAATGAACATTAACCATACAAATTCCACTAGACTACACAAGGGGTACTTCATTTTCCTCCATTGTCCATTTAATGATGATTCATCTCTAAACATTATTGAAAACTTCCCCACTTCTCAAAATCAAAATATAAATTTCTGCGTGACCTTCCAACCCCTAAATATACTCAAATACGAATTCAATAATACTCTCTTTTTCATTTATATCATCTTTTATAATCATTATCTTATCTAAACACAAGTAAACACAAACTAACACTTATCCACACATTCCTGTATACCCATATAAATCATCCTGGAATACGAACCCCATCCAAAAACCATTAATCAAAATAAAAAAATTAATATTAATATTTTATCCTAAAAATGGGACATATAGTATCCCTCGAATATTAATAAGGAATACAAGTCTTGTGAGCAAGTAGAATTGCATCACTTCTAATGAGATAATATCATTAGATTTAAAATTATAGGTTTTCACCTCTTTGTCACATTAGGAAAATACCTTGCTGAATATATTTATTACTTTGGTGTGATTTTTTTAAATTTCCTGGATATGTTTTTAAATTATTTCATTTCAATTTAACGAATACTTCAGACACATTTAATTTTTCAAGGAAAACCTAAAATGATTTATTTTTCTATAAAAATTTCTCATAACAAAAATAAATGTTTCACTTAATATTTTCAAACTATAATAATAATTTGATATATTACGTGGAATTATTATGGAACCTAATTAGATATTTACTATTGGGTATGATTATATACTCACCCTCTTCCTGTGCACTTTGGTTGATATATATACATATTATATTATATTATTTTTCAATTAATAAAATATTGTTAGATATTTAGGGTTGAGTTATAATTTGAATATTAGAAACAATTTTTCTATATTAGGAGTTTTTTATTATTTTTTAATTCATGTATTTATATTGTATATATATTTTATATAACCCTTTAATATATATTTTTGATTGAATAGATCATGTATAAATTAATTAATTTATTATTGAGTTACCCAAGAGATGATTTTTTTGGATATTGTTTTATTTTTATATGTTTAAAGAATTCAAATTAAGGATTGATTATATTAGAAGGAAACATATATTGACTCATATAATTATTGGTTAGTGAATTAAAAGGGGCATTTTATTTTAATGATTAGAGGAATTAGTATTTAAAGAATTAATATTACTGTTTGAATGTTGAGATTCAGGATATCACTATGAGTATTTTTATATATGCTTGGGTGTTGGAGTGGTCATCATGGACATCATATAAGGGGAATATGGGCCACAAGCATACTACATTATTTAGTATAACCATTTATTAGCTAATCAGGGTACAATAGGTACTCGTTGTGGTCCTTAAGAAGTACAGTATCCATTAGGGTTCCACTAGGAAGTCTGAGGATTCTAATTGGTATCTAGTTGAATTTTGAGAAGTTTATTTTTTATTTAATTTTTTTATTTCATACATCTTCACATCATGTGTTTCCACACAAGATCAATAACCCAACCACCATCCACTTATATTTACCCCCTCTAATTTCCAACTTCATATAGATCCTAGATATTTATCACTCAATGGATCAATGTGGCATTTGTAAAAGTAGGGTCTTCTTAACGAGCCTATGGTAAGAGATATTTTCTCCCTCTATCTGTTTATTGTGTATTTCTATACTATTTTGGTGTAAATTATATTTTTGGTCCTAATTTTTAATAGTACTTATTTCACCTTATCATGGTTGAATTTATCCACAATATAAAATGTGTTAGCTTCTATATAATTGAGGTAAGTGGTTCTTATCATATTTTATCATGTTTTATATGATTTTATGGGAAATGCATGTGTAACTGTTGGGTTCTGAGTTCATGGATATTAGAAAGGGATTATGTTAGTTTATAGGTGTGTGTTATAATATAAAATATCCTCCTTGGTATGATTTAATCATGTTTTGTGTTTTTTTTATTCTAAAATTGTCTTTATGGATTTTATTCAAAAGGGAAAGACTCATTGTTGAGTTCAACGGACCATGTAGTGATTATGAATCATGCAATTTGTGAGGGATGAACAATTTTGATGCTGGATGAGTTATTTCTTGTCTTATCATGTCATGATATCAAATAATAAGGGTTTATATTATAGGATATCACAATGATTTGTATAGGTAAGGTTTTTGGTCTAACTTATGGACCTAAAAACCATACCATAGGGGTTAGATGATAGTTATGTGGTTCCATTATATTTAAAGTTTCTCTCATTTAATAATATAATTTGTCATTAAAATAATATTACTTATATGGGATATCATATCAATTGTGGTTGGAGTATTTTGGATCGGTGTTAAGTGAGGAGTGAACATAAGGCACATTGTGGTGTGAGATATATGTGGATCCCCATATTATACGGAGATCTAATCAGGTGTTTTAGGGTTTTGATAAACTATAATTATGTCATTCATTCCATTATAAAAAAACTAAATGAACAACCTTAGATCCAATTATGGAATTGGAATTTAGAATGACTCGTAAAATTTAATGAGGGATGGATTCCTCCATAGAGAAGAACTATCAATTATAGTGATATTCAAGGTAATTATGTGGTAAATTCCTTATTTAATTTGGGGTAGGGTAACATTTGAGAGTTGTGTTACCTATGTATATTGTTGAGTGTGATCAATGAGCTATGTTGTTCATGGAATTCATATTATTAGCTTCAGGAACTTATTGGATTTTTATTTTGTAATTGGTTATTTTAAGGATGACTGGGCATTGTAAGAATTGTTATTGTGGTCAATGATGATCCATATTGTGGGATATCCTCTAATTGTATGATAGGTATAAACCAGTGGATAGATAAGAGATAATTTAATGGTATTTTTTCCCATGATTAACTTATTTCATCAATAGTTTCTTATATATAAGGATTAAATTTTGTATTATTCCTTAACCCAAGTGAGAGAGTGTTGTTTTGGGATGTGGTTGTGGGATTGACCCCTAGTGATGAGGTGTTGATTCCAATCACCATTATTGATAGGGTGTTATTATAATATATTGTAATGATACCCGGAAAGGAGTGATAGGGGTATTTATATGTTTCCAAGAGGGATAGGATGTTACTATAGTTCCCCTAGAGTGATAAGGTGTGGTTACAAGTCAACTTGACTGATAGGGTATGGTTATCAGTCACCTTGAAAGATGGTGTTTTAGATCAAGAAAAGTGTATGGTACCTCAACCTATGGGACATGGTTTTTTTCATTATATCTATTATTATGAATAATATTAAAACTGAAACTCATGTATCTTATTGATTTATCTATGTACTAATTAAAATCCATTTTATTTATTTCTAGAAAAGTTTCTTTTAAACATTTTAAGAAATGGGGGATCTATTCATTTCACAGGGTATTCACATAGTAAGTGAAAAATATGTAACATATATATGAAAATAAAATTAATGTAGTATCCCTTATTGGAAACTAATCAATTAGTACCCTAGAGGAGTTACATTACATGAACAAAGGTTCACTTCCTCATTCACCATATGTTGCTAATGTTTGGGGATTATCTATGAGGTTATCATGGGGAGACTATAACCTATAGTTATCATTGAATAATTAGTAAAAAATTTATAAAATCACACAAAATTGATCAAAATAACTTCATAGAAAATATATGAAAAGTTAAAAAAATCACTTTGGAAGTTCTAAGAAAATCGATTTTTCATAAATTTCATAGGGGATCCCCCATTGTTGATCATGTACACAAGATAAAGATGGTTCCAAATAATGTGAATCTATAAATAATACCTATTTTCTCTAGATTATTTCCTGATACCATTATCCATACTCCATCCTAGCATACCAAAAAAACAATCAGGCATCAGTCCTTTTCCCTAAACCTATTCCTGTAACCAAATAGTGATAACCACTTGTTTAACCAAGAGCCACAGTGGACTAAGTATTTTGTCAGAACAACTCTATAGGACACCAACAACAACATACCAAATGTATAAAGTCTATAATAATTCCCATGAATATGTTATAAAATTAAACAAATTAAAAAATCAATAATCAAATCCAAATGTAGTAAATAACCACCAATTCCAATAAAATGTGGTTCTACCCGAGATCATTCTATTCAAAAATAGATTATCAATTCCATGACCTCGATTAAACATAACTACATTTAATAATAGATTGTGTCTCTATTTACGTCACAATAAATTTTGAAACCCTATAGTCATAACTATCCATATAGGTTTTTTCTTTAGTATCACAAAGAAACCATGAATTTTTTCAGACCACCCCAAGGGGTGTTTTCTTTATAGAATCATAGACTATCCAAGGTGTTTTATTTTCCACACTTACAAGAGTTTTGTTAGTAATATCATAGAATTACATAGTCTTTTTCCATACCACCCCCAAGTGGTGTTTTCAGTATAGTACCACAGAGTTCCTTAATGTGTGTCTTCTTTATCTTTAGACCAATTCTTCCCCAAGGGTGTGTACCCATACAATGTTTATACTACCAGAAATAAATTATCAAATGAATGAATCATGATCTCCCCCAATTCCATTTTAATGTTATTAATAAATAATTCATAACATGAGTTATCATTTCTATAAATTAACAACAGTCATCACTTAATTTTAAAATTAATATTTACAATATTTTATTAATCATTTAGGAAGTCTATATCATAAGCCTTTATAAATCACATTTCTTTACTTGGTTGTTAAATTAACTATATTACTATTGAAACAATTCAATTTAACTATAATATCTTTATCTAACTCATCATTCATAAGTGGTTAAATCAAGGATTAAAATTATTATCTCACCAATTCAAAAATCCCACTATAGAGTACCAAAAAAATTGGTTAATATTATTTATTAATTAAATACTAAAATATTAAGAGATACTATATTTGGAATTCACATTTCATTTCATCATAATCGATGATTGTGAAATTAACATCCATAGTAATTGATTTAAATTATAATTCCATTTTCAAAAAAAATTATATGTAGTTTATTAAATAATAACATTAAACTGATTTTAATTTTTTGATATCACATTATTAACCAATATTATTCATGATAATCACCATTTAATTATCACAAAAAGTAATCAATGTCATCAGAATGATATTCTTCTTATAATCAACCTTAATATTTTTGTAGGATGTTTTAACTAGGCATTTACCAAGAAAGAGAATAATTAAATAATTTAATTTAAATTTGGTAAATGTGTTGAAAGGTCAAAATAACCACACAACACCTCAAAGAAAAATGAAAACAAAGACTATGGATTAGATTTTGAAATTACCTACCTCATCCTTTGAGAGCCCCACTCATCTGATATCAAGCTCCAGTTCATCCTAAATCAAAATAAAATAGAGAAGTAGGCAACAAACATAAAAATATGTAATATCAGAGAAAAATGACGGGAAACCACATAAATGTGGAAGAAAATGAAAATAGATGGAAGTTGAGTTTTATACATACCTTAATATTTTGATCTCTCTAAATGGAAAAACAAATGAAAATTGGTTAAGAGAGTTCGACGAATCGAGGGGAGGGGAGGTTCCTACAATGGTGGTAGTGTCTGGCCAAAATGGGTTATAAAATTGGGTAAGGGGTTCTTTGTTTTGGGGAGTTTTTTAAGAAAAAAATCCAACACTTTAAAAAAACACACAGCAGCTCGCTGGCCAACCATTGGGAACCCCCTAGATAACTAGTGAGCTGAGTATCCCTACAAGGCTACTTGGTTGTCCACCGACTATCCAGTGGGACTACTTATCTATGATATAGTCTCAACTCCTTTCCATGGGTTTTTCTTTGTTCCCACAACCCTATATACTTATAAAAAAATTGAAATGGATGGTGTTGAATTATTTTAAATAATAAATTAAATATTAAATTTATTTAAAGAGTGGTGTGATCTTACATCCTCCCCACTATAAAACATCCCATCCTAGAGTTATACACCCAAGACTTACCAAACATTTAAACATGAAATTAGAACATGAATTTAAGTGGTTAATGTCATGATAGCACCTCATCATGCAAGATATTTAACTCAAACCACACCATCATGTGCATCATAGAGCAGATTATTTCAAACCATTACCCAATGATTCCCCACTCCCAATGAAACTTCGTAAATTTATAAAGATTTTACAAAAAGGAATTACCAACCTACTCCCTAATAATATGGTTGGTCACACCACCTGATTATCAATTGGAACCATAGTTCAAAATCATCCATTATCTGAACATTAAATAAATCTTCACCGCACACCCAGTCTGAAAAAATTTAGCCTAATATTCATGTACTTTCTTAGAAATACATGACTCGTTCATTTTGTCACACAATATAACTATACCAAAACTACTTTTATTTTTTAATCTAATTTTTTTTCAGAGAATGATGACATTGTGTTTACTTCTAGACCTATGGACATCTTATAATAACGGAGTCCCTTCAGTGTCAATATAGTCCTATATTATGAACTATCATGAAATGTGCACTCTAAAGATACATTATCCTCAAATATATATAATTTTTTAATTTTATAATGTCATAATTTATATTTTATTAAAATAAAATTCATAATTTAATTGTTCATAATGATATTAAAATAAAATGAATTTTTTGGTTTTTTTTTAAAATGTCTTTTATGACTGTAAATGTTAAATTACATTTCCACACACACATTAATATTATTTTATAAAATGGTGTCTATGTTTAGAATTAGTAGGTTAAAATTATATAACTATTATAATCATATTTTAAAGCATTGAAAATCAATTTCATAGTATAAAGATTAATTTCCACAGTAAATGTATAACAGTTCTTTTTAATGATATAATTTTATAGGAGTTATATAATTTTAATCTAAATAAATTAGATTAATGTAACTTAAAATATTACTATTATATGAAGTTTTAACTCATATATATATATAGTCATTCAGTTAATAATTAATTCTATATATAAATAAACACACACACACATATATATATATATATATTCATTTTTTATATATATATTTTTTTAATATATAGTATTTTTTAATTTCAATGTAAATTTTCCCATAGTTAGAAATTTAATTATGTTAATTGGATAAAAAAATTAGACTTTTATGTTTTATTTTTTTAATAATGTGTATATTAAATTTTTAGTAAAAAAATAATCTCCATGACTAATTTTTAATCAAGATTAATTATGGAGAAATGGGTAAATAAGAAATATTGAATTATTAATAAATAAATTTTCATGTAAACCTTCTATAAAGCCTATTTATCTTTGAAATTAATAAAACATGTCTTGAATACAATTTTACACATAATTCTCATAATATAACAAACTGAACTAACACCCATGCGATTTGATTCCTTCCCCTTACCTAATATTAGTTTCAATGAAACGCCTCCCTTTTCAACTATAAGAGGATCCACTAACCACCCATTTATATTCCTTTATAAAATTTGGTTCCCTCATGAATTTTAAACTTCTTTAATTACCCTTTAATAACATTTCTCTTTCATAATCTTACGGTCACAATAGATTATCCTAATAACATCTATTCCATGGAATCTTATAAGAGGAAGCCAAAGTTATGAACCTAAGTTGAATATTTTTATTAACATATTTTAATTTTATAATTTAATTTAAAATTTATTCCTCCCAATAATATATTAAGAATTAAGAATTTATATTATAAATAATCATTTTACATTTTTCAAATAAATCTGAACATAATTTTTTTTTCCAAAAAAATAAAACTGTCATTCATATGTTGGGTCAACTACCACCATCATGACGTAACATTTTTTATTTTCCATAAATATATTAAAATAATGATTATAAGGATGTGTTTAAAGGACTAATAATATTTTTATGAAATCCTTAAGGTCCTAGTATAAAAATAATGATTACCAATTAATGATATGAAAAATCCTTTAAAATAAACGCATTGAGTTGATAATATATTATTAAAATTGGGTATTTATTATCCATTATATCATATTAAAATTTAATAAAATTATGATATATCTCACTTATGAACACTAAATAATATCATTAAACTTATTGTATAATTAAATTACAAAAAACCACCTAATAATCATATATTAAATTAGAGTATGTTTATGTTTGGATCATTTTAACCATAAAACTGAAGAAAAAACTATGAATTTATATCATAAATGAATATACCTACATAATAATATTTATAATATGATACCAATGTGTATATATTGATTTTACTCATTTTGGATATGTTATATCAAAATTTAATTCATTAGTTAAGAAAACACACTTCAATCATCAAGAATCATCAAAACATGTTTATTATCGATTTCAATATCAGGGATAAAAAGATAAAAATAGAAGAATGAAATTTTGAAATATCATAAATATATATAATTAATACCTAATACTATCATTAATTATCTATTAATTATTAATTTATTTATAATAAAAAATATCAATACTTCAATTATGAAAGTAGTACAAGTGAGAAAAACTATAAACATAAACTAGGAAAATCAGATGAATTACAATAAAAAATAACTCTTTATAAATAATATAAATGAAAATGAATATGATTGGGGTTATTAGTTTCATGATTATTATAGATATGTTTATGATACTATTTTTTAGAGTATGTTTACAGAAGTCAGGTTAAGATGTAGGGATTTTTCATCTAATATTCTTCTCTCTAATATATATTTTGTATTATAAACTAAATTTCCTTTATATAGTGCATATATTCCTTAGTTTACATATTTCATAATGATATTCATTAATTTTTGGAATTTTAATATCTTGTTTAATCCCACTATTTCAATTGATTTTTATTTAATTCTAAACCAATCCATAAGTGGGGTTTTCTCATCTCAATCTTCATTATGTGGGAACTCACATTACGATCATCATGTATATTCTTTGTTGTAGTGAAAAAAATTACATGGAAGAATTTTTAAGAATATTTCATGAAAATTAAGGGATTTATAAGTCTATATTGTTTTTCCTCTCTACTATTATTTGGATTAAAGACATTGTATTTTTATATTAGAAAACCAATACTATATTTTCAAAAATTAAATGTTTGTGGACATTAATAACCAATACATCCCATTATGGACACTGGAAAGAGGATGTTTCTATTACATAGATTCACCTATGTTTAATCACATCGAAAACTATTGTTTAATCATTGAATAAATTATCACCTTGATGCAAAATGTTTGGTCTTAAGACTTGTCAATTTGAGATAAACTCATGTGGGATATGCCTTAAAATATTCACATGTTCTTAATGAACCATAATGAAGGATTTTTATTTCAATATTCATGGTCTTATACTCGTAAAATATATGGAATCTAATTAATGACCTATATGGACAAATCAAAACATTTTATTTACACTTTATACTATATTTATTTGATAATAGTACTTCATGTTACTTTTATGATACCCAAAAACATCCACACTGATTAAGAGATGTATTTATGGAAATCCACATTATTCAATTGAATGAGGAAGTATTTGATTTATATATTTATCATTATGCTTATAACATATTATTATTATGTAATAGGTTTCTCAATGAATACCATGAAAGGTCATGAAGACACAAATGGTAAATGAATTGGACTTAATCAAGTGATAGGTGGATCCTAGAATTATGTATCCCCTTGATAGATCAACAGATTTCATGAGAAAAGATAGGTTGTTTTGGGTGTATTCCAATTCCAATAATAGAAATGTGTCATCAAACATGACCTTGAAAATAAATATTTAACTCTAGAATTATTTATTATATTTTTATTAGATCAATGATTAATTTAATATTCTTTTCAATTATTTTAATTTATATATATTTCCATTTATTTTATTTGGTCATTTATTTATATTGTTCATTTATTCATACCATATATCATATCCAATGTTTATGTTACATAATATTTTTTATAAGTGAATATTTACAAAAGATATGAGATTAGTATTTTTTATTTCCTCAAAAATCCTAGAGGAGGATAATGTTTAAATATCAATGATATTATGGATGGGATATTCTTGTTCTCACAATATGTTAATGTTGTGTCTTGGGTTTTGACATATTTTGTATATATGTGTCTTGTCATCTAGGACTACTAAACAATTCGATCCTTTATAAACTCTTATATATTATACCAATAAAGTAACATAACATCTAACTTGGGGTTCCTAGAGTCTAGGATGTTTAATATGGTATAAATCTAAGTTTAGTAGTATCCATGGGGACTGTATATTGGGGAACCAGGTTAAATATCACAAGTATTATGAAAACTCCCAATTATTTCATGTGAATTCTCTATAAAAAAATATTAGGAATTTATTTTATATTCAATTATCATTATCTAATTATATTCATACAATTGTCGAAATATGATGGCTAATGGGGGATGGGAACTGTATCATCACTCCTAGACAATACAGGGATATTCCCCCTAAATAAGTTAATGATGATTAAATTTTAGTTAATCTATTTATAAATCTATTAATATATTTATCCTAGGTTTTTATAAATAATATCACCATCTTATATGTTCTTTTAAGACTAAAATATATTGAAACCATGGTGGATCTCTTCATACGATAACAACCTACAGTATTTGGTGGAACAAAAAATTCATTGGAAACTGAACAATAGATCAAGTCTTAAGAGAATATATTTCTATCCTTGATAAGTACTAAAAAGGGAAAAATCGTCATGATAGTCTATCATCTAAAGGAAATAAAGAAAAATGGTATTTTCTGATTAATAACACAAAAGGAGAATATGAGATCAAGTGTAAGGAATGGGGAAATTTTACAAATGCATTACATTAAAAATTTATCCCTCAAGAATAGAAGGGATAAATAGAATGTATATTCATTAATCCAAGGAAAAAGTTTTTGGATAATGTTAATGAATATGAGTATGACCTTACATTTTTATCTATACATGATTCTAACATTATATATTGATTATATAGTAAGATTTATCATTTCATTAATAGGTTAATAAAAAGCCTTTAAAGATTCTTGGTCTCTTAGAACTTTCTATAATGTAATGATATAGTCTCAAGAACCATTAAGAATTAAAAGTATTTCTATAAGGAATATTTATTCAATGGAAATCAAGATAAAGATATTTGAGTTGAGAATCATGGGAATAATAATGCATTTAAGGATAAGAATATAAGAATCATCTTTAACACATGTCATAACTAAAGGAAGAAACACACTTGGGCTTGCAGGAAGGGAACC
Organism: Viscum album; assembly: GCA_963277665.1. NCBI lineage: Eukaryota > Viridiplantae > Streptophyta > Magnoliopsida > Santalales > Viscaceae > Viscum > Viscum album. Next base: position 16,863,576 of record OY728158.1, read on the forward strand.
TGAGTTTGTTACGAGTGAAAAATGTCCATTAAACTCCCCAATTGAAGGTAATGTAAGAAACAATTGACTCGTAAAGCTTTAATTATATGGAGATGGTAAATTATGAAAATTGGTTCCCCAAACATCAAAAAAAATTATGTTTAAAAATACTTAGGGAGATAGGTTGAGCTAATATGATTACCACAAATAAAGTCAAAGTTCCTAATTATGTAGTGGAATGAAATTTTATTATTGCATAAATGTTAGATAATTTTTTATTTTATTATATATATTTTCATTATTTTATATCTGTCATGTTTTCAAAAAATATTAGATACTTCTCTATTTCCATTGTAAGGGAGCTATCAATTAAGGCACCAAGTGAGAGTCTTATGGGAAAATTTATATTTTAGGAGGCTCTAATTATATTTATTTGGAAATACTTATTTTAACTTTTGTTTAATTAACCTATGGTAAACTTTGATATATTAATTTATATGGATTTTCATTAAAATTATAATGCAGTTATTTATTTCCAACGGAAGGATATTATGATACACAAACATGAGGTGAAATATCCTGTCTATTGAGGGGAAACATAATTATATAAATCAAGTTAAGATCCACCCCCAATATATCTCCATAATGAAATTATGGGTATATAAGAAGATAAATTATAGTATACTGACAAAGAATATGTTTTAAGTATTGTTGATGTACCTATAGTATAAAAATTAGTTGATGTTTTTCTAAAATAATAACTAATTAATATTCCAGAGTGTGAACTTGAGTTCTCTATTGAAATCATTCTTGATCCAAATAATATATTTAAAAAATATACATAATTTCATAGTGTAGTTAGTGAAGTAGAAAAAAAAGTTATAGTTTCTGAGGGATAAGGTATTTTTTCCCATGTGTTTCACCTTGTGGAGTCCCTTTATTATTCATGAAAATTAATGATGGCCCATTGATATTTTTCATCGATTATAGGGAGGTAAATTGAATATATATAAAGAATAAGTATCCATTTCCACACATTGAGGATTATGTGATTGACTTCAATGATCCCAAATTGGTTTAAGGATCTATCCTTTCTCAATTTATCATGTTATGGGCTAAGAAGGATGATATACATTAGATGATATTTCGAATGAGGTGTGGTCATTAGGATTTTAGGGTATTACATTTTAGATTTAATAATGAATATTTTTTGTTTATAGATCCAATGAATAGAGTTTTAATGTATTATCAGATAACTTTTAGGTGTTATTAAATTATGATACCTTGATATATTCTAATATCTATGAATCATAATATAGTTATTTATAAATAATTTTGGATATCCTTAGAAAATATGAATTATAAGAGAATTATATTAATTATTTTTTTTTCAATAAAGATTATTTTATATGATATATTGTCTCCAAATATGGAATATATATTAATTCATAAAATATAAATCAAGTCAATGATTGAAGTACAATGATGAACATAACTGAGATATGATGTTTCTAATTTTTAGCAGGTTACTATTTGTGGTTCATCCAAAATGTTTCCCATTTGGCCAACCCATTAACCAAGTTAACATGTAATGTGGCTAAATTAACATGGTAAAGGGAATGTGAAGAATATTTTTAAGGGATACAGGGTGTATAGGTAAATAAAAGAGTTTTGAATCTACCATTAGGAATATATGGTTTTTTAATTTATAACGATGATACCAAACATCTTCCATATTGATCAAGGGATGTTCTCCTTTGCATACAAATTATTATATTAAATAAAGAAGTATTTTCTTTCAATATTTATCCTTTAATGGATAACCTAATATTATTGAAAAATCGGTTCTTAAAGGACTGGTATTAAAGGCCTTGATAACTCTCTTGGTGAATGCATTTGACTTAATTAGGTGATAGGTGGAGGCCATAATTATATATCCCTTTAATGAATCAATAGTTCTCATGAGGTAAAACCAGTTGGGTTTTATTGTATTACTATTAGCATGATAGGAATGTGTCTTACCAATATGCCATAATAATATGTTTTTTGCCTTACAATATGTTCCACATCTATATAAGATAGATGATTATTTGTATCAATTTTATAATTTATATTCATGGATAGATCATTTCATTGATTTCAATTGATTTTTTCTTCATATGGTTCATTTAAACTTGTCATATCACTTATTAAATGTTTATGTTATTTATTCATGCAATGTATGTTACTCCTTACTAAGAATATAAGATACCCGATATTATTTTCTATCCCCCAAGATATGAATACAAGTACTATGTTTAAATTGAAATGATATGATGAAATAGATAATTAGTTTCTCATAATATTTTCATGTTTTAAATTATTTTTTAATTTCATTATATGTATTTATATCATCTTAAAAAATGATAAATTTTTCATTACTTTTAAAACTCTTATACATTATACCAATAATGTAATCTAACTACCAACACTAGGTTAATTGTGTTTAGGATAATATGAATTCCTTCCGTTGAACATATCTAATGGAAACCATTTTTAAACCATCCTGTTTTCTGCCACTAGAATCGCTATAAAAATATATCACTAAGAGTTTGATTACATGCTTGTTATGGTAGAAATAGGAAAAACCCAATTCTCAAAAAGAGGTCAAATGCTCATACATCTCAATCCTTTCTTTGATAAAATATGATGAGCATCACCACCTCTGATTTACAGTGTCGAACCAAGTCATATTTCCTTAGTGTAACTGTTTAAAACTCAACTACACACCATATTATGGAATATTATATGTCTAAAGTGGTCTCTTACTTGATAAATATATTTATGAGAAAATTGATTATTAGAAACTACTGGAAGACTATTTTAAAGTTTCGACTACACCCAATTACACATCACCAAGAACCTGATCAGGATTCCCTACACCTGGAATCTTGTTATGACAATCTGAACACACTGACTAATTCCCAACCCTAGTATTTAGTGAAATTCCATGGTTTAATATTTTACTAACAGAATATATTGTTATGCTCTACCATTAGTATTAATTAATCATTGATATGAGTTACCCTCATATCATCTCTAAAACATCTTGATCCTGAAATGAAAACTCAAAATCCACCTAAAATCAAATCCCAATTTCATATGGGAATTCTAGAAGTAATTCGAATGATTTAGGTGCACTGGATAAATATAATATTAATTACAAAATGATTATACAAAGTCTAATCACACTACATCATTGATCACTTATTTTGTGGTTTAAACCATCCAAGACTAATTTTAAACATTCCAAAATAGTGGCATCTATATTTCCTCACATTGAATAAAATTATAAAACTCTACAACCAATATCCATTTCGTCACTAAACAGATAGCTCAAAATCTATCGACACACTCAAATCTGAGTGACAAAAGTGATACATATATCACTTACTATTCCTAAATCATAATAATTTAATCATCAATATTCACTAAAAATAAATTCCTTATGAGGCTTATTCACTCATTCATTCAATGGTTCACTTACCAACACATGGATTTACTAGAACCTATACTTGAGAATAACTAAAATAATATGGATCACCATGAAACAAGATTTTTACTCCTCTGAAGACACACTCTTGCATATCATCCACCCATGTTGCCTCCATCTAGAAAAACTCTTATTTTGAAACCCAAATATTTAATGAGATGTATCTTTTAAAATTTAATATTTTTTATACTTTCGTTTCATGCAACACCCAACTAAATTGTACAATGAAATATTATTATCACATAGTAATTAAATTGGATGGAACTAATATTTTTAACCAAATTATATATATATATACACAAATTTTTTGACATTCATCTAATAGATTTTATAAGCTTGTGCAAAAAACAAAACCAATTTTAAGAATAAAAGTTTATGTTTTTAAAATCCATTTTCATCGCCTTTTGATAGAGCACTTGTATTAAATATAGTTTTTAGAAATTTATAATATTTTATTGAGAACAAAATTACTTAATTGAGATAGTAATATAAATATTTAAATTGGTTTATTTTTTTGGTATTTTACTGATAAGTTTTATTATTTAATGACTAGTTAAAAACTATAGCAATTTATTTGAAAATAGTTTTTTGCATCGTAATATTTATAGTGTTGAATTATATTTTTGATTAGTTTTAAAGAATATTTTGATCATTTGTTAATTTAAAATATAATTTAGGTCATTGGAATCAACTTCATATTGAATTATAATATAAAAATATTTTAATCCTTTGACATTTATGAATTTAAAAGACCATTTTCTCATTTTGTCAACGGGAATAATTTCAAATTATCTACTGAAAATTATGAGTTTTTATTTTGAAAAGATTATTCCATATTTAAAATAAGTGTGTCTATATTATTTAAATATGATCTTTTAAATTATGTAAATTATTAATAGTTACTTGAATAATTTTTTTATTAGTAGGTTTAAATTTAAATAGAGTAATTAGGGGTAAAAATAATATTATAAATATTATAAAATTACCTTAAAACTTGACCAAAATTTATTAGATGAGTAATTATAGACAAAAATTATAATTGGGAAGATTTTATAGATTCATTGAGACACTATTATGAAATTATACCTTTATTTAGTATTTTATTCTTAGGAATGTACAATATGGAATACACATGTTTTTAATACGTATTACATTTTAATATGTGGTTATTCAAAAAATATATTGGACTATAAATAGAATTTTCAATCGAAAAATTTTCATATTAATCATGGGGATTAATTTATAATTTTTAGAGAATAAATATTTAAATTAAATTATTTCCCAATTATGATGTAGTAATTGTATAATTAGTAGACACATCAAATAAATTTTACTAAATATTTTAAAATAAATATTACTTGATATAATTAATATAATCCATGAATTTTATATATGAACAAGGAATATTAAGGATTTATAAAATGTTTTTGTTTGAGTTTATCTTATGTATAATTTTTTTTAATGAATTCAAGTAATGAATAGAGTCAACATTGATATTAATGATATCAGAAAAGAAATAATATTTTATCAAATGACAGAAATTATTAAAATATAAAAATTAGAAAACTAATAAAGATATGTTTTAAAATTTCATTCATGAATCATTTATGGTTTTTTTGTATTTTATACTAACTATATTAACCTTTAAATAATAAAAACACATATTCATACCGTAAGAGTTAAAGGGTTTAAAAAGGGGGCCAAATGAAAATAAAAAGGAATAACCCTGATGTGGTAGGCTGGCATTCAGTACATTTTCTATGTTGGATTCTTTAATATAATAAGGGTGTGTAGTGATGATCTGGATGAAATAAAAGATAAATTTGTTATCATTTCTGTATTTAGACTATTAATGGGTCAGTTATCCCTTAGGGGGTCATGACCTAGCCATTGTGGTTAAATGCATGTGTATGTTTCAGTTTCATTGTACCCCTAAGTAAACAAAATATCATTTATATGTCCACATGAAGAAAACATAATGATATGGATAGACCTAAATGTATATTTTGATATTAATATAATATTTTTCTTTATATATATTTATTTTGAACTTTAAAATTATATAACCACCTTAAATACTTCTTCAATGCTAAAACACTATTTATTTAATTAAAAAACAAAATAATTTATTTTCAAAGTATTAATTTTGATATATTTGGGATGATTTAACATGTCCAATGATTTTTCTATATCTATTAGATTTTTTATGTATTTTTAAACCATTATATTCTAATTCTCACTTTTTCTTGATGTATTTTAACTCAGATTATGAATAGTATCAAATTTCACAAGAAAAATATTTTATTAAATTACTTTATTATTAAATTATTTAAAAATCATAAAAAATAATAAACAATTACAAATTGGATAATATATGGTCGAAAATGTCTTCCCCTATTCCATGTCATGCCATTTTTATGGCACTCTCTCTAGATTAATCTTATTATATTTTAATATTTTTAGGATTTTTTTAATCTGCCTCACACCTTAATTATAAAAGGGATCCTCATCCTTATCAGAATCATACCACATTAAGCCTTGTAGATTGACTAATTCTCACCCATTTATTCTCAAAACATAGTTAGGAATGTTAAGGAGGTCATGGGCTTCCAAAAAGACCAACCCTAAAACCCTTAAGAAGATTTATAACGTATGTCCACCGAAGAAGATGTAATAATTATTAGTAACTCATCCAATTTAATTAATCCTTCTATATAATATTCATATGTTTTTTCCATGATTAAGTAATAAATATGGTATCATATATATTCTGAGATGTTTTTATTATTATGTTACAACCATATTGCACCTTGTATCCATCTTATGAAAAGAAAAAGTGTGGTGCGTGCATCCGTACGACTTACCATCTCGACTCCATAATGTAATCTATTTTTGATCACCACATTACATGGATGTGTATAAGGATGTAAATAATGCATATATATGATAAATATTACATGATATATATTATTTGAAAATTAATATACCATGCAATTCTCTAACCTTTCACTTATTAACAGAGTGATAATTTCATCTCTTGTCTCCACGATGTGAAACGATTCATTTTCCGTATCAAAAAATAAATAATAGTTATAAGAAACTTATTTAATGGTAAAATATTATATATATATATATATAATAGTAATATAATTGTGCATAGTTTTTATATAAATCCTATACAAAATAATCGATACTTTCATAATAAAACACGAATATGAAAATGAAGCATTTAACACCCGACACAAGGGTAAAAAAGAAATATTATCAAAACATTGATGAAAAAAATAATATAGTAGGGTCATATATGATATCATAAATATGTATATGGTTCTGTAAAAATTTAATATTATTATTAAAACAACTTCACATGAGGCTAATTCACATTCGACTAAAGCAACCATACGATAAAGTATTTGTGTAACACTTTTATTATTATAGACCACATGCTTTATACACTACTTATTTCTTTTGTGTGGTGTATATACTGACCACGAATTCCATTTATGAGTCTTATCAAAAATATTATGGTATTTTCATATCTATATGAGTTTATTTCTTTTATGTTTAATATTATTTTATAAATTATATAGTTGTGAGGCCTTAATTCACAATATCATTATTATTTGGGATTATTTTTTTAAGTCTTAATAGGGGATCATTTCTCTCTCGTGATAATGTTTTCTAATTTTATTTTAAAAAATGTTTTTAATATTCACAAATTATTTTTTAAATTATTTTTATCTTTTTTAATTTTTTACAAAATTAATCAATAGGAGTCTTCTTGTTGTTTTCCAAAATAAGGTATTTTATGATTTTTCATACAAAAGTAAAAGGAATGTTTTTTATCTAGTATGGAATGAATAGAATATACCACCATCTTGTCGCCCTAATTTTTCTAAGATTTAATTATTATTTTATATTCATGTATTTAAATAAAAAAATTCTTTTATGAATGTGTGGTCATTTAAATAAATGACTGAAATGTTTTTAGTATTTCTCATATCACTTTTACATATGTGAGATATAATCATTTTTTCACCACTTATTTCTTGTGTGTGGTTTATTTATACAACCCTATGTTATATCATATCATAAATTTCATTATATTAATGGTATTAAAATTATTTAAAGAGGTATGGTGGATTTCAATTATTATCATTTTATTTAGAAAAATAAATTATTTGATATAAGAATAATTATTTGGAGTGGTACGACTGGGTTTGGGGATCGTTTAATGTAATCCCTTCGATGCATTGATATGTCTCATGAGAAAAAGTATATATGTATTTGGCTAAGTCCTTACACATTTATTTTTCGCATGAATTAGTCGAGGAATCAATGATATGTTTTATATTTCTAGTATTATTCATTATATTATCATGATAATTGTTACTGATATTCCATGTCATTATTAGACTAGTTAAATATCCATTTGTTTCCTAGATCATGTGATTATTTAAATGGCGTGTGATTCAGTTATTTACCTTTTAATATTTGTTATTCCATATTTACTCATGTTCTCTATTGTATGGTTAACCTTACGGAGCATTTGAGCTCACCCATTTCATATGTTTTAATTTTTTCCTATGATTCAAAAATATATATTATAATTGATATGTAGCGTTACACAATGGGGGAGTATTTGAAGACTCAATGAAACTATTTATATATTTTATGTTTTAAAATGTTATGTGATTTTCAGGTATTTCTCTAGTTGACCAAGAATACTAAACTATACAGTCCTTTAAGATGTCATTTATTGTATCTTATTCCAATGTAATAAAGTAAGGAAAGGGATTTGGGATTCTTGAGTCGGGTCATTACTATTCATATAAGATTATGTTTACTAGAAACTTTGGGAACTATATTTAGGAAATTATGGATTAGAAAATAAAACCATGTGATTAACTTGGAGGATAATTCTAAGTAAACGATAACATCCAATAGATTAGGAAATGACAATTCATAACATAAGTGAAACATAATTATTCACAGATTAATAACGTTTTATGATTTCAACAACCTGTAAATGATTCTTCATGACTATATATCTATAATAAGTGTTTCTAAATTTTTTTTTGTGTTTTGGAAAATGGTTTAAATAATTAAGATTATACAAGTACTGGTTATACTATTTATGATAAAGAGAATTCAAGAGGAAATTTAAAGTAATTAGGTATTAAGAATTAATATGATGCAAGATAGTTAATTGTTTAAGAATGATGTAGAATGGTTAAAGTTATTTTGTATTTGGGTTCATGAATTATTTCATCAATTGTTCTCTAGTTATAAGAATCATGAGATATATAAGGATTGTACTACAGTACTTTTTAAGGATATGTAAACATGAACATTTTCATTAAGGTTTTTAAGGTGATCAAATATTTGGTATGTGACAATAAGATCTACATTAAGTTGTTTGATGAATCTGATGTTAATAAAGATTTTGTAAATTTACAGAATATTTTGGACTATGAATTTTGATATATGTATTTTGGACATGTTTTATGGTTGGATGGGATTAAGTTAAACATTTGATATTATTTTTTGAGGTTAAAGTGTTATTTATTAAAAACTATATTATAATAGTTTTGATTTTATATGAATATTTTATTATTAAGGAATTACTTGTGGACCTTATGATTCATTAAAATTTCTCTAGACATAAAAATTCATCTTGAATGTCCATCTTCAGGCATACGAAATGAAGTGAAGATAGATAAAAGTACAACTAAAGGAAGATATTAGGTTCATGAAATGAAAATTAAACATGTAACATTATAATATCATGTGCTTATTTGAATAGTAATAGAGTCTCTCAACCCAAGGAAAAATATTTTTCAACAAAAATTTGATCTATTTAATTTTCTTACAAAGAAATCAATGGATTTTAAACCAATCAAAAGATTATCAGTTTTGTGATCGTTAAATATTTAATGACCATATCCCCTGTCATTTTACATTAGATTATGATTGTTAAAATTATCTTCTATGTACATGCTTAAAATTCTAACTAATTTTATCCTTTTCAAAATTATAATTTTTTTATCACCTTCTCATTTCTATTTCCCTCTAATTAAAATGACATTTTATTAAACCTATTTCCTATTTGGGTTTCCCATAAAAGAATATTTAAGTATCAAACTTTGATTTTTGAAGTTCAATTTTAAATCGAAAGAATTCAATTTATTAAATTATGGGAGAATGTAAATCCCCAATATTTTATGGTATATATATTTTTAAATTTAATCCCATCGATAACATACATTGCCCGGAACAACTAGCTTAACCATATAATAAGGTATTATTATAACATAATTCTTTAATTGGAAATAATGGATAATATAAACCAAATAATATATATATATATTAAAATAATTCTATATTCAACCAATATATTTTATTGTCTTAAGATAAGAACAAAACAAATTTCCATCTTAAAAGATTTTATTTTTCTAAAGCCAGTTTTGTTTTCATTTCATGGCACACTTGTCTTAAATATACCATCTAACGCTTTTATATATTAAATTTGAAAAAAATATTATTTGAAAGAGTAATATACAATTTTACTTTTGTTGTATTTTTTTATTTTCTTAATTAGTTTCATATTTTTGTGAATAATGAAAAAATATCACATTTTAATTGAAAATGGATTTTTCATCTAAATTATTTACTTTTACGTTATTTTTTAAAATAATTTTAAAGCATAATAAAATAATTTTTTTATTATTTAATCAAATTTAGGTTACATAAATCTTTTTCACAAGGAATTTGGGTATAAAAACATTTCAATATTTTGAATGTTTTCATATTGAAACCCCATTTTCTTGTTCTATCAAAGGGATTAATTTTTAATTAATTACAAGATTTTTTATTTTTTTTATTATCAAAAAAGGATTCATTATTTTTAATAAATGGGTAATAATTAAATAAATTTGATCCTATTAATAATTAACTTATGAATAATAAAATTATTTATGTTTTTATTAACAATGTTAATGGTAAATCTAGTGATTGAGGGTAAAAATAATATTATAAATATTATAAAACTTCTCGAACACTTATAAAAATTTTACTGGAAGTTTTTTTGTCATAATCATCATTGGTAAAATTTAATGGCATAATGGTTCCACTATGATTACTATAAGACTTTATTTAGTATTTTATTCTATGGAAATTCCAGTATGTAATACTCATCTTTTTAAAGAGTATAACATTTTAATATGTGCTCATTCAAAATATATATTCTATTATAAATAGTAATTTAAAATATAAAATATTTAATCATGGTAATTTTTTTAGGAAATAAATAATCATATTATATTCTTTCACAATGATGATACTATAATTGTTTAATTAGTGTACACGTCAAATAAATGTTATTAAAATGTTAAAATAATAATAATTTGATATTACTAATGTCAAACAGAAATTTTATAAATTACCTAGACATATTATGGATGCATTATATAATTTTTTTAAAGTTATCTTGGGTATTAAAATTTCTTATAATTTCAAGTAATGAATAGTGTCAAAATTGAAAATAAAGATATTTTAAAATAACAAAAATTTTATTAAATTATATAAAATTTATTAAAATAGTTTAAGTGGAGAAATAATTGATATATGTTTTAACATGTCATTCATTATTCATTTATAGTTCTTTTGGGATCTTATAGTACGGATATTATCCTTTAAAGGGTAAAAACACATATTGTCACGGTATGAGTTAAAGGGGTTAAAAAGGGTCAGAAAAAAAAATAAGGGAATAACCATGAAATAAACATGTAAAAAACTATTGGATGAGAGGATTCAACCCATATATCCTTTGTATAAAATTTTACAGTTTAATGTAATATTTTCAATGAAAATAAATTGTATATTATTTAAATCAATGATAGTTACAAAATGTCACCCTCTTTGCATTTAATATCATTTATGTGTCCGCATAGTGTAAAATTTAATATATAGACTAAAAAAAGTGTATAAATTGATATTAATATAATTTTTTTCATTATATAAATTTAATTTCATTTTTTATAAATTATATAACTACCATAAATTCGTCTTCAATGCTAAAAAATTATTTTTTAATTTGAAAAAATGGTTTTAAAAGTATGAATTTTTATATATTTGAGATAATTTAATGTGTTCAATTAATTTTACAGATCAATGAGATATAATAAGGATGTTTTAAATAATTATATTTGAGTTCAGACTCTTTAATGATGTATTTAAAGTCAAAGTAAATGAAAAGTATCTAATTTTGAAATAATAAATTTTTATTGAATTAATAAGTTTATTAAATTATTAAAAATGTATAAAAATAATAAATAACTAAATTGGGATAGTATTTCCAATTTTTTCTTCTCCTTTTCATTATATTATATTTTTATGTCTTTGTATTTTGAATAGTCTTATATAATTTTAATATTTTGATGATTTCTAAAAGTTCCCCTCACCTCAATTATAAAAAGGAACCTCCCCCTTCTGTTCTTCACACAACATTTAGCCTTCTTGATCAACCATATCCATACAAGTTCTCCAAACAACATAGTTAGACATGTTTGGGAGTTCTGGGTCTGCCAAAAGGACCAACCCTAGATACCCTAAGGGGAGATGTAGAAAAAGAATATCAACGAAGAATTTATCATTTATACTAACTCATTCATTCTCATTTCTTCTTCTAATTCAACTTCATGTGTTTTCCATGATCATGTAATATATAAATTATAGTATATATGATTATATTTTATTATGATTATGGTACAACCATAATGAACCTTTTATCCAACTTACGAATAAAAATTATCGCATGTGCGTACAGACATGTTACCATCTCCATGCTGTGGTGTAATCTATTTTTCATCGCCACTTTACTTTAATGGGAATAATGATGTAAATAATGGATATATATGATAATTATAAAATTATAGAGATTATGAAAAAATAAATATACCATAATTTTTTTTAATTTAACTTATTAAGGTAATGATATCATCCCTCGTTCCTATGTATGACCTACCATCTCCACGACCTGATTTTATTCATTTTCCATACCCCAAATTCAAAAATGGATGTAAAATTGTATTTAATGGTTAAATATCGAATTTATAACATTAATATAATTTTGGAGATGTTGGAAATTAATCCTATGAAAAATAACATCTACTTTCATGACAAAACATTCGTTGAAAATGAAGTAGTTAACACCTGAAACAAGGGTAATAATGAAATATTATCAACAACCTGATGATAAAGTAATATAATAGGATCATAAATGATATAATAAATATAGATATGGTTATTTAATTAGTTAATAACATTCCTAAAACCATTATATATGAGTTCAAATAATTTTCTACTAAAGGAAGTGTAAGGTAAGTTATTTTTCCCCACTTTTTTTTATATGGGACACATACCTTGTACACTAATTATTTCTTCTATGTGGTGTATATAATTCTCATGAATGCATTTTATGAGTATTATCCTAAATATTATGATATTTTCAAATCAATATAATTTTATTTATTTCAATGGGAATACCATTATACTGAATATAATGTCTTAAGGGGTTATTTTATATTCTCATCATTATTCAGGGTTGTTTTTTCTTAAGTCTCTACTAAGAAATATTTCAATTAAATGTTAGTGTTTCCTAAATTTTTTTGGATTATTTTTTATATTATTTAAATATTGTTTAAATTTATTTTTACCCTTTTTTATATTTTTTTAAATTGATATAAATGAAGTATACTTATTGTGTTAAACAATAAGTTACCTAGTGAATTTTCTTTCAAAAGAAAACGAAATGTTTCTTAACTTATACATTATGAAAAAAAATTTCTACTATAAGGTCACCATAATGTTTTAATGCATTATTAACTACTTTTCAAGGTTCTTTTAATGTCCTATATTTTTTCTTTTTATTATTTCTAAATATAATATGGAATTAATTTGAGATAAGGCGTTGAGATGATGTGTGATTCTGAGGCCCGATGTGCTCAGAATAAATTATTAAAAATATGTTAAATATATTAAATAGAAAGTGTGAGATCTTATCCTGAAAAAGTGTAATAACTTCTAAATGGTTTATAGGATCTAAAATCTGATGGCACCATTGTATTCAGAGTAGTGACTTTACCCAAGTCAAGTCCTAACATTGACTGGCATCGGTGGGCCATGAAATTTACTTTTAGGCCATTTCGGTAATAAAATATTAAGTTAAAAGATTTTATTTTGATGTAGTGACTCATTTATTTTAATTATCATTTTAAGAAGATACCTAGGGTTAGGCTCATAACCCTGGAACTTTTGAGAGGTTCTATAGAGAACATGTAGAATTCTATCGATAACAAATGACTTCTGATGTTAGATTGCAGATCGATGGGAGCCGTTGTTGATAAATCTCACCAACGGTGAAGAAAAGAAGATAAAACATCTTTAGAAAATGATCCACACCTAAGGTAGGGTTTTATGATTCCAACTCCTTATTTCATATTCTTAGATTCAATGATGAATGTGGATCAACCCATAAACTAGTTGACCCGTAATTTGATTGTTCTTGTGGGATGGGTTGTTTTCTAAATCTATTTGGGGGTGAATTTGATTATTGTTTGATTTAGCATGGTGATCATTCTTAAGTGAATGGAACAATCCCAGAAAAAATAATGGATGAGGTTCATTCCTCTAGGTTATTCTATGTGAATTTTATTCTCCTTTTTCCCCATACATTACAGGTTCACTATGAAAAATTAATGGATGATCGTTGCACCTTTGATCAATGGTACAATAGTCCAGGATTGTAGATCCAATATTAGGAAAACCTAGATGAGGTTTCATGATAATGGAGATGGACAAATCAAAGTATTTCTAGGGATACAAATCTTTGAGAAACATTTGTATTGATGATCAGAACATGTTTTTGGAGCCGGTTAGAGGCCCAAAACCCACTGATTCGGTGTTGTTGGGATGAGACAACCCCAAATCTTTAGTTTCAAGGTAAATGGATCATCAGGTCGAACAAAAAAGGATCAATCGAGGTGTGCTAATGAATAACCTGCATTCTGAAAAATCCCGATGTACACAATGTGTATTTCCAAATACATGGTGTGTGGGATGTGCTGAGTAGCGGTTAGGGTTTAAGAGGGAGTAATGTGTCACACGAAATATGACCCTTATTGCACAGAATGTGGGTCCTTCCTTGAGGCTCAGCGTGTATCCTGGGAGTTACAGGAACATGGGGTGGAGTACACTTCTTGTCTACATAGCATGTACCCCACCACATGGCCAGGACAAGACTAAATACATGGGTCAGCCTATGTACTGGTACATAGGAAATACAACACAGGTTTAATACTTATACTAACACATGATAAGATTACATGGGTGGACCCTAGATAGTAGGAGAAAGTGTGTGATCCTTTCTACATGCCTTGTATACCTCTTCTAGATGACATGTTCTAGTTACACAGGTCGTTGAACAGTGTTAGTAACTGTGGCCAAGGGACATGACGTGTGACCCAACTACATGTCATGTACCCCCTTCCAACATGGCTTGAATATCTTATCCACCATATCTTGGTAAACTTTTATTATGGTTGGTTATATTTCTTATTCCTTTGTTGGTAAGTTGGTATCATTTACTATTCATAAGAGTATAGTCCCTTCAGTAGGATTTTACTTTATATAATCAAGAATCCACTATGATAGGTCCATACCATGATCATATATCCATTCTTGTTTAGTAATTAGAGTCTTTGTATCACCATTACCAATCCTAACAAAGTTTGATCCTCTAAAAAGATGATAAATTTGGATGAGTCATGGTATCACCCCATGGCCCTGGCAGTGATCCTCATTTGTGTATTATGATCTTCCCCACTCGTGGATTGAGTAATCCCAGTGATACTATATCATATCTCTCTTTAGATAGATCATTGTATCTCTCTCATGATTATTTCTAACAAAAAATACTTCTCAGGTAGATGTCATCATTTCTATCAGAGTTAGGGACGTGTTTTACCGAATGAGTTTCCTTAAGGAATATTCACACTAAATCTATAATGTTATTATGTTGTATTTTTGACTTACCTCTTGATTAAAGGTCATGGTTTGAGCATATGTTGATAAGTTATTATTATATTTAATGTAGACATATACTTTGTAGCGCTGCTTGTACATTTACATTTTGTATTTATTTTTGGTTTTGGGGTGTCCCACTAAGTATTGTTATATTCACACCTACACGATATTTTCCCACATGTGCCATGTATTGTGCCTATGACCAAGCTTTTTATGGATTCCAGGGTAGACCAGGACCAAATAGAGATCTGCAAGTCCAAACATCTTGAGGTGTTCCTATGACATTGAGTAGAAGTCTGAATACCTCTTTGTTTAAAGGTTGGACTTTGTAGTTTTTAGACTCTTTCTTTTTGTGGGCTTGTATTCTAGCCCAGTTTACCTTACAACACTTTACTTTCCTAACATACTCTGTTTTATGGGTTCGGTGGTATGAATTCATTTTTTTCCTTTGTGGTTTTTACATTTCAGTATTTTTGGCATGCAGATGCGTACATGTGTGTAATTACATAGGAAATGACTCCCATGTTAGTGATATTCCCACTATGTGCTAGTCACCTGCCTCTGTCCGATTAGACGGGGGCTTGGGGAGTCACGGCATGGTCCCCACTGGGATGAGTCATGATAGGGTGGTATCAGAGTTGATCGGTTCTACCTTAGGACTAGGAGTCAGGGAGATTGGTTTTGGAAAACATTGTAATGTGTTTCGAGATTGGATATTTGTCCAAGGACTCCAATGTTGGTATGGGATGTTGATGTATCCATACACAATGACTCTGCTAACTAGCTTTTCAACATGAAACATGAGAACACTAGTTGTAAAGAAAATAAAGTAACATAAATCATATAGGAATGAGTTGAATTTTCATGTTCTTATTGATTCATCTCTTCATATATACTCATTGGTTGTGGAACATATTATTTTGTTATAGGATTCCTACTAGGCTCATAAAAAATGGGATTTAGTAGATTGATAATTAGGATAACACCCTCAGTGATGAGGGTTTAGAATAGGGACCAGTTTTGTAGATGTTTCCACTAGGTGGTCCACCAACTATAGCACCACCACTAGATAAGCATGCGGTTCCTGTAGTACCAGTTAAAGTGGAGAATTAGCTGAGCACACTCCATGAGTTTTAGAGATAGATACACCTCATGTTCAAAGGTGGGCCCAACCCTCATGTTATTGGGGACTTGCATGAGGCGGTGACAAGAGTTTTCCATATAGCGAGGACACCAGCGGACAAGATGGTGATCATGGAGACAAACTTTCTTTGGGGTTCGGTAGGGAGATGTTGGAGTTTGACCACGCAGACTCATGATGAGGTGACTCTTTGGTGGATGAAGTTTGAGAATCTCTTTAGAGAGGATTTATCTCTAATTATGCTGAGAGTAATGTGTATATAGAAGATTATTCATCTAAATTAAGGTAGTTTGATGATGGTCGACTATTCATAAAGGTTCCCCAACCTCCTTAGGTACTCGATGGATATGGTCAGGGATCAGTACATCAGGTCTCAAACCTTGAAGAAAGTTATACATTGGGGCATTTTATCAAGTGTTAGAACTCTATGAATTCAGAATTTTGTTTGAGTGATCAAGTGAGCTTGGGTGGTTGAGTGCTTCTTGGTTGAGCATATGGATCTAGTGAAAGTCAGCAGCAAGCAGACAAGTGCAGAGACCACGGTAGCAGGGAGTCGATGTTAGACATAGGTATTTTTACAAGGGAGATCTTACACGAGGTCCCTAGATAGTTCATCTATGGTTCAAGGCTCTCAGGATGGATCCGGTCAGCCTAGGTAGAGGTGATGATACACATACAATGACATGGGACATCTTGGTATTGATTTCCCAATGTGTTGAGCTGTTAAAAAGAGGATGATGGATTGAACACTGAGGTAGAGGAAACAAGTGGAGTTTTCATATCCTACAGCCGATAGACGTGGAAGAGGAGCATGGTGAGCTACATGAGGTGGTATATGTTTCAACATACCACCACCACCACCACTATGAGGTCCACACCAGGTTTAGGGAGTTGGAGTGTATGGGTGGGGTAGGTACATGAATTAATTGTGTACAGCCCAGGGAATATAGGGATAATTTGAGGTATGATACATGTCTTTTATACCTTAGCTTATGTACTTGTTGACAAATGTTCCAGTCATTCTTTTCCAGAAACATACCTTATAAGAGGCCTTTATATATTGGTGGAACCATTGATTCAACCCTTACGCTTAGAGACACCTACAGGAGGAGACTTGATGACCACAAACTTGTACTGAAAATTTGATCTAACCCTTGGAGGTGATATTTTTAGTTGGAACCTCTTGGTTAAAGCATCGTTACCTTATGATGTCAATCACAATATGGATTGGATATCTTTGGTTCATGCCCAGATTGACTATTCTAGAAGAATGGTGTGGTGTTTCCACAATGATGGTATGAGGATTTACTTTGATAGAGAAAGGAAAACCCAGAAAGAATAATATGGGATCATGCATAGGAGGGTGAGGTTGATCACCTATGAGATGGCTAGCCTTACACTTCGAGTAGTAGATGTTATGAGATTTCAGTTCTTATTAGTAGTTGTGGAGTATGAGGAAGTTTATCTGGATGATGTTCTAGGGTTACATCTCTATTAAGAGATCTACTTCTACATCGAATTGCACCCCAGGACAACACAGATATCCTCAACATAATATCGGATGACTCGCACAGAGCTTCACGAGATGAGGGTGAATCTTGATGATTGAATAAGAAGAGATTCACGAGGCCTACTGTTTCACCCTAGAAGACCCTAGTGTTGTTTTCCAAGAAGAAATACATGAGATTGAGGTTTTGTGTGGATTACTAGAACTTGAACCTAGTGACCGTGAAAAATATGTATCCAATACCAAGGATCAATGAACTCATCGATCATTTGAGAGGTGAATGATGGTTCTCAAAAGCTGAACATCGATCAGGTTGTGACCAACTATATGCACAACATAAGGATATACAAAATATGACTTTCATATACTGCTATGGTCATTATTAGTACATGGTTATTCCCTTTGACAAGAAGAAATCCCCAGTAGTGTTCATGGTATTAATGAACTGAATATTTCATCCTTACATAGACGGTTCACGGTAGTCTTCATCGATGAAATCATTGTGTAATCTGTATTCGAGGAAGAGCATGCAAGAATCCTATGGATGGTTCAAGATGTATTATGAGATCTACATCTTTATTGGAAACTCTCAAAGTTACAGTTCTAGATTTAGGCGTTCGACATTAAGGGACATGTTATCTGAGTGGATGGAGTGGTGTGGGACCAAACCAATGTGGATGAAATGATAGCATGGGAGCCACCTAGGAGCATGGCAGATTTATGGATTTTCCTTGGATTGGTAGGCAATTACTAGAGATTAATACCTATTTTCTCTGGTACATTGAAACGTATGAAAGATTTGACCTGAAAGGGGCATCCATTAATATAAACAAAGAAGTGCCAGTAGAATTTTCAGTAGTTTAGTAAGAGTTTGATGGGTTCCTTTATCTTAAGATAGTCATAGGAGGGTGTTGAGCACGTAGTATTCTGCGATGCATGAAAGACTAGACTAGGTTTTGTATTTTTAAGAGGCAAGTGGTGATTGCCTGTGTTTTTCACCAGTTGAGACCACATGAGAAGAAATATGATACCCATGATCTTGAGTTAGTAGTGGTGGTATTCACATTGAAGATGTGGAGACACTACCTAATGGGAAAGCGGTTATTCATCTACTCTGACCACAAGAGTCTCAATTATAGATTCTTTCCTAAGGATCTAAGACGGATATAGAGTTGATGGATAGAGTTCCTCTAGGACTATGACTTAGTGATTTTCTATACTCCTGTGAATGGGAATGTGGTGGAATATTCTCTTAGCAGGAGATCTAGTTTGTAATTTCTGAATGAGGCATTTGAACTGTTTGGATCATTACATTTATCCTTTATGGATGGAGATGGAGCATATTACCACCAGTTGATGGATATCACACTTCCACTCATATAGTGAGTCATGGAGGCACAACTTGATGATACCAAATATGAGACCCCACATACTTAGAGTTATACAGGGAATGTGCTTTATGGATATTCACAAGGTGGAGAGCACATCATCCTTTTCAGAGGATGATAAATTTTACCAATGTTGTTGTGGGAGGTGGTTATGAGGGGGTTTCATACATCTCATTTGGAGGTACACCCTAGTGTGGAAATTATTTATTAGGACCTTCAATGTTAGTATTAGCGGATAGAGAAGAAGAAGGTGGTGGAAGAGTTTGTTTCTCGATGCATTTTGAGCCAACAGGTGAAGGCTAAGCACCAGGTTCCAGCAGGTTTGACTCAAACACTTTAGGTGCCAAGATGGAATTGGGATGGAATAACTATGTACATTGTGATTGGTTTACCACGTACTTCTATTGGACACAATTCCATCTTGGTGATCATTAAATGACGCCCCAAGTCGTCCCACTTCATAATACATTGGGAGAAGAGTTCAACAGGGAGCTTGGGATGATTCTACATTCAGAAGATATTTCAACTCTATAGAGTCCCATAAAATATACTTTAGGATCCTGATTATTATTTCACATAATGGGTATGGAAGGGATTGGAGGAATTTGGGACTTATTTACACTTGAGAATAGCATTTTATTGCCAAACATATGGCCAAATGGAGGGGACAACTCAGGTTCTGGAGGAAATGTTGTGGGATTGCATCTTGGACTTCAGTCATAGTTGGAAGGACCACCAACCACTGGTGGAGTATGCATACAAAAATACCAATCACTCTACCATTTGAATGGAACAATTAAATGCTCTGTATGGGTGACATTGTAGGTCCCTAATCTACTGGACTGACCCAAGATATTCGGCACTCAGGGGAACAGAATTGGTTTTATCCACTATCGATAATGTGAAGATCATGTTGGAGTGGATAAAGACTGTATAGATTAATCAGAAATATTATAGGAATAGAAGGAGTATACCATTGGAGTTTGATGAAGGAGACCATGTATTCTTTCAGGTCTCACCTCGATGTGGGTTATCGAGATTTGGTCAGGTCATCAAGTTATATCTGAGGTTTTGCATCCCATTCCATATATTGTTTAGGTTTTTCAAGGTGGTTTATCACATATCACTACCCCTTAGTTAGACCGAGCACATGATGGCTCCCATGTGTTTCAGTTGAGTATGTACATGCATTCCCCATCACACGTCATCGACTGGGGAGATATGGACATTGATGATGGAGAGACGTTTGCTGAGTACCCAGTGGAGATCAAGGATTGATGGTGGATTATCCTTAATGGGTGAGAGATACCTTAAGTGTTTTTCTGGTGGCAGCACTGGAATCTCTAGGAGATCACATGGGAGCAGCAGGCTCAGATTCATGCATAGTATCCACATATTTTTGTTCAACCTTTATTTTTCTCTTTTCAAGGACATAAATCCCCCAAGGTGGGGAGAATGTAATTTCCTGGATTTTTTCCTATGTATTGTTTTTAAATTTTATATAGAACTAATTCGAAGCCAATCTATGACAGTACGTGCGATTTCGAGGCTAGGTGTACTCGATATAAATGTTTAAAATATATTAAATATATGAAACAGTGCATGTGTGTTGTTTTCTGAAAAAAGTCAAATAACATCCATTTTGGTTCTCGGGTCAAATATTTGAAGGAACTATTGTGTTTATAGTAGAAACTTTACCTGAGATGAGGCCTAACATCGACGGGTGTGGTTCAGCTATGAAAGTTATTTTTTGGATGTATAGGTAAAAAAATATTTAATACAAATATTTATTTTTTATGTAGTAACTTGTTTATTTTAATTATCCTTTTAATATGGGATCCTGAGTTAAGCTCATAATTTTGGAAATTCTTGGAGTCTCTGGAGAGAACCTGGAGAATTCACTTGACGATGAACGACAATACAAGTTTGATCAAAGATCAATGGGAGTAGTTCTTGATTAATCTTGCCAAGGATGATGATGCCTCAATCAAACATCTTAATAGAACAATCCAACCCTAAGGTAGGGAATTTTTATTTCAATTCCTTCATTCCCATTCTTATAATAAATGATGAACACCGATTAACCCATGAACAGTTTGACAAGCGGTTTGATCTTTCTTGTAGGATGGGTTATTTTACTGATTTATTTGGGGATGATTTTGATTATTATTTGATTTATCCTATTGATCATTCTTACAGCAAAAGATCAAGGATGAAATGAAAAATGGTTGATGTTCGTTCCTTGGGTTTGATTTATGGGAATTTTCTTTTATCTTATACTGGTGCATATTTAGTTTTTCCACTAGAAATAAATGGATGATCATTGTGACTTCGATTCATAGTGAAAAGATCTGAGATTGTAGATCCAGCTTTAATAAAACTTAGAGAAGGTGTGAAAAAATGGTATATGGATGAAACAAAGTATTCTAGGAGATACCATTCTTATATTGACTTTTGTATGGATGATTGGAACAAGTTTTCAGAGCCGATAAAAACCTAAAACCAATCAATAAAATGTCTTAATTGAAAGACGACCCCAAATCCTCAGTTTCCAGGTGAATGAATCGTTAGATTGAACACCAGAGGATCAAATGATGTGTGTTGAAGAAGAAATAGTTTTCTCGGAAATCCTGATGTACACGGCGTGTATTTAGGAATACATGGCATCTGGGACCTACTAAGTAATGGAAATGGTTTCAAGAGATAGTATACGGTCACACAATGTGTGACCCCTATCACCTATTGTGTGGTAACTTACATGAGACTTGTCATGCATCCTGGGAGTTACATGGACATGGGGTTGAGTACACATCTTGTCTAAAAGGCATGTACCCGACCACAGGGCCAGGCCCAGATCAGATGCATGGGTTACCCCATGTACTAGTACACGGGCAGACGAACACAAGATGACACTGTGTATTGGCACATAGCCAGAGTACATGTGTGGACCCTAGATAGTAGGGAACAATGTGTGATCCTTTTTACACATTGTTTATACCTCTCCTACACAACATGTTCTAGTGACATGGTTTGTTGAACACATGCAGTACCTGGGGTTAAGGGACATGGCGTGTGACCTTACTACATGTCATGTACACCCTCCCTACATGGATTGAATCTCTTGTCCCATATATCTCAAACATGTTCTGTTGGGGTTGGTTACATTTCTTGTTCATATAAAGGTAAGTTGGTATCATTTACTATTCACAAGAGTATGGTCCCTCAGTAAGATTTTAGTAGATATAGTTAGGAATCCCATCATAGAGGATAGAATAATTTTCCTATATCCATTATTGTGGCTTACGTAGAGTCTTGGTATCAGTGCAACTAATCCTACCAAATGTCGATCCTCAACATAGCAGGTAAATTCGGATGAGTTATTGTATCACTCTATGGACCTTACAGTGATAATCATCTATGTATTGTGTCCTTGACCACTTGTGTAGGTAGTAATACTTGTGCGAGTGTATCATATCTATCTTCATATCGATCAGTTTATCTCTCTCGTGATGTTTCCTGATGAACAATTCTCCTCAGGCGTACATCATCCTCACAATATTTTAATGTATCTAAGAGATTTTTATGGGAAAAAAGTTCGTTTCAAATCTATGTAATGGTATCCCCTAAGCTAAATCTAATATGTGATTTTAATCAACATTCATACAAAAATGGATTTCTTTAAATCAGATGTCATTTATTCTATCTTTCCAAATTTTGAAATAGAACTCTCAAGTTACGTACAACATCCATCCTGTCGATAAATAATGAAGATATGATTTGAATTAAACCACACCAAATCGACTTTCTATGATTTTTCTCAACTAGAGAATATGGGTCCTTAGACTATACCTCTACTAGGAGTCAATGAAAAAAGAAATGGGTATTGACTTTGAGAAGGATTCTGATGGTATTGAAGTTGAGAGGGGGAAGAATAAGACATTTTCTTTCTCAAAAGGTGGGAGGAATATAATAGAGAAAATAAGGCTTCCCATGATCATGCTACAATTTCTATAATAGGGGTATTATTCACTCAAGGAAATGGGTGATATTGGTAAATCATGTGATTGAACTTGTTCTACTTCTCATTATTTATTTCTTTTATCCATTTACTATAAGGTCTCTTATGATGGAACACTAGGCCATCAATAGTCCATACTAGGAGAATATGATCATTCCCCATTGATGAATTCATTTATATAATGTCAAATTTATTATTATCATATTCTCTGGAAGTTCATTAATACTATAGAGAAGAAAAGTTTTCCATTTTATTTTCATTTAAAGTATCCATTATTTCCTTAATTTTTTTAAAACATAGTCCTCTTAAGAATTATTCATTATATATGGTAGTATTGGGATGACTCAAGAGTGATTGATGAAATAAAATAATATTCTATGATGATAGTAGGGGATAAATTGATTTTTTTCATCTCTATATTCAAATCAAAAATGCTAGGTAAGGGTAATAGTGAGGTTGCATTTAGTATGATTTGGAGAGATAAAAAAATAAAATTTGAATGATCTTTTAAAAAGAGTGTGAGTATATTTTCCTATATCTTACCACGATTTATAAAATAGTATTTGAAAATAATATACATTCACTCTAATTAAAATTTAATAACTATTTTTAAAAAATATTCACCCCAAAACAAATTGGAGAAAACACACTAAAAATAACCTCTTCTCTATAAATAACCTAATTATAACCTTTACAAAATTTTAATTTGGGTTAAATTATTTTTTTATAAGATCCTTATAACAGGTAACTTAATAAATTTAATTCCTTGTGGAGTAGGTATTCCATTGATTTTTATAATTATTTTTTTCGTATTTTATTTTAAATATACTTTCTACATGAACTAATATAGTTCATATAACCTCTTTGAATTTGATCCAAAGGGTGAAATAACATTATTAGAAAGAGTTATAAACATAATAGTCACTAAGGAAGTAGAGAGGGAGTTTGTGAAAATTAAATTAATTGAGTCTCCTTCCACATCCATGTTTTTTGGAAGATCTGCCTTTGGAATTGAAAAAATATTGGATATTTATTCTAAGATAAATATGACACTTAAAGAGATTTATAAACCCAACATTAATAATAATAACACATTATTATTTCTTAATAATGAATTATATTTTGATATTTTCAATAGAATTGTAAAATTACAAACTATGTTTCATGATGTAGTATGACAAGATACTAATAAGAACATGATAGTATTTTGGGATGTTTTCCTTAACAACAACCATAGAGGATTCCCCAAGGAACTAATAAACTATAAGGAATTTATGTTCACTTTAAATGATAGTTGAATGAGTGGTTATTCAGCTTATATTATAGATAATTTACCCCATGGAATGACATTTAAAAGGCCTTCCTCGATAAGTTTTTCCCTGTATCAAGGAGGACCAAGATTTGATAGGGTGTTTATAGGATCAAGAATGAATTTGTAGAAGATCTGTAAGAGTTTTGGGTGATATTAATGTGGATAAATGTATTACTACATCTTTATACCTTCTAAGATCACTATTTCTTATTGTTATTTTACATAGAACTGATATAAAATGATTAAAATCGTTTGGATGCATCTTCAAGAGGATATCTAATTGATAATTCCCCTAATGAAGTCAGAGAGATGATTGGGGTGATCTTACAGAACACCAAAAATTTGGTATAATAGATACTAATAGAGGTTTATATGATTTAAATAGTTCAGAATATTAATTACTTGATACTAAAATATAATAACTAACATATCTTTTGAGATATTTATCACTAAATAAGGTTTAAATCCATAACATTGACACCTCTTAGATTATTCCACTTTTCTATTCTCTACACAATTACACTGATGGTTTCCCTCATTTAAAAGAGACTTTTGATTCAATGTACTAGGAGAAGTGGTAGTAATAACCATATATCATCCAAGGATTCAATGAATAATCGATAACTTAACATGGATCTGAAAAACAAAAGCCTCATTAGACACATTTCCAATATTCATTTAAACAACATTTTTATCTAAAACCATTTGATAGATTCTCTCCATGATTTGGATAATTTTTATGAAAAGACTCCATCAACCAAGTTATCCCCAAGTGAATTTCAATTTACAAATCTATGGAATATCTCTCTCAGAGGTTTCAATTTGAGTTCCAAATTGTCACTTTTGTATTGTTTTTTTTGAATGAATAAGAATTGTTTTCTTTCATTAATGTTTATAAAATAGAAAAAATATATTTAAAATAAAATATCTGAAAATTAAACAACAAAATAGAAATTTTATTTGATATATTAATTTTGTTAAATCAGAATTGAATAATTAATTTTGGAAAAGCCTAAACAAACTGGACACTCCTATCTTCCACGTTTAAAATGTTTTCCCCCTTAAATTTCTTAATGATCTGCCAAATAACTAAATATGAACACCCTAGTTTTAAGAATATCATATAGATACCTCAGTATGATTTTTCCCTCATATAAAATATATTTAACTACCAGAAGGCCTCCAAAAAATTAAACATAATGGAAATCACAAAGCTCGATGGATTGACTTTTCTAAAGATATTTAATTTTTGAAATCAATTATTCTACTTCAATGATTGAACAACCATACAAAGAAACATTTTAAAAATTTATTCATGAAATAAAATGTCAAATCTAAGTCAAGAATATATGATCATGATAAATTTAAATTTTATGACACATCAAAATCATAACTCGAAAGAGATTTATCATCTTTTGTTGCAGTCCAAAACAACTGTGTACATCGACTAACATAACATAAGAAACCCCAATCATCTCTTTTCTATAATGAATGAATATAATCATAATTATCCTTACTATTTTATCCTTCCACATGAACTCTCAATCAATCAACCCCTTGGAACGATATGGACATAGAAATATAAATAGATGGATGGGTGGAGATCTCAATTCTAGTTTCTATTCATTTTATGTGGGATTGATTTTCTCTTTCTTCCCATAACACTCTCCACTAAGGTTCATCTATAATTTTTTTTGAAAAAAAAATTCTATACTAATTTTAAAATATTGATGTAATTTTTCCCAATGTGGAAAAAGTTATCCATCAATTAATGACGTTAAATTTTTCTGTCTGAATAGACCCTTCATCTTCCTCCTACCGGGCACTCACAAAGACCAAAATAATGAAACAAAGTTTTCCTTAATCGAAAAATGAATGAGAACCATTTATTCCAATTTCCTCTACAGTCATAATTCCTTCCTTTAGAGGCCTCTTTCGGTATTTATGTCCCATGTAATGAAGGTTTTTTAATTATTTCATCCAAAAAAAACATTTCTCTTTTCACTGGTTTATTTGGGAATTTAGAATTATGAATAAGAACTTTTCCCATTTAAAAACTTTATATCCAAAAACATAGAAGTAATAAAAGGATTTATCAATTTTTATCAATATATAAAGTTATTATTTAAATATAAAAGGCATTGAAAATAATAAAAATTTCCAGAATTAATAAATTTTTAGTTTTAAGCTCTAAAAATTATAAAATTCAAAAAAATGAAATTTTGATCTAATTGGTAATTGGTAGGGATTATATCACTAAAAGACAAATCATAAAAAATGAAAATATTAGATTTATCAATTCCCCCACAATTTTCACGTTTATTTTAAGATAATAATAATAAAAATTAAATTAATGAAAATTTTATGAGATTCACCAATTTTTCACAAATAGAAAAATATCTTTCCTCATAAAAAATATCTAAGGTTACCTATTTTACTCATTAAATCCATTTCTATTTATTTTCACCTCTCATTAACAGAACTAACATACCTCAAATTAATTTTATTTCAATACCCAAATATATATTTTAAACAAGAAATTTATAATTCAAACTCATGAAAGAATCACTATTGGATTGATAAATTTATATATCTCTACCCGATGTGAAACAAGAACATGTGATTACTATGTGACCTTTTAATGGGTTTTTTTTTGTGGATTGAGGTTGGTAGGTTCTGAAATACCAAAAATTCTAAGGCCAAATTATGAGATTTTGTCTCTTTATGATGAAATATTACATGATTGTAATTTTCACACATGTATGGTCTCCTCCATAGTCCACAAAGAAAAAAATAATATCTAATAATGAAAATATATTTCCCAACCCATGTCATCAATATTTAATATAAAATGAAATTTTTATTCCCCTTTTTTAAATCCTTATATAGGTACAACATTCTCCCATTAGGAGATCCATATAGGAATAACCCCATTTTAATTTAAATATACAAGAAGGTCACAAAATTCAATATATGAACCTTTATTTTTAGTATAAAAAACTATTTATGGATTTATTTAACATGAAATATAGCACTAGTTGATTTATCACACTAAAGTTCATCTACCCCCACATTTATGTTCAACTACATTATTCATTTTCACATCTAGAGAAGTTTAGAAATGGAAAATTTGCTTGTGATGTGGCTAGCCTAACAAGATACAAATTCCAACTATGGGCTCACAAAGGTAACCTGAATATAGAATTAAATATAAATTGGATTATCTTGAAAAAGGGGCCTCAAAATCTAATTAATTCACTCAATAATTTAAATCAAAACTACTTCAACCTTCAAATTTTGAGAAAATAAAATCAATATTTGGTTAAAGAAAACATGGATTGGTTCTGGCAAGAAAAGAGATAATTTTTTATGATTTATCAAAAATGATTCATATACATCATGGGAATGAAGTTTAAATGATAAATAAATTTATATTAGTAATAGGATTTAAAAATATATGGTCTTTTAATGAAATTTACAGTGTTTTAAAGTTGAGAAAATGTTATTTTAAAATTTTAGTTATTTTTATTTTCATGGGATAAAGTGTTTCAATCATTGAAATTCATTTAAAAAGTGAAAATGATAATTATTTGATCTTAAAAGTTTCAAAAATACAAAAAAATGGAAACAATAAAATTAAAAGGGAATTAGAACACCAAATATTGAAATAAATATTAAAAAAATGAAAAAAATGAAAATAAATCACAAAAAACATAATATACCACGAATTTTTCTCCCCCAGACTTATTTTTCCCAATTTACTCATTTTACAATATTTTTTCGGGAGAAAAATAAATTCTTGAAATTAAGGATATAAGGGAAATATGTGAGAATGAATGAAATAACCTAGCTTCAACTATATTATTATTAATTAATATAGAACTCCTCCCTTGGATGATCATGGAAATTCTATCTAAAAATCCTCTACTTATACCAATTGAAAATTAATTTTGAACCTTTTTCTTGTTATTTTATATGGATTTCACTAAAAATAAAAACATGAGTAACAAGAAAAGGTCCAGACCAATTGAAATGAAATTAACCAAGGAATGGATTCAATATGGTATCAAAGAACAGAACATTATCACCATACAGGATGTTTTTGTTGAGAATAATCCCATAATGATATTCTTTGATTCTTTCATTGTATAAATTGAAGCATTCAAATGAATTATTTATGATCTCCCCCAAAGCCTACAGACAAATATTTATTTCTTTTTTAGCATTAAATGGATTTATGATACATTTTTTAATAATAGAATAAATTTTTTTTGTAACTCAACTTGATGGTGATAATCCTTTACATAGACTAATATATATTATGATATGCCAATTGGGGTTTTAATGTAGTCATATAGTCCTAGAATTGATCATCTAGTCCCAAATTTGAATCTGTTCTATTTGGTTTCACATTTTTTCTATAGTTTGTCTAATTTTTTTGTTTGACATCTCTTCTATTACTTTTTTTGAGTGTGATAGGATATAGATACCCTATTATGAACTCTATATTTCTTAAAAATATATTCCAATATATTATCAAAAAATGTGGAATAATGATTATAATTTGAAAATTTGACAAATGGAATCTATAAAATAGATTTCCATTCTCAAACATGGACACAATTTTGGCATCATTATCACACATGATAATTTCATCAATCAACATAGACACATAATTAATAGAAATTGAGATATAAATATATCAAAAATAATTGTGAAATTATCCCATAAAATTCATACCACAAACATCAAGGATATAAAAAAGAGGTTGTTTGGGAATATCAATAATTTAGGAAATGTTATTTTGAAATTTTCAATTTTTACAGGTTCTTCAAAATTAAAAAAAAATCCTTAAAAAAATTTCCAATAAAAACAATAATAAATAACATTACATATAATAATATATGTAAATAATTATCCACCATATCTCAATGTTTGAAAACAATGTAAGACAGATTTAAATTTAAAATTTGGAATGCATCTCTTAATCATTTGATCGCTACTGATATGACACAATTAAGAATCATACCAAATGATAAATATTTTAATCACTCACATGTTTAGAAACGTTTTCTTGGAAAACATGTGGGTAACTTCCTTAGCATCCACATAATTAACAAGACAATAAATCTATATCCATCCACTTTCACAATAATAAAACTCTTGATTTGGTATAGTTACTTTTATTTGTGGATAAATATGATGTATTCCATTCAAAACAGATGGTATACTACTCAACTGACCAAAAAATGTTCACTTATTTTATTATCATTTTTCAATATAAAACTCTTATAACAGGAAGACTAATCCCAAAATCCTTGTTTTTTTACCATCATTATTAATAAAAAATATGATTATATAATGGTCTATAAAAATAATCACCTTGGATACCATCAAATAACATCTATGTTTTTACAAATTAAATACAAAAACCAACAGTTTTTTCTTAGATGAATTTATGTTTTATTGGGAATAATATAAATAGCTATAGGCATAACAAATAACTTGTGATTTATTATCCACCCTCTGACTCAAAACTACCCCAAGAGAAAATTATGATGCATCAGTCATGATTTCAAAGGATATGTCCCATTTGGGTGGTTAAACAATGGGGGGGTTATAGAGTTTTCTTTCATAGACTGAATTGTACTAGTAAAAATTTCATCAAATAAAAATGGGCTTTATTTATTTATAAATCTAGAAAATTGAATGAAACCTTACTAAAATACATTATAAATATCTTATAAAAAGAAACATGGACAGGGAAGGATCTCAAATTTCTCAACATTTTTAGTATATAAATGATGAAATTACCACAACTTTGTATTGATCTACATTAATTATATATAGAGGTAAAACATGATAAAAATTCACCCCCTTATCAACCATGAAATCAAATTTATCATAATAAAGGAAAATATTTTATTCAATGATGATTTTGATAACATGATCCTATAATTTTAAAAAAATTCACATGATTAACCATAAATAGTTAATTCATATAAAAACACTCATACATGTTTTTTAAAATTCCGAGAAAATGATCATCATACACCTTTGAAAATATCTAGGAGAATCAAAAAAACTAAAGTGCATCCTCTTATAAGAAATTTTTAAAAAGGGACATGTGAATATGGTTTTCTCTAGATCAGCTTGTGAAATTTGACTTTATAAATTACCAAAGAATCAATTAAAAAACAATAATGGTATTTAACAACAAGTCTATTAAGGACATGATCATGAAATAGAAATAGTAGGTTATACTTCCTTATAAGAAAATTTAGATTCATATAATCAATTAACATTTTCTATTTATTTGGATGCCTAATTGGGAAAATATCACAAAATACATTCCTTGAGACTGTAATGTCACATTTTTTGAGAAAAACATCGACGGGATTCACCCATTGTTTATCAGAGATAGTTAAAAAAATTCTGTCATCAAACAGTGTGGTGACTTCTTTCTTAACATCCTCTAAAATTGTTAGGTGAAGTATCTTTTTAAATTATCTCATTGGTTTAGAATCTACCTCCTACAAAATTCTATGCATTCACACTGTGGTATTGATTCCAATTAAATTAGACAGAGTCCATAATTTTTATTTCTATATATGGATTTATTACTCTTGACATTTGGTTCTATTATTGTTTTCAAATATCATATAAATTATCATAGGGAATTATTCATTCTATCTTAATAAAGAATATTTTAGGTTATTTGGAAGTTTTTTCATGTCTATCACTTGTGGGGAATTTTAATTATTCAACAATACTCTTCATAGTTGTGATTGTTTAGGGAACTACATATTTTAATGAACATTAGTCTTTTTGACCACTATATATGTTCTCAGTATTTGATTCATGTAAAACATCGGCATCTTATCTAGGGATAAAACTAGCATGTTCATTGGTTTTGAAAAATTATTCTAAAAAATTATGGTAAAAATTGAATCTTATAAAGTAGTTTCAACAATTGAAGACTCATTACATAATTCCTTTTCTCCCTATTGTTGATGGGGTTTAGCGAAAAACAAATTTTCATATTTTAAAATAGTAGGTGGGTTTTCATAATAGGAATAATCATGAAACATCGTGGTATAAATATAATCAATCATGCATAAATTAGGGGAAGAATTATATTTAACTAGGTGTTTCGTGGACTAAAAAATATTTAAGTGAAAAACATATCATCAAAATTCAAGTGAAAGGGATCCTTTATCTATATTAATCATTTATTTTATAGTTCTAAAAAAATTCCTCCATAGAATTATAGGTTCAGGTGTACTAAAACTATCATATTCTATAATGAATACATATAAATCAACAGGTAAAACCATTTCCCTCACCTAAAAAATATAATCTATAACCCTATAAGGCTTGGTATTACTTCGGTTAGAATGTTGAATAATAATTAAAAATGTTATTAGTTCTCGAACAAGAATAATAAATAAACATAATGTGTCATGACATTGATGGAAGTTCTTAATTCAAGAAATACATCATCTAATTCACACTTCCATATACTATAATAATGGTCAAGGATCATTGTTATTTACATTTAGTGGGAAAATAATATTGAATCATGAGTGAAACATTCCTCCCTATGTTAAAATTTTCAACTCCTTTGAATTTTACCTTATGAGTACACATATCATTCAAAAACATAGAAAAACATCAAATCTATTTCACAACATAGAAAACAAGTATATTGACATGATAATTATTAAATGTTTCCAAAACCTTATTATCTAACTCCTTTTCAGCAATTGACTTCACTGGGGGTTCACTCTAAAATAATGTAATGGTGGTTTGAATGTTTCTAGTCATTTTAAAGCACTAAATTGAGAAACATAAGGACCAGAACACCTCATTCCATCCTTAATAATTATTTAATATAAAATTCCTTCTCTTGACATTTTTTTAATTAATATAAAATTATGAATTTCTTGAATTTAAATCAGTTGTGGGATTCTCATTAATAGTGCCAATATTAGTATTGAGTATCTCTATTGGGGGGGTTATTTAATCATATGCCACTCCTAAGTTCAATAACAATATAATTATATTTCCCTTTATCTCTTGGATTCACCTGTGAGTTTTTAGGTAAATCTCTACACATTTGATTTATCATGCTACTAAAATTTGAGGAAAGGAGAACCATTTGATTCATCAAGGTATCCATCAAGTTCTGTTGTTTATGTTTTGGTTTTCACATTTATTATTATTATTTCCTTATTTATTCTTCAAGTATCCTCTCTAAAGATTTTTTGGGATGAGTGGGATGAATGTTTCTACTAGTAATAACATTGTATTAATCAAATAAATTTCATGGTTCAAAATTAATTGATTTACCTTCAAAGAAGCTTCATGATTGTTTGGGTTGTCAAAATATATCATTATAGTGGTTTCTCTAGCCCAAATTGAATTTTTTGTTGGTTTTAAAATCCCTTTTTTAGTATTATTGATTGTGATTTCCTGAAAAAAAACATTAAAATTATCATGAAGTGATTTCATTTGTGGGAGTTAATCACTAAAATTTTCAATGAAAGAACAAATTCTAGAATAGAACTGTATATGAAATGTTTCTTTAGGATTTGGTGGGTTTGGTGGGTTATTGAAAAACATCATCGACTTCGTAATGTTGGTAATATCAGAGTGTTGACTCATGATATTGTTTTGTTTTAAATAATCAGTGAGTAATTCTTGGGTATATTTCACTTCAAGATGTTCTCTTATTGAAAATTGTTGAACATTTTGGTCCATGTTTTCAATTAATGTCCTAGAATTGTCTTTTTTTCAATTAAGTCCTCTCCTCCCATTTAACGAATTAGGATTCAATTAGTGAGACACAATCCTTCAAAAAATATTGAATCCATTGTTGGTCACTAAACATATGGTGAGGGAAACTAAAAGAGGGTCTTTTTTAATCATTCTTAGTACTCTTGGAATGTTTCAAATTTTATTTTTCCTCACCCCACAAATATTCTTCTAGATGTAAGTAGTTATAAATTTGGTGAATAAATTTTCAATTCATTCCCATCTTAAATCGATGTTGAATGTTAATAGATATGTCATTATACAGAAACATTTAAGTATAAAGTAAATGAACTATATTTCATTTTGTTTTCATTAATAAATTTTGATTTTATATTAACAAACAGATAATTTAATTCAAGAAGATGATTATATAGATCCTCACCTAGAAACCCATTAAATTTTGGTAGCTGTCGAATGAAACCAAATTTAATTTCAAACCTAGTAGGTGAATCACAATATTACACTAGTTTTTATTGATATTAATAATAAGATGAATCCAATTCATTAAAGGTGTTTTATTCATCCATTTTAATTTTAGGTTTAACTAAATTTCATCTTAGTGTAGTAGGGAAATACTCAATGATTTGGAAAGTGATATTTCTAAAATCTCTAACACTATAGTGATGAGTTCTATTAATTTTATAATCCAATGGGAATAAGTTCATGATATAGTTTCATATCATTATTTTTTTTCAAAATAAACTAAAAAAACCTCCCTAGTAACGTTTCAATTTGATATAGAGGTTGTTTTGATGGAAAAATCAATCAAGAAACTTGTCCACTTGATAAATTAAATATATATGTCATTGGATTGTCTCCCAATGAGTTTAAAATTTGATTTTCAAAACTATCAATTTTATTTGGTTTCTTTTTGAAATGATAAAAATTTTGGGATTTTATTAAAAGATCATGTATAGAAAATAAATAATAAATAAAATTAAATAAAATTCATAAAAAAATATAAATTTTATTAGAAATAAAAAAAATTCAGTCGTAATTGAATAAATATTTGGGGACAGGCATAGACCCTGTAAACACTCCTCCCTTCCTTGTTTAAAATTATTTACCTATTTAATTCCTCAATACACACCCAAACTACACCATATAAATTCCATAGTTTATAAGGATATCATATAAATTCCACAATATGATTTTTTCCCTCTTATAAAAGAGATTCAATTACATGAAGGCCTCTATGAAATAAAACCTAGTCAAAATAACTTTTCTCTATGGTAAGACCTCTCTAAGAAATTTGAATAGTCAATTTTTTTATTTTACATCAAATATTGAACAAATAAAAAATATACTTGAAAATTTTATTAATTAAATAAAATGACCAATTACATTAAAAAATATATGTTTAAGAGATATTCAATGGAGAATATATTGGAAGATCAAAACTCGGAAAAAGAGTTTTCGTCAATTTGAGTCCGTAAAAACCACTTGGTACTTAGCCTCACATCAATTGAGAATATCATATATTCTCTATTACTATATGAATGAAAAACATTATCATCAAACTTCCGTCTCATTCTTACCCTTTCTCTCTCAAGACAACAACCCCTTAAAAATATGTTGATATGAAAATATAAAAATGAGGAGGGGTGTAAATCTCATGTCCAATCTCTATCTATCTAAATTTAGATTCAATTTTTCCACTATACATGTAAAATATACAATTTTATTCTTCTATAAAGGTCTTGAAAAATAAATTATCTATTGATCTACCACATTTCATGTCATTTGGATTTATGGTGAAAATGATATCCAGTAAATACAGAGGTTAACTTTTTATGGCTGAAGAGACACTTCATCATCTTATAAGTGGACTCAAAAAAAGACTAACATAATAATATAATATTTCCATGAAACTATTAATTCATGAAATCATTGATTTCTATTTCCTTTCACGATAGAATCACCAAATTTTGAGGGATGTAGTAGGAGTTATGGATCATATAATGATGATGTTTTAATTTTTTCATCCAATTTTTTTTCACATTGACTGCTATATTTGGGCCTCAATATGTTTGAATAAACACTTGGTCGTCAATAATGTTGTATCCCAAGAACATAGAAATCCTAAAAAAATGATTTACTCAATTTTGATAAATAGATAAAACTTTCTGCTCTAAATATATAAGTTATATAAAAAATAATAATTTTCAGAATTTACAAATTCCATCTTTTAACCTCAAAACATTCTTAAAATCGAAAATCAATACAATTAAGGTCACACTGGAATATTTTAAGGGATAAAATCAATTAAATACACATGATAAAGAATTAAAATATTTATCTATCAATTATTATCCTTCTATAGGAAAAAAACATGTACATAATCAAGAACCCCCAATGGTTGACCGACTGATACATCTTTTTGAGTTGAAAATCAGCAATAATCTACCCTCACTACTCATGGATAAGAAATAATGATGGTGAAATGAATATTTTCCGTATGATTTCCACCCTCGATTATTTTTTAATTCAAGGATTGGGGAAACTCTTATATTAACAATTCCTAATACCAAAGTGAATTTCAGTTATATTTCATTAAATGGTTGAATTGTGGTAAATATAAGTGAATATTCACTACTAGAGGTCAAATATAGAATAAAAATACCCATGAAACATGAATTATTAATCCCCAAGGATAAATAAAAAGATAATGTTATTATAGAGACACCCCCATTGAATAAAGAGAAGATAAAATCAATGATAGAAGACCTACATCTGCCCAAACTCCTTTCCCTATAACAATAAAACCACCCAAACAAAGAAGTGAAGAGTCATTATAATAATATGTTTTTGAAAAACTCAATATAGTGGTGATGAACAATATGTATTTGGTTTCCATACACTAAATCCAATTGTATGAAAAATATCTAAACGATATGTGCACCATGATTTAGAGACTTCATAGAAATGTAAAGGTATATAGAGGTAAAAATGAATTCTCTCTAATAACCCCACAACTACCTTGAAAATTTCAATAACATTGTAATTTCACTATCAATTTCACTATATGAGAGATCAATTTTATGAATTCATTATTATATATTGGACCATCAATTAATTTCATTTATTTTATAATCCATTATTCTTTATAGATTGTAGAATTCAAGACAACTAGAGTGTTTGTTCAGCTTGTTAATCGTACCACTAGAAACCTAGTGTGAGTCATTGAATATGTCATGGTAAGAGTGACATGAATTTTTTATCTATAATGTCTCTTATATTATGAACATGTCAGGTTAAATAAGTAAAACTCATTATTAAATCATCTTATTTCTTTTATTTTCTCAAAACTAATAAAACCATAATAAATATTACTGATGTAATTTTTTTAGTGGATTTCTAAAAGAGATGATGAAATTTATCATTTTATATTTAATCAAGTATCCTCACAATGAGAAAAATGTTTTTAAAGTATTTAATTATGAAATTTATTATCATTATAATGAATATATTTAATTGTCTGAAGAATTAATTTTACTACGAGGATCCCTGGAATGAACTCAACTTTTTATGAATATATTTTTGACGATGAGTTAAACCATGAAGTAGTTATATACTATGAATAGTTTATGAAAATTTATTAATGATACTTTAATTATTTGCACAAATTTTCTATTGAAATATCTAACTTACATGTCAAGATTATGAACCTGTAGAATACTGATTTTAAAAAATATTTTTAGAACCACATGAACTAGAACATAATTTTTCACCCTCTAATTTTAGAAAATATATTTGAAAATAAAATTAAAATAATCCTATAATAATTTCAAACAAATTAGTAACCTATAAAGAGAATCAATTACTATAAATTATTAAATAAATTATTAGTGCCATTGGTGGTCATTTGGATACATCCAAGGGATTACCATTAAAATGTATATGCATCATATATTCCTTGAAAGTGTGTAT
Organism: Viscum album; assembly: GCA_963277665.1. NCBI lineage: Eukaryota > Viridiplantae > Streptophyta > Magnoliopsida > Santalales > Viscaceae > Viscum > Viscum album. The sequence continues at coordinate 16,901,284 of OY728158.1, forward strand.
AAACTATAAGATAACCCCAAATAAGGTGGAACCCAACCCTTATTGAGGTTTTAGTAATAAATTTTGATAGAATTTTAAGATATGGAAGTATACACCACATATTAAACACCCAATTGTTCAGTCCCATTTAGTTTATACATTGAAAAACTAGATTCCCCATTATAAAAAATAAGAATAATGAGTTAGTGATCACTAGGATATTTATTATTTGGAGGTTATAATTTGTCTATAGGATATTAACTCATTTGACTTTACATGTCTATTTTCCCATCACTTTTCTATAAAAAATGTTAGAGAGACTAGATACAAACTATCATTACTATTTTCCATATTGATTGACTAGGATTTTAGGTGCTCATAGCTCCTAATAACTTTGAAAAAAAAAATTCATATATCTATTTGATATGTTTTCTTATATAAAGATACACTTTTCAGTTTACAACACCTTATTTAGTTTTAAACACTTCATAGTGAATATTTTTTTTGGATCTGATTGATAGCTTCTTGGTGGTATCTCTTGTTGATTTTTCACTTTATTATACTTGGATTTAAACCTGTATTGATAACATGTAAAAATAATTAATTAAATTCATCAAGATAGACTATGGTTTATTATTTTAAAACTTACATTTAATTTCTTAGGAATGAATTGTTTTGGGTGCCATAATTTCTAACAATAGTATTAAACTATATAATTCTAAGGCTGAAATAATTTAAAAATGGATTACTTAACCAATTTTAGACATATTTGATAATATTTAGTCCATTTTGGATTTTATTTGTGGTTTGGTTGATATTTTATTAATTTTTATTTAACCTCGACTGACCAAATAAAAAATGAATAGATTTTGTGTTTGATAATACATTCAGGACAATAGTTGACAGGCTTCAGGAGAGCATGGCCACAACCCTTATAATATGTCAAATATATTATATTGAATCATTTAATGTGTTATATTATTCCTCTAATAAAACTATGCGGCATATTTTAACCCCTATATATTTTGTGAAATATTCTTTTCCCAAATTTATGTTATATTTTTTATATTTTTCATTTCGAAAAAAATGAAAATATTTTTTTATATTAAATCATTGTGATTGTATTGAATTATATGCATCACTAGGTTATAATTCACTACACTAAATATAAATTTTAATGTGCTCTACACAGAACACCAAGTTTACTGTACATTACATGCAATATGGACTTCCCTCAATGCCTAGTATAACATGTATTACCATGTTTTACAGAACAATAGTATATTTATGAATATAATATTATATAAACATGACATTAAATTAGTTGTCATTAATATAATTAACTAATTTATAAAAATATATGGTATAAAAAATATATATGATGAATTCAAAGGATTACAATTAATTAGAAATGAATATGAAAACAGATTGAATATAAAGGAAAATATAATTATAATAATGAGATGGTTTACCACAATAAATTAAAGTATTTACAATTATTTAGTAATATTAAGGTAAAATATATTTTATATATTCAATAAATTATTTTTTATATTCTTCCAAGAGATATTATAGTTATAATATAAGAACAAACCAAATTCTGTACAAAAGAACTAATCTTTTTATTAAGGCATTTTTACCACCTTTTAAGGGTGAACCATTTCAAGTCTGGTTTTTGGCACTTTTATAGATTTAATATGTAAAAAATAAAATTATTATTTTAAATAGGAACATAATAATTTTCTTAGAGTAAAATTTTGGTATTTTTTGAGAAGTTTTATTTTTTAATTAATATTGATAAATAGTAAATTTTAGTTCAACACTGCTTTTTCATATAATTTATTTATAATGTTAAATTAAATTTTAAATTTTTTAAAAGTTTATATAGATAATATTATATCAATTAATCCAATTTATGTCATTATAACCAATTTCAAATTTAAATTATATATAAAAACATGGAAACCTTTTGAATGATTTTACATTAAAACCCCCGCATTGCCGACCAGACTGCGGGATTAAATTTAAATTAATTAATACTAATTTTTTGGATTTAATTTGGAAAAATGAATTAATTTTTTGTAATAATAATAATTTATAATATATAATATGTTGAAAATAGTTTTTGAACAAAATCATTACTGAAATTAAAGAAAATTAATTACATAGAATATGGTAAAATTATACTTAATTAATGACTATGACTTAAACTTAATGGCCTAAATGACATAGAAAATTGTCTAAAAATCATTCGATGACCATATTTATCCCTTATAATCACATATCTATAACATTATTTTTTCCAATTTAAATTAGAAAAACATGGTTGGAATTCCCTTTCCCAAAAATTACAAGAGTGCCACTCCTCCTCCACTATAAATATGCCTCCTTTCCTCCCACTTCGTCGATCCTATCTAGAACAATTTCTTGACAAAAATATAAAAAACAAATTATATTAATCCCTAAATTACTCCTTCATTTCTCAATTTTTTTTCACAAATCCTTCTTAGGAATCCTTTTAGTGAAAACCAAAAGGAGTTATAGGATTAAGATGTAACACCATCCCGGAAACTCCTTTCTTTTATTTTCTTTCTCCACCACCTAAATAAAACATATTCCATGATTTTATAACTAACCCATTATACATACATATTGTAGTATGTTTTTATTATAATGTTTTGATCTTCAGTAACACACAAATCGATTTATTTGGTACCAAACTTACTATTTATGTGTATGGCGATCTACCACCACACAAAATAACGATTGTTCATTTTTTCCATTACCGCCACTCATGGAATAAATTATGAGGTGAAATATATTTATATATGTTACATATTATATTTATTATGTCTTTAAAATTATTTAATCATTTTACCACAAATATCATTACACTTTTCATTTGGTGTAAATATGATAATTTTGTTCTAGGAAGTGTGGACTACCGCCCCCTCAAAGCGATGTGATTCATCCACACGCTACATGGAATGTATTAAGGATGTGTTTATATAAATTAATATATATATATTATAATAATTATACATGAATAATTATATATAAATATAAAAATATGAATTTAATTTACCTTCTTTCTTTCAATAATACAATTAAACAGAAACAACGTTCATGCATAAGTACGACCTACCGTCTCCATGAACAGTGTATTCCATTTTATACTTCTATATTATATAGATTATTATAATTCAATTATAATAAATATAAATTATTTTTTTATTATGTTTTATATTATATAAATCATGATATAATTATAAGGACCAAAGATATAACAAATTAAGACACATCTGAAAAACAAAGTGAATATTACCCGAAGTGTAACCTTAACATGGTACTATTAACATGTGGGTAATATAAAGTCATCATAAAACCGTATATGGTTTTATATGTAATAATATGGTTATATGATATATTTATATTAAATCTATATTTATTATACTTGAGTTTTGTATGAGTACGGTGAAAGTCAAGACACAAGGTAAGGGAATTTCATCTCACTTTTTATTGTTGTGAGATATATACTTTATTCACCACCCATGCCATTTTTTGTGGTTTGTATACATCAAATGGATGTATTTTATTATTAATATACATAAATTTATGTTTATTTACATATCCATTTTATTTTATTTATTTCATGGTTACTATGTTTCCAAAGTCACTAAATCAGTAAAGTGATTTCTTCTTCATTTTCCTTGTTTGAGACACATTCAAGGTTATGCACCTATATTTTAATATTAGGTGTATATATATTATTTGAAATGTTATTTCATTAATATACCTACATAAATTATATTTTATGATTCATGTTATTTCAATTTCTTACATTACGAGTGTGATTCAAAAATACCAATTGATAAGAAGTTTATTGATATAATCTCATCGCTTTTCAAGATTGTTTATGTTTATTATTCATTTGATGAAATATTTTGATCCATATATCAAAAAAATTATTTATAATTCTTCTCCTATGTCTATTCAAGATTTATACAATTATTACTACCATTTTTCTACACTTTATTACACAATATAGTTATGAAAGTATTTTTTAGAAAACCCATCTTTACCCACTCTTTTGTTGAAAACCTATATTCCATTAAAACCATGTTTTCAAAAACTATTTTCCAAGAATATTATAGCTATCAATAATCATTAAAAGAAATTTTTACCATTTATTTATTTTACCAATGTTTTCTAAGTAATATTCTTTTCTCTTTTGGAAGAAGACATTTTTATAACATTGTTTCTGTATAGAAGGAATGTTCTTTTTTACCACATACGACGTGTATAGATTTACCTACAGTCATTTATGTTATGCTTCCATTTCAAGTTTAAAAGGATAATTTTTTTGAAAATGTATTTAAAATTTATTTTAAATGAAAGGGATTTCAAAACATTTTTTATCTTATTTTATATGCTTTCATGGAAAAAACATTTCAAAACATATTCAAGCCTAAATTATAAGTTTTCAAAGTACTTTCAAACAAATCATTTTCAAAACATTTTAAAACATATTTTATATGTTTTCAAGGAAAATGGTTTTCAAATTGTATTCATTGTTCTTTTATTTTTTTTAAAGGAAATATTTTGGAAAATTTATTTCAATACTTCATTATAAGTTTTTAATTCATTTTCACAGAAAATGGTTTTTGAATGTTTTAATGTTTTAAAAAGAACTTTAATAGTGGAAAATATATTTTCCTCAAGAAATGTTTTCAAAATAAATTTCCAAGTTATTTTCCATATACTATGAAATCTGTTGAGGTTACTCATTTCCCTCTAGTAAATGATGATATTTTTCCATTAATTTTCTTTTTTCAATGGTTCATGTTTTTATTGAATGATTTTTATGACACATGTTTATATTCCATGAGTTATATTCATTTGAAACCATATTATTTTCATTGGTTATGTTTTGATGAAATTATTAGGAAACAGATCTCTTTCCCTAGGTTACATTGTGATGACCTTTTAATGATGCCCATTTCAATTCAAGGTTTTTGATTTGATATTTACAGAACACATCTCTATTCATGTGTAATGATATGATTAATGTTATTTTGAACATGAACGTATGATTTCATTAGGTGATGGGTGTGACCTATATCTACTTAAAATGCATTGGGTATAATTGGAGGACTCAAGAGTATAAATGTTATGCCTGAACCTGATTACATGTTCACAATGTTACGCATGAACCTAGTTGCATGTCCATAAGTTTATTTTTGAAACTAAATACATTTTCACAATGTTATTATTTAACCTTATTATATGTTCAAAATGGTATGTGTGAACCTTATTCCATATTCACGATTTTATACATGAACCAAATTTCATATTCATAACATTATCATTGGACATGGTTGCATGTCCATACATCTATGAGATGACGAGATTTCAAGATCTAAACTTAATGTGAGAACATTTTTCTACTTATACATGTTCACTATGTGATAAATTGATGTGTATACCACCTTTCAAGGTATCATTCCTATGTTATGATTTTGAGGATTATGTTCTTGATTTCGTTAAAATTCATGTCATATCGAATTAAAATATTTATTACATGATTCATTCTTATGATCTTTGATATGTAGAGTATGTTCTTATAATGATCATGATCACATTCATATATCATTATATTCATGATACACATAAATATTTCCATTATTTACCCTTACGAATCATTTGAGCTCACCCATTTGTTATGTTTCACTTCCCTAGGTTATGAAGAATGGTTTTTAATTAGAATTACTATAGCGGAAGATATTCTTTGGAAACATTGAAGATCGTTCATTAAGTAATTATATTATTGTTATAAGTTTCCAAATGCACAAAACTAATATGTTCATTGGGTTCTTGTTATTATAATGTTTTATGTATTCTAAAAAAGTGATGTAATTTTAATGTATGAAAATTGAGGCTATCTATAGTTGGAATCAGATAGAGGGTTTAGTCAACCATTGGAAACTAAGATGATAAAACATTATATAGATTCATATGTATATTTCTAACGATATGTCTAGGGATGTCCAGAAGGATATGTATAAGGATGAGCTATCATTTAGGAAAATGTCGTGGAATATTGGTAAATGATAAAGATAGTGTTTTCATGGAAATATATACCTATCTGGTTACTATATGTAAATGTGTATTGGGAATAGATGTACCTAGGGTTAACAACTTTGACAAGATCTCCCAATCCTAACATGGGGTAATTTGGTACCTGACAACAGGACTTATTGCACACCTAGTTTGACACACATGGGGTATATTCATTGGGAATTCAAAAAACAATTCACGGACCAACTTGAAGGATTTAAATATAATTTTTCCATGAATAAAAACGGATAAAACTAAGGTTTCATAGATTAATTAAGTAGGATCCATAATCTAGACATCTGATAGGTACTTTTTCATGATTATATGGTATCCAATTTTGATAAATGATTATCGTTCTTTTCATTCTTCTTTTATTCAATGGATAGAATTATAAGAAACACAGTTAAAATTTAATTTTCTAGATTTATGTTGATTATCAAAATCAAATTCCCAAGTGAAAATCTTATAAAGAGAATCAAGAAGGTGGTATGAGTATTGGTTATACTTATGATGATAGAGAGACATCAAATGACATGTTAAATGTATATGATGTTATTCCAGTATTTTTTACATTAAAAATAACAAGAATGATAATATTTAAGTTTAGGAACCTTAATGAATTATTAAAATTTTATATTCTAGGAAAATAGTATTAATTAATGAGTTAATGAAGCCTGAATATTGGTTTGGTAAAAAGGTTGGATAAATAAAGTATTTATGTTTTAGAATTAAAAGATTATGTAATATGAATCATGAAATATATAATTATTTTTAGTATAATTTTTCATTATATATTGAAAAGGACATGAATAATGGTGATAAATACATATAAAATTAATTTCATGGAATGTTGATTTTTCGATTAAGGGAAGGTAACCATTAATTTGTTCTATATGTTGAGATAATGATGTTTGGATAATGATATGTTGAATGTGAATAAGTAAATTTGAAGGTATGGATTACCCTAGAACTGAATACTAGTACTTTAATAATGATATATATACATATATATACATCTATGTAATTTAACTTATTTCATTCAATATAGAAATTAAACAGAAATAATATTCCTGCATACATATGACCGACCATCTCCCTGAACATTGTATTCCATTTGATACTTCTATCTTCAATAGATTATTATAATAGTCATAAAATGAATATAAATGATATTTATATTATGTTTATTTTTATTTAAATCACAATATAATTATATTTTTCAAATATATAACAAATAAAGAGACAAGTGAATATTACACGAAGTGTAACATTAACATATAATTATTAATAAGAAGGTAATATAAAGTCATAATCAAACCATATATTGTATTAGATATAGGAATATGGTCATTTGATAAATTTATAATAAATTTATATTTATTATATTGTATGTTTCTTTGTGTAAGACGGGAGTTAAGACATAAGTTAGGTAATTTCATCTCACTTTTTATTTCCATGAGATACATTATTTATTCACAATCCATACCTTTTATTTTGATTTGTATAATGACCATGTATGTATTATATAATTACTAAACTTAAATTTTTTGGGTATTTAGATATCCATTTTATTATATTTCTTTCATGGTGACTATGTTTCAAAAGTCACCAAATCAGTAAGGTAATTTCGGCTAAATTTTCCTTCTTTGAGACACATTTCATTTTATACAAACTATATCTTATATAAGGTATATATAATTTATTTGACATGTTATATCATGAAAAATATTACTTTAATGTTATTTTTAGATTCATGTGGTTTCATTTTCTTACGTTAGAAGTGTTATTCAAAGGTACCAAGTGAAAATATTTTTGATGAAACAATCTCATCGCTTTTTGAGATTGTTTATATCTATGATTCCTTCGATCAATATTATGATCTATATATCAATAAAATTCAGGAATATACTTACCCTATTGTAATTCATTATTTATTCATGTACTGGTACTATTTTTCTACCCTTTGGTACATAAGTGTGTTAAGAAAGTGTTTTCAAGAAAGCATGATATAACCCTTTCATCGGTGAGAAAGCCCAACTTTTCCCTCTCTTTGGTTGAAAATCTATATTCCTTCAATGCCATAATTTCTGAAAATGGCTTCCATGAATATTAAAATTTTCTAAAAGCAATAAAATAATCTTTTATCCTTTTTTATTTTACTAATTGTGTCAAAGGAATTATCTTGGTGATTTCTGAACAATGCATTTTTTATCCTTTTTACCATGAAAAAGGAATGATATTTTTACATCATACCATATGTATGAATTTACCTTCCATTATTTCTATAAATATTCCATTACATGTTTGAAAGGATAATTTTTAGAATTTTTTTCAAAAAAAATTATTTTCAATGAAATAGTTTTCAAAACTTATGAAAGATTTAATTATAATTTTTCAATGTATTTTCCATGAAATGGGTTTCAAAACTTTTTCAAGGTTATTTTTTATGTTTTCATGGAAAATGGTTTTCAGAATGTTTTACTAGTTATTTAATAAATTTTATATGGAAAACATTTTTGAAAAGATTTCAAGAATTCATTATATGTTTTAATGCATTTTCAAAGAAAATGGATTTCTAAAGTTTTGATCTTTTAAGAAGAATTTTCAATGAATAAAGGAAAGTTTTCTCCAGAAATGTTTTCAAAATATATTTCCCTAATTTTTACATATATAATGACATCTTTTGATATTACTTATTCCCTTCTAAGAAATGATTCAAAGGTTCCATTCATATTAATTCTTTAATGGTTCAGGTTTTTATTGAATGTTGTTTATGACACTTGTTTTTCTTCCATGAGTTATATTAATTGAAACCTGTTTCTTTTCACCAATTATGTTTGGATGAATTTATTATGAAACTTATCTCTTACCATAGGTTATTATGTAATGAAATTTTAACGATACCCATTTCATGTAACGACACATCCCCCAGGGCTTGTTTTGTGACTACCGAAAGCCCACCTTCCATAGGCCAGGGGATGGTGACTAACACTGAAAAGGCATATCCTAAAAGGGAGGCATTTCCTTTCAACATGTACACACACATGCATCCCATTCTATGGAAATTAGGATGAAACTAGAATCAACAACAAGTGCAAGTACAAGAGAATGTAAAATGGGTCGAAATACAATCCCAACTAAAATGAAATTACAACAAAAAAAGTACAAGTTCCAGAGGTCATCCACAAAGGATCATATAGGAAGGGTATGTATAGATCACTTTTAGATGTCATTGTAGCACTCCATGTCTATTGATCCACCTCTGAGCAACAACTTGCCCTGGCTCCCCAAAGTCCTACTCAAAGTTGTTTTTCGTCTACATAAGGCACAACAAGTACGAGTGAAGCTCATGAAGGGGTGAGTAAAATAATACTCAATAGGGACCCAGAGACCAACTCGAGTCTCATATAAATCAACAACGGAAAATACCACAATGAAAGATCTCAAAGTAAAGAACAAAGGAAAAGAAACAACTCACACGAGGAGTAACATAAGTACAGAAGTAAAGATGGTTAGTCATAAAGCAAGATCATATTATTCTATTGAGAGGCTCTAATTTTGATCTACGATAGGTCTCTCTACTACAAACCCATGATGGGTTGCTCTATGACTGATCAAAAACTGGTCACACTACAGCTGATCGACGAAGGGTCACTCTGATGCTGATCCATAGTGGGTCGCTCCATTTCGGATCCACAGAGGGTCACTCCGTTGTTGATCTACGAAGGGTTTCTTTATTGTTGGTCCATGAAGTTTCACTCCATTAATGATCCTCGAAGGGTCCCTACGTTGATGAACCATGAAGGGTTTATCTGTTTCGAATCCATGAATGTTGGCTTTATTGCTAATCCACGATGGGTCGCTCTTCATTCTTCACATCACAGCAAGCCAATGGATTCACACACTAATCACACTTTATTCTGGGAGGATATTCTCCTCAATCCATCAATCATACCTCATCCGACCGTAATTCCCACATAGAGTAACCCAACAGACTATCTTGTTGTAAGGGTCCCAACACAACAAATGGTGCAATGAACAAACGCTCAATCTGTATGATATGGTCATTTTTGTAAAAAGGGCCCAGTTGGATTCGAGTTTGATCCCACCTTTCCATACTACAACCTCTAACAAAACTAATGTAGAGTATCTCATAAGGACCATTTCATTTAAAGGGTCCTCTTTCCGGAGATGGATCTTTAATCGTACACTAGGTCTATCAGTTATAAGTGTTTCAGTGAAACGAGGGCTGGATGGGTTTGGGTTCGGCCTGACCTGGTCGGACTAACCCAACCCAGATTCGGATTTGTCCCATCTCGATAGAGAGGTTCTAGCCCAATAGAGAAGGTTTGGATCACAATTGTGGGTCTGGCCCCCTGGCGCCAACTGGTGGTGTATCCCCCCGTAACTGGTCATCGTAGATGACCTGTATGGTCAGCCGACTGTGGCTCTATCACGTCTGTTTCATCTAGTGCTGCTAGCCAAGTGGCTAGCGGGTACTCTTACTCAAGGTCAACGGACTGCATGCTTCTAGATCTCCCAAGAGGCTTGGATACGGTCCACCCTTCCACATGGCATCGGTTGGTGTCGTACTTCCATGACGTTGTGGCCAGCTAGATGTATCCCTCTGTCATTTTCATCGCTACTTCGGCTATTTCTTCTACTGGCCTCTAGAGTTTCTCTGGTGGTCTATTTCTCGAACGTCCTATTCCTAAAGGCCCTATAGGGTGTAACCATTTCTTCGAAGCCCTCAAAATTACATTGCTTGCCACTTGATCATTTGTCCATGAAGGATTCATAGGAAACATTCATGGAAGAATGACCTGGTCCTTGTTCGTGTCAGCCTGCACCTTCTGCATTAGAGTATAATGATTGGGGAAATTAATAATTACTACACATCATATTAAATCCCCATTTTTAATCCAACATTATAACCCTCCCAAAAAAACAATTTTATCCCAGATATTCTTGTTTATGGGTTGGTCAGTGTTCATCATTAATCTCATGAACGGGGAAAAACATCAACTATAAAGAATGAATAAACCCCTACCTAGATTTTGGATCTGTTGTTGATGAAGGAGAGTGATCCGAGTCATATTTTATCTGTGATCTGTTGTCATTTATTGCAATTCATTGATCTGTGATCCGCTATCATTTTTCGCCAATCTTAAATCCCCAGATCTGATCTTGTTCTCCCTGAGTGTTCATCGATGTCAGGGAGAGAGAGAGAGAGAAAGAGATTCTCCTCGCTAGAGGTTTTCCAAGGGTTGTTTTTTAACCCTAGATCACTGATTAATCATAGTTGAGAGATGCATTGTGCATCACCACACTAATTCATTAATGATATTCATTAATGAGTTAGGGATTCCTTGTCTCTACACCACAGCATTGACCGGCCACTACGTCGCAGTGAAACCATTCAAATAAAATAAACATAATAATATTTTATGTTTGTTTTAACTTTTTCTTTATAAATTAGGATATATTTTTTTGGTCAACCCACGCCGGTCGATGTTAGGTCGTTCCTAGGTAAATCCTGGTGTTCTGAAATCAACAGTTCCCTCATATTTAAATCCGGGGTACCAGTTAAAAAGATAGAAAAACCAGCTCGCATGATTACTAACCATACATTAAATGATGTTTAAAAAACACATTCTGGTAGCTTCGGGCCTTAGAATCACATGTTTTCTCAAAGCCTAGTTCTGAAATAATCCCATTCAAATGACAACAAAAATTACAATAAATTTTTTAAGGTATTAAATTCTCCCCTCCTTAGGGCATTAAATCCAAGAAATCCAAACAATGCTAAGAAAAAGGAAAGGAGGTACGGAGTCTGAATTTGAGACTCTCACTCCCATGTTCTCTCCTATATATTCCCTTGCTACTAATTAACATGCACCAGAGGAATTGACCATCCATGAAGGATCTTCTCCTAAAAATCCTCTATCTCCACCAGGTACTCTGTGAAAGTCTCCCAGTCATTAATCTTCAGCTCCCCGTCAAGGGGAGGCTTATAGGAATACTTAATCCCCATCCTGGAACTCCAAAGTTTTATGTTGCCTACCTGAAAAAGACTTATGTCGATCTGTATAGTCTTCACCCACTCTTGGATGACCTGCACATTCTCAGTGGTAGCATATACCATCTATGGGCCCATGAGTGATGACTCCTCTATGTCTGTCCAGCATAACGGTGATCAGCACGGTCATTCATATTGTGCCTCAAACAATGATATACTGATGGAGGAGTGGTATTTGTGTTGTATGAAAACTCCACAAATTTTATTTGGTCCTCCCAACTATGAACAAAATCCAGGACACATGCACGAAGCATATTCTCCACGGTCTGAATGGCCCACTCAGTCTGACCATATGTCTATGGGTGAAAAGCAGTGGTCAATGTAGCTGAGTCCCAAAAGCCTCATACAATCCCTTCAACAACTAGGATGCAAAATGTGCATCACTATCTGAGACTATCATTGATGGTACTCCATGTAGTCGAACTATCTCATGCACGTAAAGGCATCCCAATCCCTCTACTAATCCCAAGTCCCAAAATGGTAGGAAGTGGGACAACTTGGTGAGTCAATCGACGATCAGATTGATGGGATCGTTCCTCATGAATGTACATGGTATCCCATCATGAATTCCATCGATACCCCACCACACTGTCACTCGGGTACCTTGAGGGGCTATATCAAACATACTTGAACCTGGTACACGGCTTTCACTTGTTGATAAGTGAGGCATCTCGAGACAAAATCTACCACTGCCTTCTTCCTCCCTGGCCACTAGTACTGACGTCAGAGGTCTGGGTGCATCATTCCCACACCTGGATGTACCACCAAAGGGGGTGTATGTAACTAACTCAACACCTCCTCACAAAACATCATTGGTACTATGGTTCTCCCTCTGTAAAGGATTATGTTCTCCCAGCCTTTCAAATATTCATCAGGACATGCCCTCTGGTTATCTAAGGACGTGTAGTCTCATAACTAGAATCTATGAGTTGTGCCTCCCTAGATCGCTATAAGAGTGGAGGGGAAACTACCATTAATTGAATAAAAGATGTCACCTCTCTATCGATGAAGGGTATTTGAACAAGGAAAACTACTATGAGGCCTCATTCAGTAATGGTGAACTTGATCTCTTATTGAGATCATCTGCCACTACATTCTCCTTCCCAAGAGTACAGACTATCTCAAAGTCATAGTCCTAGAGAAACTTCTTCCATCGCTGCTATGTCAAGTATAAATCCTTCTAATAAAAGATATACATAAAACTCTTTTTATCTAAGTATATTATGAAATGCTCACACATCAAGTAGCGTCACCATATCTTCTGTGTGAAGACTACCGCTATCAACCCATGGTCATGAGTTGCATCACTCTACTCATGTGGTCTCAGTTATTGAAATACATAATAAGTAACCTCTTTTACCTACATATGTAAATAAAATATCTCATTTCCTGATGCATCACAGAACACCATGTTGTTGGTGCCCTCCTATGGTAGCATAAAGATAGGAGCACTCATCAAGCTCCACCTTAGCTGCTAAAAGCTCTGCTGGCATCCTTAGGTCAAAAAGAAGGGTTTTAAAATATTTTTTAACATTTTCAAGGGTACTTACACTCTAAAGTAGTTGCGTACAAACATTCTATAGTACCCAACCAATCCAAGGACACTCCGCACCTCCGTAACACCCTTGGGTGCCTCCCAAGAAAGCACCGCCTCAATCTTCGCTAGATATACAAAAACTCTAGCCACTGAGATTATGTGAAAAAGGAAATTGTACTTTCATATCTGGAACTCAGACTTCGAGAGCTTCCCATAAAGATGGGGCTCTCATATTGTGTCTATAACCATCCTCAGGTGCATCGTGTTCTCCTCTACGAATGTGGAATACACCAATACATCATCAATGAAGACCACTAAAAATTGGTCTAAGTACTGCTGGAAGATCATGTTCATGAGTCCCATTCACACTACTGGGGGATCGACATGCCAAATGGCATCACTAAGATGTCCTTTTATTCTTCCACCACTGCAGGAAACTATGTACTTGTCTTATAAAATGCACCGAGGGGCATGCCATCCAACTGATGATTTATCATTTTCACCCTCCTATGTGTGAGTCCACCCTACGCTGCTCTGTTTTTCCTTTTCACATATAAAGAAAAACTAGTTTCTATCACTATAGATACATCACATTGTTCACCTAAAACAGTAAATCTAATCTTGAATTGTGGTAGTCCATACCCAGAATAATGTTATAAGTCATCAATGCCACTACTAGGAGATTCCCCACCAAAGCTCTCTCCTCCTAGAGTAATCTCACACTATTTGCACCAGTTGTTCATCATTGAATATTCTCCTCCTGGAGTCTTTAATTGTAAGGATCAAGCCAAAGGATCAATCGGAAATATCCAAGCTCCGAACAAGGTTTGTGTCTAGGAAAGAGTGATTTGGAACCTATGTCTATAGGAACTGTAGATAAGGTGGAGTATACATAAATAACATCTCTAATAATCTCTAGAGAACCGTGATCGTAGTTCTTCATCGCCTGAAGTTGTCCCACCCCTGTCCACCTACTCCTGGAGCTCGTGGTGGACCTCTTGGGGGTGATGGTGGTAGTACCTTATACCACCTCCCACCGCCTTCTGCTTTTCCACCTACCCTGTCATGTCCTCTGCTTTGTGGAAAACCATGTTCTATCATATGAATTAGTATCCCCTCAACCATCAGCTAGTCAAATGTACATCGGTTCGGGAATTCTCGAGCTAAGTGTCCATACCCACTGCATGAGAAGCATAACCTTTCCATCTACTGGTGTCCACTACCCATGGGGCTTCCCACTGCAGATCCAATATCACAGGGTTATCCTCTAGAGTGTCAATCCCCACCATCTCTAGGCCATTCCATGTAGTGGTCTAGCTGCTAGAACATCCATCTGGTCTAGAGATTTCCCCACCATGCGGAAAACTTGTGTCACCACCTCTTTCCAATCCTCAGCTGCTTGAGGAACTGTCTCACCTAAAAACCTCAGAGTTTTTTGCCTTTGGAACTCATGCAATGCACTCAGTCGGTGTGAATCCTCTGCTAGAAAATCTGGTATCAACTCCTACTCTACGGGTGTGGTTTCCACTGGTACACTAACCGGAGGTGTTATCTCTTGAACCAGTCCCTAAACTGATGCCTCATCACTCGGTGGACCATAATCGTGATCCCTCACTGGAATCCCAAATGACTATCTATGTGGAGGCATCCTGAGAAAATTAAAGATGGAACACAGTCAGGTAAGTTATACATGGAAAGATGACTCAAAAGAGATCAAGAAAAAACACTTTCAAAACATATGCAACCATTGTTTTCATGCACTGAGTCAGAAAATAGAATTTGGGGTCCTAGTTATGGATACATTGGTTGTTTCACCAACACTAGACTCCCTAGTCATAAATCCAAACTCAAAACACTTAACACTATTTCCCCATCAAAAAAACATACTCTTATTTCTTCTGTTAGAACTGACCTCCCTTTGATACCACTTTGTAACGACCCGTCACCTAGGGCCCATGTCCTGACTACACCAAACCTGCATTCCATAGGATAGGGTATGGTGATAAGCACCGAAAAGGCATATCCCAAAAAGAGAATTCATTTCCTTTCAACCTACACACACACACACACACATAGCCCATACTATGGAATGTAAGCTGAAACTGGAACAAACAACAAGTACAAGTACAATAGAAAGTAAAATGCGCTAGAATACAAGCCAAACCAAAATAAATATACAAGAAAATAAGTAAAGGATATAGAGGATGTCCTCCAATGATCCTAACTAAATGGTAGGTACAGCTCACTTTTAGATGTCACTATAGCACACCATGTCTATCAATCCACCTCTGAGAAATGTCTAGACCTGGCTACCCAACGTCCCAGTCAAGGATGTATGTCGTCTGCGCAGGAAACAATAGTTGAGGGAGAAGCCCATACAGGGGTGAGTATAAAAATACTCAGTAGGGACACCAAGAACAACTCGAGTCTCATAGAAATACATAATGTCAAATACCACAAAGAAAGATCTCAAAGTAAATCACAAAGCAAAATTCATAGCTCACATCAGGTATAACTTAAGTACAAAAGTAAATATGACTAGTCATAAAGCTAGATCATATTATTATATTGAGAGGCTCTATTGTGGGTCTACAAAGGGCCGCTCTGCTGCATATCCATAAAGGTTCTCTCTACTACTGATCCACGATGGATCGCTCTACAGCTGATCCACAATGGGTAACGCTACTGCTAATCCATGAAGGGTCTCTCTCATGATGGTTCATAGAGGGTTTCTCTATTGCTGATCCACTAAGGGTCACTCCATTACTGATCTAGGAAGGGTTGGTCCATTTTTTATCAATACAGGGTCCCTCCATCATTGATCCATAAAGGTTCACTCCATTGTATATCCCCAAAGGGTCGGTCCATTGCTGATCCATGAAGGGTCGTTCTTCATTTTTCACATCACAACCAGCCACTAGAATCCCATAAATAGCACGCATGA
Source organism: Viscum album (assembly GCA_963277665.1). Lineage (NCBI taxonomy): Eukaryota > Viridiplantae > Streptophyta > Magnoliopsida > Santalales > Viscaceae > Viscum > Viscum album. The sequence continues at coordinate 16,917,940 of OY728158.1, forward strand.
TTCCAGGAGGATCTTCACCTCAATCCATCGGTCATACCTTAACTGCCATGAGGACCCACATAGAGTAACCCAATGGACCATCTCTTCATAAGGGTCGTAATGCAATAGACGACCCTTTGAATGGATGCATGATTTGTAAGATATGGGCATTTTTTTTAAAAGGACCCGGTTAGATTCAAGTCAGATTCAACCTCACCATATGTCAAAATCTTCCAAAACTCAGATAAATTATATCAGAAGGACCGACTAATTGCAAGGGTCCTCTTTCAATTGATAGAGGGTTAATCATACACTCAGTCTGTTAGTAACAAGAATTTCAGTGAAATGGGAACTGGTTGGGTCCGGGTCTAGCAAGTCATGGTCGAACTGACCGAAACCAACCTGAATCCGGCCCGAACTAGAGCTGGTCCACCCAGGACTACCCCGTTGGGCCACAAGTCTAGCTCACAATGGCAGGTCCATCCCTACTTTTAGGACATGGCCCACCAGCAAAAAATTGTCCTGTTGTGGCGGGCTGACTTCACCAGCCCAGATGCGGCTTAGCCACATCCATTTCATCACCCGGAGGTTCTAGAAAGTTCCACCTCACCCCATAACTGGTCCACATAGAGAACCATTTAGTTCAACTAGACACGGCTCTGCTATGTCTGTTTCGTCCAGTGCGGTCTGTCGAGTGGTCGACCGGTACTCCCGCACTCGGTCAATGGACTGCATGTCACTAGCTTTCCCGAGCATCCCAAACACCAGCCTCCCCTCCACACAGCACTAATTGGTGTCGCACTTACACACCTCTGTGGTATGCCACCTCCTTCCTCCCATGGCTGTCATCACGGGTCACCATCGGTACACCAGTGGTTTCTTCTACGGGCCACCAGAGTTGGTCTGATGGTCTGTTTCTCAAATGGCCTGCACCTATGGCCTCTGTATGGTGTCACCATTACTAAAAAGCACTCAAAATCGCATTACTGCCAACTTTATCATTCATCCATGAAGAACACACAAAAATAATACATGGTTGAGGGACCCAGGGCTTGTTCATGTCATCCCTCTCCCTCTTTATTAGAGTTTATACATGGAGAAAAATAGTAAAAACCACAAAACATATTAAATCCCCATTTTTAATCCCGAATGATAACACACCTACAAGAAAAATCGGATCGCAAATCAACCCACTTGTGGGTTGGTCCACATTCATCAGTAACCTCAATAAAATGGAAGGAAACATCAATTATAAAGAAATAATAAACCCCTAATTGGATTTCAAATCTATTATGATGAAGGAGGGGGATTTGAGTCATCATCGATCTATGATCCATTATCATTCATTTTTGTTCGTTGATCTGGAATCTACTAGAATTAGTCACCACTCACCAATCCCTAGATCCGATATCATTCTCCACGAGTGTTTGTTGACGTAAGAGAGAGAGAGGGGGGGAGGGATGGAGGGATATATAGATTTTCCTCACTAGAGGTTTTCCAAGGGTTGTTTGTCAACCCTGGATCTTTGATTAATCAGAGGTGGGAGATGCATTACGCATCACCATGCTGATTCATTAATGACTCAATGTCACCCTTTCGCTGCAACTCAATGATGATCAGCCGCAGTATCACTGCAAAACCATTTGAATAAAATAAATTTCAAAACATTTTATGTTTATTTAAACTTTTAAAATGTCTGAAATTTATCATTTTCAGTCAACCCATGCTAGTCAATGATAGGTCGTTCCTAGGAGAATCTCGGCATTATTAAATCAATGGCTCCCTCAGATTTTAGATCCAGGCACCAGTTCAATAGATACAAAACCCCACTCACACGATTAATGAACATACTTTAAATAATGCTTAAAAAATATGTTCCATCCTTTCCGGTCCTCGTAATCACATGTTATCTTAGATCCTGGTTATGAAATAATCACATTAAAATGAAAAATAATTACTTGGAATTTTCTATGGTATTACATTTCATTTCATGGGTTATGATTTGATGTTTATAGAACCCATCCCTTTTCATGGTTTATGATATGATTAATGTTTAGTGTCATATTCATATACGATTTCATTATGTGATTGGTGGGGCCTATATCTCCATCCAATTCATTGGGTAAGGATGGATTTCCCATGAGTATAAATGTTATTTGTGATATTGATTACATGTTCACAATGTTATGAAAGGACTTAGCTGCATGTCCATAAGTTTATATGTGAACCTCATTACATGTTCACCATGTTATGGGTGGACATTATTATGTTTTCAAAATGTTAACCATGATCCTAATTCTAGGTTCACAATGATATGCATGAACCTAATTCTGTGTTCACAACATTATGCATGGACCAGGTTTCATGTACATATGTCTATGAGAGGTCCAAATTTCATGTCCTTAACATAATGTGTGAACCTTTTTCTACTTATACATGTTCACTATGTTATATGTTGATATGTATTCCACTATTCCATGTCTTATTCCTACATTAGGATTTCATATCTTTTTCTCTTGATTTCCTTATGATTCAGGTGTTATGATCAGCCAAGTTTTATTCCATGATTCATGTTTATGATGTTTGATATGTAGGGTACAGTCTTCTAATTAACATGATCACATTCTTGTATATTTAATTTCATGATATACCTACACATTTTCATTTTTTACCTTTACTGAGAATTTGAGCTCACCCCTTTCTTATATTTAATTTTCCTATGTTATAAAGAATGTTTTTAAATAATATTTTCAAATGGGTGAGATCATTGTGGGAATCATTGAACATATTTCACTCAACAAGAATGTTTTTTCCAAATTTACAAAGTCACTACACTAATACAGTCTCTAAACGTCAATTTTTATAATGATTTATGTATTCTGGAAATTTGATGTAATGTAAATATATGAAAAGCGAGGGTCGCGATACATAATATAATATGCTTCATAATAATAAAGAAGGTGTCGTTTAAATTAATATTGGTTTAGAGAAATTTTATTTATATTTTCAATGAAATAATTTGTCTATTTACTTTGATCATGACATATTTAAATAATTGTTCCATAAGGATTATGAAAAAATAATACTGGTGACCTGAATATCTGTTATATAAGAATTCAATTTGGAGATCAAGGAAAACAATGGATGTGAGAATTTCTTTATAGGACACATCAGTAGAATTCCCAACACTAACAAAGTAGAATAACCCATGTATATATTATTAGATAATTCATCACCTAGTAAAATGCTATAAAAATCCACCCATGTTCTTAGGTATGCTGATTTGGTGAATTATTTAGTAACATAAATTATAACATCTTTGTTTTCAAATAATATATATTATAAATTTAAAAATGAATCAAAATATTAAACTTGGGGGAATTCTTATTTATGGAAGGTATATAGTGACTAGATGATTAGGTATTGTATCCTAGAAAAAGAGGATAAGTGTGTGATTTCATTTTTTCATACACATTCATGTGGATGAAATTTTGACCTCAAAATACAAAAAAAAACTTTTTGGATAATAGTTTTTTGGCCATTAATTTTTTAAGATTTTATTTAATTTTAAAAATATTGTCGAAACTATCAATTTGGTGTGGAAATATATGAAATAGTGGTAGTTTCACAAATAACCAATGATTTTCTATAAATTATTTAATGTATAGGTATTATATTTAATGGGTCAATATCTTATGCCTTTTCAATTTTACTGTATCATATAAGTATAAGTCTATGATTCCAAATAGATTGATGAAAAAGTAACTTGAACTGATGAGGAAATTTATTTCATTGAGTTTATAAGATGAAGCATGTTTTTATGTTTAGAGTTCCTCAACCCTTAATTAGTGACCAAGGGATACAATTTTATAACATGAACCTAGAATCTATAATGAATATATATAAAATGCACCATAATACCTCAACTACTTACCATCCAAAAACACATGGTCGTTCATTGGTATAAAATAATTACTTTTTAAATAAATACAACGATGCATAATTGAGTGGATTACATTAAAAAAGTTTGAGAATTCATTAAAGTCCAAAAACATTGATTTTAGAACCACATGTGTGTCACCTTATATAATTATTTATGGAAATAATTATTACATTCCCATAGAGTTATATCTCAAATATAATTGTGTTGTGAATAGTGTGAACCCATATTTTTGAAATACTAGAGAGTAAAGGATACTAATGATGGAACTAGAGGATATTCTGAGAGTTTCTTATGAGAAATCCCTCTATTTTAAAGATATTTATCTGTCTAACCATAAAATAATTATTTATAAAAAAATTATCTTATTGAAAATTGATTGTTAATCTCTTTATGAAAAAATAAAATTATTGTTATATTTGATCTCAAGTGGAAAATACCTTTTATAATAATCGATAAATTACCACATGGTGCAGTTGAAATCAATAGAGATGAATCATAATAGTTATTCATTATGACTGGATAGAAGATGAAGAATTTTCATGTAAATTATTAGAAGGAACCAATGGAGGAACCCAAAATCCTTCCCATAGGTGTTTAATAAAGGATTTCAAATTCATGTATCTCCTTCATATTAGTTCAGAAATAGAACCATTAAATCTTTGATTCCTATCACACTTGAATTCTAAAATTAATTTGGATTTGGGTTTGAGATATGTGTGAGTTATTGGAAAATTAACATAGAATGTAAATATAATGACCCTAGATTGTCATATATATATATTACATATTTTTATTTTAATATTCATTACATTAAACAAATACATGCTTGATCATTGTAAATGTATATTGCCTTGGGAAACAATGAAACCTAAAAAAAGGTCCATAAGTAAGTTACATCAACTCATTTTTGGATCCTCATTACTGTTACCCTTATTATACATGCCAAAAATAATTCTTATCATCATAACCTGGGGAAAATAATGAAAATAAAGGCTGATATAAAATTCTCAATAAATGTAAACAAGGCCAACAAGTAAACATAACATTAGGATAAGTATATGAGAATATGAGGATAAAAAATGAAAACCATACCATTCATAAAATATATTAAAATAACGGGTCATGGAATAAATATTAGATATTCAAAAGACATGAATCATAAGAAAATCAGCCAACATGGGCCACTAGGGAAAACAAATTTACCTAATATGTGGAATTTTGGAATACAAAAAGGCATAAAAACATTTATTTATATTTCAAGGACCATTTAAAATACTATCATAGTAGAATGGTTTTACTCTATAATCTATCACAGTATTCAGGGGTTACTCCCAAGAATATCATAGTGTAAAAAGTCCCTTAATGAATTTGGTTCACTCCACATTTCTATCTTTTTTATCTCATGAGATGTCAATATTTTCCCAATGAATTAGAGGGAGATATATGTCCCACATTATACATAATAAAAATAATACAGACATGTTCCAAAATATTATAAACCATTTATTATATCAGAACTCATTAAAATAATTGGGTTTCATAAATCATTCATCATATCAAAACCAATGAAAATAAATGTATTTCATAGAACATTTACTAATATCATAACCCATGGAAAAAATCACATTTAATAAAAAACATAATTAACATTTTCCATCAATATATAGAATAAATATGGTATTATTGGATCATATCCCTAATAAATATTAAGTAACATAGTTGGATTTTATCTTACATAGAAAATGATATTGAATGAAAACAATTGGAACATTTCTTGGGAGAATATAACATTTGATGGAAAATCACCTTTCTAAATAAATAAATCCATAAAATATTGTGGAAATAATTTTCATTGAAAATAAACTCAAAAATTTATAAATTAACATCAAAATACAATAATGTACATGATGGTGGAAATCTAATTTATAAAATATAAAGTAAAATAACAATTATTTTCATATTTTCTGTAAAATACAAATGTGAATTATTTAAAAAAGAACATGATTTTTCTTCTTAAAACACATTTTTAAAAGCAAAACATTGGTAAATATTTATTAATTATATGAATTAGGGTTGGTTAAAAAATTCATAACATTTTTAAAAAACATGTATATTAAAGAAAAAAGGGTATTTGACTAGAATGGGAAATAATTTCGGTTTTATATAAAAAAATTATTTTAGAACTTCTATAAATAGAGGTAAATGAAAGAAAAATATATATATTCTTGACATTACCTATGGAAAACAAAATTAATTAGTTTCTTGGGGGATTGGTCCGAATATTTCATCACTAAAATCTTAATCCTAAACAACCTCTATGAATAAAAATATTGAAACATAAAACCATTACCACTTTGGAATCATTTATATTTTAAGACCCATTAAAGAATTAAATTAAAATCAAAATTAATTATCATTAATAGAATTAGATTAATTTTGTGACATTTCAAAGTGTCTTAATATAAACCTCATAAAATAAGGTAGGTGCATAACATAATTAATACCCAAAAGATGACGAATAGAGGTAAAAGGTGCTTTACGGATTGGTAACATATAAATTGAAATCCCCATGAAATAGATATCATGAAATTGATATTTAAATACCAAGAATTTTTATAATAATAATAATAAAATATATTAATGGAAAGTATATACACCACATAAAATAAACACATGGTGAAGATGGCATGTGTCGCACATTAAAAAATATTGAGAATGGAATCCCTTACCCAAAGTCTCAAATTCCCTCATACATGTTAGAAACTATTGAATAAAGAATATAATTTTATTATAAATATAATAAATAAACATAATTAAATATATCATATCATATTATATTCACCTATTGCAATTTGTTACCCATTTATTAACAATTTCATTTCAAAATCATGTTTCATGTAATAAGTGATTTGTTTTTCATGTATGTTTTGATTTCATATTTTTAGTCCTATTAATTTTATCATAGTTCTGTAATATATAGAATGTTAAAAATTATATAAAATTCATATATATAAATAATAGATTCGTTTTTTGTAATTCATTAAAGTTATGGATAGAAAATCATGTACACTATTCATGGAGAAGGTAGGTCACACATATATAAGAACACTATTTACATTTTCTCATTTAATGAACCAGTTGAAATTTAAGAAATATATTAAAATTACAGAATAATATTTATTCATATATATAAAATATATTCATTAAATATACCATTATTACCTTCTATGCAATGCGTTAGTGAATAATGAATCACATTGCTTCGTGAGAAGGTAGTCCGTTATACACACGAACGACTTTATTGTATCCCCCAAAGAATTGTGTGTAAGAATTTATATTTCACATATTTAATAAATAAATATAATAATGTAAAAATAAAATATATATTAATTTATTCAAACCATTTCTCTCTCTAAGTGAAATATAATAAAATATTCTCAATGCTGCGCGAGATGTTAGTCCGTTAAACACACAAGTGACATTATTGTTTTCCTAAAACATTGGATAAAATAAGTTATATTTGGAATAATAATAATATAGGTATTATAATATTTTAAATATAATATATAAACAAAAAATAAATCATTATATCCATCTGTGAGAAGAGGTTTTTGAAAATGAATAATATTGGTTTTTGAGGTTCCAGTCTTCCACACATATGATCATTGATTTAGTTTCCTATTTGATGGAAGAGGATATAAAAATAATAAATGTATTTAACATAATAAAATCTTAGTGTGTTTTATATAATAGTTTTAACATATTTTGAAATTTTTAGAGTATTTTAAGGACTTAGATAATAAGTAAAATAGAAATTCATAGTCAAACATTTTACCTCTTCTTCAGGAAACCTCTCTATGATTAACGTAAAGGATTTATAGATTGGATTTATGCTCACAAAAAAAATACTCTAGGATCTTGGTGTGGAATTAAGGAAAAAATGGTTCTATTATTGGTTGGAATTTTTTTTTTGTAATTTTGAAGAGTACAAGACTTTTTGTGGCCTTTTATTAGTGAGGTGAGTGTCACACTTGTAATTTTTAAAAAGAAAGTGGTGTACCCTAGTTTTTTACAGAACAGAAGTCCCAAAAAATGGATATTATTGATCCATAAAAATAATAAGGTAGATATATGGTCATATAATATATTTGGGGAAAAATAATTCATTTTAACTGTTACATTTTATACCTAACCCTCTTTAAAATCGTCTTCACTTTACCAAAATTAATTAATTTTCACAATTTCCACTATTAATTAGTAGTAAAATTTATGTTGAATTTATTAGATAATATAAATGATTATTTTTAAAAATATTTATTAAATTTTCACAAATTCAATTCTTATATGTGGGAAAAATAAATTTAAATTTAAAACCACATATGCAGAAAAAAGAAGTTTTCCAAAGAGAAAGTCTTCAAAAATATAAAATGTTTTTGAGGTAAAAATTCAATATGAAGCTAATTCAAATTACCCAATTCAGATTAATAAACATATAATTGAACTATATTTAAAATTAAAACCATTTTAAAAAACGTAACCCTACACATTATTTAAATAATAATTCATTTTTGAAAAACCATTATATTCTAGTATTCATCAAAAATTTAATATTTTCTGAAAAATCCCAAAAATTCATACTAAATTAATTATAAAAAAAAGATTAAAATTGTGAATTTTATTTTCAATATAAATTTCATAATGTTTTAAAAAGTTTCTTGTATTATTTTTTCTCAAAATTTAATTAAAAACATTTTTGTGATAAAATATTATTTTTGAAACATATAAAAAATTCATCAAATATTAAGTACATTTTTATCAATATTTTTTCATTATATAAATTTATTATAAATCATTTTTAAAATGTATTTATTCCTATTAATTAAAAAAGGTTTAAAAACTATTTTATAATGGTAATTTTTAAATAATAATATAAATAGCTCATTATGGTTCATAAAAACTCTTTGTTGTGCTTAACACAAGATATCAATGAAGTTAAATTTATTATAAAATCATAAATTCTGGACAATTAAAATTATAACCCCTCCCCTAATTAATTTCACCCTTAAAATTAGTCACTCTGATGAAAATATATTAGGATAATATTGCCTTATTGTATACTCAAGACCCCATGTAGCTTCTTGAAACTAGTGTCTTCACCACATAACATTGAACTGGTGAGTGTTCATGTTTCATTTAACATTTTATATTAAATCTATAATATCCACAATATATTCCTTATAAGAAATATCTTTCTCTAGTGATATGACCACTATGTTCTTTACATGGAAATATTTATGTATGATCAACTTTAGGATATATTCATGGAACACAACATGGTTTTCAGAGAGGTTTGGTGGACTCTCTAACCGATCAGATACCATCCAAATACATTCAAAAATTTGAAAGGGAATGATATACATAGGGATTAGTTTTCCTTTCTATCATTATATCATTACCTTATTCCACGGATAAATTATAAGAAACAACTCATTAGCAACTTCAAATTCTTGATCACATCGATCATTATTAGCATAAATTTTACGTTGGGGTTTTCCACCCTTTCATGTTGTAAAATGGATCTAATATTTTATTTCATAAAAAAATCATCTCATAATAGGATTCTTTATACAGATTCATTCTATCATGTTTTATCTCTACACTTATTTACATAGAGGGATTCATAAGGACCCATTTCAATACTTGATGCAATGTTATTATTGTATTAAAATGAAACCGGACAAAGTTGTTAATCCCATCCACCTTTGAAATCGACAAAACAAGTTCATAGCATATCCAAATGGTATTGAATTCTTATATCAAACTGACCATATTTTAATGGATTATATTAGTTTTGAAATATACCTCTTTATCCAAGGAATTCTGAAGACTTCTTAATGACATCAAAGTAAACCTCAGATCCCGATCAGATATAATGGAATGTGGTACTCCATGAATCCTTACCACTTCAATATTATATATTCAGGAAAGATGATCGACAGAGAAATATTCTCTGAAAGAAAGTATTTGTGCTTACTTTTCATAGTGATTTATTATAACCCATAAATAACTCAAAATAAAAGATAATATAAACCCTAATGGTTATCAAAACCATTAACCATATGTCCATAAATTGTAAATGCATTCCTCATCAATTAGATTTTTCCCTAAAAAGTTTAAAAACCCAAAGTATTATATTACAAAAAATGTTTTTTTTAAATATATTAATCATTATAAACACCTATCACATAAATCCTAAAAGGGGGTGTTAATGAATTTGAACTTATAATCAACCTTAATCTAAAAAAACCCATGATGGAACCCAAAACTCTTATATTATTATTACATGTAGAAATACATGAATCCAATAGATAATTCACCCAATATTACTTACATTTTCTCTTGAGTAATACAAAACATTTCCATTAGAATATTGTGTTCATCCTTGTATCAATAAAATATAAAATTTGATTTTATTATACTGAAATAAAAGTATTAAAAGATAATAAATTCTCAAAATCAAATGATTTATAACTTCATCATGAAAAATAATATTTTCATGGGGCTCATTCAAAAAAACTAAAACTTGAAATTCCCAACTAAGTAGGTGAGGATAATTGTTCCCTAATTATCATGACTCTATTTATCTATAAAGATTTCATGAGATTTAACTTTTTCATTTGTCTTCATAAGTTTTTTTGGATTATCATCCTCATTAAACATAGATTTGGGAATTTATTTTAACAATTACCAAACTAATATCACTTAATGTAATAGAGAGTTGGTGGTTTATTAAATGGATATTTATCTATATTTTCATTATAGGAAAACATGATCTCATTTTTTCAAAATTTGAATTCCCGATCACCTTCCTTTTTATAGTTCAAATATTTATGAGTCCCCATTAAACCATTTTCATTAATTTTCCCGCCATACTTCGATCATGAAGGAAAGATAATATTTTTATCTCCATGGTTCTTAGTTTTTACCTTAGATATTATCTTTTTGTTATATAAAAATTATGATATTAATGGTTAACACTGATATAAATATAATATTTAAGATAACATAGAATAATTTATTCATCACTATCAAATTCTATTATGGATAACTCATTGTGGATACTTGGTTGTAATACCATGAATAATCAATCAACATTACTTTATAATAGGATGATAATTCCATAATATTACCACATGGGTCATGTAATATCTTTTTCATCGGTAACAATGGATTCACCATCCTTCTACTTTAGCTCAAGGAATTCCTTCATCATTTTCATAAAAAAAATAAAATGAATATACTTATTTAAAATTAATTTCTTAACTCATCCAACTATATTTTGTCAATTTTACTAGGTAGAATCATTTTATTAATGATATTTGACAATTTATACAATTATCATGATAAATGATAGATAACTAGAATAGAATTTTCATGTTACGGACACTAGATAATAGAAAATATATTTTCAGTGGTATTGAGGGTAAACAAAACCACTAAAAGATCGTGCATGTTTCCTTATGATGAAATCAATAGAACAATATTACATCCATTGATAATTTGGATGTTAAACATTATTTATAACATAAGAATGTTGTGTGATAATAGAAATTATATTTTAAATTTCATATTTCATAAAATTTGGTTTCTTAAGAGTACAATCATTACATTGTTCATTGTATTCGTAACTAACGTTGTTCCTTCCAGTTCTTCCCATTTACAAATACCAAAATCATAACTTGAGTAATAATAATCAATGTTTAAAACTATATAATCCTAAATAATTACCTATAGAATGTATAAATCAAGATACTTCTTCTATAATCAATCGCAACTTAGTTTTATGATAAATTGTTCATGGTAATAATTTAAATACCTAACGATATCTCATAATGAGTTATTCAATTTCCAATGAATATCTCACAGGTGTGTAAAATTAGGTTCATAGTAAGGCCCAACTCCTTGTACCAATTAATTTTATTTTCAATAATGACATGCATATTTCATAGTTATTACCCCTATGTATATCCTTTTCAGAACAATGTACACTTATAGTATCCAGACATGGATGTATTTTTAGGATACCACCCACTCTATCCTTCACCAAAATTTCAGTATAGTTTTTTATACATTGTATTATCCTTAAAATATCCTTCAAAATATCCCTAGGGATCTTAATAAGGATTTATCATCCTAGTCTTCAATGTCTAACAAAACCAATCCTTTCATACCATCTATAACAATACATGCTTTTTATAAATATATTTTACATATTTCTAGATGAATATTCATTACATTACACAAAAACGTGTATGAGGATCATGATGTCATAGTTCCTTTGTAAACATGGAAACCTAAAAAACTAGTTCATTTGTGATCTACATCATCTCTATATTAGTTCCTCATAACTAGGACCCTTCTCAGACATATCACATGAAATACTTTTAATCATCACCTAGGGAAAAAAATAATTATGGGTGTGTATAGATGATCAGTATGATTATTAAATGGAAAAATATAAAAATAATGTGAGAATAAAGGTATAAGAACATGCGAAAAGGATATGAAAATCATACCCAGTATATCAAAGATAATAATCTTGAGTCATACCATAATTATTATAAGATAATAATACATGAATCAGAAGGAAATAAAAGAACATGATCGATGAGAGAATAACATTAACATAAGATAAGGAATTTTGGCATAAAAATAAGCATAAAAAATAATTTCCATTATAGTGAAACCATATATAAAAGTATATAATAGTAGAATGGGTTCACTCCCTAACTCATTTTTGTAGTCACGATTCCCTCCCAAGACTATCATAGTGAAAAAAATCCCTTACTAAATAGGGTAAACTCCCCATTATAGTCCAATTTCTCTCATGAGACAAATATTTTTTCCAAATTCATTGGATGGATATATAGGTCCTATAGTGACCCCACTTTTTTTACATGATTATTCTACCAATTTTAGGCTAAAAAACATAAAATAATTACAATCTATGATATAAAGTATTTTTTCAAGGGATATTAGAATAAAACATATCATTATACATTCATTTTTTTTAAAAAACCTCATTCATTATACTTTGTATGATCACATTATCATTAATAGATGATTTCGCATGCGGATATACATCAATAAAAGGGGCAGGATAAAAGCCCAATAATGGGATGAATAAGGGACAAGAATCAAAATAACATTTGTGAGAAAAATAATAATCAACATATCATCATGATATGATCATTATCAACATTATGAAGTAAAACTATTTAAAAGGAATGGAATGTGTATATTCATAAAAATTAAACATCATGCCATAGTGGTTAAATACCACACATAGCTGCAATGAAATCTAGAATAAACTTCATGTACATTGTATGCTCATAATCCTTAAATCATCATTGTGAACAAAAATATCATCATGTCCATTCCTAATACACATTATATCATGATATACATCAAATTACCTTAGTAATTGCAGTTATATATAATTTCATACCCACCCATCACATCATAATATTTATATGACCTTTCTTGCCACATAGAATGTATTATAATCATAGTGATGAACTCAACCATAGAAAGGAATGGGTTTCAAAAGGATTTCATAAATCTAGATTTCACAAATAAACATGGGGTTCTCAAATAAAAATTTGATAAACCTATTTGTTATATAAATTATCATTCAAGAGTGAATAAGAAACAACTCATGAGAAGTCGAATATTGGTTTTTTGAAAGATGGGTTCTTTTGGAAATTATTTTTCATTATCATAAAAGTTTGTAGGAAACAAGTATATTCCTAAAATAAAATTAAAGAATAATAAAATGATATTTAAGGAAAATTAAAGGATTATTAATTATAATGATTTCATGAAATAGGGATAACCCAAAAAAATTGAGTGGGGTTTGAGAATCCCCTTACCTTAATCTTGTCTTTAACGTTCTGATTTTGTGCCTCCTAGATAATAAAATTAGATTTATGAAGACATTGATCCATAAGTTTGTTACTGTAATTATTACCACTATTTATCAATTATATTCATTTGATTATATTTATTCACTTTCATGATCATAGGGTAGTCATTTTAATATCATGTTTTACATAAAAATTTCTTATTCTTCCTCATTTTTTCTATTTTGTTAAATGTAATTTATAATGTAGTATAATAAACTATAAAATCTTAAAATACATATAATTAAATGATTACATGTTATAAATAGTTTATAATATCTATACATGATTATGGTTATATGTTTTGACTTGTAAATGTCCCTATAGGTGGTTAATCAGCCTTTGATAGGACATTGTAGGGAGATATGGTAAGAGAATTTTGAAATTTATATATATTTTAAATATGATAATTACCATAGGTTGAAAAATTTAATATCATGTTAAATAAATTACTAATTAATATTATATTTTTTATTAAAAATGATGGTAAAAATTAATATTAATAATAAGAATAAATAAAAAGAAGAAGAGTTTATTGAAATATACTTAATCCTCAGTGTAGCTTCTCTTTTAGAACACTAAATATCCATTTCTGATTAGAGTTGGATTACTTATGAATGTATTTATTGAATTATAAGTGGATTTAGGGGATTTAAATTGGATGGTTCTATGATTTGTAAAATTTTTAATGAGTGGTTTTCCCATGGGTGGGTGTGGGTTATTTATAGTTTAGGAGAGGGGTACTTTTAGAATCAAATATGGAACAAAAGGATATACCAAAGGTAAAACATTTAATAATGTTTTTTGAGAATATATTATATTTATATATATATATATATAATATAATGGTGTTATGATTTAAAATACCCTTTGTAATCCAAATTTATTAGTTTATTAAAAATGAAAGCGCAAAAAAATAAATTTTTTATTTTAAGTAATCACATTTGAGTTTTTGTTACTAAATGTTTTTTTTGGGTTTGAATATTATATTTATTATATTTTAATGAATAATTTATCAAAGAAATATATAATTTTAAAAACTAAAGTTCTATATTGGATTATGAAATTATTAAATCATTAATGATGTAACTTAGGATACATTGGATATGTGAAAAACTTTACTTTTACAATTTATATAATGAAATTGAATTAATAAAAAAAATTATCCATAAAACATTATTCGAAAATTTCAAAATTATTATTTCAATATTGATATTGAATTTACCAAAATAATTTTATAACATAGCTAATTTCAATTATATAAATAAAAATTATAATTTTTAAACAATTCTTTAAAACACATTTTATTAAAAATGTGCTTATATTTATTTGAGTATTTTAAGCATTAAATTTCTTTTTTGGTATTATAATAATCATATTGAATTAATTTAATCCTGATAAATATTTTTTTTTATCACAGTTCATTGTTTCAATTTGAAATTATTATTCTAACAGTCGGGTTACTATTCCCAATGGTATGTTTTCTATTGGAAACAACCTGGTTTTTATTCCACCAGCCACGTGGCTTTTCCAATAGAAACATTACCTCCTATAATTACATATACATTTCATTATTCATTATTAAAGTCAATTCCTCAAATGGTTTATTATTTCCATTTTCTAACATGATGATTGGTTTAATAATATTTTGATTCTTGTTTATAATGTTTCTTGTGGGGTGATGATTCTAATAGATTGGGTGATCCATATTTTATCATTATAGATTTTATATTTTATATTTTTAGTCCAGTTGTAATGCTATAAATTTTAATTGGTTTCATTTTTGATTAATATAATAGTATTTAATAAATAAATATTTGTTCGGATTATTCATATTTATTATTTGTATAATATTATACAATATAATACAACACACATTTATTATAAAATCCAATAATACTAATAAACATTGTTCCATTACATTATTCATCCATATGGAAATTGTTTCCCTGAATTATCAACTCATATTCTCAATTGGGAATAGATGAGGGTGATTTTATTTTATTTTTCCATCAGGTTCTCATTCCATTACTTCATACTTATTGTTCCTCTGAAAAACATTTATAAGGTGGGTTTTTTTGTTTCCTAGAACTTTGTATCTACAGTCCAAAATATTCACTGGTTATTTTTCATATGAGAGTCAATTCTCCACTTATACCACTTATATATTTAGTACATGTGGAATATTGGGTATGTACATCCTCATGAGTGGTATTTGGAACACATCATGAATGGGATCCATACTTTGTTGAATTGCAAGAAGATTGGCCCCCATTCCTATGCGACCAAGGATATAAAAAGGTCTAATATACATCATGCTAAGATTCCCATTATTTTAAAATTATATGACTCTCTTCTATAGTAATATTTGAAAGAAAACATTTTATCAAACATAAAACTCAACGTCCCTATGATTGTTGTCATAATTTATCTTTTTCTACCTTTGAGAATATTTTAAATGTTTTTTACGGTTTAAACCTTATCTATAATCTCTTAAAAAAGGTTAGGTCCATATATTTGTTTTCTAAATTCATCCCAACATGTTGGAGTCCAACATCGCTTCCCTTACATTCCTCTATATGGATCAATTTGAAAACTCGATTTGATGTTATTGTTATAAGAGAACTCAAACCATTGAGTTATGTTGATCCCATCCTCCTTTAAATTTTATAGAGTATGATCATAGAGTATCTTCAAGCATATGAGTAGTCCTTTTAGATTTTCCATCTGTTTGAGGGTGATAGGCAACGTTGAAATTCATTTCAAAACTCAAATAATTATTAATACTTCTCTATAAATTAGATGTGAACCTTAGATTATTATTAGAGATGATCAAAAGTGGAAGCACATGCAGCCTCGCCACATTATTCACATATATCCTAGAAGGTTGTTTAAAAAACAAATCATCCAGCCTAGAAATGAATTGAGTTGTCTTGGTGAGTCAGTTTACAAAAAACCATATAACATTATTTACTTTGGATGTATTCATGAGACTTGTGACAAAATCCATAGTGAAATTATCACAATTCCACGTTGTTAAAGGAAATGGTTACATCATGCCTTGGGAAATATTTCTATATGCATTAATTTATTTACCTACCAAACATCACGATATATACTATACAATATACTTCTTCATGTTTTACCACCATAAGTGCTCTTGAATACCATGGTACAGCATGGTACTTTATGGATAGATATAGAATCATGATCTATGTGAATTATCCAATAGCTCCTTTAATATCTCAGATAACAGAGGCACACAAATACTCATTCCAAGCTAAATCAAACCATCAGTATCAATGTTTAACTCTTGAAGCTTCTCTTAATTTATTGTTTTCACCTCCTTTTATAGGTCAAGATCGTCCTCACATTCATCCATGATCTTTTCCTGGATGGATGGTTAGGAAATCATTCAGGAGACATAGAATGTATTCCCTACCATTATGATTTCAAGATCAATACTTTTTATATAAATGAAGATAGTTTATTTATAAATTTTCATTATGGAAAGAGTTGTAGGTTCATTTTTCTTAGAGAATCATATACCTTATTTAACATTTGTGGATGGTAGTGAATAGAGAATCGTAGTCCTTTATTAGATCTAACCATTGTATTTGATGCATGATGATATCCATCTATATAAATATATACTTTAGACTCCTGTTATGATTTTATTTATCACACTTTTCACCATAGAGTTAGTTCCTTCAAATCTTTAGATAAAAGATCAAATCTTCTAACTTCAAAGAATTCTTCAGGTATTTATTCTCATGAATCTTTAAAAGTCAAGAGCCATATACTATCACGTTATGATTTTTCATAAGTAATAAACTGAAACCTTTATTGGAAGAATCATTTTAAATCACATAAAATTCAACAACTGTGAGTAGTGTGAGTATAGGCATAGTGATTATACTCTTATTGATCTCATTAAATCTTTCATTACATTCTTCTATGTAGACAAACTTTACCCCTTTCCATGTTAACTTTGTAGGAAAGCTATAAAATCTTGAAATATTTCTGGAAAATCCTTGATAGTATCATGATAGTCTAAAAAACTAAAAATTTCATGGACACTAGTGGGTCTGTTCCACTCCTTAATTACCTTTTTCATTGTTGAGTCCATATAAATTTCTTCACTTATGATCATGTTCCCCAAAAATGTGACTTTTTGTATAAAAACTCACTTTCTGAATCTATTGTAACTTTTCCAATTCTTTAATGTCTTTATAAAATCTATAGATGATCTTAATGTTCCTCCGTTATTATAGAGTGAATGAGATATCATCAGAAAAAACACAAAAATTTGTCTACATACTCTCCAAAGACTATTCATTAAATCCATGATGATTAAAGAGGCATTACTAAGTCTTAATGGAATCACTATGAACTCATAGTGCCCATAATTTTTAAAGAATGTTGTTTTCTAAATATCTTCCTTATTCAACTTTAGATAATGATATCCAGAATGAATATCCACTGTTGATATGTAATGATCTCCTTGTAGTTGATTGATAAAAAATAGTCATTCATTATTAGAGGATGGTTATTCTATACGGTGATCTTCTCTAGATCCCCCAATAATAAATACACATACACATTTATCTATCCTTCTTAGTTACAAATATAACTGGAACACCCCATGTTGATGAATTAGGACATATGAACCTTGTATCCAAATTCAATTTTAGCTACTTCTTTAACACCTCTAGTTCAATCATGGACATCCTATAATGAAATTTTTTTTGATATTATTAACAATGTATATGTGTTCAATTGAGGTAAATACCTAACGATCTATGGGAAGTCTTGGTACCTCTTCATGAAATAAATTATTTTATTCCCCAACAATGTGAATTTATCCTTGGTTGATACCGTTCCTTTGACTCAACCATTTAGGAAAGGTATGGTTTTTCACGGTGTATCAACACCCACACCTTTGAGGTTTTTTCTATTAAAGATTCAACAACCTCCATTCATTTGTAGTGGAACATTGATGGTTTAGGAAGTGAAAATTGTTTCCTTCTCCAAACAGTTGATGTGTGATCTATATAATGAGAGTTGATCCATTCCTAGTATAGAATCGAAACACACCAATAGAAGTATTATGAGATTCACTGTTAGAATCTTCCCACAACTGATTACAAGAAAATAGTCCCACACTTGGTTTTCATTGATTTCACGAGTAGGTTTTTTTAAATATCTATCTACATCAAGGGATTGAGGATTGTATTCCAAATTTCTATAAATATTTAGTATATAATGGATTTTCTTGATCCAAAATCAAATAAATATTTTTATATTCTTAAGTGAATATGATGTGTGCCTTGTATAGATTATTTTTTAAATTCCAAATCAGTAGTAGTGATGGAATAACCATTCCCTTTTTTCCTTCGGCTTTGGTGGATATCAATGTTAATTACCCTCAAGGACCCATGGTTTAGTGCACTAGATTTAATACTGACCATTCTCCCTACAGTTGAAGAATTGAGCCATGGGTGGTTCATTAAGAGGATCCTTCCATTCATCCATCATGTTGGTCAGCTTCTCCATATACATTCGACATTCCTGAGTAAGGCGTCCTTCTCTCCTCCAATTGAAACATTTCCAAATCCCATTAAGAAAATTCCAATGATACTTCTTCCCAAAATTTTTACATGTGGGTAGTTAGATAATCATTCACCCTTTGAAAATTGACCTGCTAGAATATAAATCATTTCTTCTCTTCTTGTCTCTATAATTATGGGGCCATTATTAGAACACTGTCTATATATTAAAATCACATCATACCACTTATTCCTGACTCCCAATGTCTCAAATAGCTAGATCCTTTAAAAGGGGTGGTTTCAAACCACTAAACAATATATCTAGTTTTATGTCATTATTGATAACATAACATGAGGCATATCATCAAATTAGTGTGAATTTTTTTTCTCATAAGCGGTGAAAGCTTCACTGTCAATTTTCTCATCACATTGAATTTTCTTTCTATATTTTTCCAAAGTGTTCAAGGGAAATACATTGTATGTAATATTTTATTAAATTCTTCCCACTCAATCTCTTCAATTTCATCATTCATATTATAATTAATTATAAATTATTATCATTGATTAGATTATCAATCTAAATGATAAAGGGAAAGGGTCATAGTCATCTTCTTATAATAATGAAACATTGAAAATATCTTCTCCATTGAGTTCACCCCTCTTTATGTGAGAAGTGGATCAGAAGATCCATTAATCGTTACTGATCATTATTTCATGTAAGAATCAATATCTATTTTCTTATTCCTTCATGACGGTTGATATTAGACGTGGATTGGGTTATTATTCATAGCCGAAGACATCTGGTTAAGCATCACAATGAATGCATTATGTCCAATTACCATGTAATTGGGGATGCCATTCTAGAAATCATTTCATTATCCTTCAAATGGGTTGATGGCCTAGTTTCTGTCGGATCCCAAAATATTATAAAATAGAAATGGATTCAACAAAAGTAAAAAAAATTCATGAATAATTTATTATTTCACACAATTATCACTAATGGAATATCTTATAGGATTATTATGTTTATAAATTTTCTAAAACAATTCTTCTTGTTATTTACATATAACTAGAATAATATTTAGTGTTCTCACTAATGTACTCTAATCCTAATTCCACAATTAAATAAGATGATCTATGAAACCAACTATAGAAACCTTATTTTTGGAGAAAATGATTATTCTATAAATTTTAAGATAAAAAACACAATAGTGTTACAATCCATGAATCATAAGATTTGTGTGTTTGGAAAATTAGGACAATACAACAATTTAAACAAGAAAAAACTTCAACATTATTAAAAATGTTTCTCCTTTATTATTTTTATTCTAAAATTATCCTAAGTTCCTATAATCACCTTAAGATGTACATCAAAAAAATTGGTGAGAAAAAATCATAGTCAGAGGATGAATAAGGTAATGAAAAAATATAACATCGGTGAGAATTATCATCATCATCATATCATAAACATAGAATTAGTATCAGTATCATAATTGAATCATTTTATAATTGAATAAGATGTGGAAATTAATAAAAATTATACATATTTTTGTAGTTATTAAATACCTCAAATATTTTTGAACAAAGTTAGTAGCATGCTCAATAAAAACATATGTGCATAATCATAACATATTAATTATGAAAACATATAGCATCATGTTCATGTATAATTCCCATTATCTCATACGAAACATCATATTACCCAAATCATTAGAGTGTATATAATTTCGGGCCCACCCTTCACAACATAATATTTACATAATCATGCATGACACATAGAAAAAATGTCAATTAAAATAATGATCAAACCCATGGAATGGAATGGGTTTCATAAGGATTTGATTAGTCAAGATTTCTTGAATAAACTTGGGGATCCAAAATGAAAAGTGGGAAAACATATTTGGTGTATGAATCATCATCCTTGAGAAAATAATAAATATCTCAATATAATTCAATGATGTGTCTTGGAAATAAAAATTCTTTTGGAAAATATTTGTACATGGAATAAAATCAAGTAGGAAAAATGTACATCCTGGAAAGAAAAAGGATGAATGGTAAAATTAAATTTAAGTAATATTATAGTATTATTTATGCCAAAGATTTTGTGAAAGTGGGATAGCCCAAAGAAATGGATTTGGGCTCGTGATTCCTGTTACCTTAATTCCCACTTCTATTTGTTTCTTTTGTGCCTCCTGAATAATAAGGATAGATTTATTAAAACGCTTATCCAAAATTGATTTATTTTAATTTTTACCACTATTTATGAATAATATTAAAATTATTATATTTCATAATTTCCTTGGTTATAGTGTAGTCAATTTTATATCATGTTTTACTTAACCATTTCACTGTTTCACTCTATTATGCTATTTTGATAAATGTAATTTATACACTAGTATAATTAATTCAATAATATTAGAATATCAATAATTGTAAGATTATATATTATTTATAATTATAATTTCCAAAAATGATTATGGTTATATTTTTTGACATGGAAATTTCTTGCTAATTGGTTAACCAACCTCTACTAGAACATTGTCAGGAGAGAGGGAAAGATAATTTTGAAATTTATATATATAGTAAATATGATACTTATAATAGGTTAAAATTGTTCATATTAGGTAAACGTATTCCCAATAATCTTTATATAGTTTTTTTATATGATTTGTGAAAAAAATATTTCATAATAAATAAAATAAAAAGAAGATGTATTGATTATAAATTACTAAATCCTCGATGTAGTTTCTATTATATGACAATAAAAATGCTTTGATGATTGGATTAGGATTACCAAAGAATGTACATAAGTATAATATAGGTATTTAAGGGGTAGATGTTTACATAGTTTAGGCTTTGAAGATGGGGGATGAGTTGTTTTTCCAAGGGTGGGAGTGGGGTTATTTATAATTGAGGGCAATGGTATTTTTAGAATAAAAAAGTGAATAAATTGTTACATCAATGGTAAAACAAGTAATAGTGAATTTTTTGGAATTAAAATAACATAAAAATATAATATAAAGGTTTTATGAATTTAAATCACCCTTATAATTCTAACTCATTAGTTTATTTAATAGTAATGTTGAAAAAATACATATTGTTATCTTAAGTAATAAATTTTGAATTTAGGTTATGGAAAGTTATTTTGAGGATGGAAAATTAAGTTGATGGTATTTTAATGACTCATTAATGAAATAAAAAATACCATTCTTGAAAATAATGTTCTATAAATTCTTATTTCATTATTACATAATAGATGATGTAATTTCTTATACATAGGTTGTGTGGAAAATTGTATGTTTTATATTCACTCCAAAATTGAAGCATTTCAGAAAAATTACAAAAAACAAGCTATGGGTAATATCAATATGATGATTTAAAAAATGATATTAATTTTAACAAAATATATTTATAACATACGTAATTGTAATTATAGACCAAAAAATTATTCATTTACATTATACTTTAAAATACAGTATATTAAAAATGTGCTTATATTTTCATTGAGGTTGTTAATAATGATATTTATTTTTTGGCATTATATAATAATAAAATATAAATAAATTCATCATGATAAATTGTATCTATATCACAATTTTTTATTTTGAGGTAAAATTTCAATTTTAAAGGCTATGTTACTATTCCTAATGGTCAGGTTAATATTTCATATGGGTCGATTACTATTCCAATGGTCACAATACTATTACAACAATCACATTACCTCTTATAAATACCATTATTTTCTATAATTAATTATTAAACTTTTTTCCTATTGTGTTTTTTTATTTCAATTCTCTATTATGTTGATTGGTTTAAAAATATTTTTTTTCTTTGTATAGTGTCGGCAATGAGGTCGATGCTTCTAGTAGATTATAGGGATCTATATTTTCCCATTTTAGCATTTTTTTATATTTTTTTCAAATATAAATGTTTTAATGTTTAGTTTGTTTCATTATAATTAATGTATCACTATTTAGTGATGATTGTTTTTGGTTTCTCTATATTTTTTATGTTCCTAATAATATATAATATAATACAACAATGGTAAATTTAGGAAACAAATATTTCTAATAATCACTGGGTCCAAACAAGTCCCACCCTTTATATAATGAAAATAATACATACATTTTCCAAAATATAATTATATATTTATCATACCAGAATCTCTAAAAAAAGTAGGTTTCCAAAATCATTCTTCATATCAGAACCCATGAAAATAAATTGGTTTTAAAGAACAATTCCTCATATAATAACATGTTGAAAATAAACATGTTTCATCACACAAATTTCATCCTAAACATAAACCCTCCATGTAAAGAATAAATATTGAATAATTGGATAATATCCCATGTAAAATTATATAAAATAAAAGGATATCATCTTTGATGGAAAATTATTTTGAAAGAAAAACACTTGGGACATTTCTTGAGGAAAATAACTTTTCCTTGAAATTCACCTTTTAAAATCTAGAAATTCATAATATATTGTGAAAATTCTTTTATTTGAATATAAATATGAAATATTAATAATTAATCTTCAAATAAAATAATTTTTAATACATTTAAAATCTCATCCATTCCATACATATTAAAATAATGATTCCTTTCAAATTTCCTATAAAATTAAAATGATCCTTATTTGAAAAATGACATGAATATTAATTTTAAATGTAATTTTGATATATCAAAAATCTGTATAAATATATTCAATAAATCCATTTGGGAAATTGGAAACATTTTTTAGTACATTTTTTGAATAAAATGATATGTAAGAAAGAAGTTTTTTCAAATGAAAAGATAAATAATGTTGGTTTTAATTAAAAAACATCATATTGAAAATTTACTACATAAAGAGATGAAACTAAAAGAAAAAATTCATTATCATGAAATTATATTAGGATAATAAAATTCATGAGTTTACTTAGGGATGGATTGTAGTATTTCATCATTGAAATCATAATCATAAACAATCCCACTGAATAATGATATCGTAACATCAAACTCATACACTTTGATGAAATTTCAATCACATGACCAATTAGAGTGTAATATTGAAAGAAATATTAAATAAAATTAATATAAATATATTCATATATATAACATGTAAATGGAGATTTATATACACCACATATTATATGGTAGGTGCATAACATAACATATGTCCTAACGAAGACATTTTGATATACAAATAACGTACTGTTTTGGTAACATTAGAACTAGAAACACCATGGAAGGGAGATTATAAAAAGGATATGTAAATACAAATTATTATAATTATAATAACTATATAATACATTCATTTTTAGTATATTCACCCCATAAATTGAACACATTTTTAATTTTTCATGTGTCTCGTAGAAAATAAAAGTGAGACGGAAATCACTTACAATAAGTCTCGACTTCTTTCATACATATTCGAACCTCCTGTATAATAAATATAAGTTTATTATAATACTATTATAAAAATTAATTTTATATATAATACCATATACTATTTAATTATTACATTTCATTACTGTTTATTAACAATTCCTTGTTAAAGTCATGTTTTGGGTAATAACTTCATTGTTCATATGTTTTTTTTTCCCCATAATTTTATCATTATTGAATCATATATATAATTTTATCCAATGTTTTAATGTCATATATATTCATTATATTTTTTTAATCCATCAAATTTTGATATAAAAAATTAAATACACCATTCATTGAGATGGTAGGTTGTACGTACACATGACATTTTTTCCATTTTATTGATTAATAAAAGAAAGGAAAAATATATATTACAATGGAAGAATAAATTTAATTTCATATTAATCACATAAATTCCTTAAATTTACCCTTATTAGCTATCATTCAAATCTTATGTGAAAAAAAATCATATCACTTTGCAAGGAAGTAGTCTGTTGTAGACATGAACAACCTTATATTATCCCCCATGGAATGGAAATAAATACAGTATAGATTATATAATTATTAAATAGGTATAATAAAAAAAACCATATATATTCATTTATTATTTTCTTATTAAAATCCATTTAAATTATAAATAAAAAACGTCACATCGATTCTTGAGGTGATTGTCTGCCGAACACATGAGCGAAGTTATTCTTTTCAAATGTGTTAGTTGGTTAGAAGATAGATTTTATATTATAATTATAGAGGTATAATAATATCATATATATCATATATATATTTATATATTATATTTTTCAATTTATCTATATGTTAGAGGTTCTAATGGAAAACGAAAAACATCGATTCGTGAGATGGCAGTCCGTTGTACACAAGATTGTTGATTTTGTTTCCCATTTGACAAAAGTGGAGAGGGATATAGGTTATAACAATAATCAAATAATATTTAATTATATGGTAGATAATAGTTTTATTATTTTATAATATTTGAATATGATTTTATGGATTTAGACGAAAAATTAAAATAATACATTGTTAAAAACTATACATTTTATTTGGAAAACCATATTAGTTTTAACTAAAGCCAACATATGTTGAATTTATGATCTCAAAAAGGCCTCTAGAATATGGGGATAAAATTAGGAAAGAAATTTGGGTATTTACTTTCCAAACCAATGTTTTTGGGATGTTTGACGATTTGAGGAGGTTGGACTTTTATATGTGTGGGTAGTAGCACAAATTTAATTTTTGAAAATTAAATGGGGTTCCCAAATTTTTCACATTCCTAATGAACAGAAAATAGGATATTATTGAACCATAGAAATTATAAGTTCCAAATATTTCTATAAAATATATTTTATGCATGATTTTATGTCATTTTATGCATGATTTTATGTCATTTTATGCATTATCTATTTAGTTCAACCCCCCGGTAAATACATTTTCACCTGAACCGTTGTAATTAATTTTGATTGTTTTCACTATTCACTAGGGACAGAAATTAAGTTGGACATTTTTTATTATATTAAGTATGATAATAAAAAATATGGAATCCATTTTATTAAATTCAATTCGTATAATTCTGAAATGTTAATTTAAAATGAAACCCATAGCCATAATCAAAAAGCGGGGTTTCAAAGTGAAAATAATTAAATGTATAAAAAGTTTATACATATAAATTAAATATTACATTTATTTAAATTATCCCAAATCGATTAATAAAAAAAAATTTACTAATTTTTCTTTTATAACAGTTTTAAAACAAAAATAATCTTATAAATTATATAATTGAAAATGTAGTTTTCAATAAAAAACATTATTTTTCACTATCCATTGAAAAATTAATATTATTAGAAAAATAGAAAAAATTCACCTTAAGAAAATACTGACATGAAGATTTAAAAAATAAACATTGTTTTTTAAAATAAATTTTATAAAATTTTCAGAATTTACTTATATTATTTTTTCACAATAAGAGATAATATTTATTTTCAGAGAAATTTGTATTTTCAAAACATATAAAGACATTACAAAAAATTAAATACATTTTAGTAAATATGTTTTCACTATTTAAAATCATTATAAATAAAATTTAAAATATATTTATTCCTAGCCATTCCACCATGTTTAACGACTAGTCAATAATAGGAAAATCTAAATAATAACAATTATAGTTTTTCAAGTTTTGTTAAAACATGGCCTTTTGTGTATTGTAAGCTATCAAATATATAATTTTTTCCAAAAAAATTATTTCTTTATATATTAGGGTACTATATAAAAAATAAATTTACTCTAGTTTTTTATTATTTTTAAATTCTTCTATCTTGAATGAAAATGAATCAAAGTGATGGAAAATATAATTGTAAAATCATTTTTTAATTGTATATATATTTTTATTTTTATTTTATATATATTTTTAGTATTTGTAGTTATATAAACTCATGCTCCAATGATAGTTTCCAAGAAACATTACAATTATAGTGTCTAGGGATTAAATTGGCATTGAAATTGCTAAAATATATGTCATTTATAAATGAATATATATTTTTATTTACATTTTTCTTTAGATATATGTAAACTGGTTTTCATTAGAAAAGGAAATTCAGGAATCAAAATAATAAGAATGGAGAAACAAGACTAAGGAACCCAAACCAAGGTATCATTCTTAGAGTAATAAGTTAACACCATAGTGATACTCCTTCAAATACATTTGGTTAAATAATATAAATTGATGTAAGAAAATGAATATGAGAACTAATATTTAATTCTTCCTATTTAAACATGTGAACATGTTTGTGTGTGTGAGACATTAAATGTGTGTTTGAGAAACATATGACTATTATGTAAATTCATTTGGTATAGTCATGGAAAATTAAAATTAGTCCTAAAGGATACCTTTTTTCACTAGATGGTTTAGTTCTTGGTCTATAAAAACACATTACTTACATTCTATAATAAAATTGGCAGGGGAAAAATAAATAAGTTATAATTAAAAAAGGAGATGAAAATATATTCATAATTTTAAAATTGGATAAAAAGAGGAAGCTGATGTATCTAAATTTAATTTATAATGTATAAAAAGATTTTAAAAATGAACATTATAAAATCAATATTAAGGGATATAAATTTTGGAATGTTATACTTGTTAAATTCTTTAATCGACTAAAATATATGTGATTTAAAAATTTAGAATGGGAAAATTACTATAATTGATATGTGGAAGTGGGTTGCATTCATATAGGAGGTAAGATATTTTATAATGGTAAATGAATCTATGATTTCTTATTCTCTATATTGATTATTTAAATATATGAATGTTTTTATGAACAATTAATTATATTATTTGGAACTGATGTAGTGTAAGTGTGTGGGGTGATAATATCCAAAATTTCCCAAATTTATATATATATTCGGAAGTACATTCAATAAATAATTTAGAAAAATATAGATTAATCACCTCATATTTATTACTTCTGAAAATCTAGAACTTAATTGATTAATTTATTTATTCATGCTTTTTTTTGTTTTATAAATTATGTAGACTAATTGAGAAATTCATATATTGATCAAGGAATTATATTTTTGAAAGGATATATATTCAATTTTTTTGTTAATATATTATAATATTAATTTGAGAATATCATATATTAATTATGCTGAATTTCATATGTTTTAGTCCCAATGATCAAAAAATTAAAAAAAAAAGATAAAATCCATGACTCCAAAAAGCTGAGCATGTGACTCTAAAAAAGAAAATATAAATTCCACTAGATATATTATACTATTTTTGCACGCAAGAATATGGTATCATCATATGACTCAACCATAATACTTCACCAATCATAATACTATTTTTTCCCAAGTATCACAAATTATTTCCAAGGGTATGACTTCATCGTACGACTTCATCACTTCAATGGATCCATTATATTACTTCCTCATCATATGAATTCATCCTTCACATAATTTAACATCATCTTAGGGTCCTCATATATATGTTGTGATGGTATCACAATAACCAAACATTCTATATAATGTTCATCATGTGGAAAATGGATATTTCAAGGTCTGAGTAATGGTATTGATCAGTTTAGTGACCATTCTGAGATATTTGTAATGGTCAAAAAAGAATTGTGTCAAGATACTAACTTGTCTATGAAAATTTAAAGGGAAATTTTTTTATGATAGATCAAGTAAACCTATGAGGTTGATTGATAGATTAAGGTTCCTCTTAAGATTAGAGAGGCTATACTAAGGTAATCTAGACTTTCGTAAATGTACTATTGGTATTAAATAAAATATGTAAAATTAATAATCTTATTACCCAAGCTTATGAGACATGTTATATGTGGTGTATTTTGTTAACATTCTTACGCCACATGTTATGTAAATGTATCACTATATAAAATGAAATGTTTCATAATAATAAAGGTGATGTGTTATGGTTATAATGATTCTACATAATTGTATAATGGTAAGAAACTCTAACACATAATGGTCGTTAAAAAAGATATAAATGTATCAGGGTTCTATGTAAGGGTAATTAGTGTATTGAAGATCTATAAAAAGGTATCCCCTAAGCTAGAACTGATATATAAATGTAATAACCATTAATAAAAAATAGGGATCAACTTAAAATCAATCATTATTTCTTCTATCCTCCAAAATTTGGAAATTTCATTCTCGAGTTCAACATCGAATCCATCTAGAAAATGAATAAGTTTAAGATTTTTGGATGTTTACTGGGATAAAAGAAATCCCCAATAGTGTGCAAAGTTAAATAATCTATACCCTTATCTTATACATGTATAAGTAATCATTATGCCTAATATGTTTTCAATTTTTTTATATTCATAATAGTAGTTTCTTAGACTGGTTGGAAGGTGAAGAAAGGCCTTCATGTGAGAAGTAACATTGAATTATACTAGATAAAACGATATGTCTCTCCTATGGTGAGTTTTTTTTAATTTTGTGTCCTATATGAAATGTTTCAAAATGGAAAAGGGTTTGAAAATGATTTTTTGTGGTGATTAAGGGTTAACTATGTCATGTGGGGGGTATTTTAGACATCCAAACCATTTAAAAACTACAAATTGGATTATTATTTTTTGGATTTATTAAGTTTTGATGAGAAATGTATGTGTGGGGAAATATATTTGAGCTATTAAAATTCAGGAATGATGTCATCAATGGGATGATGGAATGACTCTATAGTGGGGGGAACCTAATGGGATACTCCAAATATGTATTTTATATGGAATTTGGATTTATTTATAAGGTAGAGTAAATTTTTACACCATTATGTGATAGTGGAAGGAAGAATTATACCTTTTTTACAAGTCTTCATGATTTGAGGATCCATCAATTTTTGTTTATGGGACTGTTGTGTTCAATAACTGGTGAGTTTTGGGACATGTTGTTTTGTCAATGTGAAGCCCATGTTTTGATAATTTCAGTACAAGGAGAAACATTTTATGTTTTCATATAGAATAAATTTTTCATCCAAAAATATAACATGAGTTAAGATTGGTTCATGGTGTGGGGAATTAGCTAATTTTGGAGAGTTTGTGCAATAATAATTGATTAATTTTTTATAATATGGTATGATGAACTAGGATAATGGATTTAATGTGGCTAAAAATGTCACTCAAGTAGAGGAATCATTCTTGGTGTAATATTAAATATCATATAATTATTGTGTGTTTTGATGGAAATCAGTGCATGAGAGAGTCATGTAGTGATTTCATAAAAATTTGGGCATAATGGGATTAGTTTTGAATCATATGTGGTGTTTGGGTAATGTTATATGATTGTTGATGGGAAGGCCAATATTTTTAAAAGGAAAACATGATTAGATGGATCGTGTTGGTGGATGGTTTGTTGGAATACAAACTATATTTAGAGATGAGAAGTGGCATTAAGTGCTGATGGGATGATTGAGTGTAGGGTAATCATCCCCGATGCTTCTTGGGGATGAGAAGACCCATGGTGTGGATTCTGTAACAACATAGATTTTTTTACATCAAATAATTTAATAAGAAATTGAATTTTGAGTCTTATAAGAATTATTTTTTTATAAACGAGATTCAGACTCACCAGTTACCTTGTTAGGGTACACAAGGTACCCACTCTGACCCCGAGAAGAAAGGTAACTCTTGGGTGCCATTATGTAAATAGTGGAGTTAAATATGAAACCCGATTTTAATTTTTGAATTATTTTTATGAAAATTATTTTAAAGTTCATTATGTTTTGTTTTTTGAGATCATCCCCTCCATTACAGATGACTGATCTAGTCACTACCTTTAAACCCCTCCTACAATGTTCACCCCATCCTTTCCCTATTCAAGAGATCCTAAAATCCCATTGCTCAATGTATTGGAGTAAAATTTATATCAATTGGATGAACTCATAGACTATAAATTAATTATAGGATATCTTACACTATTTTCTGGGTTTCACCACAATTTTGGTGTAAATTCAATTTTAGGGACAATTTTTTTAATTTCTTGTTTATTGATGAAAATGTTTGAAATGATCAATGATATCTTATGTGTTACCTCTTCTAAGTTTTAGGTAGGTGGTTTGTAACAACCAAGATTTTTATGAGAAATATTTTGTTTTTATGTTATATACATCATCAAAGGAATATGTCACTACACACAACACTAGCTTGTCTTGATTAATATGCAATCACGACCTTCCTCGATAGCTTGCATTGTACGCAATACCGAGTTTCACTAAACAACGATATGCTATTAAAATATTATTAAAACTAGTCGTTATGAATAGTAATACCCACTTTTTAAAATTTTATAAATTTTATCTTTCAAAATGGACTTTATTTTTGTATTCGAAATATCAAAATAAGCCTAGGGTGAATTTTTGGTATTTTTCTGAAAAATTTCAATTTTTTATGAATAGTGAAAACACCAGGTCACTATATAAAAACCGAATTTTTATTTAAATAATTATTTATTTTATTTAAATTTATTTTAAGTCAAAATTGAAACATAGTACCTATATAAGTTCAAATTAATTCATTGGATTCATTTTATAATTTTATATATATAAAAATTGTATTGAACTTTTCACCGTCTTTTACCCACCTCCTAGGAGAATTTGAAAATTTACATAAAACTTAATTTTACCACTTTTGTGAGTAGAATTTAGAAAATCTGAGAGACACGATTAATATCAAATAGTAAAATTTGGTTCAATAAGATAAAAATAATATTTGGTGAATGGTAACTTTTTACTTTTATTTACCACGGTTAAAAGTATATAGGGTAATTAAGGGTAAAAATGATATTATTATTACCCTAACACATGTCTTAATTCTATTGGATAAGTTTAATTCGATCAAAAACAACCTTAGGAATAAAATATGACCACTTAGGTCCACATGGATTAGATTAGGACATTTAATATTATTTTATTTAAAGAAGAGTTAAAATAGTTAAAATCAAAGTTTAATAACTAAAAAATCTTTAATATAGGGTTATAAATAAGATAAATTAGACTATAAATATTAATTAGAATGATAAATCTATTTCCTACGTAATGTTATTTTATTTATAATTTTAAGACTTTAAATAATTTAATTTATTTCTGACACAATTATGATGCAGTAATTACCATATTATGGAAATATTAACATAATTGGTATTATAAATACCAAAATAAATGAAATTTGAGACTTTTTAAGAATTACACTAATTTTATAGGTCAATATGACATATTATTATTGATTTAATTAACTTTTTTCGAACTAATCATGCTGTTATTATTTTTACAAAAATCAATTACCAAATAGTGTCAAAATTGACATAAAATAGTTTTTAAAACAACTATTATATTATTAATTGTTATATTATTACTAAAAATCTATGGTTCAGAAAAATTGCTCAGATAAGGTTATATATATTAATAATTAACAACTTGGGGTTATTTTGGCTTGGTATAGTAAGTTTATTAACCAAATAATGTAAGAAAACAAGAAGACACGGTAAAAGTTAAATTATTTAACTTAGAGTGAAATCTAAATGATAAGGTTAAAATAGTAACTTAAACTTGTCTAAAACCCATTTGATGAGAGTATTTCGACCCATCCCTACCTTAGCTTCGAAATAAATCAATTTGGAGCTATTAAAAACCGAATATGACTTTATAATAAAATAATATTTTAAGTTTTTCCAAAGGTGCCCCTCTCCTCCATTATAAAAGGAAACCTCCTCCCTCTCCTCCTCACACCACTTTGAGCCTTCAAGCTCGGAAAACCCCTACCCATTTCACTTATAAAATTTCCTAGAAACATCCTAGAGGCCATGGCCTTCTTCAAAGACCAATTTTAGTTCCCTAAGAGGAGGTTTCAAAGAGGCGTGTCAAAGAAGAGGTAATATCTGTTACCGATTCCTTCAAAATTATTTCTTCTTCTACTTCCTCTTCATTAGTTGTTTCATTATGAAGTAATAACATCAGTATCACTCATATACTGATATGTGATTATAAATATGAAACAACCCTATTTCACCTTCTATCCATCATACAGAAAATGAAATCAATGTGCGTGCGTACGTACGGAATACCGTCTCCACGCCGTGGTGTAATCTATTTTCCACCACCACCTTACTTGGATAGAGATAATTGTGTAAAGAATAATATATATGATTATTGTAAAGTGATATTGATTCTGAAATAGTATACATACACTCCAATAAAATTCCATGATCATGGGAATGATATCATCGCTCGTGCGTACGTACGGCCTGCCGTCTCCACGATGTGATACAACTCGTTCTACAGAATCATCATTGAATAAGGATTATATAAATCAATTGAAAGAATAAATATGATATATATTATACTAATACCATTCTTTAAATGAGGTATCTATAACTTAAAAATAAGAATAAGAATTTATTCGACAAAACACGCATAAGAAAAAAAAAGCAATAAACATCTGAATAACAAGTAGCAATAAAATATTACTAATAAGAAGCTAAGAATATGACCATATATGATATCATAACAATTACTATGATTTTTGAATAAGTCAATGACGTTATTTATATTATTATACAGGAGGTTCGGACATGTACGAAGCAAATCGGACCTAAGGTAAGGGAAAATGTCACAATCTTAATTTTTATCCGAGATTGTTTATACTTCGGTAATTACTGGGGAATATTTATCATCCAAATCCATGTTTAGTCAATATTTAATATTATTTATATCCTCCAACAATTTTTTAAATTCAATTTTACCCATTTTTATGTTTTTAGTAAATGGTATGAAAGGAATATTTTGTCGTTTTTAGTACGAGGTACTTTTTTGACTTTTCCGGCCAAAGTACGAGAAGAATGTACTTCTTTAACTTATACGACATTAATGGATATTTAGAACATTATTTCCATGAAGCTTACTTTACAAGTTTTCAAGTTTATTTTTAATCAAATTCTTTTAGTTTAAAATTATATGACATTTTAAGAAAGGAAAGATGTTTTTGAAGTAGAAAGGATATTTTCCTCAAGAATGGAGTTCAAGAGTTCTATCAAAATTATATTCCATCTAAGATAATATAGGGTTCTGTTTATATCCCTATTTTTACATTATTTTGATTATGTTATGATGGAATTATTTTTATGATGTCCTTTCATCTTATATGGATTATGTTATGATGGCATGATGATTAAGAATCTCATTTTTATTACATGGGTTATAGTATGATGTTTGATTTATGATCTTGTGGCACACATAAGAATGGTATCATTATGAGATGGGTGTGACCTATACCTCCCTCCAATGCATTGGGTAAAGATTTATATCTCATGAGATGGACATGGCTGGAACAGCAGGTTAATCCGGTTCAGTGAAACAGGACTGAAACGAGGTGTGAACTTGGTTCCGAAATGGACTTTGTCCGCTAAGATTGTATTGGCAATGAGTCTTAACTACTAATAAATGATTCTATATGATTATGTGTGTATGCCACAAAGTTTCATGTTATTATTATTGGGATTACATTTCACTACTATGATTTATCCCATGTTATGAAATTATGATCTCTTTTGTAGGTTATGATTTCCAAAATGTTACATTCTTATGAATATGATGTGATTGATTTTTCTTTTTTTTACTCTTACAGAGTATTTGAGCTCATCCTTTTGTATGTTTTATTTTCCCTAGGTCATGAATAAGGTTATTAATTAGGATATGCCAAAAGGGACTCTAGATATGATGAAATAAACGGGAGACAATGTAGATTCTTTATCAACCAGTTATTAATGTTACCCAATTTATAAAGACACTATACCTCTACGGTCTTACAATGGTTTTGTTATATGTTATAATAAGTATGCTTCAATTCTGAAGTAATAACAATTTATGTAATGTATGGGTCGTTATAGTTGGTATTAGAGGAAAGGTATAGTCAACCTTTGGAAACTAGGATGTGAAAGCCTTAGTAAGAACCCTAAGGATATATCTAAGAATAGAACAATCTTAGTGTTTTAGAAATGGCCATGAAGAACCTATGATAAGACCTTAAGTGTGAAATTTTATTCTTGATTATGTGGTTTTCCTTTTATAAATAGTGTTGCTCAGACTATTATTCCTGGTTTTAGTCAATGGTTGGAACCCGAAGGAACCGTGTTAATGCCGAATGTGACGGGAAATGCAATGATGATCCCCATGAGCAAACAAACATTATGGGAGATGGAATTCAAAATCTTGTAGCCATGATCACACAACTTTCTCAATCTATGATTCATGTAGGGCTTCCAAACAAGAAAAGGAAGGAGCAACATTCTGTTGAATCCTTTATGAGGCAGCGTCCACCCTCATTTAGCGGGTATACTGATCCATTAGTGGCTGAAAATTGGATCAGTACCACTGAAAAGATATTTTCAGTTCTTCAATGTTCCGAACATGATAAAGTCATCTTAGTGGTATATCATTTTGAAGGTGAAGCTGATCAATGGTGGAATCTTATCAAGAATATGAGGCCAAGAGATGAAATTGAGTCCATGGAATGGGACGAGTTCAAGAACTTATTTTTAAATAAGTACATCCCTCATATTCTTCGAACAAAGATGGAGAAAGAGTTTCTTGAACTGAAGCAAAAGGATAATGAATCTGTTGGTACCTACGAAGAAAAATTTTACAAGCCATACAAGGTACGCTTCTGGGATTATTATCCAACCTGAGAGTAAGATCGATTGATTCTTTAGTGGATTAAAACCAAGTCTTCTAAGAGAGTTCACCATAATGGACTTCAATAGATACGAGGAAATCGTTCGATGTGATCTCAAGGTTGAGATGGATATTGGAGTAACCCATCAGTCATATGCATTTGATAAGAAGAGGAAATTTGAATTCAAAGGAAAATCTAATGAGCACACTGAAAAGAATATGAGTTTTCCATTATGCTCAAAGTGTGGAAAGATACATGGAGGGAGTTTCCTTAAAGGGACAAGTAAATGTTTTAAATGTGGAAAAGAAGGTCATCTGGAATTTGAATGCCGCAATGAAGGGAAGAAGATGTCTACTGATGCGAACAAAGAAAAGGGTACACAGAGTGTACCTCCTATACTTTAATGTTACAAGTGCAAGGAAATGGGGCATTATGATAAACAATTCCTTAATCCAAGTGTTTTTTATGATGATCGACGTCAAGAAACTCCTAAGGATAATGACAAAGGAAAGTCACATGAAATTTCTATCAGTGATGTGGAGTACGATAACGAAGTGGTGAAAGGTACACTTACCATCCACTCTAAAGTAGAAAATGTTTTATTTGATTCTGGATCCACCCACTCTTTTATTTCTGAAGAATTTTCTAAGGGTATATCCGTTTTACCTCAACAATTAGATGTTGAGTTAGTTGTGACAACCCCTAATGGCACAACAGTCGCATCAAAAGTTTACAATTCTTCTCCGATTGAAGTTTGTAAGAAATTACTTCCTACAAATCTTGTGAACCTTCCTATAGTGGAATTTGATGTGATTCTTGGCATGGATTGGCTTTCTTTATATGGATCTCATATCAATTTCCAAAGAAGGTAAGTCACATTTCACATTCCAGGTCAATCTATGATCATCTATCGATGCAAGAATGAACATAACCTTCTAGTGTAAATTTATTCCATCTTATGGGTCTTGATTACACTAAATGAAGGTTATATATCTCAAATGGTTGGAGAGAAAATCAAGATTAAGAATGCACCCATTGTACAGGAGTTTTATGATGTCTTTCCAGAGGAATTTCCTGGTCTTCCACCAAATAGGGAAGTTGAGTTTTCAATAGAACTCGTACCAGGTGCTTTACCTATTTCAAAGAAACCTTATAGAATGGCCTCAATTGAGTTGCAGGAATTGAATAAGCAACTCCAAGATAATCTTGATAATGGATTCATACATCCTAGTGCGTCACCTTGGGGAGAACCTGTTCTGTTTGTTAAGATGAAAGATGGATCAATGGGACTCTGCATTGGTTATCAAGAACTTAACAAGATCACTATCAAGAACAAATATCAAGTCCCACACATTGATGACTTATTTGACCAACTACGTGGAGCTCAAATACTTTTCCAAGATTGAACTTCATTCAGGGTATCATCAATTAAGGTTCAAAAGGGAGGATATACCAAAGATGGGTTTTCGTACACGGTATGGACACTATGAATTTATTGTGATGCCATTTGGTCTTAATAATTCCCCTGCTATCTTCATGGATCTAATGAATAGAGTCTTTAGAGACTATCTTGATCAGTTTGTGGTAGTCTTTATAGAAGATATTCTTGTCTATTTAAAGAGTAATGAAGAACATGAAGATCACTTGAGAATTATATTGAAGAACCTAAGAAAGGAGAAGCTTTATACCAATTTTACCAAGTGTGAATTTTTTCTTTAAAAGGTTGAATTTTTCGGTCACATAATCTCAAAAGAGGGGATATTTGTGGATCCAGCAAAGATAGAGGTTATTAAAAGATGGTCGAGACCAACAACAGTAACTGAGATCCAAATTTTTCTTGGTTTGGCTGGATATTATCGACGTTTTGTGAATGATTTTTCACGATTATCTAACCCACTCACCAAATTGACTCGGAAAGGGCTTAAGTTTGTTTGGATAGAGGAATGTGAAGAGAATTTCAAGGGGTTAAAAAGAAGGTTATCCAATGCACCTGTGCTCACACTACCTTGTAGTGGAGAAAGGTTTGTGATCTACAGTGATGCATCCAAGAAGGGGATAGGGTATGTTCTCATGAAAAATGATATGGTGATAGCTTATGCCTCACGACAGTTAAAAATCCATGAGAAAAATTATCCAACTCATGATTTGGAGTTAGCTGTGGAAATATTTGCATTAAAGATTTGGAGGAATTATCTTTATGGTGAAAGGTGTGATATTTATACTGATTATAAAAGTTTAAAGTATATTTTCACACAAAAGGATATGAATATGAGCCAAAGAAGATGGTTGAAGATTATTAAGGATTACGGCTGCTCAATTCATTATCACCCTGGGAAAGCAAAAAAGGTGGCAGACACATTAAGTCAACAAGACCATTCTAGTTTATCCATGATAAGGATCACAAAAGATCCAATATTTATGGATTTAAAAAGGATGGATCTTGGAATTATAATGGAAGGGGAAAGATCTTATCTTTATCAAATGAATGTTCAACCATCTATACATGCGAATATTAAAGAGGCATAGAAAAGAGATATAGAGTTACAAAAGAAGTTGTGAAATGTTCCTGAATTCAACCTTGATTGTGATGAGATAATAAGGTTCATGAATCGGGTTTGTGTTCCTCCAATCCCAGAATTAAATAAGGTTCTTCTGGATGAGACTCATAGTTCTTCATTCTCTATTCATCCTGGAAGCACGAAGATGTATAGGGACCTGAAAGTGTACTTTTGGTTGGATGACATGAAAAGAGATGTTGTTGAATATGTCTCTTGATGCTTGGTTTGTCAGAAAGTTAAAGCTGAGAGACATAAGTCTAAGGGGATGTTAACACCATTACCCATACCCGAATGGAAATGGGAAAACATCACTATGTACTTTGTCACCGGACTTCCTAAAACATCCAAAGGAAATAATGCTATCTAATTCATAGTTGATCGGCTTACGAAGTCGGCACACTTCATTGCTATTAGAGAAGATTTCTCTCTAGATCAGCTTGCCAGGATATATGTCAAGGAAGTGGTCATATTTCATGGAGTACCACTTTCCATTATATATGATCGGGATCCGAGGATTACCTCAAAGTTCTGGTGAAGTCTTCAGCATACTTTAGATACAGAGTTTTGTTTTAGCACTGCTTATCATTCTCAGACAGACGGTCAGTCTGAGAGGACAATTCAAACTCTAGAAGACATGTTTAAAGCTTGCTCTATGGATTTCAAAGGTGGTTGGGATCAACACCTACCTTTGGTAGAATTTTCTTATAATAATAACTTTCACTCCAGTATTCAGATGGCTCCTTATGAATCTCTCTATGGAAAGAAATGTAGGAATCCAACTTGCTGGGATGAAGTTGGGGAAATAAAGCTATTATGACCTCATCTTGTTGATGAGATGGCAAAAAAGGTCAGATCTATTCAACAACACATAAGAGAAGCTCACTGTCGAAAAAAAATTTATGCCGATAACCGAAAAAAAGACCTAGAGTTTGAAGTGGGTGATAAAGTGTTCTTAGAAATATCTCTTTGGAAGAGAGTAATGAGATTTGCAAAGAAGGGAAAGCTAAGCCCTAGGTATATCGGTCCTTTCGAAATACTTGATCGTGTTGGAAAGGTAGCTTACCGATTGGCTCTTCCACTGAATCTCTCTCAAGTTCATGATGTGTTACATGTATCGCTCATGAGAATGTACATACCTGATCCTTCACATGTACTCAGCTCAGAATTTGTACCACTGGAGCAAGATCTTTCTTATGAAGAACACTAGTTAGAGATTCTGGATCGTAGTGAAAAATTCCTACGGAACAAGACCACTCACTTGGTGAAAGTTTTATGGAGGAACCTCCAATTATAATAAGCTACATGGGAGCTTGAGGATATGATGAGGGAGAGGTATCCTCATCTGTTTGTTACAAAGTGACGAATTTTGAGGGCGAAATTCATTTTAAGGCGGGTAGAATGTAACACCCGAGATTTTTATGAGAAATATTTTGTTTTTATGTTATATACATCATCAAAGGAATCATTCACTACACACAACACTAGCTTGGATTTATATACACGCAATCACGACCTTCCTTGATAGCTTGCGTTGTACGCAATACCGAGTTTCACTAAACAATGATATGCTATTAAAATATTATTAAAACTAGCCGTTATGAATAGTAATACCCACTTTTTGAAATTTTATAAATTTTAACTTTCAAAATGGACTTAATTTTTGGATTCTGAATATCTAAATAAGACTAGGATAAATTTTTGGTATTTTTCTGAAAACATCCAGTTTTTGATGAATAGTGAAAACACTAGGTTACTATTTAAAGACAAACTTTTTATTTAAATAATTATTTATTTTATTTAAATTTATTTTAGGTCAAAATTGATACATAATACCTATATAAGTTCAAAGTAATTCATTGGAGTCATTTTATAATTTTATATATATAAAAATTTTATTGAACTTTTCACCGTCTTTTACCCACCTCCTAGGAGAATTTGAAAATTTACATAAAACTTAATTTTACTGCTTCAGTGAGTGGAATTTCGAAAATCCGAGAGACACGGTTAATATCAAGGAGTAAAATGTGGTTCAATAAGATATAAATAATTTTTGGTGAATAGTAACTTTTTACTTTTATTTACCACGGTTAAAAGTAAATAGGGTAATTAAGGGTAAAAATGATATTATTATTACCCTAACCCATGTCTTAATTCTATTGGATAAGTTTAATTCGACCAAAAACAACCTTAGGAATAAAATATAGCCCTTTAGTTCCACTTGGATTAGATTAGGACATTTAATATTTTTTTTAAAGAAGAGTTAAAATAGTTAAAATCAAAGTTTAATAACTAAGATTTTTTTAATGTAGGGTTATAAATAAG
This sequence comes from Viscum album, assembly GCA_963277665.1. Classification (NCBI taxonomy): domain Eukaryota; kingdom Viridiplantae; phylum Streptophyta; class Magnoliopsida; order Santalales; family Viscaceae; genus Viscum; species Viscum album. The sequence goes on from OY728158.1 coordinate 16,958,859, forward strand.
ATAAATTCGACTATAAATATTAATTAAAAAGATAAAAATATTTCCTACATAATGGTATTTTATTTATAATTTTTAGACTTTAAATAATTTAATTTATTTATGACACAATGATGAGGTAGTAATTACCTTATTATGGAAATATTAACATAATTGATATTATAAATACCCAAATAAATGAAATTTGAGACTTTTTAAGAATTAAACTAATTTTATAGGTTAATATGACATATTATTATTGATTTAATTAACTTTTTTTTTACTAATCATGCTGTTATTATTTTCACAAAAATCAATTACCAAAAAGTGTCAAAATTGACATAAAATAGTTTTTTAAAAAATATTATAATATTGATTGTTATTTTATTCCTAAAATCTAAATATTGGCCAAATTACTTATATAAGGTTATATTTATTAATAATTAACAACTTGGGGTTCGTTTGTCTTGTTATAGTAATTTTATTAACCATATAATGTAAGAAAACAAGAAGACACGGTAAAAGATAAATTATTTAACTTAGAGTTAAATCTAAATGATAAGGTTAAAATAGTAACCAAAACTTGTCTAAAACCCATTGGTTGAGAGTATTTCGACCCATCCCCACCTTATCTTCTAAATAAATCAATTTTGAGCTATTAAAAACCGAATATGACTTTATAATAAAATAATATTTTAAGTTTTTTCTAAGGTGCCCCTCTCCTCCCTTATAAAAGGGCACCTCCTCCGTCTCCTCCTCACACCAGTTTGAGCCTTCAAGCTCTACCAAACCCTACCCATTTTACTTCAAAACTTCCCTAGAAACATCCTACAGTTCTTTGTCTTCTACAAAGACCAATTTTAGTGCCTTAAGAGGAGGTTTCAAAGAGGCGTGTTGAAGAAGAGGTATTATCCGTTACCGATTGTTTCAAATTTAATTCTTCTTCTACTTCCTCTTCATTAGTTGTTTCATTATGAATTATTAAAATCAGTATCACTCATATACTGATATGTTATTACAAATATTAAAAAATCCTATTTCACCTTTTATCCATCCTACGGAAAATGAAATCACCATGCGTGCGTACATACGGAATACCGTCTCCACGCCATGGTGTAATCTGTTTTCCACCACCACCTTACTTGGATGGGTATAATGGTGTAAATAATAACTATATATGATTATTTTAAAGTTATATTGATTCTTAAATAGTATACATACACTCTAATACAATTCCACGATCATGGGAATGATATCATCGCTCGTGCGTACGTACGGCCTACCGTCTCCACGATGTGATGCGACTCGTTCTACATAATCTTCGTTGAATAATGATTATATAAATTAATTCAAAGAATAAATATGATATATATTATACTAATACCATTCTGTAAATGAGGTATCTATAATATTAAAATAAGAATAAGAATTTATTCGGCAAAACACACATAAGAACAAAAATCAATAAACACTTGAATAACAAGTAGCAATAAAATATTACTAATAGAAATCTAAGAATATGACCATATATGATATCATTAAAATTCATATGATTCTGGAATAAGTCAATGACATTATTTAAATCATTATACAAGAGGTTTGGACACGTACGAAGAAAATCGGACCTAAGGTAAGGGAAAATATCACAATCTCAATTTTTATTTGATATTGTTTATACTTCGGTAATTACTGGGGAATATTTATCATACACATACATGTTTCATAAATATTTAATATTATTTATATCCTCTTAAAATTTTTTAAATCCAATTTTACCCATTGGTATGTTTTTATTAAAATATATGAAAGGAGTCTTTTGTCGTTTTTAGTATGAGGTACTTTTTTGACTTTTCCGGCCAAAGTACAAGAAGAATGTTTTTCTTTAACATATACGACATGAATGGATTTTTAGAACATTATTTACATGAATCTTACTTTACAAGTTTTCAATTTTATTTTTAATCAAATTATTTTAGTTTAAAATTATATGACATTTTAAGAAAGGAAAAATGTTTTTGAATTAGAAAAAATATTTTCCTCATGAATGGAGTTCAAGTGTTCTATAAAAATTATCTTCCATCTTAGATAATATAGGGTTCTGTTTTTATCCTTATTTTTACATTATTTTGATTATGTTATGATGGAATTATTTTTATGATGTCCTTTTATCTTATATGGATTATGTTATGATGGCATGATGTTTAAGAATATCATTTTTATTACATGGGTTATGCTATGATGTTGGATTTATGATCTTGTGGAACACATAATAATGGTATCATTTAGATATGGGTGGGACCTATATCTCCCTCCAATGCATTGGGTAAAGATTTATATCTCATTAGATAGACATGGCTAGAACGGCAGGTTAATCTGGTTCAGTGAAATAGGACTGAAACGAGGAGTGAACTCGGTTCAAAAATGGACTTTTTCCGCTAAGATAGTCTTGGAAATGAGTCTTGACTATTAAGAAATGATTCTCTATGATTATTTGTGTATTCCACAAAGTTTCATGTTATTATTATTGGGATTACATTTCACTACTATGATTTATCCCATGTTATGAAATTATGATCTCTTTTGCAGGTTAAGATTTCCAAAATGTTATGTTCTTATGAATATGATGTGAATGATATTTCTTTTTTTACCCTTACTGAGCATTTGAGCTCACCATTTTGTTAGTTTTATTTTCCCCAGGTTAGGAATAAGGCTATTAAGTTGGATATTCCAAAAGGGACTCTAGATATGATGAAATAAATGGGAGACAATATAGATGCTTTATGAACCAGTTGTTTATGTTTCCCATTTTCTAAAGACACTATACCTATATGGTCCTACCATGGTTTTGTTATATGTTGTAATAAGTATTCTTCAATTATGAAGTAATAACAATGTATGTAAATTATTGTTCGTTATATGGTTCTTTCCATATTTCATTATATGTAACATGTTTTTATTGTAATTTCATTTGCATATTTTATGTTCTATGTTTATAATTTTTTGAAAGGGGATATTTTTGTTTTAGCAAGTGCATTAGTCTATGATAGAGCCCCCTTGGTTTGATATTAGTATGAAACACATCATTTGAAAAAATTAATGAGATAACTGGCTATGAAATCAATGTGAACATCACTTATATAGGTCCAAAAGACCCAATAGTGATTCAGAATCCTGTAACTGCATATGAATAACCTATTTTTTGGTTTTGTAAATGGGTTCATGGTATATCATGTGATAAGATCCATTAAAAAGGGTTATTATAAGTAAAGAACAATTGAATTTGTATAGATAAGGTGCTAGTTGTTCTGTATAGACCTAGAAACCCTATTATTGGTTATATATGATAATTATATTATTTATTTTCGTTTAATGTATCTCCCTTACTTAAGGGAAACTGGTTTCATAAGGGATGAGTATTTTTTTAGTTATATTTTCAAGTGAAGTGGGTGTGTTATTAATGGGTATCAAGTGAGGTATAACCTAATGGTGAATATTTTTATAATATTTATCAATGTTAGGTTGTTTCCTTGGGCAGAGATTTTCATTATCATGGATTTTCTTGGGTATCCTTATGTTAGTTATGACTTCTGGTAAATGAATAGTGTAGGAATACATAAGATAACTTCTGGATATGGTATATAAAAAGTGTTCTATAATGGGCCATGGGATGAATACCTTTTTGTAGTATTATTATAGCTTTTGTTTTTATTTATGGTAATTATGATGTCACTCCCATGGGAGATTGGGGGTAGATTAACGCCTAAGAGAGGTGTTGTACATGGATGTGGAAGATAGTGACTGAAACGATGGGTTTTAGACAGATGGTGGCCTATGGGATTCATGTTTATTTTTGTATATTATTTTGTGGTCAAATGTGATAGGGTTTTTATGGTATATTGTGATGGGTCAATGTGGTTGATTATGGGTACTATAGTGGGATATCTTCTAGTAGTGTGCTATGTTTATACTTGGATCTCACTAAGGGAAATGACTGATGTCATTTTTTCAATGATCGATTTATACCTTTATATGATCATGTAGGTGATTATGATACTTGGTATGGGGTATTCCACATGAAAGAGGGTTTTGGTTTTATATAAAGTAATGGTGTTAACCTTGACTGATAGGGTACTGATCTTGGCATCCCAAAGTGATATAATTTTATTCGTAGGTGCATTTAAGGGAACCACAATTGAGTGATATTTTTTGGTTACAAGTCACCATAAGTGATAGGGTGGAAGTATATGTCACATTGAGTGATAGGTTTGGGCTAGAGGTCACCTTGAGTGATAAGAAGTAGTTACATGACACCCTAAGTGATAAGGTATAGTTACAATCTCAATAAGTGAAAGGTTGTGGTTACCAATGACCCTTAGTGATATGGTGAGGTTACAGGTCACCATGACTGATAGAATGTTTCTAGATATATTATTATATGACCTTAACCTAAGTGATTAGGTTTTATTTAGTGAATCCATTTTAGAAAATGCCTAGAGTGATAGGAAATTATACTTTTTTTCAGGAGTGTGGATGTGTTACACCTTCCTCAGTTCCCTTTTCCTATACATCCATAGATTGTTCCATGGGTTCCTGTTACTCATTATTCTGACATGTCTGTGGTTGGAGAGATCTATTGTTGTATTGGCATGTCTAGTACAAAATGTCCTGACATGTATGTTTGTGTGATTTTAATATATTTTCCAAGCATACAAACACTACATGTTTTGATATATTTGATGTGCCCCATTGGTGTTTCCTTGTTAAGATAATTTATCTCACTAATCATGGGATCCTTGGTACATGTGTCGTTCTTCAGGTTTCACATTCAGGTGGTAAGTTGTATAACTGATCTAGATAAAGATTCTTTATAGGCGTTTAGGAGATAGGATAGAGAGTCTCAGAGGTATTTTTCTTCTGTTAACTTTTGTTTTTAGTCTACCCAATTGTAAGTCCTTATCATATATTTATATATATATATATATTGAGCATGTAAATAATTATTTTATACAATATTGATATTGTATATTTTTTGTTTTAGGAAATTCACTATAAACCATTTCATTTAATCGTATGTTGTATATTATATTTGTTGTTAATATGTAATTTTATGTTATGATACTAATATAATAGTTTCCTTTTGATTTTATTGACTCTCAACACTTGTTGGAATCCCCAAGAATTTTAGTAGGCATGTTCTAGTCCTTGTGGTGCTCCGATTAGCATTTCATAAATGTGATTTTTTCCATAGAATTATAAAATCTCTCACCCATGGTGCATTATTTTCCATCACTGTATAGCCATTTCCATTAGAGATCATGAGAAATGTGCCCAATGTGGGAACTATAATATCTTGAGTTGGGTAAAACATAAATGAATTATTCATGTTATGTAAATGAATAAAACTAATGAGTGATGGTATAATATTTTATTAAATAATGAATAGATACCATAGAACTCCTAGGGAAAACAAAATCATGTGAAAAATACCAGATTTACATTGAAAATAAAATCCAAATATTGAAAGGATCATAGGGAGAAAATATATCAGCTAAATAATTATACTCAAATAATATAACCATAGGTATCTAACATTGTGAAAAAAAAATAAGTCAATCATGATAAGTTAATGGAAAGTTTTTATAATTTATTTTTAAATTTAAAAATGTCTTTCTACCATAATGAATTTTGAATAATTTAAGTCAAGTTGAAGTACTACTATGATGATTAATAAAAGATAATATTTTAGTTCTCTATACATATAGAATGAAGTTAAATTTTCAATAATGATATTGAAACATTAGGTGAGAAAATATTCTTTGAAAAATTCTATAAGATAATATATATTACATTTCAATCCGAAAAAAGTTGTCCCAGTGAAGAAAAATTGATACTTTTTAAAAAATAGTACCTCAAAAGGATTATTATAATGGAAATTTTTTAATATAAAGGTTACCCTAAAACTGTCTTCTTAAAAGTTTGATATTGTTTAAGTCAATTGAAATGGATTTTATTAAAAAAAATATTTTTGATATCTTTTTTCATCAACACAATATCTAAATTTTGGACACATAATTCAAAAAAAATCAAATTAAATAAAATGATTTAAATGACTCAAATACCGTTTTTAATTATGAGATTTTATGGAGGTTGATTGAAAATTGAGAGTAGTTTTTTTTAGTTTTGTTTCTTCGAAATAGAACATTTCAAAAAGTTAGTCACTACCGCACAATAAAGATGTATAATTTTATATTTGAGGTTAAGTCTCAAAAAATAAAGATATAATTACTATGTTTAAAATGTTTTTTGGTATTTAAATGGGTTGGTATTTTAAAATGTTATTTCTAAATATGAAGATAATTCAAAAAATGGAAAGTCATGATTTTTATGATCCTATAGTTTTGTGTGGGAAACTTGATTACATCGTGAGGGAGCCTATTGCATCATAGAGACTTTAATCAAACCATAATTCATGAATCTATAATATAAAAATTCATCTATGGATTATTAAAACTATTATATCATTAAATAATAGATATATTTAATTATAAAATACTCATATAGTTTGATAATTGTATATGAGTGATTGAATAAAACAACACTGCTTTTTCTGTAAAGCACCATTATATGTCATAAGGTGTTTCAATGTTTATTTTTGAGTGTTTTTTAATGTGAAAAAATGAGAGACTTGTGGGGAAATAAAAATGCATCCCTCAAATAACTAAATCATAGCAATTGTGATGATGAAGTAATGATTGAACCAATTAATTAGAAAGATATGGGATACGTTAGAATATATGTTTATCATTTAAATTTTCCATTGAAAAATTAGATTAAAATTTTTAGAGTAATTTATTATACAATATAGAATTTAAAGAAAATAAATTCAGTTGAATGACTTAGAAAAATATGAGATAGATATATATAGACAAGTATGAGTGACATCTTGAGATAAATCTTGCTACTAATTAGTAAAAATAATTTTATTGGAATCTTTGTTTAGTTGATATCTATAGATTGTTATGGAAGAAATTCACTATAGTGTTTCCCTATCAGTTCAAGTGTTTTATAATTTTATTATTATCATAAGATTATTTATATTTTGATATGTCTTATTATAAAAGTTAATAATTTTTTGGTTGGTCTATAGGATGTGTTGTATTACTAAACTATAGAGTTTTAATAATAAAAAAGATTAAGATGGGGGTTTAAACAATTGATAATGGATTCAAAGGATTTTATTTATTATATAATACTCATGAAACCATTTATTTTAACACTTATCATAGAGTGTCTAACAATATATTGCAATTTTCATGAATCATTTTTACATGCAATATTTTCAAGGATAAATCCTTCTTAATATAAATCAATTTATTTATTCTGGTGGATTTTATGATAATAGATAAAACCATTTCATATCAAAGATAAATTCATTAATTTTGATATATAATCTCCGTACATCATTGTGTTTTTTATTTATTGGGTAAATATAAAAAAAATATCATTGAACTATATTGGTTATTATCTTAATATTTTTTGGTGATTTCAAATGAGTTATGAAAACTTTCTTATTGAAAATCATAATCACCAGTGATTTTTGATTAGTAATATAATTAAAATGTACTATTATTCACTGATTCACCCCTTGTATATCGATATTTTTGTGGTAGAACACTAAAATGATAGTAATTCCCTCTATAATTGGTATTAGTGTTTCAAGATCAATTTAAATATATTAACTTAATTTGAATGTTTTATAATGATTTATATTTGTTTTTTTTATGATTAGGATTTTTTATTATGGATCATGTCAATTAAATAAATAGAAATATAGTAACCATATTTGGAAAAGAATTACCTTAATTCAAATTAAGTTCTGTTATTATATTTTTTCATGCTTTGGTATGGAAGTGTTGTACATTGTAACTAAATATTTTACTCGAGTAATGGAAGGTCAATCTTCAAATATATCTTATAAGATGGGTGATTAGATAAATGGTTAGGTAGGAAATGATATTTTAGACTCAATATTATAATGATATTTTTTAAATATTATGAGTACGCATATAATTAATGAAATTTTGTAAAATATAAGAAATATTCATGAAGGGAATGTTAGAGTGAAGAAGGATAAACATCAAATATGAAATTCCTAATTAGTATATATATATATATATATACTTAATGGGATGTTGTTGAATTATTTTGTTACTTAATTTAATTTTATTAATAGATCAATTAAAGGATTAAATGAAACTATTATAAATTTTTAATAAAACTCATAATTTCACTTTTTATCTTATCAGATAGTTTTGATGCTCACGTGTTTTCTCTTAATTATCTATATTTGGATTCATTTTAACTTTATGGGTAATAAAAAAAATTAGTGCTATATAAAATTATAAAAGGTACTTATTTCAATAGAATAAGTTATTGTTATAAGATAATATATCTCTAATACATGAAAATTGAAAATGTTTATAATGTGGTAAGGAAATAAGTAATCAGTTAGACACATATGAATATATTGATGTGGATTCAGATATGATCATATCAATTTTCATAAGAAATTAATAAAACTAGTGGGATAAATATTGAGTTATGCTTCCTTTAAAATGATTAATTTATGGTTGAAATGGTCATTTTGGTGAAAAATAAAAAAAATTGAAAGAACAAGCGAGTGAAAATAAATATGTTTTATTAATAACGATCTCTAGGAAGAAGACTTTTAGATTCTCCAAGAGGATGTTTCCATCTTCTGGAATAAAAAATAACTTTTCTAAATTAAATTTGTTAGGTTATTTATGTTACTAAGAACATGATGTACAATTGAGAAGGTGGGTTGAATCTATGATACACTTTTACAATTTCGTTTTCTTAAATTAACCATCTTGACTCGATAATGTCTCGATCCCACCAATAATTATATCATACCTTTGACTATAAGATATATGAACATAATTTTAGACAAGGAATACAATATTTTTACATTGTTCACCATTAATGTTGGTGACTACATCCTTTCCATTTTCAATTCAGTCCTAATATATAATTTTTCCACTAATGTAAATAATGATTACAAGTGTATTAGAAATGTATCATCCTCTAACCAATAGGATTTACCAATACTTAAGGATAATGAAAATTATTTATATCAGTTCAAAAAAGTTTATAAATATACCAAAAAATAGAATGATCAAGAGAATACTTTTATTATGATTTCCCAAATAATAAATTATTTTATTCATTTGAGTCTTTAGAATGACCAAAAAAATATTTTTACAAACCCATCCTAAAAAACATCACTATGTAGAATATCAATGTTCAAAACTCATATGTTCAAGACCTCAACTTTGTGGTTATATATAATTTGAATTCTTTTTCCTTGAATCTGAAATTTTTTAAAATTATAAACCTTCTTCTACAACCTAATGATATTTTTGGAACATAAATGTCAACATATCTTATTCTAAACTCTAAAATAATTCTCACTATTCTCTGAATTAGTTTTCCCTTTATATATCAATCCTTTAAAAAATATTGAAATTTTTGCCTTCTAATGTTGAAATTCCATCATTCTCAATACTCATTTAATATTCTTTATTTCATTCCAAATGCTAGGATTGACTATGAAAACAACCAATTCAACTCTAGTCCAATCATCTTTTCCTCTTCGTTAAATTTTTTCCGGAATTATGGATTAATATTCATGATATTTTTTTCATGAATAATATATTAACATCTTCATAGTGACATTAAATTCAAATATATATTATGAGAACATTCATGGATAAGTGAAATATTCTAAATTATATGGTTACATAGCCTTAGTATTATTCTAATGTTGGCCATAGGATTTATCCACTTTTATTTTTTCCAATTCCTTCATATTACTCAATTATCTATTGCATGAATCTCTCTCTCACACACAATTTTGTTTCCATACTCACCTCTTCTTATATATTACTTAATCATCCAGGTCATAGGGTCACCATGTCTAAAACTAATTTTAGATATCTATAATACTCTATAATTCTTCCAATATTTATTTAAATTAGCATTTAGTAATTGTTTCTTTTATATCCAGATTCCCAATTTAGGATTCTTCATTACACAGGTACTTAAAATTCTAGTATCTTCACTTTGAACAATCACCATCTTTTATTATTATTCTTCCAACTTCCCTAATCCTCCCACTTCTCATTAATTGATATGATGTATCAGATTCTACTATATTTCCACCTTTTTATTTGATAATATTCTACTTCTAAACTTTATTTCCGTTCCATGTTGATTCTTTTGTTCTCATCTATTCTTCCAAAAACACATCTTCATTTTATTCATCTTTCTATAGAATACTTCCAATTTTTCTTCCCTTTAACAAGTTTTGTATGATTTTGTAACCAGTTAACTTGATGTAAAAATATCATTATAATATTCCATCACACAGTCACAATATAAATTGTAATTCACTCACTGAAATCATGATGATTTTGAGTTATAGATTTTAAAATCACAATCACGTTTTCTTTTCCACATCCAACATAATGATCATAGGTTCTACATGATCACTGATAGGGAGAGGGGTTGAATTAGTGACATATTTGTTTTATGAATTTATTATCTTTAATTCATCCTCTCTTACAGGTTAATACATTGATTCACTCTTCTAGTGTTCTCGCATCCTTACTCAAATATACATAATGTTAATGGTAAAAGACATAATTATTTACAAGGTTATAAATTGTAATCCTACTCTTTTCCTTGATTTATTATATGTACCAACCACTAATTCATTGATTATTAACACAAAAAATTAGAATGAATAATCTCAAATAACACTTACATGATAATACATCATGTGATCCAGCATCACATTGTAAGGTCTTTATAGTACATCATATAATTCCTAGACACTAACTATTTCTTCATTGTGTTTCATAGTAAAGGCCTCATGATAGAAATAAAATTCTTCAAGTTTACACTACAACCTTCCCTAAATAGGTATTGGAATTATCTTGAATACTATACCAATCTGGGTAAGCCTTTTACTCCTTCACATCCTCTCATCCATATGTTTAGTATGATCCTTCAGCCATGCTCACCATACTCTCCATACAATATGATAATATCATAATTTATAAGAATTTTTTCATACCTTCCACAAATTTTAAATAGACTTATATAATAATATTATATAGTATAACCCTCTTCTTATTCTTATATATATAAATTGGTCCTAGATATAGAATAATTTGTCTTCGATACAGAGATATTCTTCTTTTAGCTGTAGAATAAAATTCTTCATAAGTTTTTTTCTTCTTCATAAATTTCATAATTTTTTATTCATATATTATCATGTGATTATTATTTTAAGATTTTAAATATTAAAACTCCCAAATAATTTATTTAATAATATCATCTCAACTTGACTCTCATAAATTACCTATCATGATCCCCCTTTTTAATCCCCCATAAGAGTCAAGGGTTTTCTTCTTTATGTGATATCTGGATATATCATCTTTTTATCCATAATACCCATATAATAAATTAGTTTTTAAATTTTCCATATATATATTATAGTATTAAATTTGATCTATCCATGTGGATTATTTCTTATATTTCATCTCAAATCATTCTCATCATGAATCAAAATAATTTTATATTAATTGTGAAATTTTAAATCCGTGAAGATTGGTACATAATCATTTGATATAATTTTTTTCAGAATATTCATTCTAATATTTCTAAGAAATTATTCAATAAATATTCCCATAATTTTGTAGTGGAATTAGTCATTTTATTTTATGAAAGGATCCTTATGAAATTTTATTCATCCTTATGTAGTTGTGGAATCATCCTTTAAAAGTGGGTTAATCCTTACAAGTCCCATGGACCATCCTTACGAACACATTTATCTATCCATAGGAATTTATAATAATTATATATAATATTTGAATAAAAAATAAATTATAATATGATAATCATAATGTTTTCTCATACTTTTAGAAATTTTCAACACATCGAGGAAATGGTCCTTGCAAAGATCATGAATAACAAATACGTAGAGCCAAATAACTCATAAAAAGTTATGCAAAGATTTTTGATTTTATTCCTTGGGATTTAAAATGAATAATACATAGATATTTCATTTTTCCAATTTAACCCCAGATTTATAAATACGTTTATGATATCCTTAAATGACCCATACATTGAGTAAGAAAATACATTGCATACATTATTATTGGTCTCAATTGTTTTGTGAAAAAAATTCAATAACTCCACCACTATCTATAAATTTTCAATTTATCAACATAGAGTCACAAGATTAATGGGATTATCTATTCCATTTTCTAATCATTAAATTCATTACTATAACTATAAACATTACACAATTCAAACAATATATCTATCAAAAAAACTAAAAACCTTCTCAACTATCTTAAATAAACATTAAACCTCATATAAATTATTTTCCTTCAATGGATAGATCTTCTACACCTAATCTAGACTTACAATATCCTAATAAATATAATTAATATTAACATTATATATATTCCACCTACTTATATCTAATTTTTAAGAAAACACTTCGATATAATAAGTAATTGAACTTTTTATGATGATCGCTACATAAACCTATAAAAATAATGGTCACTATAATTAATTTATTCATGTGATATATCCCAGAATTTGAATTTCTATTATAAAATGTCCATGATCTCTTAAATTTATTATAACAAAATCCAACTAATTCCTATAATGTTCTATCCTTTTCTAATTTTCATCATGGAGTTAGAATGACAATTACAAAAACCCAAAATAACTCAATTATTGAGTAATAAATTGAATCAAACACAGTCTTAGATACCTAAAATGATTTGTACATAGATGTAAATGAATCATATATTGTTGTTAATTTTTCAATATCTTAGTAATAACTCACAAAATGAATCTTACACACCCATATACTACTTCCTTATTTTACCGATCTTTAACTATAGAATTGTAATTCCACACATGACTCAATATGTACTATAACACCTTAAACTCATCTTCAAGGATTCCTAAAAAACTTAAATAAATTACAAAACTCATCTACGGTATGTTACTTAAATGGATGGATCTCATTCATCATAGCTATAATTACACATTCATAATAAATAGCCTCAATCTCCATACCTTTCATCTTCCTCCAACTTTAATCAAATATTATATATGACACTTCTATATTTCAGTACTTGTCTTTGAAATAAGTATTAGTAAATAAATCATCATAAATAAATGATTCTATACTGATTAATCATAAGTGAGATCTCTAAGAAGCTACCTTAACATCCTTTTTCCTTTGTTATGGAAGGAACTAACTCATATCTTCACTTGTTTCCTAAAACATAATGAAATAATAATTATTATAATAGAATCCTATAATATTAGAAAAAAATACAATATTGATATGGGATCTTTAATATCATTCATTTTTTCATTAACATTAATCATACATATCAATACATATAATTTCATATTTTCTTTTCTCCATTCCCTTATCTATAATAAATTCAATAGAATTTATACGATAAACCTCACTCATCATTAACAGTTTTCTGTGATTATCAAAAAAACTCCATCCCCTTCATTAATTTAGAATTTGAAACTCATCTACTTTTGATGCAAGGATGGAACAACACACTATCCTTAAAGTGGTAATTTAGTTAAAGAACTCTATGTCTATGTGGAAAACCTATTATATAAAAATAAGAGTTATTTAATTAAAGCAATGTCTTTAATAACTATGGTCAGCAAGTGATACACAATAAAATTTATACATTTAGTTTAAATTTGAATAAATTTATCAAGAAATAAAATATATATCCCCCACCATATCTGTTATATAAAAAATTCAAATGTATGATAGGTAAATCTCTCTCATTGTCTTATATTTTCATTGAAAAAATCAACCATTTATATGCATGTTTGATACAATCAAAAAAATAATTGAATGTTTGATAGTAATACCTTTATTTCAAATTTTAAGAGTTATATATGAATTCCATATTTCTAAAATTAAAAAAATGATTTTGTATCTTCTCGTCAAAGTTTTTCCACTTTATAAAATGCAATATTCTCCTCTCTAATAAAACTATTATAAAACACTTTGGTGGGTATAAAATTTATGGTTTAACTATAACAGCCTCATCTAAATCCACTTTCATTCCAAAACCTTTACTTCTTTATTTATTATTATATGTAATAAGACGTCAAAAGAATAAAGGGGTGTCGCTAAAAACCTTAATAGAGTAGCAAGATTGAGAGTCTCCCCTCAACTAGGATTATCCATGCTTTCTAGTTTTAACTCTTGTTGAGTTCTATAGGATACCTTTATTTAATTTTTTTTCATATTTTTACATTGACTTATTAGGTGCCTCATATATTTTATTAACTCCATTTTCTATATACATATTCTTATTTTATGAAAAATATGCACATTATTCCTCAAATACTTCAACCTGATATGAAAATACTAATGAACCCATTTTTTGATGTTAGTTTAGCTTATTTATTTTTCACACACAAAAATTCATCTTATAATCCTTTTTTCATCAATAATCACAATAATTTTATCATTCCCTTTTTATATTTTCATTCTAATTTTATATTTTTTGATCAAAATAACCAAGTTTAATCTTCTTTGTTTAATCTTTCATGGTTATAATAGTGTGTTATGTCTATCTGGAATGTAATTTTTTTAAAACTATATCTTTTTGTCTTTGTTGGTCACAACTTACATATGTTTCTGACAACTATTCATGTTTTTTTCAATGGATAGGCTTGTTGATTTATAAAAATTAAAATTATATTTTTTTTCAAATTATTCCACTTCATCATAGATTAATTTATCCCATTTTTTATATTTTCCACGTTGATTTATTCCATATCCATTTGAATGAAATTTTATAGAAAAAATTGTAGGCTTTGTTCCCAAATCCCCTAAATCGCCAGCAGTATCCTTTGAAAATTTATCTCCCATGATATTTAAATATTTATAATGAAAGGCCTCTTATTTTCTGAATTAATAACGACATTAATTATTAATATTCATGGTTAATTTTCCCTTCTTTACTCATATATATATTTAATTATTGATGGATAATATTTTATAAAAATTTATTCATCTCACAAAACACTAATAATAGTTTCAATTTATTTTTAACTAAATAAACCAGATTAAATTTCACTTGAAAATTTAGAATCAGTTTATAACTTTTTATAGGGTTTGGAATTATCAATAGATTTGGATGATTCCTCTTTAATATTTACAATTTTTCATGCCATTATTTAATCATATTCAAGGGGTTTCAACATTAAGGATCTTATATTATTCGTTATTTGGCTATTTATTCTCCAACTTTATATAAATATCATTTAGCATTTTATAATTTCTTTCAATTGTAACCACGTTATTATTGATCTTAGTAGTGATATCACTCTTCTCCTAACATTCAATTTCTTTACAATTTTCATGGAATTTAGCTTTATTTATAGGATGATTGTTTTTATCATCAAATAATTCAATTTTAGATCTCAAAATTCATTCCTCGGAGTTATCTTCACCTTCTTTATTAATTTTTGAAGTATTTGAATGTTATATAACTTAGGATAATATGTTTTTGTGCTTCTCATAGATAAATTTTTCCAAAAAATAACTCCATGCCAAAGTGTATTCAAAACATTTTATTGTAATCATAATTTTCTTCTTCCTTAATTAATATCATCTTTTTATTTTTAATTTTTTTTCTTTTTAATGGATATTCATGAATATATTTCTTCAATATTAGAGTTTTTGTTTACATTTTTATTCTAAATCATATTACACATTATTATTTTATAGGTAATTTATTGAAAAGTGTCAAACACATCGGCACCTTTAACAACCAATTTTTTCCCATTTACATTATTATTTTCTTTTTATGCATCATTCAATTGAGAGCTATAACTTTCATAAATGCTTCATATTCATCCTTTACCTATGATTTTCTAGAATTATAATTTATTAATATCACAGTTTCAGTTTTCTTATGGAATTATATTCCATTTCTTCTCAAACACCTAATATTTCCTTATTTTATTTTTGTGAAGAGTATTGTTTAGGTAATTAAAATTTGAATCTCTAATTTCATTCATGAAAGATATGCATGGATCAAACATGATAGGATATTCCTCATGCGATTCATCCTAATAATTTAATCCTCTAATGAATATAAAAACCCTTTATTATGGATCACTATCTCATTTCCCAGGTAATGTAATCATCAACTTTCTTGTCATCACCCATTAGATATCATCAATCATTTATATCGAAATCTGAAGCTTGGCTTCTTTAATGTCCACACTCCATTCATATAAGTTTTCCAATTTATACCACATATCCTTGGTTTTTTTAGTCATATATCACTACTTTATACTTTATCAATTAGAGATAGAAATAAGTAATTACAAGATTTACCATTGACTTTTTGATTTATTTTGTCAATAGAAATCATCTAAACAACTCGTTAATATGGAGTAAAACCCTCATTAAAAATACAATTGAATCCATTTCCTTGTGAAAATAGATAATGGAGTATCCCATTTTTCTCACCATAGAAATTACTATCCTAAAAAGGAGGATAATCTAATATTGATTTAATTATGGCTATCCATTGTTTATCTTTTTTCATGTTTGAAGATTTCAGATGGAACTCAATTTTCTCGGATATCACTTGAAGTTCATAGGTTATAGTCTATCACTATGTGGGGAAAGGGATAATCAATGATCCCATTATTTAATGAAGTTATACTGTTTAATTCATCCTTAATGATCAGGTAATATCACTATTAAATTTTCTTCTCATATCTTATCCTTTCTCAAATATGTATAATTTAAAAGGGGTGGGACATAGTGATTTACAATATTTGGTTGTGACAGAAAACTCTTTATTGTGATTGGTTAAATTACCCAACCAAAGATTCTTACACTATTAATACAAGAGGATACAGAATATAGTTTAAAACTATGATTGCATTAAATCCCATCATATGATCCAGTATCCCACTAGAGGCACTTTTTACTAAATCAAACAGTTCAGGTACTCTCACTTAACCTTGATTTCCTAACAAAGCCCAGTTCTCTAGACTACCATGTAATTCATCAATGGTCATGAAAAATTTTCCTTTAACTTATATTTGATCATTACAGACTCCTGATAATATTTCAACTAGCCTTGATCTCCTTCATGTGTCCACAATTAGATATTCAATATGATAACTCCACCTTTCACACCATATACTCATATTGATATGAGGATATCATAGGTTGATGGAATATTTTACCTCATCTCACCAATTCTCAATTTCCATCTATAATAAAGGTTTATCATAAGATACTCCCACTACCTCTTTGATGCACATGGGTTTATTGGACATATACTAGTTTACCTATGATACATAGAAGTTATACTAGTAGTTGTAGTATCAAATTCATTAGAAAACATTTATTCATCATCACTCGAATCATTTTATATTTACAGAGTATCATGTGAATATTATTTTCATTTTTTTAATTATGAAAAATCATTATCCATAAGAGATATAAAATATTCTAAATTTCAATCTCATATAATACAATTCAAGGTCTCCCTTTCGAATACTCTATTGTACGCAGATATTTCCTCATTAATGTGGTATTTGAATATCACATATTCTTCTCCAAAATATATCTAAATTAATGTTTTCTAAATATTTAATGTGTTAATGACAACATAAAATTTTATTTTTCCATGTTTTACAAGGATTGGATATATTCTCAATTATTTCTCATCTTGAAAAAAATAATGTTAAATTAACTATGATATTTTGAATCCAAAAAGATCGATGTATCATCCTCTAATTTATTTTTTATTAACACATTAATTATGATATTTCACAAAATAATTAATTATAGATTACCATAATTCCGAAATGGAATTAATTATTACATATTTTACCATAGATCCTTATGAATTTCTAGTTATCCTTATTATTTTGTGGAGTCATCATTAGGAAATAGTATGAAACCTAAAAAATCCATGGATGGTTTTTATGAACTCTATCAATAATCTGTTTGATGTTCCAATAACCATTATGAATATTTAAATCATCCTTATTTTATAATTTGATGATCATTGTATATTAATATCCGTTGTAAAATTTATATTGTAGAGATCAAATGATCTTTACATAGCTTCTGAATGACTTATACATAGATCCAAATGAATCATGCATATATCTAGAATTATTGTTACATATATTCCATGGCATCTAAAATGACTAATATATTGATTGTAAAGACTCTTAAATAGATATTTTTAGTTTAAAATTTTTATAAAAGATAGAATGACACTTATGATAACTTTAAATAACTCATACGCTGAGTATGAAATGAATCATATATATTCCTTGTAGTATCAAAGGGTTTTTAAATATATTTCAATGACTCATATACAGTCTATGTATTTTTAAAATTCTCATTAATGAGTCATAGAATGACTGCTTAATAGACATTGGTTGCTCCATGGAATTATTAAACATCAACTTCAGAACTGTATTTCTTAACATTAAACTTTTTAAACTGGGCCTTCATTAACCTAGCTCCGGGACTTCTCAAATAACCATAAATCAAATTCAAACATCATCTTAATGATTTTACTTCAATGGATGTATCTTATTCACCTAATACAACATTTAACATAATAAATATAATTAGTCTTAATACTATATGGCTTCCTCCATATCTTATCAATTTTTGTAGATAATAATTCTAGATAATTATTACGTTTCATTGATATGAATATCTATACATCAATCCCCAAAAATAACTGATTCTATATAGATTATGTCCATTTTTGATATTCAATTATCTTCTTAAACTTCAATTTCCATTTATAATTGGATTACCTCATATAACTCTTCACAATTCTTTCAATGCATAATGATAGAATCCCCATTATGATGGCTATGTTTCATATTGAAATAAAATAAAATCATCACGTAGCCTCATAATACCTTCTAGATCATCATTAATTTCTCCTAAAGATACACTATACATAAATGTTATGACATTATTATGTATCATTTAATGTCTTTGATTTAATTAGATTTGAATTCAAACTACAATAACAAATATTATAAATCTATGAAACTTATCGATTCAAAATTTTGTATTGAATTTACTTATTCTTCCATAGACGTACACCAATTTTTTCATAATATGGAATAGATTTTTAATTTATATATTCCTTTATCATATATGAAAATTTTAATTTCCTTCAAATTCATTACATTGAAACCTCATGAATCTTATCAAGGACATCATAATTCATAAATCATCTACATACATAGATTCCTTCATCAATATATCATCAAAAAATTATGTATCATCTTCTATGTACATAGATTCTTATTTTTGAACAAGATAAACATCTAAATATTGAATCAATAAACCTTCCCTATACAGAATTATCCCATTAAGATCCAAACACATCGTCAACCTCAAAACATTTCATCTAGATTTAGACTCATAAAATAAAATCATTAACTTCTATTATTTACCAAAAACAATCACACACATAAAGTTGAAAATAAATTCATTAACACCAACAATTACATGGTTTATTCAATCTCCAGATTTGGTTTTCTTATCCATTACAATAAAACTAAAATTTTAATAAAATCTTGTCTTTTCTTAAAGGGAATTATCCTAACTCAACAATACCATATAAATGAACATTTTTATATAATTTCATCCCTCAATGATAATAAATGTTTGGTAAATGGTTTCGATTACCCCTAATCCCACACTTATATTATCTCCCTATTTTAATAATAATAATAGATTTAAATTCAAAAAATAGAGGGCACCATTCTCTCATAATAGTTTCTTACTTATACCCTTGATTGAAAATATATTTCAAATGATAGTGAGTTAATCCACATATTCCTTTGGTAGAATGGAATAGATACAAATAAAGTTTCATCCTTAGCACTTAAATTATATCTATTAGTATATATTTAGGTGGAATATCATCAATATATTCCTTTGTAAAAATATACTCAAACCTGACATCTATATTATAAACTTTCACCATGATGAAATAATCTTTATAGTCAATCTATATGGATCTATATTTTCACTCTATATTCTTATAAAGATCAAATAAATTATTATAATCACAATTAATTATAAGTGGTTTCTAACTTTTACCTTCATGTATTCTAGATATATATTCATTTACAACATTTTAAAACATACAAGTATAAAATAAACATATTTATCATTTGTTATAATAAAATTTACAAGATATTTTCCCTTACTATGCCAACTAACACAAACTTCTAAAAATAATTTTTTTCTTTATGTTGATTTTCTATTATTATAACATCTCATTGGACATCATCAATAAATACTATCAAGTTTTATTTCTCAATTAACTTATACATCATACCATTTTTGAAAGATACTTTGATATATCATTAAAAAATCTTTAAGACCATTATTTGTGTGTCATTTGGACTACTTTGATATCTTTCACACAATATTACTACATAAACCATATTTTTTGTTAATGTTGTAAGAAAAAAATTGTTATAATTATCATTTCTAAGTCCTATTGATTCACACATTTTATTTATTAATCATCACTTGACATTAAAAAACAATCATGGGTTTTTATATGTCATTAGAATATTCTAGGAAAATTTTCTTCAATAATTGGTTTTATTATTTCTCCAGGATAAGAAGATTTATTTTAATTTATTTATAACTTATAATCTTTTAATGAAACTCATCTCTTCATGTTTTTTCATATTAATGTTTGTAAATATTATTTTTAAATTCCTTACAAAACAACACCCTATCACCTCTTAAAATTATGAAATCAACATAAATGATGACAATTAGAGTACTTTTGTACATATTATACACATATAAGTTTATGAAATCTTTTTCCCTTGATAAATAAATAATTTCTTAAAGAAATTATTAAGAATAGAGTACATGGATCTTGGGTAATTTTTTTAATGCATATAATTCTTTCTTCAATATTAACACAATTATTCAATCAGTTTCAATTATAAATCATTCAGGTTTATAAATATAAAAATATTATTCTAGAACTCCACTTAAGATAGTGGACTTCACATTTTTTTAGAAACACTTTTTGTTGTCTGAGATGCATCAATAAAAAATATAATAGATTCAAGCCTTGTAATATGAGAAAAACATTCTTCAAATTTTATATCTCCCACAAGATAATAACGTTTTCAAACTAATCTATCCTTGTTTTATAAATCCTCAATTTTTTATTGATTTAATTTTTAAACACAAACATTATTCCAATAACATTCACTCAATATGGTTTAGTAAATGGAACCAAATTGTAATTATTCTAAATATAATAAAACTTTCATACATAATAGTTCTCCACTCTTCTTTCTTTGTAGATTGAACCAAATATTGTTGTTAAAAGTTTTGAAATAATATTTATCTGTTCATGAAGCCTTGCTTCCTTATAGTTTTTAGTAGTTATTACAAAATTAAAATGATTTTTCTAGTTAAAACATGAAATTATATATTTTAAATCATTATTCTTCTAAATTAATAAATATTTTCATCAACACTAGATAGATAAACATAAAAATTAACCTGTTCGAGTTCATAATAATCACCTATTTCATTGTTTTTTTTCAAAACTAAACATTCTAAATTCTTTTGATTATTTAAAATCTCAACCAATTATCACATTAAAATTGATCATATTTTAATTGATTTTGACCTCAAATAAATCAACCAGCTTGTGTATCCTTTTTTTCAACACTTTCACTCTCTTCCATTGGATAATAATCCCATGATCAAGCCTTCCTCATATATTCAATCATATTTTCAATTATTTAAATTATTTTATCTTTATTAAAAAAAACTACAAAAAAAAGAAAATTATGTTTATAGTTTTTTACTAAAATTTTATAAAAAATAATGGCATATTTAGGTGTAAACCAGAATCTATTTTGATTATTCAAAAATGTACTTATTTCAATACACTGGAGTAATTTTGATAGATTTTATTCTGTGAGGATGGTTCTTCCAATTTCAATCAAGCTTATATTATTCCTTTTGACAAATCCAAAATTATAGGGTGTAAAAGGAACACCATATTGATTTTTAATATTATTATTCACAAGATAATATTCAAACAAATCAATAGTGAACTCACTTTGATTATCAATTCTCAAAATCATGATATAAACTTTCAATTACTTTTTAATATGAATTTGAAATATTTTTAAACATATATAATGCATCATCCTTGTTATTATTGAACATCGCATTAGTCCTTCGAGTGATATCATCAATGAATGTGATAAAGTAATGATAAACACTTATGGATTATTTTTTCATATGAAAAAATAAATAGGAATGCGTTAATTTAACCATCTAAGTGGACCAAATTTCCACTCTCTTATGTCTTTCATGTACCATGTCACCAATTTGAAATATTTTAAAAAATAATATCTCTTTCCATATTTAGTTAGGGTAGGTTTATCACCATAGCTTACATTGATATTTTTCTCAAATATCCTAGATAATCATGGCCAAGCCTTTGATGCCATAGATTATTTCAATCATGGGAACTCATATATTAAGATTATTAGGATCAAAAATTTGAAATATGTAACCACTTGTTCTTTCTCCATTAGTGGTAATTCTTTCATCATCTCATTATTTGATGATAAAAATGTTTTCCATTAAAATATATTCGTTTTATTCATCAAAAATATATTTTATACTGAAAATATTATCTCTAACCCCATAAATAAATATAACATCAATAGATTTCTATTTCTATGATTTAATCAAAATTGAAACAAAATTCTCTTTAAATATATATCATTCCAAAATTTAACTATAGCTCGACTATTATCTTTCATGTTCTCTATGATTTTTTCATATACTATCATGTGAGAAGAATAAAATAAATCAAGTATATATGACTAGTTTTTTCTGTTGACTTTTTGGGACAATTCAATAATTGTAGATCATTTTTACTTTCATATCACATTAAATTTATTACCTCCTTTGGCGTAACGAAACTATCTAGGATAAATTTTCATAAATTATTTAGAACAATTCCTTTGTTGGACACATCTTAAAAATATTTCATTTAGAAAATCTATTTTTTATTCTATTAATTTTGTATTAATTTTATTATTTTTAGAATTTATTCACATTTTCTTAGAGTTTCTCCACATAAATTTTGGAATTACTTGATATAATTGATAGGAAATGTTTTACCATATTGTATTATCTTTTCCCACAAGGATCCCATATTTCCAAAAAAAAATTAAATTTTGATCTTTTTTATAAATATGATTTTTTTTCAAAAAAATATAATTTTTTTCAATACGTATTTTATACTTAAATTTTAATTTTTATTTGGGAAGTATTTATATTTATGATTTACTTATATTAAATTTATGTATAATTAGTTTTATCATGATATTTATCATCACAAACTCAAACATTTTAAATTTTAGAACCTATACAAGTAGTAAAAAATGAATATCAT
This sequence comes from Viscum album, assembly GCA_963277665.1. Taxonomy (NCBI): domain Eukaryota; kingdom Viridiplantae; phylum Streptophyta; class Magnoliopsida; order Santalales; family Viscaceae; genus Viscum; species Viscum album. Next base: position 16,982,474 of record OY728158.1, read on the forward strand.
TCATTTTTATTATGATTAGATATAATCTGGTTTTATTGGATAACGTTCTTAAAAACATGAGATAATTAATCTTTAACATCCATTGATTTATTAAAATTTTCATTCATATTTTTTAAAATATTGTTCTACTTAAAAAGCCTTTATTTTTTTTACTTAACACGTATTCCTTTAAATAAATTTTTTAAATCAAGATCTTTCACCATTTTATCTTTTTTATTGAACTTAAAATTGAGGTTTTTAATTTCATAAATTTAGTTATCTTTTTAATATGAAAATTTTCACCTTAATTTTTATTCCCATCCTCATTATTCAACAATTTTATTTCTCTATTATAATAGGTTCTTTAATGAATACATTTGTCAATCCCAACATTTAATGTTTTCCTAGAGTTTGTTTCTCCACATTTATTTCTAATATTATGACTAAATAAGGCTTCTTCAAGTTTTTCAACCTTAGAAAAACAATTCCTAAACATTTCAAGAACCAAATAATTTGAATGAGTACTTTATGTAAAGTAATCTTAATTTACTTTCGTTAACATAATTCACTTTTCCATTGTGGTGACCCTTGTCTTTCCATCAACTAGTTCCTTACATTCATAGAGTTTTAATGTAACATCCTCATATTTTAAATAACAACAAAACCCCACTTTTTTTAAATTCAATATTGGAGGATCCATCATTAGATGAGATATGGGGTGTGTGTAAAACCAATTCCTTTATTATACTTTATTTATTTTTATTTTAATAAATTATATAAATTAATATTAAATAAAATGGGAAATGAAAATTATTTTAATTGAATTGTGGGAGGGTTTATTGCTAAAAACATTTTTTAATCCTTCTCCAAACATTCACTCTCACCCCCTCACCCCATCTCTCACCCATTATTCCCTTTTTTATTATTTCTTCCAAACATAAATCCTAAATAGCTTCTCTTATATTGATCATATTGATGCATCATTGGTGTCATTGGGTTCATCTTAACGAGTATATTTATGAATATATTTTTTATGAATGCAATGAGGTTTTAGTGGTTCAGTTTAACTTGGGCACCAACCCTCATCATTAGTCATTTTTTTACTAAAGGTAAGAAGTACTTAAATTTTTCACCTTTAATATATAGGTTTTTTATATTATTTTTGGTGTGAACATATATCTATAGGATCCCTTTTCCTTCCCTTTTTCATTTGAGAATGCATTACTTTTCTACTTAATGGTTCATTAATAAATTGAAATTTTATTCTTGAAAAAAAAATTAGTTTTGATAAATGATTTTTTGTAAAAAAAATCATATTTTTATAATAACCCTCCCCCCCAATGGTGGTGTGATTTTGTCATACTAAAAATTAGTGATAGTTATTTATATCATGATTATTTATGGTTTGAGTTCTCCATATGCTTGCTTGGTTTATTTCATTAGTGTTTATTTATTATTTCTATCTAGACATGTATAATTAAATGGCTTGACATGATGATTTACCATTCTAAATGGTTAAATGTCATTCCACGACTTGATTAACGTTTTTACGATGTCATGTTTTCCATAAAGTTTTAAATAAATTAAATTAAATGGTATATATTACGTTTGTGAGACTAGTCCTCTTGTTATAATTAACCACAAATATTTTATATAAAATATTTCAATAATATTACTTTAATATATTCAATGACATGATTTATGCTATTTTCATGCATTGAAAGAAATTATATTGGGTGGTCTAAAGTAAATTACATTTTATATAACAGAATTATTTATAGTAATTGGGACATGTGGGATAATTCCAGAATACCATGAGGGAAACCAAATAAATTGAATAATCCCTATTAAATTATAAATGTTTATTTGAAACCATATATTGGACCCCTTTAGGTCTATGAGTGTGTAGACTCATACCTGTTGCCACCCGATTGGTGTTCCATCCTAATAAATTATTAAAAATTTGTATATTTTACATTTAAACCCTATAATAAATTGGGAAAATTATTTAATTGCTGGATTAAAATTCTAAATTGGAAAAATTTTAAATTGTAAAATTTTGTATAGTAGAATCACCTTGGATAATCTAGTTAATTAATATACTAACGACCATAGGGTCCAATGATAAATTAAATAGGGATGATATAATTACGGTGATAATTATGAACCCGGATTAATGAAATGAATTTTTTTGAAGAATGGAATTTTTTTTATTGATCATTCTCTCTTATGATGATAAAAAATCTAGTATAATCAATACTAGACTTGTGAATTTTTCTTTCTTACCTTTTTATATTATGTGATATCGATGTGATTGATACATTAGGGTTTTATATAGATGGAATATTGAGTATGTATGGATACGAATCATGATTAATATTCATAACTAAGGGAATGGTGCATCTTTTTCGTACCACATTAGGGTAAGGTGCATAGGTACTTGATACCCAAGGGAATAATATATGATTATATGGTATGTATGAGGACTCATGATAGATGATGATGCCTTAGGGATTGTGGAATGATTTCCTACCACCTGAGGGCTAGGCGCACTAGTACTAAATGAATGAGGGCAGATTATATGGTTTTTTCAGATTCCTAAGGGATGGATGCAGATTCATATGAAGCATGAGGAGGAGATTATACTTTTTCTTGAAGAAATGGTTTTGGTTAGCCTGATGTGGAGGACTTATATTATATAATATTCTGAGGGATTCATCCTTAATAGGATAATCTACCACCAATTTGGTGATACTTCCCAATGTTGGAGGATCTACCCACAAAAAAATATATCTATCTTAGGATGAAGCACGTTGTATGGGTTAGGTTCCCGTTTAGGATATTGGGACAAGTTTATATTATTTAACATGCTATAATTTTGAATTTATACTATGTGGAATATTGTTTTTTATTATTAATTTCAAAAAATGTAATTTCCTAAACTCTTTGGGTGTCACCCTGCTGAGATTAAAATCTCACAACATTATCAAGAGCCATTTAGAACCTGATTATATCTTCTTACTCATAGTTCATTGGATTAATTTCATCTGTTGTGTTGTGTACATGGGAGATATTGGGCACATGACTGGCCTCTATCTTAGTATACTCAAGGAGATGACCATTGGCTTTTGATCTTATTTAGTTATTTTGTACTTCTTTTACTTGTATCATTATATATCATACATAAATTTTTGTAAATTGGAATTAGCCACTTTTATTTAGTTATTATATTAAAAAAATTTCCACTCTTATTCTTTCTTTATTATTACTATTATGGATATAGTTTAATATTTTAATATTATTAAACAAACAATCTAGCCATTGTCTTATAGGTGAGTCAACTTAGGACGATACAAAGTGATACAAAAGGTTTATTTTCCACTATCATAATATTTCAGGATAGTAGAGAGGATACATGGAATTTTTTGGTTCTTGGTTAATAGTTGTTCTATGGAATCATCACTAGAGGTATGAGAAATGACTAAGTTTCCAAGGTTGGGATTTTTATTCAAGATATTTGTTTTTACCATTGGATTTGATTTCACCTCAAGTTGTTGATGTACTTATCACTGCTAATTATTTATGGAATTTATGGTATTTTTACCCTTGGCCTAGTTTGGAAAGGATGAAGCATATCTTGCATTATAATAGGCACATATGAATTAAAAATTCATGTATATAAGAGGTCATGTAGTTTCATTTTAGTTTTCCTACTGATTTGACTATGTATATTGACTGTTATTCCATGCTTTTTCATTCTCTATCATGCCTGTATAGATAACATTACTGGGTCTTTAATTATAGCATGTTTTCCATGATTCAGTGTTTATATTCTATTATTCTCTATCATAGAATTCTCCTCTATGTATATTTATAGATGAAATGATATTTTTTAATATATATAAATGGTTGTTTGCTAGTTTTAAAATGTAAAAGGATGAAAAATTAAAAATGATAAAGTAGATTTTATTTAATTAACAGGAGACAATTTTCAATACATTAAGTGTATGGGTGATTTGTGAATTTGGAAATTGAAACTCATGTAGTTGAACCATTTTTTATTTAACCAGCTTGTATTTTGATATGATTTTAAAATTAAAAGGTTCTTTATTATAGATCTAAATGAATTTTTCCCCATACTAAAATAACAAAATTAGGGAAATGTGGGTTGTTTGAGGCATGTATCTTACGATATAACCCTTAATGCGTGTTAATAATTTTAATTTTTAATCAACTACTATTGCATTTTTTTTAAAACCCAAGATAGTTTAATGGGACCCATAGAGGTCACCTTATCTGCTAAAATGAATTTATGTTGATAAATTTCGTAACATATAACGGGATTTCAATTAATGTAAAATGATTAAAAAGCATGTTTTATGAGACTTTCTTATATTTTTGTTTTGTTTTTAATAAATATTTTAACCAATTAAATATTAAATGTGAATAAATATAATGGCCTAAAAATGGAACCCTAGGTAGTTTTCATTGTTTAAACCCCTGTGAAAGGGTAGCTTGATCTTTTACTATTGAGTATACTTTTAATGGAAACATAATCGTTTTCAATAGGAATTATTTCCTTTTATAAATGGATTAGATGGTAGGATATTGAGCTTAATGACCATCTATTTTTCATGAACATGTTGTAGAGTCTATGCATAAGCTCCCATAAGGGGATAACCCATTGTAGGTAGCACCTGTAGAACATAAATGTTTTGCTAATGTCTTGTGTTTTTTTGACAATTTGTGTCATTAGACTATATTTTTTCCATTTAGTACTTTCATTTTTCAATTACACCCTTGTTTGGAAGGGTGTTTGTGGTATCCTTGACTTTTTCTATAGTAATGAGCATTAGTTAATGTTAATTTTCATATGGTTATACATGCCTCATAAATGGTAGGATACTTTTTTGGTTTCTTGACACTTTCATCATCCTTGGTAAAGGATGACTTGGTATATCATTTTCTATGTTAATTTCCATATGGGAAAATATGGATTTGGGTTAAATATCTTGTACGAACAATATAATTCTTAAATCCATAGGGTAGAAAATCTATCTATGGTATTCAGTATTTTCCATTTTGTTGTTAAATCCTAGTGTTATATGTGTCAGTATACACAGTACCAATCGAGTGTTTAGTGACATAACAAACCAGTTGAGTTCGGTAAGCTTGTTGAGCCTTGTGATATTGGGTACAATCTCAGGTCATCTCTGAGGTAGAGTGACCTAGGAATAAATAAATTAAGTTCATCCCAATGCTCAGGATGAGTTTTAGAGACTCTATTTCTTTGACATGCTGGTCGGTTTGGTTTTTATTTTCATTCCAATTTTTTAAACAGTTACATTAATGGAGGTTCTTACCAATTTCACTTTTGAGTGGCTAGTATATCTCTTCCTATTCATGATTTGGAAAATTCTAATGTTTGGAGTGTTTTGTATATTATGTTAAATATGTGACCTTTTGGGTAGAAAGAACACAACCAAATAGAAACACTAGTGAATGGTTAGGCTTTCTTAAATACCCGTGAGGCTTGTGAACTTTAAATCAGGTTGGTTATTCCTTGGCATCATGATGTTGTTGTTCTTGTTAGTGTATAAATCCTTTGAGAAATAATATTTTTTATTATTGGACTTCAGTGTTTGATCATGAATGATCAAGTAAATTACTCGGGTTGTAAAGGCTTGGTGATCGGTTAATGGTTCTATATTAGCAGGTGAAGTTGATCTTCCTGTAAGGGAAGTCAATCATTACTGGTTTGACTAATCTTTTTAGAAATATTTTAATTATATTAGTTCACTCTTCTTTAATGGACTATCATGTACACTATCTTGACATATTCATTGATTCACTAAGAGTGTGTCAGTCTTATTCTGAAATAAATATTTAAAAGCTATTGGGTTTGTTTGGGTGGTTTTCGCAGTGTTTCATGATGATTCATGATACCTATCAAGTATTTTTTAGTCCCAAGAGATACTTGGATTCCCAATTAGGAATGCCTCATACAAAAGCATATCCACTAGGCGTTAACATTGCATCAACTAATAGGAGGATGCCTCTCTAGGTTCAGTCAATGTTCTGATGTGGATGTTTGGGCTTTGTTCCAACGTCTCACCCATAAACATAGAGTATGGACTACCTTGGTTCATTTACATACACCACATTCATAACATTATGATTTTACCATGAACTAATTTATGAGATCAGATTATCCCCATTTCAATTTTGCAGTTGGAAAAAACAATCATTATCTCAGATAATAATGAATTAGCTGCTTCTTTCCAAATCAATGCTTAAAGGTGTGTAAGGAATTTGGAGATTCAACGCGACCTCTTGAGAGAGACTTTATAATCCTTTTAGGTTAGGTGATGTCATATTTTTTCAAATGATTCTTGGGGATGAGAAGTATTAAGGTGGGAGGGTTTAATATCCTCATTTTTTTAAATGATAAAAATACCCCATTTTATTTAATAAATTGCAAATATTTTGGTGGGAAATTTTAATTTACCAATACTTGTGTCTATTATGGATTTATAAAAGGGTAAAATCATTCTATAGCACTTTTAAATATATTATGAATTATTTTCAGAGTTAGGTGTTCATTCATCAAGGGTCTCTGAGGTTTGTAGACCCTTGGTGTTGATAAAATAAAAATATTCAATATATTTTATTCATATGAGCGTGAAATTTCTTTTCAAAAAAATAAAATAACTCCAAAATTGTGTGTTGTAAGAGATATATAAGACCACTCATAGGTCCAAAACACTAATTTTACCCCAGATAGGGTATAACTGTAATGTGTGTCAGGTGTTTGGAAACATCGCACACGATAATATTTGTTTATTTAATTAATTTATTATTCCAATTTTTAAATATTAATAAATTAATTTCTCACAAACGTTGCATCATGTTAGAACTAAAATACAACTATTAGGGGTTGTACATGGTTTTACCTTAGGCAAGGAATAAAATTTTCCAATGTCAGACATTCGGTCAGATCAAACCCGGAGATAATTTAATTCATTTATTAATATTTTATTGGGTAGATATAAATAATAATAATCTTATTATTAATATTGTTATGTAAGTAGCAAAAAAAAATGAAAATATACTTCCACAATTAATAAATTATGTTACAGAGTAAATAGTAAGAGGGAAATGTAATAATTGTGACATTATTAATTGTTTCAATTAAATGAAAATGTGCAATAAATATTAATTTACTAGATATTATCAGTATTTAATGTTTTTTGTTTTCAAAATGTTAATGGTGGAATTATTGTGAGATATTTAATCTTGATAATAAAATATTGGTGTTGTAATTTTTATTATTAATTTGGGAAAATAATACTTGTCTATATATATATATGGAAAATATATATATATATATATTTATTTATTTATTTATGTGTGTGTGTGGGTGTAAATAAATAAATATATGTATATGTATATATGTGGGTGTATATATAAACATATATACACGAGTGTTTATATGTATATGTTGGTGAACGTATATATATATAATCTGTACAAATAAATAAATATATAAATATATACATACATACAAATAAATTTTTACATATATTATTGGATGTTTGAATATATTCAATATGTGGGATTTATTTTCAACATAATAATGGAGGTTCCACCACTGCATGAGATATGACATGTGCATGAAACCAATTCCTTTATTCATTTTTATTCATTTTTTTAAACAAATGTTATTAATTTATATTAACTAAAATGAGAAATTAAAATTATATAAATGGAATTGGGGTAGAATTTCATGCCCAACACCTTTTTTTCTCATCCTCTAAATGTCACCTCTCACGCCCTCTCACTCCATCTCTCCTCTATTATTATTAATTTCTTTATTTCCTCCAAACATCAATCATAAATAACTTCTCTGATATTGATCAGATTGATGCATCATTGGTATCATTGGGTTCATCTCTACGTGAATTTTTCTAAATATATATTTATTTATGAATGCAATGAGGTTTTAGTGGTGCAGGTTAACTCAAACGCCAACCCTCATCATTAGCCATTGTGGTACCAAATGTTTGATGTCCTTAACTTTTTCACATGTAATGTAAATATTTTTTCTATGATTTTTTGTGTGTTTTTGTATCCATGTTTTCCCTTTTCATTCCTATTTAATTTTAAGTATGCATTGGTTTTATGCTTACTGTTTCTTTGATAAATTGAAATACAATTCTTGACTGAAATTCTTAGTTATGATAAATGATTTTTTTGGTAAATAGAGTTGTGTTTTAAAAAAATCATCTAACAGAGGTGTGATGTTATCAAACAAAAAAAGTGACATTTAGTTATATCATACTTTTTTATAGTTTGAGTTCTCTATACACTTTCATGGCTTATTTCAGTGGTGTTTCATTGGTATTTCTACCTCGAATTGTATAATAAAATGGATGTACATGATGGTTTACCTTTATAAATGTTTAAATTTTATGCCTCGACTTGATTATCATGTTCAATTAAGCATTTTTTTCTTGATGTTTTAAATTTATTAAATTAAATGTAACTCATTATGGTGGTAGGACCACACCTCTTGTTATAATTAAATAAGAATGGTTTGTGTAAAATGTTTAAATAATATGATTATAATATATGGAACGACATACTTTATAATGCTTTAAGGAATTGAAATGAATTTTTTGAGTGGTCCAAACTAAATATCTTTTTATCTGATACAACTATTTTTAGTAATTGTGATATATGCGATAGTGTCAGCATTATGCAGGAACAACCAAATAAATTTAATAATCCGAATTAAATTATAATTATTTATTTGAAAACCATCCCTTGGATCCCTTTGGGTCTCTGGGTGTGGAGACGCAGACTTGAAGTCACCCAATTAGTGTGAAATACTTAGATATTATAAAGACTTGGTCTGTTTGTATTTAAATCCATTTAATAAATTTATTGAATGGTTTGAATGCTGGGTTAGAATCTTCAATCATCCTAATAATAAATTGTGTGATTTCATATGGTATAATCACCTTGGATAATAGGGTTATTTAATATATTAATGAACATAGGGTCGAATGATTAATTAAACAGGTTTGATATAATTATGATGATAATTAGGAACCCAGATTAATGAAATCGATTGGTATGAAAAAATGTAATTTTTATAAATTAATTGTTGTGTCTTATAATGATAAATTTGGTGTGATTAATAATATACTTTTGAATTTTTATTTCATAGTTTTTGAGATAATGTGATGTCAATTTGATTGATACATGAGGGTTTTATGTTGATGGAATGATGAATTTTTATGGATAAGACTCGGGTTTAATGTTGACACCTGAGAGCTTGGTGCATGTTCTCCAATCCCACCTGAGCGAAAGGCGCATAGGAACTTGGTTCCTGATGGTAGAGTATATGATTATATGGTATGTATAAGGACTCATGATTGGAGTTGATGCCTAAGAGCTTGGATTGTTTTATTTTATTACATGAGGCCATGGGGAACTTGTACAAAATGCATGAGGGTAGAGTATATGATTATATCGGATACGAGAGGGAAAATGTGTATTAACACGATGCCTAAGGGGGAGATTCTAGTTATGCCTGAGGGTATGGTTTTGGTTAGACTAAGTCATGGGTAGTATGTTATGGTATATTCAAAGTGATTCATCCACAGAGAGAGAATATACCATATATTTGGGTGATTTTTCCCTATTTTGGATGATCTACCCACAAACATATTTATACAGCTTATGCTGAAGTAGGTGGTATGGTAAGTGTGTCTGTTTATGATCCTGAACCACGTTGTTATTATTTAATTTGTTATAACTTTTCATTAATATTATATGTTCCACTGTAATTTATTATTAATTAAACAAAATGTATTGGGCTAGACACCATGGGTTCTGGCCTACAGAGATTATTATCTCACACCCTTCTTGGGCGTCGTTCGACACCAGAGTATATCTTTGTACTCACAGGCCTTTGTATTCATTTCTTGTGTTATGATTTTTACATGGAATCTAGGGATCATAAGAATGGACTACTTCTTAAGATTTTCAAGGAGTTTATTATTGGGGTTTTCTTTTCCTTTATTCGTTTTTAATTCATGTACTTGATGAATTATCTGTCATGCTGGTATTGCTGTAAATTGGAGTTTTCCAATTTTATTCGGTTATTATATTATTAATTTTTCATTTGTTTTTTCTTTATTATTACTACTTTCACTAATGTTTGATTATTTTATATTATTATTATATTGTGAGACTCTAACCTAGAAGATATAGTATTCCCATCGTACCATCAATTGACCCTAGAATCTAGTCGGCAGCCTCGGGTGTACATGGAGGTGTACTTGAGGCCATGTCACCCAATGGTATGGCCACCATATTAAAGGTGATTCAGGTCAAGACATTAAATTTAACTCTATAAATTATTCCTAATTCTCTCTTCATTTTTATCTTTATAATACTCACTTCAATTATTATTTGGGAAATCGATATCAATGTTCCCACTTCCATCACATTAAAAATATTTTACTAAGATTTTACCTTGGTAATAACTTTTTAAATTTTTGTATGTTATTTTAGATATGATCCATTATTATATTATACTCTTTATCAATTTCCTCCTCATTTTAGATTCACTAGATTAACCATCTTACTCTTCTTTTATGTTATGTTTCTATGTATTCAAAATTTATATCCTAATGAATATTATTCTTTAATAATAGATAATTCCATATATCAAATTTAATAATAGTATTATATAAACCATCAAAAGAACCACTTTAATTCAAATAAAATATGTTATAATATAACATTTTAGGTATTTTTTTCTTCGGTTTAATTAAAATCATAAAATATTCCAATGTATCTCTAAAACTTCTAACATTGGTGACAATATATTGCACTATTTTAAAGAATTTTTCAATACTCCACATCATCCATCCCCACATCATCAAACATTCATCTCTATATTTTCCACTTTTTATCAATCACATTAACATTCTGTATAAAAATGATATCATGTTTGTATTGAATTTCATGGAAATATTAGATTCTGATCACCGTTGTATAAACATTATATAATAATGATATAATACATTCATTAAATTCCTTAACATCAGCCTCTAGGTTACTATTATCATAAAAATTCATGAAATCACCTATCACAACTTGTAGAACTCCCATAATAACAGTATCAAAAACAACTGTGAAAAGTTAAATTACATAAAAATCATCATATTCAACTAGATATTTTTATAAAATGTTGGAATACAACTACTAATAACATCATTAAGATTCATTATCTTTAATAAAGTAAGGATCTTTTAAGGGAAATCGGGATTACATTGATACCACTTAAAGTGACTCGGAATACGATTTATCACTAATAATGTGTGTAGAATCATTGGTTAAATTTTATAATTTCATTTTCTAAAATTGACCACTTAATTTTTTTGAGCCATGATCCTCTACAACTTTATATTTCACTCATGCTAATATGTGACAAAAATATAAATTTACATTAGGAAAAACATTTTTTATATTGTTAAACCCCAATGTTGGTGACTATATCCTCGTTGTTTTTGAGTGAATTCAAAGATACATATTTTACACTAATTTAAAAAAATATTATAAATAGTGGAGGGTATTATCCTTTTTATAATTTTTTAAACACTTATAAATATTGAAAATTATTAATAGTGGTTTCCATTAGAATACAAAGATAACATAATATAGAAAAGGATAAATCCACATCCACATTATGTTTATTGATTAATAAAAAATATTCTTCATCTTTTTATTTAAAAATATTAGAATCTATATATGCTCACTAGATAGTATTATATGAATTCATTTCCAGAAATTGAAATTTGAAAAATTTAATTCCTAAAGACACACCTTTGTGACCCCCTAGAATTTTGAATCTTCTTTTATTGAAATTAAAACATTTTAGAATCAAAACCCTTATCTTTGGCTCAAATAATTTTCTAATATATGTAGGTTAAATATTCTTAAGATCTACTCCCAAATTATCAGAACTAAGTCATAAATATATTCCTTGTTTTATATAGAAATCCTTTGTATAATAAAAAATGATATTGTTGGATCTAAATTTTGAAATTCATACTTAATCATTGTTCATGAATCCTTCATAATTTATTCCAAAAATTCCGTTATGAACAAAAAATATTCTCAATTAACACTTAATCAATATTCTTTATCTCTTACTTACATTTCAGGTTGAATAATTGATTAATAATAATTATATAGACTTCATGAATGATACCCTAGAAAATTTTTATTCATATTGACTTCATAAAAATATTACAATAAATTTCTTGAAAATTTGGAATATTCCAAATTTTTATCATCTATATCCTTTGAATTATTCGGATTTAAAAAATGTTTCTTTGTATTCATGTTCTACCTATACCTCTATACTTCTAAATCATCATAATAATGTAGCTACATCTTCTTATTCTTATTCTATATCATCTACTACATCTTCATTAATCAATAATATATATATCTTTAATTTATATCATCTAATTCTTCTTTTAAACATCAATAGTTATCCATAATTCATCAGTTTCAAGAAGAACCATTTAGAATTATTTCTTACGCAATTACATCAGCTTCCAGACACATCCCTAGGATCAATCATCCCATTTATAAATTCTTCTTTTTTATTCTCATCTCATCCACTTATCATTCCATGATCTAATATTTTAACTTCTAGAATAAGGCCCCATTTTTCTATAATCATCTTTCACTACCAAACATACCTTTCAGGGCATGGGGATTCTTATATTCTCATTACTAATTCAAGGAACATCATATTGACTTGTTATTTTTTCTTTATAATACTTCAATGTTTTCTTCTATTTAATGGTATTCATAAGAATAATTATCCGGTTAAATAAATATTATTATTACATAATGATATTTCATCTCTTAGACTCAATATTTATCATGTTTTACATTGAGTAATTGTGATGTTTATAAATTTAATATTATTAGAGAATCATATGATTTGATCTTCTAGATTCACCATATAGAATATATTCAAAATTTAAATTATATATACATTATGTGAGTGTTGGGTCACACATATATAGATTTTTAAATCAATGAGTTAGTCATTCATAGATTGGTACTACCAGAACAACTATTCTGAGCTTATGAAACATCTGTATTCAAACTCATTTAATACCGTTATTACCGAATCCATAGCTTAAAAAAATTCTATAATATATAATAGTTTCATGATTTATATCTTCTTTTCCATCAATTTATATATCTATATATTTCCAATGATATAACATTTAATCTTATAATTCTTTTCATTGAAATTGAAATTCATAAAACATATAGATACTCAAAATACGTCATCAATAACTCATCAACCAGTGGTACATAAACCTATTTATATGTATCATCGAGTTCAAAAAATTAGAAACATTAAATTATAAAATTTATTCACCATTTCATTACAGAATCATGCCTTCAATATTTAACCATATCTTCCACCTCAAAATAGATTATCTATATTTAGAAACCAATAACAAATAAAATTACATTCAAATATTTTTAAATAACGTTCTCACACATGGAGTTGATAAAAAATATTACACTTGAATAATTAAATTATTTTTTCTATTTTCTTTCAAATATGGATTAATAATATTTTGATGTTATTAAAATTTAATAGGATTCATCATAGGTGATAATGGAAATAATTTTATAATTACCTGGTTAAATGAATAAGAGTTATCTAGTGTTGGGGATAATGAAGAGATTTACATTTAGTTCATGTTTATGTTTTAGTAAATAGATGTCTTTTCAAAATATATAATCTTTATAAATTAAAGGAAAAGCTGAGAAAACTCCATCAAGTGACATGTATGTCTAAAGAGGTTAAGTAAGAAAGAGATAAGTAGTTTATGAATCAAGTGGAGATGATAAATGTATCACTTTATTAGGAGAATAACATGATTGAAGCACTAAATAATAATAAAAAATAAAAATAAATAGAACATATTTATAATTATACAAACTTGGTTTTAGTTTAGGATCAATTAATGAATATTATATTTGATTTTTAAAAATCCGTGTGTAAAGTTTGTGAAAGATTTAAGAGTAGTATAAAGAAAATTGAAACCCCTGTGATTGTTAATAATCATCAAAATAATAAAAAATATCACTATATGGATTTATATCCTCTTAATTTTAACAAAAAAGGTATTAGATAATGTTAAGAATATGAAGAATTAGAATGTGTCAAAAAATGACAATTTTATAATTATAAAAAAAACCTAAAACTAGTGGTTTGAAAATTAAATCTACTTCAAATTGAATAGAAAAAACAAATAAAAATTTCTTTAATAAAAATATATACACTTAAAATGTCAAGAAATAATTGAATTATGTGAAATAAATTGTTTTAATGATAATTGAAAATAAGGTTTAGATGTTTTATAGTAAGAAAATTATTAAGAATATTTTACCACTTTTCCTAAAACTAGTGTTGTGGTCGATACAAACATATAGAAATGAATTTATAGGTTAATGAAAGATATATCTATGATTTTTAGGGTTTTAAAGGCATGATGTTTTGGGGTTTCAACACATTAAAATAATACTAATTTATAAATAGTAAAAAATATTAGGTATTAATGTAATGATTCAAATTGAAATTATGAAGGAAAAAAGCTATAGATGATTTGGTGATCCTAGTCAGGTGCTTGAGGAGTGCGTAAAAAAATAATATCTAATTATGTATGAATAATGGTAAAATATTTCAAGATAATAAATAATAATTAGAGAGATAAATATCTCATTATGGATGTTTCATTAATGAAATAGAAAAGGAATCATGCTGTCAAACTCAAAAAACAGTTGTTCCTTACATATAATATGTTATAAAATGACTATAAAATGATTCATGATGTCTAGAGAATAATACTTTTCATTTGGAAATGATAGATAACTTAAATTAAATGGATTTTTCTTGACAAAAATTTGTTAATAGAAATTAAATTCCATCTGTAAATGTTTTTTGTTGATTTCAAACATAACCTTCATACTATTTATTAGATATGTGATAAATAAATTAAAGTTGTGTTTTTTAAATATAGATGTATAGTGAATATATTAATGGATATTTTTTATTCATTTATCACATCAAATTAGAGGAAACTAATTTCATGTGGGAGATGTTGAAAAATATTACTATATGAGAGTGAGGGGTGGGAAGGAATTATAACATCGAAAATTTGGTCATAACTGATATATGGGAATGAAAATATGAACTCATTAATATAGTATATGTGTTCTATCATTATTTAACTAATTGATAAAATGGAGATGCACTATAAGATAAAATTGGAATATTCAATATTTTTTATTTAAAAATGTAGATATACAAACGGATTATCCATTAGAATTTTTCTATTCAGATATTAAAGGATCAATAAGGAATAAATTGACTAATATTGATTTTTGTTTCACTCATTCATTTACAATTTTACATGGATCACTTTCATAATTTTTATAATGTATAAATAAAAGTATAAATTTGTTCAATAGTTTCAAAAGTTGTTTAGATATGGAATTTGGTCACTCTATAAAGAGGTTCCATTTAGATATTGCAGTTAAAACTGAAGTGATGTGTTTGAGGAGTGTTTAGAGATTTATGATATTTTATGAGTATATTTCACCATATCCCCACAAAAAAATTCTGTTATTTAAACACGGAATCAAATGATTGTTCATATGGCTCAAAACATGTTTGTGGAACATGGTACTCCAAGATTCTATTGGTGTAAATCAAGATAATGATACACATTCAAAAATAATTTTTATATAATCTGATATTTCACATGTATTTATATGATTTTAATTATAAAAACATTCCTTTATTGATGTTTGAATAGGTATTTAGAATCCCTTATGTCACTAAATTTAGGGATTCAAATTGGAGTCAGTGTTAGAAAAGTGAAGTTCAAGGAATTTTTCTTGGATATCCAATAATCAAAAATGGATATCACTAATAGAATATGTAATTATAGAATTCGGTTGATGATTCTTATGTGAATTTTATTGTGATCTAATATAATGTTTGTAGTTCATAATAAATGTTTACTTATGTCAATAAAGAGAATGAATAATTTACTATAAAATAATAAAATAAGTGTATATGTTTTAAATATTTTGGTGGTGGGCATGAAAAGTTATTGATTTAGCTACATCGTGTGATGAAGAACTAATAACTTTAATTCATCCTCGGATGAGAAATCAAGGGTAATACCAAAACATCATCAATTATTATGGACAACTAGTAAAAACTAGGATATATTTGGGGAAAATTTCACATTCCTCATTAAATTTTTATGTTTATCTTATGAGTTCAAAAAAAAATATTAATGAATCAAGAGTGTATTAGTTTCATAAATTGGGATTTAAATTAGATAATGAAAAGAAAAAATTAGGATTCGGTTCCACATATAACAAATAGTGATTTTATTGCAACAAAGTGGGTTTTTTGGAACATATTGAATAAGAAAAGAAAATTGATTAGGGTAAAGTAAAGGATTGTTTATAAACATTAATCTATGATTGAATTAAATGACATCAATGAGAAATATTTTCTGGTATATAGGCTGAAAATCATAAGTATATTTATATATATCTTGACTCAAAGAAGATGAAATGTTTTCTAGAAATATAGTAAATTTTCCTTTATTATTTTTGAACTCAAATAGGTGTATATTGAGAAAACATAGGTATTTATTCATGGAAATTATGATAGATGTATCCATAAGTTGAAAAAGGTTTTTCATTAGTCAAAAAAGGCTCGAATATCATAATATTTTATTCATTAATCATGACCAAAGTCACTATAGTTGAAAATAGGAAGAGTGGATAAAAACCTTCACTAAATATTTAAATATGTTATCTGTCATATTTATTATATATATTTATAATATTATCATTATTGGTAGTGAGTAAGATGATTTCAAGTAACTCATATTATAAATGAAGGAGGGTTTTAATATCTCACTATTTGCAGAATTGATTTACTTCTTATATATTTTTATGTTTCAATATAAATATTGTATTCTTTATCAAGATAAATATTCCCTTGTGTTTATATTTTTGTTTATAATAGAGGATGATAAGTCAATTTCTAACCTAATTTCTATTAGAATTATGTTTTTGAAGGATTTATATAGAAAGGTGGTTTATTTGAAAGAGGTTTTAAAATATATTGGGAGTTCTCCCTATTTGATATATTTGAGAATGGATGGTGTGTTTTCTATTACTCAATATAAAATTAATAAAAGTGTTTAAAATTAATCATATTTAATTGTCAAAAAAAATATAAGGTATGATAAAGGAATCATCAGTTTTATATTAAAATGAAATAACAAAACAAAGATTAATTTATTTGGTTCTGGAATGAGAATTGGATATGATGTTTTAATGATTATAATTTCATATGTGGTAGAGTTTTTCCTTGGGGGTTATTTATTTCATTGAACATAAATATTGTTAATTTTGTTAATCTAAGAATATTAGTTGAATAATATTTTACTAACACCCAAAAATTAACTCAACTAATGTAGATAAAGAATTAATTGAATTATTTGAGTGGGGAAGTGAAGTTTCCCATACTTTTGGGATATAATAATTTTAGTGTTATTAATATTTCATGAATTATAATTTAATATTAAAAAAATATAGCTAGGGATTTCACAGAATTATCACTCAAATTGATCTATCCTGGGGCCTGAAGAGCATTCCAGATCCCCATAGGCCAGAAACTATTTCCTGAGAATCAATGAAATTGTCTTTCGAATAGCTTCACAAACTAATAAATCAAAAGTAAACATACAATAAGATTATAATGAATCGTATGTAATAAAGTAACATATAATCATAAAAAACACATAATCATATCAATAAATCAAAAAACATTATTGTATGAAGCAATAAAACATCTAAGGTGGATCTAACCCAATAAAACTGATATAGAAGCATCCAAACATAAAGACAACCCCTAAAAACTATTAACTTTCATAATGTGACCCACGATCACTCATTACACCCCATACCACCACTTCCAAACAAATTTAATAATAAATATATAAATATCACATATGGGAAAATGAAAGGAAATAGTTTGTTGTACCCAAAAAATGGTCTATGAAGGGTGTGAGAGAAACCAATCCTAGTAGGATATGACTAAGGGGTTTATTCAATTCTTTTCGAAATAAATTTCACTTATTTTATCTTTGAATATTTTTAGAAAATAGTTTTTTCATTTTTCAAGTATATAAATTTAAATACCACACCCGCAAGCATTTTAAAAAATCCACTAGTTTTCTTTAAATGAAAAAAATGATTTTAAAACCCTAATTTATCCTTTTATTTTATTATAAAATACCCATTTCAAATAAGTTTTTCAACACTAATTTATAAATAAAATTCTTAATAAATATTGAAAACTATTTATTTTATAAAATGGACCATTGAAGAATATTAATTAAATAGTAATAAAATTACTCTATGATATAAGTAAACAAATGAAACCAAAAAACAAAATAATTCATGTTGTTATATTAGTCACTCCTACTATGGGATACAAATAATTAACCACCATAAATAATTTCGTCCAGTGTCATGGAAAATAAATTATTTCATATGGAAATAAAATCATATATTTTAGAAAATACCCTAGACCAAATTCTAGCATGTGTTGAATCCCAAAAAGAACATAAGCCACCCAATTGGCCTGCATTAAGCCTCATCAGGGAACTCCTTACCATCCTTGGAATTTTTCAAAACTATGGGGACTTTATATTTATAAAAATATCAAGTGTAGTATAATCTTAAAACACTTCCTGAAGTCTACTGTTCTCATACAAGAATAAAAAAGGGGGTGATCAATCAGAGAATCAAACATGAAACTAAACAAACATTTTAATAAATATCAGGTCACCTCAAATATCCTCACATGAAATAAAACCGGAAAAATCATCCATAAAATAAAAACTAGAAACTCACCCTCGTGATTAAGAATTAAATTCCTAGTCCATAATTGAGTGTTTCAAGAAAACATAAAGATGTATAATTTTTAAATTTATAAATAGACCTCATGAAAATACTTCCAAGTCATTTCACCCTTTTAAAATATCCATTTATAAATATTATTTAAAATCGAACCATTTGGGGATGAATTCAACCCATCAAAAATGGAATAACCAAAATATTTAAAAAATTTATGAAATAAAAATCATTTATTCTCATTTAATTCAATCAATTAAAGCCATCACTATAAAATAATGATTACCCAAATGGGTCCAAACAGTAAAAAAGTTCTATTTTAGTAAAACCATTGAGATATATCCAAAATCACCATTAATGCAATAACCCTTTAGAAATTAGAAAAAAGTTGAAAAAAATTTAGCAACATTTATGCCAAGTGGATTTTCTATTTAAACCCCTTTAAATATAAGTATGATTATCACATGTGGCTATAATTACATGAAAAAAATCATTTAAAAATCTTTAACATAGTGAAATTTGATGTTATAAAAAGATCCCAAAATCACCCACCTTGGGATAATCATAATTTAGTTAGTGTATATCTCCTTAGATGATAAATGCTAAAAAGCCAATAAAAACCCTCTATAGTACATAGAAACCAATACACCTTATAAGAACCACCAAATTACCCTCGACCAACCCAAGAATCCCCTGACATCATTGGGATGGAACAAAACTAGGAGGAAAAGGGATTTCTAGAAAGGGATAAGTGAAATAAGAGAAATAAGAATTCACCTAGAGATATTCACTTGAAAATGTGGAGGTGGGATTTGAATATGGATAAAAGGAATGAAATAACTCCCAATCATGTATCTCAAAAATTTCCATAGTATAAATGAGAATAAGTTGGTAAACCATTAAAATGAAATGTGTTTGACGAGAAAATAAAATTATTTCAATCATGGTAAACTCAGATGGTTTGTTTTCATTGTCTTCTTTTATAATGAAAAAATTCTAAAAAACAACATGGCCATGATGAAGACCAATTAACACTATTTCCACACTAATTTCTTTAGCTATGAACAACTTGTACACCTCAAAGCTACCATATAAGGGAAGAAACACAACTCCTCTAATACCTACATGATTATCCCAAAACCATGTCCTACATATGCATACCAAAATACCCAGGTATAAAAAATGGACTAAGGAGAAATCGATGTAAGGGTATACACAGTATTAGAACTAAATCATGTGTAATAAACTATACTGCATAGAAGACATACATAAAGGTTATTCTCATTATTTACTCTAACCATTCATAGGCACCATTAATGGGAACCAAATCTCTGAAAAAATAATTATATAAAGGCCAAAATTTCTTAAATATATATTAACCCAAAATATTATGAAAATTTCAAATTATACCACACAATAACATGGTTTTTGACAATATCCCCACCATGCCGTTTTCTAACCCCATAATGCCTTCATTAAAAGTTGAATGAAATAGACAAGAACTACCAAATCACTACTTATCAGGTGTTAAAAGGGCATGGCTTTATTCTTAAAGGTAGTCATATGAAAGTAAACCACAAAACAGAGTAATTATATTAATCCAATGGAATATATGTTAACAATTTACCACATATAACTATGAAAAACTCATCCATAATCAGGGAACTCATGGTATAAAAAAGAATAAGGGTGTCCCCACTATTTATAATTTATATAAAACAATGAAATATGGAAAACAAAAAACCATAAAAAACACTTTCTTTAAGATATCATCTCCAAGAAATCTCTCATATCTTGCAAATCATAAGAAATCACCATGACACTAATTAAAAATTCTACCAAAATTACTCCCAAATTGAACTAAATATACACAAGACAAAACCATCCCTAATCATGAAAACACTAACCAACCACATGGATAAAAGAAACAAATATGAAAAACCCTGATATAGGTTCCCAACCTCATGTCACAGTTCTCCATGGGTTTAATATGACACCATCCTTATAACATCATCATATGGAGAATCCAATAAGACAAAAATAAACCATTATGTTATCAATTTCCCAAAAGAAACACTCATCCTAGTTACTCTAGTAGTGACTCTTGGTACCCTATTCTCAACCTCCAAGAATCCATCCTTAAAATATTAACAACACAAAAATACCATAGAAAACAACTATCCATGAAATATCAAGACACACTTGAGATTTATTCATCCAATTAATAGATGTAAAAAACCCTCCTAACAGTACCCACATAGCCACACATGAGAAAATATCTTTGATATTTCAAAAAAGATGGATTAGAATGGCCCGGATCTCCACACTAGACTCATACAAGAGAAAACTATTTATACATTTGTGGTTACTACATACCAAAATCTTGTTCTTGCAATACAGGTTTAAACAAATATTTCTCTCCAAAAAAATAGAACATCCTCAACAAGATATATTGAAACTATAATTCCACTCATTAAGGAGTACCCTTCCTTGTCAAAATCCAAAACAATATCTTGATTCTTGGTAGAGTCTACCAATGTTGAAACAATTCATAGATGATAATGGGGTACCATCCAAAAATAATATTAATTAATGGACATTATTCCCATCTTTGAAAACTCTATTGGATTTATACTCTAAATAACATGATATAAAAACTCAATCATTTCATTATTCCCATTTTAAATTACATAATAATTAAATCAACCAAACTATGATAAAAAAATTCACATAAACAAACACAAACACAATTATTTTAAAACTCTAAATTTTTAGAAAATTAATAAGACCCTTAAAAACAATTAATTACGTAAATAAAATCAATTTATATATTAATTTTCATCGTAAGATCATTTTACAATCATATCCCCCATTACATTATATTATAACTTATATTTAACATTCTTCTCAAAATTGAGTTGATCATGCAGTTATTCTATTAAATAGTAATAAAAAACCAAAACACCTACTAATATATTTACAAAAATAAATGTTCACTTAAAACTTCATTTTAATGTTAAAAAACATTCCTAGTGAATCTTAATCTGTTAACATTGAAAAATATCAATGAAATAAATATCCTTTAATAATCAACTATAAAAAATTTCTAACAATAACCACCAATTGGAATCTATTTTCCACCCAAAAATCAATTATTTTTATAGTGAAATGTAATTATATAAATTAAAAATGTAACGCCCCAAGATTTCATAGTATGTTATTTCTTCAAAGTAATTCAATAACTTGCACTACACGCAACATGGAGTTCAAGGGAACCACGACTTACCAAACTTGTCGTTCAAATGCGGTTATGAATCATATTAACTGAATTTTGAACTTTATATAATCCTTATAATTTTAGAATCCATATTATTAGTTTCTTAGACATAAAGTAAGAACAAATTCTTCTTTCAGATAAAAGAAATATTTTTCAAAAAATACAATTTTACCGCCTTTTAATGGAGAACCTTTTTTAAAATCCAATATTTAAATCTTTTATATATTTAATTTGAAAAAATAAACTTATTCTTTATAATTAGGACATAATAATTTATTTTCAATAAATTTTTGGTGTTTTTCTGATAACTTTCATATTTGGGTGAATAGTGAAAAATATTTTATTTTAACTAAAAACAACTTTTTTAATAAAAATAATTTATAGTGTTAAATTATAAATTTTAATGGTTTGGAAGTATAAATATATTATATTTTTACCATTTAATCCAATTTTGGTCAATGTACGAAATTTTACATTGAAATTGGACATAAACAAGTGTCAATCTTTTGATAGTTATTATTTCTTAAAAATACGCCTTTTGGTTTTAACAACGGGAATTAATTTTAAATTAATAAATGAAACTTCTATGCTTTTAATTTGGTAAAATATAAATCATTTTTGGATTTGGAATATCAAAATTATCCTAGGGTTAATTTTTGGTATTTTTCTGAAAACTTTCAATTTTTGATTAATAGTGAAAAACACTGAGTTGTTGTTTAAAACTGACTTTTTATTTAAATAATTATTTTTTTATTTAAATTTATTTTAGTTCAAAATAGATACATAATACCTATATAAATTCAATGTAATTCATTGGAGTAAATTTATAATCATTTTAGATATATAAAAATTTTATCGAACTTTTTTCGTCTTTTACCCACCTCCAAGGAGCATTTACAAATTTACATAAAACTTAATTTTACCGCTTCTGTGAGTTTAATTTTGAAACTCTGAGAGAAATGGTTAATATAAAAGAGTAAAATGTGGTTTAATAAGATAAAAATATTTTTTGGTGAATACTAACTTTTTACTTTTATTTACCACGGTTAAAAGTAAATAGGGTAATTAAGGGTAAAATGATATTAATATTACCCTAAAACATGTCCTAATTCTA
This sequence comes from Viscum album, assembly GCA_963277665.1. NCBI lineage: Eukaryota > Viridiplantae > Streptophyta > Magnoliopsida > Santalales > Viscaceae > Viscum > Viscum album. Next base: position 17,005,915 of record OY728158.1, read on the forward strand.
TTGGTCAAGTTTATCTAGACCAAAAACAACCTTAGGAATAAAATATTATCATTTAGGTCCACTTGGATTAGATTAGGACATTTATTATTATTTAATTCAAAGAAAAGTTAAAAGAGTTAAAATCAAAGTTTAATAACTAAACCATTTTTAATATAGGGTTATACATAATATAAAATCGACTATAATAATTCATTAGAAATATAAAAATATTTCCTACATAATGGTATTTTATTTATAATTTTTAGAGATTAAATAATTAAATTTATTAATGACACAATGATGATGCCGTAATTACCTTATTAATGAACGAATCAAATAAATGGTATTATAAATATTAAAATAAATATAATTTCAATGTTTTTATGAGATCCACGAATTTTATAGGTGAATATGACATGTTAGTATTTATTCAATGTATTTTTTTTTTGAATTAATCAGGCTGTTATTATTTGATCAAAAACAAAAACCCCAATAGTGTCAAAATTGACATAAAAGAGTTTTTAAAACAAATATTATATTATTAATTGATATTCAATTCAAAAAAATATAATGTTCAGCCAAGAGACTTATATAATGATAGTTTTATCATTAATGAACCACTTGGGGTTCACTTATAAGTACATAGTAAGTTTATTAACTATATAATATAAAAATACAAAGATACATGGTTAATGTTAAACTATTTAACTAAGAGTTAAATATAAATTATAAGGTTAATATAGTGACCCAAACCTGTCTAAAATATATTGGATGAAATTATTTCGACCCATACCCACCTTATCCTATAAATAAGTCACTTTGGAGTCATTTGAAACCCAATATGAATTTATTATAAAATAATATTTCTAACTTTTCCTAAGGTGCCCCTCACCCCTCTTATAAAAGGGAACTCCCCCTCTCTAAATTTTACACCTTAAAAGCCTTTTGGATCAGCCAACCCCTACCCAAATATCCCCTAAAATTCCCTAAATTTTAACCTAGAGGCCTTATTTTGATCTGAAATTCAACTTAAGGAGCCCTTTTGATCAAATCAAAAGGAAGAACCCGAAGAAAAGGTAATGTTTTCACCACCCTCCTTCAAGTCCCTTTCTTCTTCCACTTCTTATTTATTTGTTATATCCATTATAAAAAAAATAAGTCCAGTAACTTCTATATACTTTGATGTTATTATAAATATTGTAAAAACATATTCAGTATTCTATCCATCCTTTGAATGACATGTCACCTTACATGCGTACGTACGGCTTACCGTCTCCACGTCGTGGTGTAATTGTTATTCAATACATTATTATTTGAATGGGTATGATAATGATGTGTAATTCTTGTAAATAATAAATATAACGTGATAATGATTCTTTATATATGATAAACCATCCAATTATATATTATTTTAATATCAAAAGAATGATATTGTCGCTCGTGCGTACGTACGGACTACCGTCTCCACGAAAGTGATGAGATTCATTCCTCATCGTATCCATTCAAGACTAATTTTCATTTGATGATTAAAAATAATGTTTAAGGTATTGATATCATTCTGGATATGAATAAGATAAAACCTATGGATAACAAACATGGATTATGTAACAAAATATATAAAATAAAATGAGTAAGTGAACACCTGAAATGATGATAATACTAAAATATTATTAAGAAAGCAATATTAAAAGATCATATATGATATCATATTTACATATATTATTATTTTATAGATTAATAACAATGATTTAACTATTATGCACGAGGTTGAACTTCCCTTGTCCAAGGAAAAGTACAAGGTAAGGGTTTATTTCACAATCTCATTATTATCCGAGGTTGTTTATACGTAATTATCTAATGGGACCTATTTATCATCCACATCCATGTTTCTTAAAAATGTATTTCAAATCATTATTACTATTTTACAGACTATGGGTTAAAGTCATGTATACCCTTGTTTTAATTTTTTTAAGAATTTTAAAAATGAATCTTTACGTCATTTTCCAAACAAGGTCCTTTTTAACCTTTTCGATAGAATTAAGGTAATAATGTATCTTTTCAACTTATACAGCGGGTGCGGCTATTTTATGCTGTTATAAAATCTCCAAAGCTTACCTTACAAGATAATAAGGATATTTTCAATGTAAATGTTTAATAATTACGTGAGTTTTAAATGATTTCAAAAAAAGGAGATATTTCTCTCAAATAGTTTTGATTTTATCTATGTCAACATCCTTGGATGGATTATAAGATTATTTGAAGATGATTTATTATGATAGAAAACATCCATATTGTATTGAAGGTTTTGTGATATTTTTGACTGTGGATGTGTTATTTTTATACCATTCATGGTTTATGGAGAAACTATTGACATTTCTTATGCTAGTTTTAATACGAATGTTTATGTTATGTTTAAACCTGTTCATATGAGGAATTCATTGGAATTTATAAGTGATGGGTACATCCCGCTACAGCTCCTAGATGTATCGGTAGGTCTCATGAGACAAACTAGTGTCTTGTCACAAGGCCTTGAAAAAAACTTATTTGTATTCTTGCCAGAAGGCCTTGACTATGTGGTTATGTAGTGTGGCATTATGCATTCCATCATTATGAAAGTGGTTATTGATATTGCATGTGATTATTCGAAAAATAGAATATCCATGTGAATAAGTAAATGGAGTTATTTTATTTTATCATTTCCATATTATGATGAAGTTCATGTTTAAAAGGATTTTGTTTTAGTTAAACATTACCTTAAATGTTTATGTTTATTTATGAAAGTTTCTGCTATATTTTTATCCATACTGATCATCTAATCTCATGCCTTTCAATGTTTTATTTTTCCTAGGATACGAAGAAGTATTTTATGACTGACCTTCAGGGATATTATGAGGGGATATGAAGACAAGATGTTGTTTTAGTTTTCTTTACTTTATGATGTGATGTGAACTTTATTAATGTATCTAGGGATTCCAATGCTACTAGACTAATCGGTCTTTCGATACTTGATCTTTTGTGATCATGCCGATATTATGTAATAATTCACTGACTCTAGGTAACTAGGGTTGGGGCGTTACAAAAAAATAAATATAAAACCACTAATATCATATAAATCATCACCCAATGATATCAATTCAAAACAAAAATCCATTAGTTACTGTCACATTAGTGTTATAAAATCTTGGTATTATTTTAGAAGGAAAGGTTAGAAAAAAATTATGATGGAGAAAAAACATAATATATTTTTAGGCTACATGGGCAGAAAAACTATCCACAAACTATTTATATGTCTATATTTTTTTCTATCCCAATTTCCATGGGAATTTCATAGTTTACCAAACCATGTTGGATAAATATGTTACTCTGGTATACTCCCAAATTTTTCCTCAAAAACACATGATAAACTCCAAATATTTGTTACACATAATAGTAATCATGATATAATCAAGAAATTCCAAAACTAATCAATGATATAGAAAGAATAACACAAAATGAAAAAATCAAATCCCTATAGACCATGGTAGTTCAAGTTTCTTTATAGAATGTGGTGATAAATAACTTACTCTTGAGAAACCACTCAATTATTAATGAAAATAAAATTCTCTAGTGTACTGAGAAACATCCAAAATAACAAGAGGTATTCACAAGAACAAATAACATTTATAAGTAACTAGGTGTCAATTCCAATTGTGAAAAAATGAACCAAGATTCCATCGAATCAGCACTTGAACCAATACTCCACTTGGTGATAAGGGTGTTCCAAATCCCAATGGGTTCACAATTAGTTACTGTTAATCTAGGAAACACTATTTAGAATATTTTCTTACAATATTGAATCTTAAAGGAACATCTAATCATAGTATAATACAGAAGATTGAAAAAAGAAACATGTAAAGTAAAACACCACATAATCAAGATAATAATTAAATAGATATAAATTCTTGAATAGATAAAATATAATTCAAGTATGTGAGAAAATAAAATCAATACATAAGTATAAAAAATCCAAACCCTCAAAAGATACTTCCCATCTCTATGTAATGCATAATAACCCATCAGTTCACATACATCTACTATAAGACCAACTCTATAATGACCTAGGTATTTATAGAATAATACTTTTTCATATCTATTAATAATAATTAATATGATATTAATTTTACATTAAATATGACACTTTTTCTGATCGAGTACCTGACACACAACAACGGGTTTCTCTAAAATCTTACGTTGCGCACAACGTTGAATTATATGGAAAAATAATACAATAATATTATTATTATTTTAAATGGTAGTTAACACATAGTCGTTGTATTTTTGATAATGAATAGAATTAACTACATTATTATTTTACATATTTTTAAATGTTTTTACTTTTATGAAATTATTTTTAGAGGCTTATAATGAGAATGATTCCAATTTTAAGCATAAAATACTCTAATATTTTTAAAAGGTTGTTTTACTACCTTTTGAAAGGGAAACCTTTATATATCTGGTTTTTTAACGTATATATATTATATTTGAAAAACTAAAATTCTTCTAGAAAATAGGGTCATAAAAATTTACTTTGGTTAAATTTTTTGTAATTTGATGTTAATGTTCATTTTTTAATGAATAGAGAAAAATACTGCATCTTAATTCAAAACAGCCTTTTCATATAATTTATTTATATAGTTAGATTGTCCTTTTAATTTTTGGTAATGTTTAATTGGATTATTTTTTTATAATTTAATCCAATTATGATCATTTTAAGTAATTTCAAATTTAAATTGGACGTAAACACATGTCAATCTTTGAAAAAAAAAAATTCTTAAAAACCCGCTTTTTCGTTTTGAAAACGGGAATTAATTTTAAAATAATTTCTGAAAATTATATGTTTTTAATTTGTAAAAATGGATTATATATTTGGAATTGGGAGTTAAAATTTGTATAAATAGGTACCACTTATATTTGGACATTATGAATAGTAACTTCATTACTTATTTTTATTTACCATGGCTAAAGGGTAAATATTGTAAATAAGGGTAAAAAATATATTTTATAATAATATTAAAATACCCTAATACATGTAATGATCTTATTAGATGATATATGTTCGACCATGGAAGTCTTTTTGTTGATTTTTGGACCCTGTGTAGCCACATGGGAGTGATAATGACATGTTATAAGAATTAATTTAATGTAAAGGGAAATATAACATAAACCTGTATCTTTTACTAAACCAATTTTAATATAAAGTTATATAACTTATATATTGAAATATAAATATTAATTATAGATCTAAAATTATTTCCTAAATCATGTAATTTTATTTATAAATTTTTGGCATTAAATAAATAAATTTAATTATGACACAATGATGATGTAGTGATTGCTTCATTAATAAAGGATCCAAGTAATTGATATGATAAATATTAAAATAAATTATATTTTACATAATTTATGCCATACACGAATTTTATATGTGAATATGAAATGTTAGTATTGATTCTATGTTTTTTTTCTGAATGAGTCAGGTTTTTATGAAATTTTAAAAACGTCATGTATGAACAGTGAACCAAATTGACATAATTCTTAACATAAAATATAAAATAGTTTATTAAATGATATTCAATTCCTAAAAATACAAGATTCAACTAAATGGTTATGATAAGTACAAATATGTTATAAATGTTATTTTTTGGGTTGGTTTACATAATATGGTAATTACATTAACCCACAATTTGTAAATAACATGATATCACTATAAGATTAAAAAGGGTAAAATATGGGTTTAATTAAAAAGATAAGGGTACAAAAATATTCTAATATTCTTTAAAAAGTATTAGATGATTGGTATAAGAACCAAAATCATCATATCATATAATTAAATTAGTTTTGGAAAAATTTTAAATTGAAATTTAATTTATAATAAATCAATATTTCAAGACATTTCTAAAGGTCCCCTCACCTCTTCTATAAAAGGGAAATTATTCTCCACTTTATCTCACACTTCAAAAGGCTTTTAGTTCTGAAAATCACTATCCAATAACCTTCCTAGAATCCATCCATATCACTTATAATCCTTACCTTGTGAATAAGGAAATTCAAGAAATCATTTTGACTCGAATCAAAAGAAGTTACCGATTTTGAGGTAACGTCTTCTCTCAAGATATTGTGCTTTATTTTCCTTCTCCACTCCCTATGCTATTATTATTCTTTGATTACATAAAAAACTAGTATCACCAATATACTTGGATTTTTTTATGATAATTATTCTAACTAAACTTACACACACCTCCATCTAATGGATACGAACATGATGTTTCTATGTACGATGAACTACTACCTCACGAAACAATGATTGTTCAATTTGATTTTACCACCTCTCATGGTGTCCATTAGGATAGAACTGTATTTATATATGCTAAATATTATACTTATATTGTCTCTATTCTTCTATAATATATATTTACAACATATTTTTATGCTTTACTTGATATGTAAATACAATAAATTAATTTGAGGAAGTGTGGACTACCGCCCCCTCAAAGTGATATGACTCGTTCATGCAATACATGGAACGAATAAATGATGGTTTTATTAAAACTATGACACATAGATGACATAAATATAATACTAGTATTATAATATAAATTTTCTATTCGATTTCATTTAAGAGCATAAGAGGAAAACAAGTCGATCCATGCCCAATTGATTATTCTGAATAATCATAGCCTTGAGATCCATTGAATCATGAACCAAAACAAAATTAATTATCCTAAGGTACCCCATGTTTACTTCGAAAACATCTTCCAAAAACTATACCTAACTTCCAGTGAGGTCTCAAGAAAAAAAAATTAATTTCTTTTCTCATTTCATAGCATAAACATAGTTATAAACCTTATCCAGCACACTAAAATTATTACCTTTAAGACGTCACATCTGAGAACCATTGAAGTTTGGTTTAACCTTAGAATCATTTAATATAGTACAAGTAGATCAAACAATATATTCCATACTCTGGTGTTTCCAAATGAGATATTGGTATATAGCCAAGACGCCCAGGTATCAAAACACTTACTATGACACAAGAAGCATCCACCAAGAGGTTGTGTGAAATGGAAATTACTAGTTCTCGTGTGTCTATCTAAGTCATTCCTACTCATGTAACAAATTATTACTCAAGAAAAATCATGCCTATAAAAATCACCACTCTTCTATATTATAACTCCCATGGATTCTAATTATCAAAACCGAAAAGGCTTTATTAATTATTTCATTAACTTATAATATAATTGACTCTATGTCAATGAATCATGGATGATATCAAAATAGGGGAATTGATCAATAATAATACTTGTGTAACAATATGATATCATAATTATCTATAATATACCATACTATTTCATTGATTATGTGATTGGTATGGTTTACAACCATCAATATCCATTTACGACAAGGAATCAGTCAAACCACCACTAGTTGAATTCGTTTAAAATTGGTTGGATGATCCTACTGATGTGTCACAATTACCCGATCAAAAATCATTTTCCACTGGAGTAATTTCTTTTATTACTAATAGAAAACCACCAAAATTCATCCCTAACTAATTTTTGTACACACTACCAACCATTTCATCAATGTGCTTCCACATAAGCATGGACACATTTGAAAGCATACTAGCATCATGGGAATTTAACGAAATGTCAAAAATTTCAAAATGTTCCTTTCATGGTTGTGATCCCTCTACATGGAAGGATAATATAATACTTATTTATGTGATTATCTATATATAAGGAGTGTCTTTATCATCAAATTACTGGGAATGAAATCATGTTCCATAACACACACTCTATTGACCACTAACCATAATCTTGGATGTGGCCAAAACCATTTTAGAAATAATTATTATATAAGGATATATAGACTAACCACATACAAGAATGTGAGACTAATTTTACTCTAGAAACACGTGTGACACTCCCCTCGAGTTACTTCCTCACAGGCCACACCATCGGGCATAAAAGTCACGCCAAACATTCTAGTGTGTCAAAAACACTTGATCCTCTTCGAAACGTTATCTGGAGTATTGGGAGAAGTCATTTTTCCAATAACAACTACATAAATCTACCTCAGATACGACATTTGATTCAAGTGTAGTATATCAAGATTAAAATTATTATCACTAAACTCATATTGTTCACTGTACTATGTACCAAATCTATGCGTACCACATGTATTGATGTATACTACCCAGAGATTTTTTTTCTACACTAGAAAATTATTCATACTATCTATAGGATTATAACCATATATAGCGATGTATCAATTGGCTTGTACATGATGATTCTATTAAGAGTCATATATTCTCATATGAATATTATCCCAGTTGAAAACATACAGTGTTTCCCATCCCCAAAGGATAAGAAAGGTCACACAACCTAATAACTATAGGACCATTCCCAAGGCATCTCTAACTCGCTACCATGGGAATTACCTGATTCTCATGACCATAATAAGGGTCAAATTATCTCATGACCACACGTCCAACCCATGTTTCATTTTAAAAACTAAGACTCATACTTGAGGAAAACTATACTGGAATGACACCACACATTTGAAAGAGTTCGCAAGCATTTACCAAGGTTTTAGTGATATAAGGGAACTATATAAATTGGTCTAGTCCCTTAACCATACATCATCAACATCAAAGAAATTTCATTTTAAAGAGTTCACTAGGATCTACCAATAATCAGTTTGGTTCAACACAAATTAATAATAGACAACTAGTAACCCTGGGAAAATCTATATTCTCGACCCAAATGTTCAACAATGAACAAGGTAAGGTTAACCCTTACACGGGGTCTTAAGACATAAACACCACTAAAGGATTCATTTTAACCCACTACACTACATTGATTTTTTTTTTAACATTCTAATGATCATTTTAAAAACATAAATTACTAGTCATAAGGAAAAAGGTTATTTGGTAATTTATTTAGGAAATGACTTAAGGAATATTATGCACATTATATAAAGATTCCTTTAAATAATTCTTTGTTTACCTAACATCCATTCACATTCTAGGTTAACTATCTTAAAAATTTATTTTATGCATTTTTTACCTATAAGGTTCTCATAATTTGAATTACATAAAAAATGTGAATTCTAAACTAGATAAAAAACACCCTTTAGGTTGAAATTGACGTTTTAATAAACTAACCGATCGTAAAATTACACCTAAAAATTAGATAATGGTTCCTTTACTAATTAAATTGGAATATGTTCTAGTAAGATGACACCATATGATTATATGAAAACCATATAAGCAACTACAGACACATTAAATAATCATTCTAATATAGGATGAACATACCTTTATGGTGTTAGGTACAAAGGAATGTAAAATAAGGGTGACCAACAAGGGACGTGTTAATTATTCAAAGATTCAATTACACCATTAGTGAGTTTATATCATAATAATATGGCACAATGACTAACCTAATTTGGTTGAGTCAAATATATCTCATAAGAAATGTTTCCAAACAATCCTAATTGGGTCTAGTTGTGCATTTAGAAATTCTTCCATACAGTTCATCACGCCCAAAAGATAGAGATACATGCCTCTATAAAGAAAACTGATTCATGTAAAATAAACATTTTAATATCTTTAATATTTATAAATTTATTGATATATATAAATATCATTAATTATTGATTTATTATATGAGTTACTATTTCCCAAATAATAAGGATCCCATACACATTATAGATTGAAAATTGGATACCATTTAATCACAATAAGTATGATTCAGCCCATAAAACCAATGGTCCATGGTTCAAACTTGTCAAGATTTGTCAATTAAGGTTCCACCATCAATCTATTTGTTGAAACCCTACATAGGTTGATTCTAAAACTATAGTAAGTAATCATATATCAAAATTATATAAATGTATGAAAAATAAATCACAGAATCAAAGAATATAATGGTACAGTCTAATAATTAATCACAAAAACATACATGGGTTGATCACTCTTTGACACATCTATTTACCAAGAGTTGAAACATTCATAATTTCATGTATACCTACCCAAAAATGTAAAATAATGGAAGAAGAAACATCTCTGGTACAACTTTGTAATGTCCCAGATGAGTATCCAATATAAAGTTCCATGATCCGTCTTGTCACATGGCATCAACTATGTATCTCAATACTCTAGAGTCTATTAAATATAAGTGAGGGTACAATGAGTGTACTATGGGAATACTATACCCTCATGATCAGAGTAGCACAATGTTATCATATAGGTAAGCTATCAGCAAAACCAAATAAATAACAGCGATTTAGAAGATACTAATAATTGATAAAATGGTCATATATAAATATAAACCCATGAATGCATGTTAAGATGATGCAAAAACTCAAAGAATTAAACAAAAATAATATAATAAAACATATAACAATATATGTATAACAAAATAAACAAAAATACCAAGGGATAACACCTTGAAGATCTTGATCTCTAGATCTATCTTGTGCTTCAAAGATCTGATGTGAAAAGGTCACAGAACATGCATAATCAAAAATCCAAAACCTATAAACATGAGGTATGGTTTGGTACCCTAGTGCAATGGATTTCTGAATAGTGTGTGAATAAACTAAGTAATCCACCACCAATGTTGTCTAATGAATAATCCAATATGTGAATATTAAATAAAATAGTGTCTATGTATAAAAATAGCCAGTGAATGAAAAAATGTTAACTAGTTGGACTCAAGATTCAAAGGATACCCAGCCAATAATACATACATCATCTTAAGCTATAATACATTTGAGAATATATATATAAATCTGTGTGTGTGTGTGTGTGTGTGTGTGTGTGTGTGTGTGTGTGTGTGTGTGTGTGTGTGTGTGTGTGTGTGTGTATGAACTATAATAATAGTAACCTTTACAACCATATACATATATACGTAGTATTATCTAGGATCCATGGTGTAGATTAGGCTTCCATGCATAATACAACTAATAAAAATAATAATAACATAATAATAAATAAGGGTCATAATTCTTAAGATCATGTGTAACATAAGAAGAAAGTACATTCCAAAGTATCGTAATCAGAATAGGATTCCATTCCTAATATCATGAATAATAATGAGGAGGTTCATACCCGTACTCCTAATCAAGGTGGTGTGGAATGTCATTCCCAAAAAACCAAGTGATGCGTGAATCATTCCAATATCCTAAAATAAGGGGGTGTAACACATCATGTCCAATAACTCTTCTCAATGTCCCTTAATTCATAAAGATCCATTAGCTATCCTACATTTCCTATAATCCCTTAGCCTAATGTTTTGTAAAAATCAATCCATCATCACTAATGGTGCAGTTGATCCTTTTCAATATAACTCATTTAACATTGATTAATAGTCCATATAATCCAATAAAAAACAAACAACATTTAATCATAAACAATAAATAATTCCTTTTCTATAATCATGCCACATCACATCTCATTACAAAAATAAAGAATAATTATATATCATAAACATTCCTTATTATAAAGTAGGTATAAATAAGTAAGGACATGTATGTTTATTAATACAATTATCTCATTCAATTTCCATATTTTATTAATGAATAAAACACACCTCAATTATTCTTTTAGTATATATGTGATAAATTCCATCATATTAAATTCATTTATCTCATTAAAAGTTTCCCTTATAACATGGATTCTTCAACATAACTCAAACATAATTAATTATAAAACAAGGAATTATGATCAAGAGTATCCAAAAAACAACCCAGGAGGGGGAGGGGTTTAATTAAAAAAGGAGGTATAAGGGTTAAGGAATATGAACAACTCACCCCACAGAGTGGTTCAATTTGAGTTGAACAACTTCCAATCGTTTAACTCTAGCTATAATAGGAATAAAATTTAAGTCACTACATTTTACATACCTGATTTCAAATTTTAAAGGAAATTCATGGAGAACCCATCATGAAGTACCAAAAAATAATTATAAATGATACATAATTTAGGGGAAAATATATAGACCATCTACCTCATGCCTAGGATTCTCCACTAACCTAATATCAAGATTTAATATGAGCTGTTCTGAGAGAAAATGAATAAATAAAAAACTCATTGGAAATATAGTAAAAAAAATTCACAAAGGCAGCATAGGGAATGTAGAGATAACCAAATAAAGGATTAAATAAGAGTGCATCACATATCAAAATTCTTTAATTGTGATAGATGACACATAAAACATAGGTGGGGGAGAAGGTATCTTAGATACTAACTCATAGGGAGTATGATACCAACTAGGAGAGGGGGAGATGAGCTATCTGCATAAATGGTGAGAAATAAGGGATGAATTAAAATATAAGGTAGGGTAATGAATATTTCATCCCATTTTAAAATAGGTGTGTGATTTTGACACACCGTTGACCAAATAAATCCACCAACCATGAATGTGTATTGCCTATACAAGGGGATCACATGGTTCATGGGAACTATTTGAAAAACCATGAAAAAACTATTCATTTTCCCTCTCTTGAGAGGTCTGAAATAGCCACATGGCCATGTAGTCAAGTGTTCCTATTCAAAAAACATGAAACACTCTCTGCCTCTCTAAAAAGGTAGTAAGGTTTCTCCTGGTAGGTTACATGGTTTCAAAAAAATTGTACACCTCTTTCAACAACTCTTGAAATTTATTTTTTAGGGCTCAATGATTTTGAAACTCTTCTTAATTTCATAGACACCTCTCAATAATTAAAATTACTTTGAAAAAAAGAACATTAGTGCATTCTATCTCTTATAATTACATTCCAAGACTAATTTTATAGAACGACCCACCCACCAAATGATAAAATTGAAATTCCCTTGAAATTTTACCTAGTATAAAACAAGGGATGTTACAAGAATTCTGTGTAATCAAACCACATTCCATTCAATCAAAAACATAGGTTTAATTTAAATCCATAGATAATTTAAACATAAAAATCATATGGATAATGGAATCTATATTATCCTTAAATGATAATTATAATTTTTGGCATTTATAATATTACAATTGAGGCCAGAAACGAGATAAGATGAATATTACCATTAATAAATTATCAAAGACATTATTATTAAATGGGTATATGTAATACCACATACACATATAATTTATAATTCTTGTTTATTTTTTCTAATAGATCTATCGATTCATAATTGTCTATCTATAACTTGGGCCCACTGATCACTTTAATGTACAATTCAGTCTTTACATATGGAATTATTAATGCAATTTATTCTCAAATTGACTTATAAATCAACAATTATCTATATTTAATCATGAATATGGAATATTTACCCAATTAATTAAATAAATTTATTAATAATATTTCTTCAACTAAAACTATATATTGAATTTTTATGTGGTTAAGAAAATTGAAAAGTAATTGTAATGATAATTAATACATCCTTGATATTCAAATTATTTATATGAAGAGTAAAAATAATTTCAAATAAAAAATAGAGTGAAATATAACATGAAAAAAAATTAAATTATCAAAAAATAAGTTTTAATAAATAAATTAAAAAGGGATGATTAATGGATATCAAGTCATGAGAAATGATAGTTTGAAATAAATTTAATTATTTGGATAATTCAAGAATAAATGGAAGAAAAACATTGAAAAGAACATTCAATTAAATTTTAATGTTTTTTTAGAAATTGATGTTATAAATCATTACCGAATTTAGCTTCAACCATTTAGAGAATAATTTGTTTTAATCTAATATATGGAATAGAATTAATATAATAATGAAAAAAAATATTTTACTTGAAAAACATTTCAAACATTTATAGGAATATTGATAATGAATGAAAACTATGATGGGGGTAAACATACAATCTATATTCATTAAAAAGAAATTCCTTTCAAATGTTTGAAAGAAAATGTCAAAACAAATTCTTAAAAATTAGAAGTATTCCTTCATAAACCCTTGAAAATAATGTCAAATATATACTATAAATAATTTTACATAATCATTAGAGTTTCAATTAGAACACTCTTGAAAAATATGACGACATTCTCATAGAGGAAAAATATTTTCAATATAAAGGAAGAGATAGATTTGGTACCCCTTATATTATACATATATGTGGATTCTTGTTTAAATATAGATGAAAATAAAAATAAACATATAATACAAAAATATTACAATAGGATAAGAAAATACATTGGGTTTAAGATATTAGGATCATATAATTTTAAAAATGGAAATATGAATATAAACAGTCATTAAATAAAATGAGATTGTAATAGAAATCCCTTAACTTGGGTTTCCACATAGTCATACTTGTTTAATCCTCCTATATAAATAATTTTATATTTTTAAATACTTTTATATGAAAATTATTCATCCATATTAAATTTTTATAGACCATTTATAGTCAATTGAAACGCTTTAATTGAATAGTTTTCCCTTATGTCGATCACTTATGGTTGTTTGGTTAATCTCCGTATAATTATTTTTGTATATTGAAAATATATATATTTAAATTCTTATATAATATCTAGAATATTAATAATTTCAGTAATATAAATTTTATTCATTATTCATAATTTTATAATCACCCATTCATGGTGTTAATAGAAAAAAAATGCTTCGTGGAGGTAGTAGTCCACAAGTACACATTGGCGACATTATCATTTTCTAGTGAATGTATGGGTTAGGATGTATATGATATATTATTTTTATAGAATCATGATTATATCATAAATATCTTAATTATTTATTAGTTAAATGTTTCTAACAATATAAGTAAAGTATTGATTAAAAATTAATTACACCGTTTCGTGGAGACGGTAAATTGTAAGTACACACGGGGGATATTTTCATTTTCCATATGATTGAAAAGAGATCGAAAATAAATATACTGTTAATAGAAAAACCGCTATTTATGGTGGATATACTAATGTAAATATGTAAACATTTTTATTGAATATTTATATTGTATTTGAGAAGAAAGAAACATGAAAATCATGGTAAGAACATATACCTCTTATTTTTTGTAACATCCATTGGATTACAACATAATCCATTTTTATGTTTACTTTTTATGAGAATAGGACCACTATGATATTTTCAATAATTTTTGTAATGTATTATTTTATTTATTTTTAGCTACTTGGATCAATTATTATGGATAAGTGAGAATAGGGTGTTCAATTTTATAAGTGGTGTGGGTGGAAAACATGAAAATACTTGATGATTTATTATATAATACATGTATTAATAAATATATGTGTCCCAAAATTTCTTTATATTCTATTATTATAAGGGTATGGTCATAATAAAACCAAATAATGATGCTTAAGAATGTTTTTTGTGTTGAATTAAATCCTAATCCCTTTATTTTAACGCTTTTAACAAATTTTTCCCTAAACCGAAGTAACAAATATTTACCATAGTTAATATTGATTATGATTAGAAATTCATGATAAACTTATTACCTTTTATTAATTATGATTATTAGAAATATGGAATTAATATTAAAATAATAAATCTCTCTATATTGAAGAAATTACATTTAATATATGTTCATAAAATATAATGAGAATCGTTTTTGGAAAAAATAATTGTTTTAAGTATAAAAATTAATATATAAAAAAAAATTATAATTTCAATTAAAATTGAGTTAATTATATTATTCTAAATAAAATCAAACTTATATTTCCATAAAACCATACAAAAACTAACAGGAGCCTATTTAAAACTTTATTAGTATAAAATGACAAAAGCATATTTTATTTGAAGAAAAACATTAATTATATTTCTAAATTATTATGTAGAGATTTTTAATTTCTACATTATATTTTCAAATATTATATATTTATTCATAAATATAAATTTTTTCAGGGAAAAAATTCCATAATCTTTCTTGTTATTTATTTTCATAAAATTCATAGTATTTATAAAATTGGTATTTTTTACAATTCACCCAAAAGTCTTCTATTTTTGAAAAGTAACTAAAATTTACCCTAATCTCATTTAACCTGATGAATTCAAAAATTAATTTCAATTTATGTGTTTAAATTTTTAATATTTTTTAATTTAATTTTAAATCACATTCTTGATAAACATATGTAAATTATGTTATAGATTCATTATAATTAAATGGTACCTTACTATAAATGAATCTTTGGTATTACATTATTCCTCCATTTAAAAAAAATAAACCTTTGAAAGATATCACCTTATAAAAAATTTTGTGGTAGTTATTAATCATTACTTCCCCATGTTCATAAGCTACCTATTCTATTTTGTGATTTATCCAAAGAAACTTCAAAATTTTAGACATATTATTCTAGAACACTTGTTCTTTGGTGTCAATAATTAGGATATTCACTTCATAGTAAGCTAAATCTGGTTGAAATTATATTTCCTCAACTTTTTTCACATGAATTTGGTATAATGTTAATATACATAATAAAGATAAATCAAACACATCATCATATTTAGAGATGTTATGTGTAATTTCTAATCTGTAATA
This sequence comes from Viscum album, assembly GCA_963277665.1. NCBI lineage: Eukaryota > Viridiplantae > Streptophyta > Magnoliopsida > Santalales > Viscaceae > Viscum > Viscum album. Next base: position 17,022,435 of record OY728158.1, read on the forward strand.
CAAAACACCAATTCATTCAAGAAAATATAAAGTTTTGATATACCTTGGACATAGTTTCAATTATTATCAAACCTTAATACACCCTTACATATAGATACCTATAAGAAATCATAACCCCCTAAATGAAATTATGGGTCCTTCCCTTGGTTATCCATATAGCTATTTTTTCTGCTAGAATCCTTGATATTATTATGAATAGTTTTCACATTCACTATTGTCTCCTCATTAATTTTGGTGAAAATATTTGATGAATTGACTCATAAAGACACCACTTAGTCTTTTAGTAAGATGATTTTAATACTCCAATATTTCCTCCAATAGGCCAAGGGTTTTTTGTATATTTCGAGTAGGCATATAGCTTAAATGGTAGGACTTTTAAAAATATACTTGTACACATGAAAACAAAAACCTCCTTGAAATAGTGCAGAAATATAATAAATCACTAATACATCATGAGGGTGAAACATCCATGCAAAGATCAATAAGAAAACATCAAATCCTAATAATACACCATAAATGATATAAAAGTAGAAAAACACTAGCCCAACATGAAATGATGATCCAATATGAAAATTATAAAAATTTATGATTGAAGAGATACCAAATAATGATCTCCAAATATGTCCACTAAACATGGTCATTACCTATAATAACCATTATGAATCATATAAATAACCTCTTCTCATCCCATAATATTCATAAAAATCATGTGGTTAAAACCCATGCTCAAGTGAGTATATACTCACCTGATTGGTCACATCAAAAACCAAAAAGGGAGAAATAGAATTAAAAATAGTTAACATAACCATTATCAAGAGGATAAAGACAAAACCAATAGATGTGATCATAATGAAACCAAAATTAAGAGGTAAATGGGATATCCTACTCAATAGTGAGGTAAGAATGATAAGTCATCCTGCAGCTCCTAAAGGTCTATCTATGATGCCTAGAACCATGTAAAACCTCACCAAAATCTGTGTGGAGGACCTGTACCTCAACACTATTCTCCACAACTAAGTGATTACTAAATCCAATAGATAAACTAATACCCATTGGATATTTAATACTATGGAGTTCCAATCCCTATATTGAGTACATGTGACCTATTGTAGTATGAGGTAGTACAAAATCTACTTGTGTAAAGAGTGTGAGGCTAGTGACCTATTGTGATTGGGGAGTACCGACCCCATCATGTCTTTAGTGAACAACCCAATCACTATCATCATCCATGAATCACAAAATCAACTGTCATAATTATAATACCTCATGTTGTATCTCCAAATCCAAGATAACGGCCACCATCATGTCTTATATATAAATCCACTCATGACAGGCTACTCCTAGCCCAAATTTGAGTCTCGACGAAGGAGACGCAAAATTTTTAATTATCATACAAATGTGTATGGGATGTATATGATATATTAGGTGTGTTCTGGATTTCCATGGCATTAATGTGTCTTCTAGATAGTACTTATATACTCTAGTAATGCCCATGTACAGTAGCCATGTTTGGGTACCATGTCCATGTAAGATTATATGTCTGTATTCTTGTACTCTGTTCATGCTCGTGTTTGTGGTTGTTTCTGAGTCTGTTTACTGATTAGTTACATGCTAATCATCTAGTACTTGGTCCCATGGTATATCTGGGTCACATATTAAATTTGAAATATAATTCCATATAAAAATATAGCCTCCCCAGTAAGGGTACTACACGATGTGCTTTCCTGGATGACATGTTGTGTATGTCATGATTTTTTATAAATTTATGAACTCATAACATTTAACACCTTCACCTCCTCTAAAATTGGATCTGCTAAAAAAACCCAAAATATCATTGATATAGAGTTTATTGAGCTTATAACATTGTTGTTGGTCGGATTACATCCACCCAAACCAAGTGTGGATCATTACCATCGCATCGGGCCACTGTGTCAACACAACACCAGAACAAGACCCCTAATATGACCTATGGTCTATGTCACCAACACCCAAATCCAATATCTCATCATGATCCAATTGATAAATATAAAGTTATAACTCATTTACCCATCTTCCATGAATTCTTCTGTTCGATGGTGCTTGAATCATGCACTATAAAGTCAAACAGGTGACCCCATGGGAAAACGAGGAAGAATGATAAGAATTGTGGGTAAATAACAAGAATAAAGAGAATAAAATTGTTTTTCTATAAAAAACTATTGTATTATTTTTTATACTGATAACCAATTTGAAATTAGGGATACAAAAAATAAAAAAAAATGGGCTCATGAAAACACCGAAAATCACAAGAAAATGAAATAATATTTAAATACACATTTGGAAACTAAGTTAAATAGGGTAGAAATCCAAAATATAAAATCCCTACATTGATTTTAGTTTGATGACAAGTGAATAATGTTTTTTTCTATTATAGATTTAGATGTACTGAAATATCTTTAGCGAATAAAAATCCTTTGAAAAATGATTTTCGCTCAATGATCCATTCTCATTCATTAATGGATCTTCTCCTTTTATCCTATAATATCATATGGTCTTGTGTCTATCCCTCGGTATTCTTCATAATGAAGAATATATAAGGAAATTAGGTTTTCTTTCATTTATGTAAATTAAATCAATTCATTGATTAATCACTTAATGAACCTACCAATTGTTTCCTTCAACCTAGCATCTGAGGCTAACCAACTATAATTCATTACTATGTTAAACCCCACATTAAAGAAATTACCATAGTCTTTTATTTCCCATATATGTTCATAATAAATGAAAAATCCATTTATTATGAAAATATATGTGCATGCGAATTAATATATATAAATATTTTTAATATTTTAATGCTGGGTTCCGGTAGAACCTAAAATGCAGTGCCATATATGAGGAAAAAATCATGATATATATATATATATATATATATATATTCAAATGACTAAACCAACAACACCAAAGTCATTATATTCAGCCCTTTTTAGGGATTTTTACCCTAAAAAAAATATATAAAAAAAGGTAGGGGTGTTGAGCCTATATTGTAATATTACACTCCCAAGAGATCATTAAAACCCTCTAATGCAGCCAAGGAACTCGAACCATTAGAATTGTCCTTCTATATAGGATCCAATCCAAACAATGTTTAATTTTCACTTGGAACTCTAATAATATTTCTATATCCTTCATATTTATCTCACCCTAGAGAATAATGTGTTTTGGGTCGTGAATGTATCTCCTTAGATGTGAAATATGCAATACATCATGGGAACAATCTAACTGTTAGGGTAAGGCCATGTAATAAGAATCCACACCAACTCTCTATCATATCTCATATGAGGTGATGAACCTTGGGTATTTCTTATTTCCACATCCAAATTGTCACAATCCTCATTATGTAGATACTATCTTGAAAACATGATATCTCAGCTCATACTCAAATGCCTACAGCATCGATCAGTATAATATTTCTATTAACTCTTTGATATCCCCAAATATTATTGGATCACCTGAACATTATCTATAATCTCCAACACTAAATCTATCCCTACAAGATATTTCTTTTCATTCTCTTTCCAGTATAAGGGTGACTTGTATGTTGTCTCATACAGGGCCTCTAAAGGATCCACGTAAATAGAAGATTTATTATTTTTATTATAAGGAAACTAAACTAATGGCAAGTGATCATATAAAATTCAAAAAAACCCACATGCTCGCAACATATCCTCTAAAACCTGTATTCTATACTTAGCCTTCATATTTTTTTGGGGCGATACACCATGCTCATATATAACTGAGTCATGAAATACTCATGAATACCCATCCAAAACCATTATGTGAATATATAATTTTGTTTAAATAGTATTTTCATCTGTAACCCATGAATCTCGATTATATCCCACACATACAACTTCCCCAAACCCTCAACTAAACTCCACTCTCAAATATAATGAAACTGCTCTAATATGATTAGTCAATCAAAAAATATCCCATAAAGAATCATGGGCACTCACATTCCCTATAGTTCTCATAAAATACATCTATATTTCATCCCACATACATTCTAAGATCTCAAGAGTTTGGGTCAAGTGTGATAGAACCTGATGTTCATCCTTTACATTTTTCCATGTGAGACAACAAGAAACAAACATACGAATATAAAAAATTTACCAATCCACCAAAACATTAACTGAATTTACTTTTACCTATTCTCCACTTCTGGAAGTAAATAAAAGGTATAGTATGGTACTCCCTAAAAAATTATAAAAAATGACTAGAACTACCATCCATAATAAGAAAATATGATGTGCACCCCTCCTTCATAGAATCCATCTAGTACATATCATGAGGATATATGGTCATGTAATAATTCATATTTTATGTATCCCAACTGAGCCTCTAAAATATGTTGAAGTAGTGTTGGAGTCACCACCATTTACTAAAGGTAATTTTCACACCACTCCCCCACTATGGCTAGGTGCAACGAGGCCAACTGCTTAGAATCATCTTCTGCAAAGAGTGAATGAGTGTTCCTAATGACGGAATCTACTACCACGTTTCCCTTCCCTTGAGGGTATAAAATATCAAACTCGTAATTCTAAATGAACTCTAGGTAAATCCTATATATCTATCTATGATATATCTATGTGAATAAATACCTAATACTTTGATGGTCTATGTAAACAAAAAAAATATCACCTAAAAGGTAATTATTCCATATCGTCAAGGTGAAGAATACCACAGATAACTATAAGTAATGGTCACGTAATTATTCTCTTGGGATCTCATCTAACTAAACCCATACATAATCACCGAATACCTCTATATAAACATACTACAAAACCAACTCCGTAGGCATCACAAAACACCATGTACTCATCTCTCTCCTTTGGTAGCCTCAAAACAGGAACATAGTTAAACCTCAGCTTCAACTCCAAAATGTCTCCCTGATACTACTCATTCCAAGTAAAAAACTACCCCTTCAACATAATGGTAGTTCAAGGGGATTATATTTTGGAAAATTCTTCCATAAAAATCCTATAATACTTCTAAAAACAAGAAAACATTTCACCTTTAACACACTCTTAGATCGTTCCCAATGATGAACTGTATCAAAATTCACTATACCCTAATATAAACCATGTTCGGAGAGGAAGTTACCTATAAATAAAAACATATTAATACAAAACATAAAATTCTAATTATTTCTATAAATCGAGTGCTCCATGATTTAGTCTAATAACATCCTCAAAGTATCTTCAAGATCCTATTATGATATAGAGTATGTGAGAATTTAATCCATAAATACAACTATGAATCTTCCCAACTATAGCTAAAATATCTGGTTCATATGTTTCACAAACACATCAGGGGCATTCATCACACTGAACTGAATCACCAGGAACCCATAGTGTTGGTAGTGGGATCAAAATTTCATATTTATAACATCTTTCTCTTGAAACCTCAAGGGATGGTAGTTCGAACTAAGATCAATATTTTGAAAAAAAAACATCCACCTTTCATCTGGTCGAAAGTTTCATCAATACATGACATGGTGTACTCATTCTTGATAATTTTCTCTTTCAGATGATGATATTCATCACAAATCTTCAAACTAACATATGAATTTTTAACAAAAAAACTAGATCCACCCATATAAACACCCTAGGTATAATAAAACATTTCTCTTAAAGGTCTTCCAAATACACCCTCACCTCTTAGATCACTTTAGGGGCAACATGTTATTCCACGGAAGATATTGGAATGGTCTAAGGGTTTGATTCAATGAAAAAATTCATATACCACCTCAAACGTTATCCTCGGGAATCTTAGGGAATGATTTATATATAATACTCCAATAATACTAGATGTCAAATTTTTAAAGAGCTTGTTGTTCCGAGGGATAAACTCTCAATAAATTGGGTTATTGGTTTAATATTCCGTCTTCAAAGTATTACATGCTTAGCCATAATATCCCTCAATTCATTATGGATAATCTAATCTTGTATGTGTTGAGGCATCCTATTGTCATATCATGATAGTCTATGTATGAATGCTCTAAAAATTAGTCAATACCCACAATGGAATCATAAGGATTCATCAGTATTCTTAAGAGTTCCCATGGGAAACTCTCTCTACTGAGGACTAACTCGCACTATCATTAGATGTGTGATATAGAAGAATCTATACATATAGAAACCACTAGCCATATCTTCTTAGATACAAACTTGACTTGAATCCTTACCTCTGGCATAAATAATATTAATATAAAGGAATGTCCTACTCCCTTGTCTTCATTTATGGGATAAATATTTGTAAATTCAAATATCATACCACGAATCATCTCATGAGTGGTCAATTCATATACCTTCATAGCTCAAAACTGCCTCATCCCTCAATAGAAATCCATTTGGTACAAGAATGTGCTACCTTGTTGTGTTAGTCTATGTAGCTCATAGTGTCTTCCCCCATGAATAAATCCTATATCCAAAGCTCCACCTACTCCTCTTTTCATACTCCCATCCCGTGTGTTTCCAACACCATACCTCGAATATCCATGATCACACCTCTACCACTATCAAAGAGGTCTATTCAATATTTTTTTACCTTTGTTAGTAAGTTGGGTCATCCAATGTCAATCCATGTAACAACAGCCATCATAAGAATAACACCAATCCTCTCTTACATGACTGAACCCTCTGGGAAACCCTTGTACCTAGACCCACATGTTTGAGTCCCGAGATGACTATTCTTATAGTACTAATACCCTAAAAACTATTTATTTATAGATTCCATAGATGAATTAGACCCATGATTTTCACTAATATCTCTATCCACCCAACATCCCTTTACTATGAAGTTCTATATTCCCAAATACCACCCCATCACTAAAGTATTGTTGTGAGTGAATATGGAGACCATGTTAAAACATATGTCTTTGGGAATTCCATTATCAAATTTCATTTTCTATAGGTATTCATATCACAACATATTGAGATAATAATGTATGAAGTCAATAAATTTCATTGAATACTTAAGAACCAATATATCACCCTACCTTAGATCAATAAGTTCATGAATATGAAAATAACTTAAGCTCATAGGGTAATTCTCATCCTAGAGAAGTCGGTGTATGTTTAACCATGAGAGAATCACCTCATTATGATTCTAAGTTATCAAACTCCACCAACACCCTACTACTCTATTAAAAAGGATTGTCATATGGACAACCATTGTATAAAATGGGGTATGATCAATTATGAACACTCAAACCAACACCTCAAGATAATCCTCCATTTCCAGTAAATATGGTCCACCATGAAATATCAATAGTCACTATTGTTGGAACTTTCATAAAATTCTAATAATTCACACATCATCATCCTGAACTACCAAAGATATCAACTGATTAACACATAGATGATCATCTACCTAAACAACTAGTGGTGGATCTCTATGTAGTTAAATAGGTGGTATACATACATTGTACCTTTATAGATGAAACACATCATTAGTGGGATCCTAAAGTGAGGCATCTTAAATCAATTAAATCTCCTCACAATCTTGTATCAATATCCTTGATGGTTTTTATCACGAATGAATATTGAAAGTTATAATATTGTTACATGGTTTGATGTGAATATATAGAGAGATGACTTATTAATGATTTCAATGTTAAAAGACCCAATCCTATATTATGTGTGTACCACTAGTTTCCCACAACTGATGTCTTATTATTCCCAGTTGACAAGCAGATAGTCAGCTCCCATGAGTAATAATACATTAGCCACCACACAAATAATGGGTTTCAAATCCTAAGAGCCGATATTGAGATGCACCAACACCATTTACCAATATATCTGAATCAATACTAAAAAAGGTCCAAATATATCCAAAAACTAGATGATAATCAACATATGATACCATTTTTTATGATGAAACTCATTAGGACCTTGACTGTGGTTTTAGTTAGGTGAGTGTGACACTGTATGCCTGCCTCCAATAAGTTAAGGGCTAGTGAAAAGTGCAGATTAGGCATATAACTGAAATGGGAGGATTTATCTTAATTCAATTTCATGTATGAATACAAAAATATACATACAATAGTGAACAAATATAATAAATGACTTATGAATCTAATATATAAACCATTAATAAAAAATCCTCTAGGAAAACAATAGAGTACAAAAACATACAATGTATGATATAAAATGGAAAATACATTCCAAATTATAAATTAAATCCCAACCTAAAATTGGAAAAATTATATGTATGAATATATACTAACTCAAAATTTTTCAATCCAACCATTGAACAATGACATAAACTTCAGGTACTACTATGATATATTGAAATGAACATTGATCTGCCAATCATCCACTTATTAAAAACATTTTCAGAAAAATACCATACATGGGTAAGTATATACATACCCACTAGGATTTTGTAAAAACAAAAAAATGTAGAAAAATATATAGAAGAAGTTAACACAACATATAAAAAATCAGGTAAAGAAAACCCAAAAAATATGATCAAAATTAATATAAAAATGAGAGAAGGGGGATATCAATCTCCATGTCCCACTAAGAATGATGAGTTGGGTTGAATCTCCCAAAGGAACATCTTCTATTCTTAGAACCATTTCAAACCTCATTAGAATTAGTATGGAGGGTTTGCACCATGTCGTTGTACATAATAGCTATGGGAGAACTAACTATGGTATAGGACTTTCTCCCAACTAGCTTGATAATGTCACTCCATAGATAAAGTACATGTGACCTGGTACAGTAAGGTGGATTACTGACTATACCTATATGTAGAGTATGGGGACTCATTCCATGGTGTGACAAGTGAATGTTGGCCTTAATATATATCTATTGAAAAAATGATACTTTTTATTGTGCAAGTGTTAATGAAGATAACATCATTCCTCTAACACCTCATGTAATATCATTGATTCCAAAATGATGGCCATTATTACCTCCAATGTGGTAATCCACTCAGGATAGACTACTTTTCTCCCAAATCTGAGTCTCTATGAATGAGATTTGCAAGGTGATAATATCATAGAAAAGTTTATAATGTTTATAGGGTTTACTCAACATTCCATGGATTCACTTGTTCCTATCATGTATTTCATCCAATTCACATGTACATCATCTAGTGCCTATGTACTCTTGTCAACCTCATGTACATGAGCCATTTTGGGGAACCCTAGTGGTGTTCTAGTGCATGGTCATGCTTCTGTACTCCAGTTGTGCATGTGTACATGGCCATGTCTGAGCCCAGGTACTCATGGTGTATACACTATGCTTCTTACACCATGTAACACAACTTTTATGGGTCATATATATAATGGGACATTTAATTCTATTTGAAACAATAGATTCTACAATAAAGGGAAAATATGACATGTGCTCTTGGACTGCATGATTAGTATGTCATGATTTTATATAAATACAAGTACTCTTCATGTTTATTTTTTGAACCTCTATCAATATTGTATTAACCATAAAATCCATATAGGATCTCATATCTGGAGTTCATCATGCCCATGAAAACATCGGTGGACTAATTTCAAGCCCCCAAACACCATGTTGATCATTTTCACAGCACCACACCACATCGTTTCCCCACCCTTAGAAGAAAACTCATGATCTTGCATCATACCCTTATCTCCAACACCCACATCAATAATATAATTATGATTAAATCACAAAACACTGATCTAACTCTTTTTTACACATCCACCACAAATTTGGGGGTTAAATATGGCTCAAATATGTCCCTATAATATCAAATATCTGACCTCATATGGCCAATTATGATATACACATATAATAGTAGGGGTAAAGCATACAAAAATATGGAAAATGTCATGATTTTGTATGATCATATCCAGTGAATTCATAATATGGTAACTGGAGTATATTCAAGGGTAAAAAAACTAAATTATATATAAGATTTATTATGAAGAATAGAAATATCTGGAAACCAAAATAATATTTTCATTAAAATCATAGAAAATAAATTAAATAGGTAATAGATCCATGTAATAATGTGCCCTACATAGATTTTGGATATTTCACTGGTGAAGAATAGTGGCATTACATTAATGATTCAGAGATGTATGAACTTCATTGGTGAAGAAGAGTCATTTTCAAATGTTCATTACTCCCCAAAATATTTTCATTCTTCAACGTGTCTCCTTCTTATATCCTCTAATATCTTAAATTTGTATCGCTAACCCTAAGGATTCATTATAATAAAGAATGTATAGACTATAACTAGGTTTTGGGGTCATTTAATTAAATTAGTTAATTGAATTATCTACTAACAAAACTCAACCACCAACGGTATCCTTCAACTAAACGTATGACATCATATTCAAAAAACAATTGTGGCATTTTATTTCCCATATGAGGTACTAATCAACTAGAAAACAATTTATTCTGAAAAGATACATGTACATTACTTAATATATATAAATATTTTTAATATATATTTTTTCCTATGACACATGAAGCACAATGCCATCTATGATGAAAAATAAATAGGTATATATACCATATATATATATATATATAAATATTTAAAGGAATGAACCAAAAAAAACTTAAGTTTACATAAAATATTCCCTTCACTAACCTCATTCCAATAAGTTTTTGTATAGCATATTTTTCCATAAAATTATTTATATAGTTCTATTTGAATGCATGAATAGAAGAAGTTATTATAAATAGATTCCACTAAAGTTAAATACTAATCCCACATACATTGAAATTCAATTGAACAAAACTTTATAATTTATTCAATTTGAATAGTATATTTAGACTTTCCATCAGTCTATGGATGATAAGTTAGGCTCAAAAATATCTTGGTGCTCAGATCCTTCTTAAGAATATTACATAATTTTAATATAAACTATGGATAATGATTAGATATAATGAAAAGTGGTTCCCCATGAAGTCTCACAACCTTACTGATATAGAGTTGTATAAGTAAATTAAGGGGTAGATCCCCCCTTATAATAAATAAATTTGTGGTATTGGTAATGGAATCAACATCAACCCATATCAAATAATTATTACAAGGATTAATTGAGAATCTAGCGGAAAAGTAAATTTTAATATCATCCCATTTAAACATGTTAATATATAAATTTCGTATGTGTAATGATCCAAACTTATCATACATGGATAGTAGATCTTAATAGATGAATATTCAATAAAAAACCTATTGATTCATTTAGTAATCAATTAGGGATATTTCCTTAGGAAACTTGGAAACATAAAAAATGGTACATAATTGAGCTACATCATCTCCCATTGAGTTCTTCATAACTTATAACCCTCCTTCAACATATAATAAATTAAACATTTCTTTATAAACTATGAAAATAAAACACAATAAATGGTCATATTTAATGGTTTGTAAGGGTATATAAAAAATATATGTAAACATGATGTGAACATAAGACTATGAGAATGTGATAATAATGTTTTAAAATCATACAATTCATATAAAAGATAACAATATTGAGTGGGATAAATATTGGGAGTTCATAAGACATGAATCATAAGGTAATCAAATAACATGAGCCATGAGTTCATAATATTGGAAAAATAAATGGAATTATGGCACACACAAAACAATAGAAAATTATTTTCATAGTAGTCTAGAATAATTTACAATACTATCATTTCTGAATGGGTTCAGTCCTTGGTCCATCATTGTAGTCAAGGTGCGCTCCCAAGACTATCATTGTAGACAATATAATTTTCAAAATTGGGTTCAATCCTCACTAAATTCCAGTTTATCTCATGTGATATCAATATTTACCCAATTTATTTGTTGTAGATATAAGTTCCACCAATAATTGGTTATAACATGACCACCATAAATGGTAATAACATAAACACTGTCACATAATGAAAACCATACACAGATGTTCCTAAATAAAATAAAAAAATTCAACACATTAGATCCCATGAAAATAAATGGTATTCATAAAATGTTTTTTCATAGCATAAACCATTGAAAGGAAATCGGTCTCATAATTAACTCATCAATTAATCAGATCATAACCCATGGAAAATGAATGTGTTTCATAATCATAACATCATTATAAACATAAACCATCCAAATTAAGAATAAATACAGTATCATTGGATAATATCTCTAGTAAAAATTATGTGATATCCAAGGATTTCATCTTATATTGAAAATGATTTTGAATGACATTTCACTATAATTTTATTTTTGGAAAATTATATTTATTTGAAATTATCATTTCTAAACTATAATATCATAAAATATTTTGGAAACCCATTTCATTGAAATTAACATTTAAAACATATAAATAAATCATTAAAAATCATTTAAAACATTTCATGAGGAAAATAAAATTTTTCTGAAAATAACTTTTTAAAATTAAAAATTCCTAAAACATTTTGAAAATCCAATTCTTTGAAAATAACATTAAAAATTTATAATGGAATATTTTCAAATCATTTAATACATTTATTGAGAAAAATATCTATTATATGAAAATCATGTTTTAAAACTACATATTCCTAAGATATTTTGGAAGACAATTTCTTTGAAAATATCCATTAAAATATATAATGGAAGAAAATAGAGTCATTTAAAATATTTATTGAGGAAAATATCCATTCTATGTTTACAAAAAGTGGAATCATAAAACAATTTCAAAACTCATTTCATTGATGATAACCTTGTAAAATTATAATGTAATCATTAAAACATTTATTTTTTATGATAGAGGAAAATTTCTTCCATGTTGTATATGTTAAAATGAAGATTCTTTTTAAAATTTATGTAAAATTCAATGTGGTTGTGTTTTGAAAATGGAATGAAGATTATATTTAATAAAATTAATAGAAATTTGATTAAAATTTACTTTAAATAATCCCAAAGTAACATTAAAACATTTTTGAAAATATTTTTAGAAAACATGGATATGGAATGAAAAGGTGTTAATGACCGAAGAGAGAAATAAAGTCCGTTTTCATTAAAAAAATATTTTGGATTCATGAGTGAATTAAAAGAGGAAAATTAGTGGAAGACAGGTGTTCTCAATAAATAACCTGATGATAATAAATTTTATGATTTTCTTGAGAGGTAGTTCATAATATTTCATCATTATATTCTTAAACATAAACAATTATAATAAATAATGAAATTATTTCATAACACCCATACCACATTGGAAACATTGAATCATAATCCCCATGAAGTAGTAAAAATAAATGAAATATAAATTATCATGATAATAAATATATTCAATATATTTCATTTTAATGGGGTTGTTTATACACCTCATAAAATAATATAGGTTCATAACATACCACATGACCCAATAAACAAAAATTGAGACAAAAATATCTTACAGATTTAGTATATTTTGAAATACAAGCCTATAAAAATAAATATGATAACATGGATATTTAAATCCTAATAATTCTCAAGGAAAGTAATATAAAATACATTCAGGGAAAGTATATACCCCCATATTAGAAAAAAGTCATGAATATGGAATGTATCACATGGATATAAAAGTGAGATGAAAAATATCTTACCATAACACTGTGCTTCCTTCATAGGCATTATAACCTCTTTTAAAATAAATAAAAGTTTATTGAATATATATTAAAGATCCATACTTATATATATCATTAAAATTAGGATTTTATTATAACCTTTTATTACCTATTCATTAACATTTTCATTTTAAAACAATGTTTTGGGAAATAACTACTTTTCTTTTCAGGTGTGTTTTGATTTTTTATTTTTAATCCCCTAAATTTAATCATGGTTTAATAATCATAATAATTTTAAAAATGATATAAATTTAATATTTATTCATTATATATTTAGTTATTTTAATCTCTAAAATTTAGATATATAAAATGAAATACATCATTCTTGGATATGGTAGGTTGTACGTACGCATTAATATTTCCTTCATTTTCTTAAAGAATGAAATAAAATAATGTTAAATAATATATTAAATTTATAGAATTATTCTTATTTCATATATATCACATATATTCAATAAATTTACTCTATTTACCTTCCATTCAAATCGTTGCTGAAACAAATCACATTACTTATCAAGGTGGTAATCCATCGTATACATGGATAATGTTATCATATCTTCCACATAATGGAATGTAAAAAAGTTATATGTGACATAATTATTAAATAACTATAATTAAATTACAAAATAAATATATATTCATTTAATATGTCCATATTATTATCCAAGTAAAATAGTACTAAAAAAATATCACATCAGTTCGCGAGAAGGTAGTCAATCGTACACACAAGTGACGTTGCTGATTGACAACAAGATGGAATATAATATTTTTTCTGTTATATTATAATTATTTAAGTATAATAATATCATAAATATAATATAAGAACATTAAATCCATTATTGTATCCAACTTTGAGAGGTGTTTATGAAAAATGAATAATAATGGTTCATAAGACAGTAGTTCGTCGTACAAATGAATGATGGATTTTAATCCCATTTGATGTAAGAGGATATTGATATTGGTTTTTTAGTTAATATAATAACAAGTAATTATATTGTATATTATGGTGTTATTAAATCAGTTTGATTTAATAATATTTTAAGGAGTTGGAAGAAAAAATAATGCAAGTATGTTCGGCTAAGCACGATACAACTTCTTCAGACCACCTCCTTAGGTAAGCACTGAAAGACTTTCTTGAATGTATTTATAATAAAAAAATACATATTGATGATTAGGATGGAATTAAAAAAGAAATTTTGGTATGTACTATCTACTCCTAAGGTCCATGAGGTGTGAATGGGTGAGGATAGTGTTTGGACTTTTATAAGTGAGGTGAGTGGAAAAGTTGTAATTTCTGAAATGAAAATGGTGTACCCACATATTTCACGTGACAAAAGGATAGAAAATTGGTCAAAATCAAACCATAAAGGTTAAATGGTCCCAATATTTCCATAATTTTATTTTATAATCTTATACATTATTTTTACGTTATTGTTTGAGTTTAACCCCCTTTTAATTCCATTTAAACCATAACTATATTAATTAATGTTTACTATCTATACTATTCATTATGGGAAAAATTATTTTCATCTTATTAGATAATATTAAATATATTGATTCAAAATGTGGAATTCAATTTCTGAATTCCATTCGTATTTGTGAGAAAAATCATTATAAACTTTTCACACATACACGATGATAAAGGAATTTTTCAAAGAGAGAATGTTTGAAATTTTTAAAACTTTTTATTTAATAATTTAACATGAATCTGGTTATAATGACCTAAATTTTACCAATAAATTTATAATTATATTAATTTTAATTTTGAAACAATATTAAAATAAAATTTATCTGGTAAATTCTTTGAATGAAAAGGTAATATGTTTGATAAAAACTAGTATTTTTCACAATTCATAAGAAAACTATTAGAAAATTCTCAAAAATTTTCTCTAAGATAATATTGAAGTTAAGATTTTAAAATGAATTTAAAATAGTAAAATTAATTTTATAAAAGTGGAAAACATTAATTTTAAAATATGTGTGCTAAAAAAGAAAAAACTTTTTTTAGACAAATAGTTTTTTAGCTATAAAATTGGATTTATTCCTATATAATACATATAAATAAAATAAAATAATTATAAAACAACTGATTTAATAAACCATATATAAATTTAACTAAATTAAGTCACCAAAATTTATTTATTTAGTTTTTTAAGGGAATTTAATTATGTGTATTAAAATAGTTTTCAGAAATTGATTTTTGTTATTTTTAAATGGTGTTTATTTTAAGTTTTAATTAAACTGGTAAAATAAATAATACATTTTTTATATATTTTTTAAGTCATATATGTTCATATTATAATTAAACCATTTCATACCAAACTTTCGAATGACTTAGCGATAATTTATAATATTAAATGATGATATTTTAATAGTCTGTCATGATTTTTCTAACATGATCATGTCAGTAATGAAATATAAAAATATTATTACATGTAATGAAAGCTAAATATTATGTTTCATGTTAAAAAGGATATAGAAAAATTAAATTTAATTGAAAAAATATATTTCTCAAAATATTAGGGATTTTTATTCTTCCCCCCTTAAATTGGATTTCTCCCCTAAAACTCTATCACTTTAGTATTAAAAAAATTAAGATACTTATTTCTCATTTAATCATCAGCTTTCCACATAGTGTCCTCAAGCTAGTAGTTTCACCCAAATACTTTTACCTGTTGAGTGTTCTTATTTCATATTAATTTTTATTCATGATTCAAAATCTCCATCCATTGTTACTCATAAGAAATATCATGGTTCAGTGGAATGATATCTGAGTTTAAAAAATATAATAGATCTAGTATTTACTTCCAAAAAATAGATACATGGAACACATCATGGACTTGAGAGAGGTTTGGTGGAAGCATAAATCAATTAGTTTCTATCCAGATATGATAAATAATTTCAAATTGACTAATATACCTAGGGCTTAGCTATCATTTGTATTGGAAGAAAAATATCATCCTTTGGTTGTGATTTGATAAATTTTGTATTTATGTAATATTATAATAAAGTAAGAATAATTTATTATGCCTGAATCACTAATAAATCACATGAACCACACTATAATGATAAGTAATTCCTTCTCTATATAGTTATCATCATAAAAAATTGGATATAATTAATTATCAAATATTCTTAAATATTGATATATTGATATAATACATTATATCTAAAACCTCATAAAAATTTCAACTTAATCCATTACATACACAGTTTAACATATTACCATTCCAAAATTAAAAGGTTTTAATGAAGGTCACTAAATTTTCCAAATCAACTTATTATTATTCCCCAAAATCTCATAAAGTATATCTTAATTGTCACATAAAAATATATGAATTATTTAGTCATACATTCTCTTGAAGCATGGTAATAACCAAAATTACCATCAAATCTCAAAAAAATTAAATTCTTTAAAAAATAGTCTATTTCATTGTTCCATAAAGGAAATCACATATTATTGAATATATTATATAAATCCAAAAATTCATTAAACTCAATCAATGATACATAAACCACTTTATCAACAAATTGTTAATCAGATCTAAGGTCATCAATACTTTCTAGGTTACATTATTCATATCATTCATCTATTTTACCAAACTAAAAACAATTTTCTCATTATCATGAATATATTATAGGTTATATTCCCTTAATCATTTGTTTTAAAAAAATCATATTTCCATTATGTCAAATTTCTAGGTCACCAATATAATTAAACATTATCTTGTAAATCCTTAATTAAAAACATCTTTTAGAAAATAATTATATATTTCAATAATATTTAATTACAATATATAAAAACTTCAATCATTCCACTTTACTCTAAAACTATTATCTAGGCTTCATATTCCTATTACATAAAACTTATTTCCTACATAATTAAATATAAGTCTTTTCATAAGATTCATCAACCATAATTTTATCATTATACTTACATTTAACATAAATAATAATATTGAAACAACCCATACCCTTAATATTTCATTTTTAGTCTCTTCATTATCAATAGTATAACCATTACTCATAAAACCATACTAAATCACTTCATGTCATTTCCCCATGAGACATATATTTCTATAATTCTAATTCATTTAATATTTTTAACATTCAATCATTGATGATTACTTAAGTAAACCATTACCCTTTTCCATTTCATTAACCAAACATTTAATTTTTTCTTAAAAATAACTTACTATGTGCCCCTGTTTTCAACAGATAAAAATGTTTTCTTATTCCTATGATTCATTCCCTAGAATGATTTATACCACATTATTTACATATATGAATTTTATTCTTCTCTCCTTCCAGGTATCCACCACCCGAGCTATCAACAAACTCTATCCTTCTCTTCTTTGGTGAGTCAAAGAGTTTTTTAAGGTGTAATTTTTTAATCATATATCTTGATAACTGATTAGGAATAATCACAATATCCTCTACTCTAGTCATCACCCCATTTAGTTTATCATCAAAAAAATTTTGCATCACATTCATGTTTAACCTAGTTCTTTATGGTTCCCACCATAAAATTAAACCAAAAATCATCATGTGTTCAATAAAAATCCTAGTGGGAATACAAATAATAATGAGAAGGAACATATAGGATTCTAAACCATGAATCCTTATTTTAAATCTATGACACCTTAGAATTAACATAATTTATTCATTATCATAATCTATTCAAATCATTTATAATTAATTATAAATAGTTTTTGAATTTATAAATCTTATACACTAGATGTTTCAAACCAGGTGCATAGTAACGTACATTGTCTTGAACTAGGTAAAGCTCAAGTAAAGATAGATTCACCTTTTTCAATTGAGATTTCCTTATACATATCCTACGATATGTCCCAAAACAAATATATAGTGATCTCACTAATGTTTTCTTATTATTGTTTCCAAATTTTAAATGAAACTTTCTATCATACCAACTAAAAATACCCAAATATGTCATACAAATATATTACATATTAATACACAAATATTCATTAAATAATATAACGACCCATTCAAGAATAAGCTAGGTCTAGTTCTTTTAGAAACATAAACAAAGAAATTATTACTCCATATGTTTTTCGAATCATTTATTACTAATTTATTTAAAAATATCACCCTTATTAGACATGTCATATATAATACATTATTTCATAACCTACGGAAGGGAAACATAAGAATGGGCGAGATCATATTTTCAGTAATGTAAAAAAATGGATATACGTAAACATGGCCGGATTATATGGGTATTAGAACATGATAATAATGTTTGAAAACCATACCCTATATATGAAAGATCATAATATCAATTCATGGAATGATTATTGTAATAACATGATATGAATCATAATTGATTCAAGGAACATGTTTTATAAGATCATTATATTGGAAAAGACATAGAATTTAGTCATACACATAGAGATAGAAAATCATTTCCATAGTATTCAAGGATAATTCGAAAGGCAATCATAGTGTAAAAGTTTTACTCCCAACCCCATTGTAGTAGTCAAGGTTCACTACCAAAACTATCGTAGAGGACGAATTCCCTTACTGAATAGGGTATACTCCCCATTCTAGTCATGTTTATCTCATGTGATCTCTATATTTTCCCAATGCATTAGAGGAAGATTTAGGTCCCAACCATCATTTCTTATGACATTTCCACCATCCATGGTTATAAAGTAACCATAAGCACATAATAAAAATAACACAAAGGTGTTCCACAAGATAATAAACGAACATCACATCAAAATCTAGGAAAATATAGGGGTTTCATAAAAAATTGCATCATAGCATAATCCATAAAAAAGAAATTGATCTCCTAATTATTTAATTAATTCATCATATCATAACCCATTGAAAATGGAATAGGTTTTAGATACATCTCATCATTATAAGGAAAAAATCGTTGAGAAGGAATAAATATGGTATCATTGGATCATATCCTTAGTAAAGAGTAAGTAACATAAAAAGATATCACAATAGATTAAAAATGACTTTTAAAAAAATCTCTTAGAAGACTTCCTAAGGAAAATAAAATTTCATTTAAAATAACATTTTTTAAACTATAAATTCATAAAATATTTTAGAAATTATTTTCTTTAAAAATTACCTTTAATACTTAAAAAATAATATTTAAATTTCACTTAAAAAACATCTTTAAAGATATAACTTTTCATTGAAAATATATATTTTTTTTAAAAATCATAAAATATTGTGGATATCGTTTTCTTTGAAAATATATATGAAAAAATATAAATGAATATACATGATTCATTCAATATATTATTTCAGAAACTAAAATTTCTTTGAAAATCCCATTTTAACACTAAAAATTAATTGAATATTTTGTAAATCAATTTCTTTGAATGTAAACATTAAAAAATTAACGGAATAATTAAAAATAATTTAATACATTTAATAATTAAAAAAACATTTCCAATTTGAAAATATACATTTTAAAAAATTAAAAAATTAAAAAACCCTTTCACTTAAAATTGACTTGGAACTTATACAGCATTATTTAAACATTGGCTGGTCAAGACTATATAAAATTATGTTCTTTTCATACATGTTAAAACAAATTCTCCTTTCAACATATTGGTGAAATCCAAATGGGCCTTGTTTTGAAAAATTCATGAATATTTCTTGTCAAAAAATTTAAAAAAACTAACAATTATAAATTTAACATTAAAAAATCCCATAAGAATATTTAACGCATTTTTTAAAACATTTTTTAAAAACAATGATAGGGAAGAAAAATGGTTTTTGAAAAAAGAGAGAAATAATATAGGTTTTCATTAAGAAAATATTTTCAAACATTAAGGGAATAAAGAGATGAAAAATAATTTAAAGAAATGTATTATTGAGAAATAATAATACAAGAATAAAATTCATGGGTTTAAAGATAGGTAGTTAATAATATATCACTATAGAAATCATAAACATAAACAATCTTGATAAATAATTAGATTGTATCATAAAACCATTACCACTTTGGAAAATTTGAATCCTAAGCCCCATTAAGAAATAATATTTAATAAATCAAAAAATATATATTTAAAATGAATAAAATAATGATAATACATGTTAAAATGACTTTATATACACCTCATAATAAAAGATAGGTTTATAACATAATGTATCTTCCAAAGATGAAAAATCGAGTCAAAAAACCCTCACCAATTTCATATCATTTGAAAACTAATCCTAAATAGAGAGATATCCATAAATGGATGTTTAAATCTACATAAATTTGAAGATAATAAAAAATAATTCATTAATGGATATTATATACACCAAATATAAGATAGAGGTGTAGAATATGACATGTATCTCATGGATATAAAAGTGATAAAAATAATCTCTTACCGCTTTGGTAAAATTGGAACCTAAAACATCAAGAAATATAAATCATAAAACAGATACATAAATACAAATAATTTTAGTTAAAATAAATATAAAATAAATTCATTTATGGTATATACACCACATCTAATAAACGAGTTTTGATTATTTCATGTATCTCATAGATATAAATGTGGGATGAAAATATCATACCTTAAGACTCCAATTACATCAAACACATTCGAACCTCTTATATAATAAATAAAATTATATTATATATATTAAGGAACCATAAATATATATATATATATATATCATTTCTCATATTATTTTCTTATTTCCTTTTATTACCCATTTGTTTATAATTCCATGTTAAAATCATGTTTCGTCTAATAACAACTTTTTTTTTATTGTATGTTTTGATTTTTTTCCTTTTTAGTCCTATAAATTTGATCATAATAACATAATCTCTAAAATTTTAACCATCATTTAAATATCCTATTTATTGAGTATATATGTATTTATTTTAATCCATAACATGTAGAGATAAAAAATTAAAATACATTGTTCATTGAAACGGTCGGTCGTACGTTTTCAGGAACGTTGTTCTCATTTTATCAACGAATAAAATAAAAAGAAGTTAACAATATGTCACCTTTAAAATGTTGAGTCAAAATTATATTTATGACATATCCATTCCTTTTTTTGGAAATCATATAATCTTTCTAAAATAACTTGATTACTAACTCTTTATGTCCAAAGTATTTTTAGAATGTTTTTGTAAAACACATATTCTTTTACTATACTCTAAAATAATTCTAAAGTATTAAAATAATTAAACTAACTTTATTCATTACTATTATCATATTTAGTATGAAACTGATAATAATAGAATCCAACTTTATCAAATATGATTGAATACTTTTTTCTTAACTTCGTAATGAAATTAGTCTTTATAAACGAACTTGATATCAGAACCCATTAAAATCAAATACACACTAATAGAATTTATCTAATGAAATTGTTTAGGAAATTCATGGGATTGAATAAAGTTTAAATTCTAAATATGAAAAACTATTTTCTATATCATTTGAATACATTTTATAAATAAAATTTTGTATAAAAAAATAATGTCAGACTTTCTGTTATGATATAGCCATTGCAGTGACAGTTGTTTAATTCGTTGCAGAAAACATGGAGAAGTATGACCATCAGGAAGAAAATATGGCCGTTTGGGATCTTTATATAAATACCTGTTAATTTTAAGAGTTTTATTCTGATCAATTTCAATTTAAAATTTACCATCTTAGAGATATCTGAATATTGGATGCATGAATATATTATTCCTAGTTGTTATAATCATTTATAGTCTATTTTATGTAATAATTATATCTGATTGTGTGAATATGATTAATGAATTATGAGGCTAGGAGGATAGATATTTGATCATCATGATCAAGGGTTTTTGAGGATATCAAGACAAAATCCAATCCAATTAATGTAGGGATACTGAGAATAGGTAAATAGATAAATTGATCATTATATAGAGAGATCTTGCGTATAGTGAGGGAGACATATCATTATATCGAGGGATTTCCCTCATAATGGAATGACAAAATATTTTGTAAGAATAAAAAATGGACCTTTATCCTAGGCTATTGGATACCCAAATCTATGGGATTAAATAATTGTATTCATTTGTATTACTTGTTTTAATAAAAGTCTTTTATTTCCACTGCATATAATAGAAATTGGTACTTTTAAATTCATATTTCTATTTTATCTTTTTTATAGTAATAGATCTTATTACTATAAAATTTGTTTACATTGATTATTATTATATATTATTTAATAAAGAATCGCTACTTTTGTATTACTCTTATTTATTATAACTATTGTGATTACTATTATTTTTTATGTTTACATTGATTAATTTGTTTTCTGCTATGAATATGATTAAACTCTGATTATGTTACCACTACTTACTGATTACATTTCTATATTTTGTAATGGTAGAATAAATTTTTAATTATGACATATCAACTTACATATTGGAATCTACTATATTATGATATTTTTTTATTATCAGGACCAAGGGCCAAGTCCAATTACAATTTAAATACATAAAAGATTATTTGAATGTTATTTGTTTACCCTTGTTAAACTAATTTCATTTTAAGGTTAAAATGAAGTTTTTTAAACCTATAATACACCCCCTATTTTATTTATCCATCTTCATTTACATTATGATCCAATAATTGGTATCATAGAATTCTTCCACTGCTAAAATACTCTCTAAAATTTTTATCTTCTCTTTACTATTAAAAGTTTTTTAAATTTGTCTATATATAATTTTGTTTATAGATACTGATTAGAAAAACATTTACTATGTAATATAATTTTTTATTTATTTTTAATGATGACAGGAATCAATGTTAGTTCAACAAATAACCAAAATCCAAATAAACACCCTATTTTTGATGGAGATGATTATGATTATTGGAGCGATATGATAAAGACATTAATTATTAATACTAGAGTCGAAAATTTCATCATGTTAATTGAATATTACAAGATCCTTGAAGAGGAAGTGACTAATTTTATAAATAATGAAAATAAATAGTATAAATTGAAATATATAGTTAGAAACACATTATTATGTTCTATGATAAGAAGAATTTACAATCTTATTTTTTCATATGAATCTACTAAAATTATTTGGAATATGTTATGGATTACTCATTTTTGAACTACAATGGTTCAAGAAACTGGGAGACAAATTTTCAGATATAACTATCAAGAATTTGAATTTTCTTTTGGTGAACCTATTGAAAAGGTATAAAAAAAGGTTTATAAAAATTTTTATTATTCTATAGTCCATGGGAATTAAATAATTATATGATGAAATACTTATTGAAAAGATAGTCTATAACATTTACAATGAATGGGAATCCATGAGAATATATGTTTCGAAATCAAAGAGGATAAAAAAAATTCACTCTAAATAATTTATTTGGAATCCTTTTGTAGAATAATGGTAGGCTAAAAGAGATCCATATAATGTCAACAAAAATAGTGGTTGAGTTTCTTTTACCACTACTTTAAATCCTATAAAATCCCAGACTCCTAATAATGTGGTTAAGTCTTTGAAAAAGAAAACGGTCCTTATAAAATCATATTCATGTTATAATGAACATTCAGGGAATGAACTATAAAACATTTCTCCAAGGATAAACAAGATAGTTGGATAGAAAGTCTTTTAATATATTGATAAGAAAATTAATAAAGATGATAATGATAAGGATGATCCAGAAGTTACTTGTTATGAGTATAAGAAAGATATACATATTAGACTTGATTATATAAAATTAAAAAGAAAGGATAGAAAAAAAACAATCTGATAGGAATTAAAGAAAATTTTATAAGTCTAAGAACAAGAAAGTTCTGAAAAAAATTGATTTCTGGAGTGCAATTAAAGGATACTCTTCAGATAAATATTATGATAAATAATGTTCCAGACAGAGTTAAAACATGGGTATAGGTATTTTATTTTAAAAATGGATCCCAACTTTTGATCAAATTGTGGGTATAGGTGGCCTATACCAGCAGTTTTTAACCCATTGGTATAGGAATTTTTTATGTGCATACCAATACCCATGGCTTGGAAAACCATGGGTACAGGTCATTTATTTTAAAAAAATACCCATTGGGATTTGATCCCAGGACCTTCCCCTTATAGTCTAGGGACTTTACCACTACTCAATCACACATTTAATGATCTTATATATAATGAATATATATATATATATATATATATTAATACATTTATTATTTTCATTTATTTTTATGAAAAAATAATAGGTTAACCTATACCCGTAGTTTGGTCAAACCGTTGGCATATGTCGAATTTTTTTCCACAAGAAACTTATTTCTAAAGTTTAAATAAACCATTTTTATATTCCAAAATACACACACAGTTTATGATAATATTGGTTCTTGGTATTCCTGGATAAAAAATCTTATGAAACTTATACCCATGGTTCCCCAAAAACCATGGGTATAGGGTTGACATATACCAATGGTTATAGGAGGACACTAAGTGTAGGTATTTCCTATCAATGTTTTTCCTCATGAAACGTATACCCATATTTCTCTAAAAACATAGGTATTGGTTGGGATATACAAAATTTTTTTGTAAAACCATGGCTGTAGGTCTGTTTTCCAGTAGTGAGAGTGGAACAATTATAATATTTGAAAAGAAAAATGGGTACCCACATTTTTTTACATGAAATAATCTTCCAAAATGGGTAATTATATAACCTTATGGGTGTTAAGGTCAGAATATTTCAAACAAATGGGTTTCTATTATTTTTATAAGTCATTTTACCCTATATCATTTCAGTATAACCCCCATAAAACTAATTTTAACCTTAACTGGTGTAATTAATTTTACTAGTTTAACTATTCATTATAGTGAAAATGAAGTTGACCTTATTATAAAATGTTAATTATGATTATTCCAAATATGGACTCTATTTTTTTCAATTCTATTTAGATAATTGGAGAAATAAATTTAAAAATTATACCCATAGACGGGGCTGAGAGCAGTTTTCCAATGATAAAATATCGAAATGTATAAAAAGTCATTATATTAGAATTCAATATGAAATTTATTAAAATTAAATACATTGTATTAATATATATATAATTGGAATAATTTAATTTTTAATACAATATTAAAATAAAATATAACATTTAAATTATTTGAATGAGAAGAATATTTTTTTAATAAAAACAGTATTTTTCACTATTCACTAAAAAATATAAATTTTTATAAAACTCTAAATAATTAAATCCGAGTAAGATTTTTTATTATTATTTTAAAAAATAATATAATTCTTATAACTAAATTTAGAAAATTCGGAAAACATTAATTTTAAAATAAGTGTTCAAATGGAGAAAAAACTACTTTTTATAAAAAAAATATTGTTTTTACGTGTAAATATTTAATTATTCTTATGGAATACATAGAAAAAACATAGTATAATTGTTCAATATTTTATTGAATTTATATTATATATATTTCATAAAAAAAATTAACAAATATTTATTAATTTAATATATTCAAATAAAACATGTTTTTGCATCAAAAAATACTTTTCATAAAATGATTCTTTTATTTTCCAATGGGTTTTATTTTCATTACTAATTAATTTATAACCAAATAATTAATTTTATATATTTGTTTAAAATCTATATCTTAATAATTTTGTTAATCATATTTATACCCTCCTTTTAAATGTCTTGGAAATAATTATCATATTAAATAATAATATTTTAATAGTATGCCGAGTTTTCTTTATACTCAATGTTTCATATAATGTAAGATGAACACGGTGGTTCTAATAACACAAGATAAACTTGGTGTTGCATTTAATTAATGATATAAAAAAATTAAATTAATTTGAAGAAAAACTTTTCTCAAAATCTAAGGTTATTTCAACATGACTCCTATAAGATATTGTCTCTTAACCTTTACAAATTAAAAATCTAAGAAACTTGGTATGTAAAACCCCTAATTTCAATTTTAGGTGGGCGTATTTGATGGATAGATTTATCCCCCAAGTTCAAGGTGCTTTGTACTAAAATTTTGAAAATTATAGAAATTTTTTCAGGTTTCCCAGTTATGGTAAACAATAAAGAATCATGAAACATAATTGTACATCCTTATATAGTGGTGATCTAGATAGTTACCACTTAGTTTGATTAAATGTGAGGGAAAACCATGTGACACCCCCCAAGATTGGATATTTGTGTCCTTTTTTATTCTTTTTAATTCATGTTTCTCCCCTTAGGTACCCCAATTCAATCCCCTTGATATGGATTCCTTTCTCATTCCTATTTTTCTCCTCCAAGCTACCCAAAGATGGATTTTATGGTGCTTTATTGGAGAATCTTCATCTAGTTCAAGATGTTAGGGATCCCTTTTCATTCTTATTTGGTTTTATCTATTTTTTACCTTATCCTACAACCAATTTTTTTATCCGTTGAATATTTTATTGGTTATTATAGTTGGGAATTGGCTCTTTTAGGTTGTAATGGTTTTGATCTATAGTAGGAGTTCCTTTATATTGGATTTCATCATAGGTGAAAAGTTTCCATAACTTGAGTAAGGTGTTTCTATTTCATTTGATTTTATTTAAGAGTTCAATATATTATTTGGTTTTACTAACAAATTTTTAAACTAGATAATTGTGATGTGTGTTATCTAGGTGTGATTTTTTAAAGCTTTCATTATGTTGGTTTTATTTTCATATTGAAAATCAGTGTAACTTCATGTTAGAAATGAACCTTTTATGTGAAATTTTATTTTATGTATTATACATGTTTGATAAAATTCAAAGGTTATTTTTCAATTAGGAAAACATGTAGTTTGTTCTTTTAAAAAAAATATAATTTAAAATTAGGGGTTCTATTCTTGGATAAAAAAGGGGGTTCCATGTGTTAATGGGGTTTTCCAGTTTTAATCAATACCTTGTAAAATAACTGAAGTGTTTCTCCCAATATTTTGGATTTTGTGTTCCTTGATTGTTCATTGTGTTTTCCCTTATTTTTAAATTTGGTTTCAATTTTTTTTATAAAAATGGGATTTCATTATGTATATGCTATATATGATATAAGTGAAGTCTCAACTTTTACTTTCTAAAGTGATATTGATTATTACACTTTTGACCACCTTGAGTGGTTTATGATGTTTAATCTTATCCATGAAATGTATGTTAAGATTTCATTTATTATGTGCTTCTATGTTGAGGTTCATTGTACAGTTTGTGTAGGATGTGAGAAGGATGTGATTGTGGTGTTATACCAAGGACCTTGTTATTTTCATATGATTATGTTGATTGTTCATAGCCAAATCCATTATTATTTCATTGTGGGACCGATACTACTATGTGGGATATAGTGGGTAATTATTAGGATAGTTAAGGATTAGAAATAGCTAGTCCCAATAGTTTTTTGTATCTCATGGGATGGGGGATTTTTATTGAGGATACCTCTTAGAGTGATTTTATTGATGGATATGGGCCCTTTACCTTCTAGTAGTAAGTCCATATATAAATGTATCATGTTAATTGGTTAGTCCTTATGGTGTTTCCCCACAATATTTATCATACAATATGACTTTTTTTACATATATTGGAATGTTGTTTCTTATTACTTGGATGTACTTATCAGGATGATTTGATACTCATAGGGTTTATCGTTGTTTTGGGATAATGTTATTTTATCTATTTATTTACCATATTGATTCTTGAGATTTACCCTTTCTACCTAAAATTCCATTGATATTGGGAGTGTGGGGTATTTTATTGGAAATAAGTGATTTTCTTATCAATGATCGAGTATTTGGTGAAAATGATTTTGAAATGTTTTAAACCCATGTATGTTTTAATTTCACCTATGTGTGGCTTTTAAATAAAGGTGACTCAGTTTCTATTGAAATTTTATTTTTTTTATAAATGAACCATGTTGGTCAAAGTGAGTAACTAAAGTAGTGGTGATTTGAGTTCCCAATAAAATGTTCTATTAAAAAAATTAAATAAAATACCACAATTTAAATAAAAATATCATGTTAATATAAAAAGTATATTAACATAAAATTTCTCTTTTCAATGATTTCATGAATCTTGATTTGTTCTCACTTAAAACAAAAATATATTTACTTTAACTTTTTAAAAAAAATTACTTAGTCAAATACTTATATAAATAATAGATAAGATTTATTTTCAATGTCGATTATGATTACAATTTAGTACTAAGGAAATTTAGAAAATCTCTAATGAAATAAACAAAACAAAAAACACAGTGGAATTAAACAATGTGTTCATTCTCAAGCTTAGATTTAATCCCCTCCATTATAAAATCATCAAATGATAAGGATATTATATTGATATAATCTGATCCATAACTTAGAACAGGTATATACACTAGAATTCAAGCTGGATATGACACACATAGACCTCTCCCACAATAAAATTGGGAATAAAATAACAATAGGATACACATGGACTTGTTCCACCATACTCATGGGTATATAAATAAAAAAGGAGTTGTTATATTATATTTTAATATCTAGTTATGGTGTATGAGATAGTATGTGTTGACAAACTAGACAAACAACACACTACATAAAAATAAATGAAAGAATGATAAAGAGAATGTATAAAGATATATAGAATGGTCATGTCTCTCAGTTTGAAGTGATCATATACTTGAGTCTCCTCAAATTTATCTTGTAGGGGATCTAGATAAGTTTCTTTTAAATATGTAATAAAATAGATAATTTTAATACTCTATTTATTCTGACTATTAGAAAGGATCTGAATTCTATTTAAGCTCCATTATTTCACAGTTGAAATAAAGTAAGGATGTAGCATGAAAGATCTCTTGAAATGATCCCTATAGTATTCAAAAAGAGTTTTTATTCTCTCTTTTATCATTCTTGGACACCCTTAACACTTGAAAAAGGGACGCTTCTATGAATATATAGCATAGTAGGAAGGAGAGTTCGTTTGAAG
The DNA here is from genome assembly GCA_963277665.1 of Viscum album. NCBI lineage: Eukaryota > Viridiplantae > Streptophyta > Magnoliopsida > Santalales > Viscaceae > Viscum > Viscum album. The sequence continues at coordinate 17,051,959 of OY728158.1, forward strand.
TACAATCATCATGATCTTCGGAATAGTCATACTGAACTCCAACATAAAATTTATAGTATACTTGAAATACATAATAATATCCATTAAACTAGTAATAATATTTAATTTCTTTAATATATCTATTAGGATAATTAAATTTAAATTTCCTAGAATAGCGATGGTGTATTAGGTTGGAGGTGAGAGAGTCCAATGGTGAGTCAAGCTGACGATATGTTGTCTGGTGGTAGGTCATCTGGTGGTGACTTTTTTTCAATGGTGAATCATCTCAATGGCGACTTTTATGATGGTAGTTCATCCTTATTAGTAGCTCATTCCTTGAAGTAGGTTAAGTCCAGTGGTGACTCTTTTTTAGTGGTGACTCAACTCTAAATTATATTTTTTTCTGACATTGTCTTAACCCCAACGGTGAGTCTTTTCTGGGGGTGAGTAATGTCTCACTGTAGGTATTTTCAAAACATAGAAAAATTTTCACTATATTTATTTATATTTTAGAGTTTTATCATCAAGTAGTAAAAAAATAAATATATAATTAACATGATTTTTGTGAATTAAAATAGGGGTTCCCATAAATATCTCCTTTTGATGATTAGAAATCATGGAATTATAGAAACCATGTGAAAAATAAATTTATACATAAAAAATATATTTGAGAAAGTAATAATATCTTATTGACGCTTTAAAAATATAATGTGAGAGGTCTTAACATGATGTTTAAAAACATAAAATAATAAAATGATATCTGGTATAATTAATAAAAATTATAACAATGGTATGGTATCAAAGAATAAAAAAAATTAATCAGCTCATAATAATAATTCTCAATGAAATTCCATATATATTCTTTCCATTTTAGAATTATAAAAATGTGAAGAATAAGTATAGTATATCTAAAGAGGAAAAAAAGATATGTACGACAATACATTCCAGTAAATACCATTGTGTTATCGTTACAACCAACATGAAAGTTACATAAATTTTATATCAAAGAAAATAGCCTATGATCAAGCACTCTCAACCTAGGAAATAGAATCCAAATAATCCTTGACCTTATGAGAGGAATAAGTCACATATGTATTAGATGATGTATATGAATTAGTGGTTTTAGGTACTTCTAGTAGTTGAAGAGTATTTATCTCTCTAATGATAATCATCTAGAGATGTTGGACATCTTCTCTAGGAGTCATGTGTAAGGGCTCAAACCAAGTAGGTAAAGGGGTATTTTGATCCTGGTTAACAACTGATATGAACATCTCTGAGAAGTATCATGATAGATAAATGAGCAGTCACTTCAATGGATTCCTAAGAAACCACTATTGTATTGGACACATGCAAGAAAGGATTCATCATATTAATAATATAAGGCCCCTGCCCTAAACCTTACTTAATCTTGAGTTATTACAAGATTACACATTGAGGATCTTTTCAGGTTTAGAGTTTTAGAGAATTAGATCATAAAACTTGCATTACATTCCACATTTAAGCAAAGTGGTTACATAAAAGATAGTATTCATTTTTCCCATCAATGGAAACATATTTAAAATAAAACATGGATTCTTTCTTCACACTTCCTTGACACTATCATCATATCAAGTACCCTTCCCTTGACCTGTGAAAAACATTTCAAAAACTTGGGATGAGCATAAAAAGCTCAGTAAGGGATATAAAAATATGGAAAGGAAACATGAGTACATGTATACATAAGAATGAAATCATACTTTAGACATAAAACATAAGCACTTTAACATACCTCATCAAATCATGAATAAATCATAGGAATCATAAGACATAAAAGGTAACTTGAGGCATTCATAACATTCTTACGTAGGGAGTAACCCTCTTGGTTACGTTTGGAATACCCACCACAGTATATTCCCTAAATCACTTCGGAGAAACCTTAACGTTTCACTCCTTCGTGTTACCCAATGCATTGGAGAGCTATATCGGGCTCACCCGCCCTTAGTTTATCACAGAACCACCCATATTCATAATAATTCCCAAGAACCATAACATAATAGTATCACATAAAACATGCATAAAGGAAACATAACATTTCCACATTTCAATCACAAGATATCAATAAAACACATTGATATAAAAAACCTTATGAAAACCATTTTCAATACCAAAATAAATGAAAAGTAAAACCTGGTATTTATTTTTCTTTTAAAAAGAAGGTATGGCTTGTAGAGGAAGCCGAAACTCAAATAATGGCCACGGCGGCGGAGAAGTCATTGTCGCCGCATACGTATGACAAAAACATTCCCTTTTGTTGTTTTGTAAAATTCTTCGTATAACAAAGATTCCTTTTGGATAAATGTAAAATTCAAAGGGGTTTATACACCGTATAAAAGAAAGTTGCGTATAAAACAAAATATGCCTAAATGAAAGGAGATTGAGACGAAGTCCCTTACAAAGATGGTATCCTTGGTTTAAGGGCAAATCAATTACATAATTATGTGTGACAAACGAATACACCAAATATAAGTGGATATTGAGTGTAACAAAATCAGAAGTTATTAACACATATTCATAGAATGACATATTCAAGGAGTACATGTTTATCCCGAAGAATCAAATTTGGGTTAAGAAGTTCCCTTGCAAAAATTTGACAGCCTAACGGCGTCACTACAAAATTCAGAAAATGAGTTGATGAGAGATAAAAAGGGTATCTCATCACATGGACATTTAATTTAAATGAATAAGGATACATAAGAACATATCCCAACATAATAGTATGTGAATTAAAAGACATATCAAAATAATTCTTTTAAAAAGAGGAGGGTGAAAGGTTCCCTTACCGACATGGGTGTCTTTCGAAACATACGCCTCGTGAAAGAAGGACAATACAACATTGATGTAAATACTCATAAATGAAAGTATATTACACAATGAGTAAAATAATGGGCAGTAAATCCACCACTCAAAGGAAATTGTGGCAAATGTAGCATAAATCTCACGGGAATAAAAGTGAGATGAAAAATCTCTTACGAAAACTCGGCAGCCTAACGGGGCCACTTAAAACTTCCAAAATGGATTGATGAGAGGAAATAGGGTCTCTCATCATATCAACATAAAGTTTACAGAAATAGGAATATAAAATAACATCCCCCATCATAACAAATAGGATCTTAAAATAAGTTACATAAATGAGAGTACTTAAAAAAAGAGAGGTTAGATCTCTTACAAAAATTCGGCAGCCTAACGGCACCACTCAAAACTTCCAAAATGGATTGATGAGAGAAAATAGGGTCTCTCACCATATGAACATAAAACATATATTAGTAGTAATATAAAAGAACATCCCAATCATAATAAAGATGATCTTAAAAGGAATGACATAAAAGAGTGTACTTAAAAAGAAAGAGAGGAGTAGGATCCCTTACCTCAAGTCCAACTTGTCTTGTTCGTTTCTTTATATTCCTGAATAATAAACTTTGGTCAATTTATAATTGCTTAAATAACTCCTATAAAGATTATTATTCAGTTAATATCACATATTTTAATTTTATAATAATTGGTTAATAATATGATTTCATATCAGATGTTTTTTTCGATGTTTGGTGCATGAGTCAAAAATTGAACTTGTTGGAAAATAATTTTCCATGTAGTTATAGGTACATCATATCCAAAATAGTATTGATGTTTTAAATATCATATATATCCAGTATATATTTATTTTATACTATTCAATAGCATTTGGAGTTAAAAAAATTAAAATCATCGTTCATGGAGACGGTAGGCCGTACGTACGCATGAACGCTACTTTCATTTTTTTGTCATATTAATGGAATTAAAACAAAATGAGATATATATATATATATGTGTGTGTGTGTTATAATTCCAGAATGATATCCATAATTTAGATGTAATATAATACATATATATACATTATATATATGTACTTATAATAGTACATAACATTTTGAGATAAGAAATGAAATGTACCGTTCATGGAGATGGTAATCCGTACGTATGCATGAACTCTACTTTCATTTCTATGTCATATTAATGGAATTAAAACTAAATGAGAGATATGTATATTTTAATTCCAGAATTATATTCATCATTTATATGTAACATACATCATATATAATAACTTTAAATACATCATTTTATACATCCCACATATGGCATTAACGAATCAAATCATTTTGAGGGGGCGGTAGTCCGCACTTCCTAAAATGAAATTATCGTGTTTACCCACAATGGAAACCATAAAGGTATGCCAAAAAATAAAAATACAGAAGCTTAAGTAAAATATAAACATATTATATATCATATATAAATATAGAGACATCTTAATGGCCACCTTTTAAGGTGTTATATGAGTGTTGAACAATCATCGTTTCGTGAGGCACAAATTTTCCAACCACAGAAACAGTATGTTCTTTAACCATTAGACGAAGGTGTGTGTAAGTGTAGCTGTAATCCTTCTTATAAAAACATCATATTATATTTAATATACTGGATTTGTTAAAAAAGAAATGAATAAAAAGAGTTTAGGGGGTTGGAGAAGCAAAATAAAACAAAAGGACACAAGTGAAGACATTACCTTAAAATTGGGTAACTCCCTTTGGTTGAACTCAAAGGATTCCTTGAGAAGACTTCTTATAAGGACCCGCACTTATTTCATACATAATCTTGAATTTATTCAAGAAAACACTTCATTTTACATTGAGGATCTTTTCAAGTTTAGAGCTTTAGAGAATTAAGACAAAATATTCATAACATTACACATTGTTACATAGTGGATACCATAAAATCAGTTTCCATTTTCCTCAGAATATAAAACATTAAAACATAAAACAAGACTCCTTGACAATTCTTCAACATTTAACATGTCTTCCTTCCTTGTATTATTCATCCATTAACCTGTGAAAAATCATTTAAAAACTTGGGATGAGCACAAAAGCTCAGTAAGGTATGAAAAAGAATGAAAAATCTCATTAGTCCATGAATACACAAGACATATGAAAACATTTTCAAAATACACGATTTACACCCATAAAATCTTACTTTGTGTAACATGAGATTTACACAAGATCCATACAAACATAATTATAATCATAAAGGTATATTGGGGCATTACTTACATAATATTGTAACCATCTTGGCTACCTTAAAAATTTGTAACCCTCACGGCTACCTTACTTTGTGTAACCATCACAGTTACACTTGGAGTAACCATACGGCCGACCTCCAACTTACTCATACCCAATGAATTGGATGGAAATATAGGTCCCACCCTTCATCATAAACAATTCCCAATAGCCAAAACCTAATCATTCAACATAAATAATAGCATAAAAACATTGCCTTTGAATCTTATAAAACAGAATTTTAAAAGAGGATTTTAGAAGAAAAGTCCCTTATAAACATCATATACTTGAAGTGAGACTTAATTGAGTGGATGGAATATGTATATACTCTGTAAATACACATAATTAAACATAATATAAACAGAACCCATCACACAAACAATTTAAATAGCACATAAATTATAAAGTAGAAGGTTAACCCAAAGAATGGAAATCGGGTTAAGAATTCCCTTACCTTGGGCTTGTATTACTTAAAAATTGTTTGAACCTCCTGTATAATGGTTAAAAGAGTGTTAATAGTATTTTAAAGAAACGTGTTCATGTTTATAACATCTTATATGGTCATTTCATAACCTCATTTCACCCCTTATTTGTTAGTATTTTGTTCCTTGCATTATTTCGGGTGAGTTCTTTTGTGATTTTCACAATCGGTTCATGAAGAATCGTTCTTGTTGATTGGAAGTGAAACTCCAGAATTGGAATGGACTATTAGTTACATAACTCCAGTACCATAAATTATACCATTCATCACTTTGGTGCCTTAAATGATGATGATTTATAAGTTAAAACATTAATTATGTTCGTTTAGATAATTTAAGTGGTTCTTTGATAATTACAATTTCATTTAGTCTTATAAGTTTGAATCATGAGTACAAAAGAATTACAGAACCTTATATGATTCATAAAACATATATTATAACCTGGTTCAACCATATAAATGGTTTCATGACCAGACTTGAAATAATTAATGGAAATTGAAAATACATCGTCCACGATATCGGTAATTCGACACAAATGGACAATGTTTTTTGATTCTTTAAATAAGTGAAAGAGGAGAGGAATAATGATTTGTAATTTTCCATAAACATGAAAACATCCAGAATATACATGATTCTGGAGATTTCATGCCTCTTGGATAAGAGGGGGTGAAGAAAGAAGTGGAAGGAATCATGAAATAAAGAAAACATGAGAAATTTCTTACAAAAAATTCGGCAGCCTAACGGCGCCTCTAAAAATTTCATAAAAACAAGATTGATGAGAGGAATGGAATATCTCATCAATCATACAAAATTTGGACTGTAAGGGAAAATATTTAATGAAATATCCCAACAAAAGACAAAGGGAAAGGAAGAGAATAACATAAAATGGATGGAAAGAATGAAAATGAAAGAGGATGTTTACCTCTTGATCTCTTCTCCTTGAGATCCTTCTTAAGGGCTTTGATTTTGGTCTTTTGGTGAGACCAGCAGCTCTAGGACGTTGGGAAGGAGATTGGGGAGGGAATTTGGCAGAAATTAGACAATGCTCAAGGCTTGAGAGGTGTGGGAGGAAGAGGGGAGTGAGGGTGGTATTTATAGTGGAGGAGGGGAGGTATTTTAGATTATTTTAATTATTATTATAATATTTTTATCAAGACTATGAATAATCTCAAATCAAGTGGCCTTAATTAGTGAAAATATCATGTGATTTCGAAGCAAGTGGCCTTGCATCACTTATGATGTCATAAATAGTGCATTTTTACTGATAAATTGATTATACGGTATTTTACCGTATTTCACTATTCACCGAAAATTCAAGAGTTTCATAAAAATACCAAAAATTTACCCCAACCATTTTTCGACGTGTATAATTCAAAAATGAACTCCATTTTTCAAAAATAATTTTCTAAATATTATTAATTTAATTTTAAAATAAGGTCACAGTTAATTCGAAAAATAACAAAATTGAAGTGCAATTAGTTTTATGTGACATTGGAAAATTAATTAAGATCCCATTATCCTATTGCCATGGGAAAATAAAATAATAATATTATTTACTATTCATGAGGTCATATTACTATTCATATTACTATTCATATTACTATTCATAAGGGCATGTTACTATTCACTAAAAAAACAAGTTTGTTCCATCAGACTCGAAATAACATACTGAACACAATTGTAGATGATAGTTTCTTGAAATTCAAAACATAGAAGAAATAAAATTATGTTTAAAGGATACTTATAAATATATACCTTAAACAAAATTTCAAGCATTTTCAATTTATTTTTAGAAAACCTTGGGATGTTACATTATCCCCACCTTCTTGAAATTGCGTCCTCGCAATTTTATTTACTTATTAAACAACTGAGGGTATTTTTCCCTCATAGCATTTTCAGACTCCCATGTTGCTTCTTCAACCATGTGGTTTCTCCACAAAACCTTTACCTGGTGGATTACCTTATTCCGCAAAACCTGTTCTCTTCGATCAAGAATCTGAACCGGTTTTTCTTCATAAGAAAGGTTCTCTGCTAGCTGAACTTCTTCCGGCCTGAAGACATGTGATGAATCTGGAACATACTTTCTCAACATCGAAACATGAAAAACATTGTGTACCTGAAACAAGCTCGGAGGCAAAGCTACGCGGTACGCAACTGTTCCAACTTTATCCAAGATTTCAAAAGGACCGATGAACCGTGGACTTAGTTTCCCTTTCTTACCGAAACGCATCACACTTTTCCAAGGAGATATTTTAAGGAAAACATGGTCACCTACCTTGAAAGAGAAGTCTTTCCTTCTGTTATCTGCATAACTTTTCTGCCTGCTTTGAGCTATCCTCATGTGTTGCTGGATCATCCTCACTTTCTCAGCCACTTCCTCTACTAATTCTGGCCCCATCAACTTTCTTTCACCGACTTCATCCCAAAACGCAGGAGTCCGACACCGCTTTCCATACAAGGCCTCAAAAGGTGCCATCTGAATACTGGAATGGAAACTGTTATTATAAGAAAACTCAACTAATGAAAGATGATGATCCCAACTTCCCTGATAGTCCATTGAACAAGCTCGAAGCATATCCTCCAAAGTTTGAATCGTTCGCTCTGACTGCCCATCTGATTGAGGATGAAAAGCTGTACTGAAATTCAACTCTGTGCCCAAAGACTTCTGAAGTCCCTTCCAAAATTTAGAAGTGAACCTGGGATCTCGGTCAGACACAATGGAAAGAGGAACTCCATGTAACCTGACAATCTCTTTGAGGTACAATCGAGAAAGCTGATCTAATGTCATTGTATCTCGAATAGAAAGAAAATGAGCAGACTTTGTTAGCCGATCAACAATAACCCATATCGCATTGTTACCTCGAGAAGTCTTTGGTAGTCCCACCACAAAATCCATGGATATATTCTCCCATTTCCATTCTGGCACCGGCAAAGGCTGAAGCATCCCCTTCGGTAACTATCGCTCTGCTTTAACCTGCTGACATGTCAAACATTTCATTGTAAAATCAGCAATATCTCTTTTCATCCCATTCCACCAGTAATACTCTCGAAGGTCTCTGTACATCTTAGTACTTCCAGGATGAACAGAAAATGGAGAACTATGAGCTTCACACAACAATTCTTTCTTCAGCTGGGAATCACAAGGCACACACAACCTTTTTCCAAACCTTAAAACACAATCTTTATCAAGAATAAATTCTGGAAACTTACCCATTTTAACCAATTCTACCTTTTTCTGTAGCTCACGGTCTTCCCTCTGCGCTTTCATAATTCTGTCTGACAACGAAGACTGCACTGAAACCTGAAACAAAACAGATATATTCCCTGCACCAACAACTTCCAAGCCAAAATTTATCAAATCATTAATCAAGGGATCACGTTCCAAACGTAGCATGGTTAATGATGCATGATTTTTCCGACTTAAGGCATCCGCTACTTTGTTTGCTTTTCCAGGATGGTAATTAATCGTGCAGTCATAATCCTTTATCAGTTCTAGCCATCTTCTCTGCCTCATGTTTAATTCCTTCTGAGTGAATATATACTTAAGACTTTTATGGTCCGTATATATTTGGAATTTGGTTCCGTATAGATGATGCCTCCATATTTTCAAAGCAAAAACCACAGCTGCCAATTCCAAATCATGTGTGGGATAATTCAGCTCATGAGGTTTAAGTTGTCTCGAGGCATAGGCAATTACCTGATCATTCTGCATCAAAACACAACCAAGTCCCTTCAAAGAAGCATCACTGTAGATGACAAACTCACCATTCTGGGAAGGTAAGGCCAAAACTGGAGCATTCACCAATCTCTTCTTTAGTTCCTAAAAACAAACATCACATTCCTCTGTCCAAACAAATTTAACCCCTTTCCGTGTTAACTTAGTTATTGGGCTAGATAACCGTGCAAAGTTCTTAACAAAGCGTCGGTAATAACTTGCTAAGCCCAGAAAACTACGAATCTCTGTAACATTTGTGGGTCTTGGCCATTCATCAACTACTTTTGTTTTGGCAGGATCAACTGTTATTCCATCCTTATTTACAATGTGCCCAAGAAAAGAAATATGTTGCAACCAAAAATCACACTTGCTGAATTTTCCATATAGTTTCTTTTCTTTTAAAGTTTGTAAAACAACCCTTAGATGTTTTTCATGCTCCTATTTATTTTTATAAAAAACCAGAATGTCATCAATAAATACCACCACAAACTTATCCAAGAACTCATGAAATACTCTATTCATAAGATTCATGAATACAGCAGGTGCATTAGTTAACCCAAATGGCATAACAACAAATTCATAATGCCCATATCTAGTACGAAAGGCTGTTTTCGGGATGTCATCCTCCTTCACCTTCAGCTGATGGTATCCGGATCTCAAGTCAATCTTGGAAAAGTACTGAGCTCCCTGGAGCTGATCAAACAAGTCATCAATATGAGGCAAAGGATACTTGTTTTTAACAGTGATGTTATTCAAAGCTCTATAATCAATGCAAAGTCTCATGGAACCATCTTTCTTTTTAACAAACAAAACAGGGGCTCCCCATGGTGAAGTACTGGGACGAATGAAACCTTTGACAAGCAAATCCTGCAACTGATTTTTCAATTCAAGAAGTTCTATTGGAGCCATACGATATGGGGGTTTTGAAATTGGCTTAGCATCAGGAACTAAGTGAATTGTGAATTCAACTTCTCGTTTAGGTATGACACTGGGTAACTCCTCAGGAAAAACATCAAGGTATTCATTTACCACTGGCACATCATTGATTTGAATAGTTCCCTTGTTTTCAACAATATGAGCTAGATAACTTTCATTTCCATCTTTCAGTAGTTTCTCAGCTTCTTGATATGTTATCAATTGTATGGGTTCATTCTTGTATACAAACTGAAACTCTTTCTGAAAAACAACTTCTTTAGCTCTACAGTCAATCTTAGCATGATAACCAGAAAGCCAGTCCATCCCCAGAATAACTTCAAACTCGACTAAGGGTAAAACAACAAGGTTTGCAGGTAAAGTCTTTCCACATACCACAATAGAAATATTCTTATAATTCCTCTTTGCTATAACATTTCCCCCTGGTGTTTTAACAACAAGTTCGGGTATCATTTGTTGAGGTGATATTTCCAATTCACTAGAAAATTTCTCAGAGATGAAGGAATGTGTAGACCCCGTATCAAACAAAACTCTAGCAAAATCTGAGTGAACAAACAAAGTACCTGATACAACTTCATTGGATGGCCCAACATCTGCTGACGTAGTCGCAAAGAATCTCACTACACCTTTCTGCTTGTAGTCTGGCTTCTTTGCATCATTTGGATCCCTCTTTGGATAGGCATTTGCATAGTGACCCATCTCACCACATTTAAAACACTTTATAGTTTGCTTATCAGGATTAGTCTTTGGATCATTTTCATTGCAATCTCGGGCCATATGTCCAAACTTACCACATTTAAAACACTTCCCAGTTTTGATAAGACATTCCCCAGGGTGCTTCTTGCCACACTTTTCACAAACTGGAAACTGTATTTTCTTACCATCAGATTTCATTGGTTGATTCTTACCCATTGCTTTCCAATTTGACCTCTTCTTCTCTTTGTTTCCAAATTGCATGTGATCGTCAGCAAACTCCATCTCTACCCTCTCAGCACATCGGACAAGTTTCTCATAACTTTTGAATTCACGGGAGGCCAACGCCCTTCGATACCTTGGCTTCAATCCTGAGTAAAAGCGGTTGATTTTGCTATCGAGATCCAGAATAAGATTCAGAGCATACCTCGCCAGTCGGGTGAAGTTCGCCTCATACATAGCCACTGAATCTTCCTCCTTTTGTTTCAGTTCAAGGAATTGTTTCTCCATTCTAAGTCGCACCACCTTAGGAAAATATTTTTCAAGAAAAAGACTTTTAAATTCATCCCATACTAAGGCATCAAAATCCTCTCTACCCCTGATATTCCTTACCATTGACCACCACTGATCAGCTTCCCCTTCAAAACGATAAATGGCAAGACTTACCTTTTGATTGTCTGAACATCCCATAACATCAAATATCTTTTCAAGGGCCTTAATCCATCCTTCTGCTGCCACTGGGTCAGAAGATCCACTGAATGCAGGAGGATGTTGTCTCATAAAATGTTCCACCACTGTCATGTTCCGTTGGGGTACATCTATTTGTCCTCTTACATGGATGCCACCACCATTTATTGCCTGTGTTAGCTGAGCCATTACTGTCACAAACTGCTCGGTTCCAATCCCTACCATTCCGGGCTGTTGATCGGGAAGGATGTCATTCTGTCGGTGCCTATCCTCTTCAGCATCCATGTTCCTTCTGCGGACAACCATTCTAAACAAACATTTCTTAGATGAAGCAACATGGTAATATTTAAATGCTATAACAAATTAAACATAGGGTGAGAATTATTTATGGTTTTCTATTAGCATCACCTTAACCCCTAAAGTCATCTAAACCATCCTCTGATACCAACTATAAGGACCCGCACTTATTTCATACATAATATTGAATTTATTCAAGAAAACACTTCATTTTACATTGAGGATCTTTTCAAGTTTAGAGCTTTAGAGAATTAAGACAAAATATTCATAACATTACACATTGTTACATAGTGGATACCATAAAATCAGTTTCCATTTTCCTCAGAATATAAAACATTAAAACATAAAACAAGACTCCTTGACAATTCTTCAACATTTAACATGTCTTCCTTCCTTGTATTATTCATCCATTAACCTGTGAAAAATCATTTAAAAACTTGGGATGAGCACAAAAGCTCAGTAAGGTATGAAAAAGAAGGAAAAATCTCATTAGTCCATGAATACACAAGACATATGAAAACATTTTCAAAATACACGATTTACACCCATAAAATCTTACTTTGTGTAACATGAGATTTACACAAGATCCATACAAACATAATTATAATCATAAAGGTATATTGGGGCATTACTTACATAATCTTGTAACCATCTTGGCTACCTTAAAAATTTGTAACCCTCACGGCTACCTTACTTTGTGTAACCATCACAGTTACACTTGGAGTAACCATACGGCCGACCTCCAACTTACTCATACCCAATGCATTGGAGGGAAATATAGGTCCCACCCTTCATCATAAACAATGCCCAATATCCAAAACATAATCATTCAACATAAATAATAGCATAAAAACATTGCCTTTGAATCTTATAAAACAGAATTTTAAAAGAGGATTTTAGAAGAAAAGTCCCTTATAAACATCATATACTTGAAGTGAGACTTAATTGAGTGGATGGAATATGTATATACTCTGTAAATACACATAAGTAAACATAATATAAACAGAACCCATCACACAAACAATTTAAATAGCACATAAATTATAAAGTAGAAGGTTAACCCAAAGAATGGAAATCGGGTTAAGAATTCCCTTACCTTGGGCTTGTCTTACTTCAAAATTGTTTGAACCTCCTGTATAATGGTTAAAAGAGTGTTAATAGTATTTTAAAGAAACGTGTTCATGTTTATAACATCTTATATGGTCATTTCATAACCTCATTTCACCCCTTATTTGTTAGTATTTTGTTCCTTGCATTATTTCGGGTGAGTTCTTTTGTGATTTTCACAATCGGTTCATGAAGAATCGTTCTTGTTGATTGGAAGTGAAACTCCAGAATTGGAATGGAGTATTAGTTACATAACTCCAGTACCATAAATTATACCATTCATCACTTTGGTGCCTTATATGATGATGATTTATAAGTTAAAACATTAATTATGTTCGTTTAGATAATTTAAGTGGTTCTTTGATAATTACAATTTCATTTAGTCTTATAAGTTTGAATCATGAGTACAAAAGAATTACAGAACCTTATATGATTCATAAAACATATATTATAACCTGGTTCAACCATATAAATGGTTTCATGACCAGACTTGAAATAATTAATGGAAATTGAAAATACATCATCCACGATATCGGTAATTCGACACAAATGGACAATGTTTTTTGATTCTTTAAATAAGTGAAAGAGGAGAGGAATAATGATTTGTAATTTTCCATAAACATGAAAACATCCAGAATATACATGATTCTGGAGATTTCATGCCTCTTGGATAAGAGGGGGTGAAGAAAGAAGTGGAAGGAATCATGAAATAAAGAAAACATGAGAAATTTCTTACAAAAAATTCGGCAGCCTAACGGCGCCTCTAAAAATTTCATAAAAACAAGATTGATGAGAGGAATGGAATATCTCATCAATCATACAAAATTTGGACTGTAAGGGAAAATATTTAATGAAATATCCCAACAAAAGACAAAGGGAAAGGAAGATAATAACATAAAATGGATGGAAAGAATGAAAATGAAAGAGGATGTTTACCTCTTGATCTCTTCTCCTTGAGATCCTTCTTAAGGGCTTTGATTTTGGTCTTTTGGTGAGACCAGCAGCTCTAGGACGTGGGGAAGGAGATTGGGGAGGGAATTTGGCAGAAATTAGACAATGCTCAAGGCTTGAGAGGTGTGGGAGGAAGAGGGGAGTGAGGGTGGTATTTATAGTGGAGGAGGGGAGGTATTTTAGATTATTTTAATTATTATTATAATATTTTTATCAAGACTATGAATAATCTCAAATCAAGTGGCCTTAATTAGTGAAAATATCATGTGATTTCGAAGCAAGTGGCCTTGCATCACTTATGATGTCATAAATAGTGCATTTTTACTGATAAATTGATTATATGGTATTTTACCGTATTTCACTATTCACCGAAAATTCAAGAGTTTCATAAAAATACCAAAAATTTACCCCAACCATTTTTCGACGTGTAGAATTCAAAAATGAACTCCATTTTTCAAAAATAATTTTCTAAATATTATTAATTTAATTTTAAAATAAGGTCACAGTTAATTCGAAAAATAACAAAATTGAAGTGCAATTAGTTTTATGTGACATTGGAAAATTAATTAAGATCCCATTATCCTATTGCCATGGGAAAATAAAATAATAATATTATTTACTATTCATGAGGTCATATTACTATTCATATTACTATTCATATTACTATTCATAAGGGCATGTTACTATTCACAAAAAAACAAGTTTGTTCCATCAGACTCGAAATAACATACTGAACACAATTGTAGATGATAGTTTCTTGAAATTCAAAACATAGAAGAAATAAAATTATGTTTAAAGGATACTTATAAATATATACCTTAAACAAAATTTCAAGCATTTTCAATTTATTTTTAGAAAACCTTGGGATGTTACACTTCTGCCCAAAGTGAGTCTTCAATTAATTATAGAGGGATGTGGAGAGACAAAATTGGCAGGGTTTGGCTGAGCCAAAGGCTTTGGAAGTGTGGTTAAGGAGGTATAGGTGGGGGCCTTTTATAAGAGGAGAGGAGGGGAACTCTTAGAAAGTAAAGAAATGTTACTTTATTTGAAAATGTGTTTCAGATTTAAAAGAACCCACATTGATATAATTCTAGGATAAGGTGATAAGGGTTCAAAATATACCCATCCAATAGGTTTTTGAAAAGTTTAGGTCTTAGATTTTACATTATCTTTCCATTTTATTTAAATCGTTAAATAATGAGGTCATAGCTGCGTCATCATGATGTCATGAATAATTTAATTTATTTAATGTCTAAAAATTATAAAACAATTACTATGATGTAGGAAATCCTTTTATCTTTCCAATGACTATTTATAGTCAAAAATATGACTTGTATAACTCCATGTAAAATTTTTTTTAGTAAAACATCTCATGTCTGTGTCATTTTTACTTTAACATTAAATAAAAAGGTATTTATGTCATTTTCCAACCAAAGTGGCTCCATGGGGTCCCCAAGTTGAACCATGGATTGTCTTGGTCGGCCATGACACATCCAATTAGGGTAGGACATGTGTCTAGGTCATTTCATTTTATTAAAACATTATTCTTACCTTAAACTACACTAATTACCTCTAATCGCGATTAAAAACTTAATAAGTTACTATTCACCAAAAAATTATTTTAATCCCATTGAACCACATTTTAATTCTTAATTACAACCATGTATGTCGGATTTTTGAAATTCAAAACACAAAGATGGAAAATTTTCATTTAAATGGAAAATTCAGTTTTTATAAGTACCACTTAGTGGTTTCACTATTCATCAAAAATTGAAGTTTTTTAGAAAATTACCAAAAGTTCACCCTAAGCTATATTTGATATTCTGAATTCAAAAATGATGTCTATTTTACAAAATTCAAAACATATAAGTTGAATTAATTAATTTAATAATTAATTCCCGCTGTCAAAACAAATAGCGTGTTTTTATGAAACAAAATGTATCAAAAGATTGACACTAGTTTAAGTCCGATTTCAAAGTGAAATTAATTCCAACGACCACTATTGGATTAAATGGTAATAATATATTCTAATTTCACATTAAAACCAATTCAAAAGATAATCTAATCATATAAATAAATTATATTAAAAGTGGTTTTGAATTAAAATACAACATTTTTCACTATTCATTAAAAATTAAACTTTTTTGGAAAAATACCAAAAATTTACACAAAGTAAATTTTGATGTCCCGATTATAAAGAAGAATTTTATTTTGTCAAATATAACACATAAAAGTTTCAAAAATTGGATTTAAAATAGGTTCGCCATCAAAAGGTGGTTAATCGACCTTTTAAAGAATATTAGAATGTTTACGCTTAAAATTGGATTCATTTTCATTTTTAATCCTCTAATATTTATGGTAAAAAGTAAAAATATTTGAAAAACATATATAATCATTTTGTAGTTAGTTCTGTTCATTCCCTCCATTACAATGGCTAGGTGTTAACTACTATTTAAAATAATATTATTTTACTATTAGAGTGCAACCTAAGATTCCCAAGAAACTCGTTGTTGCGTGTTGGGTACGCCATCGAGCATAGCATCCCCTTTAAAGTAATATTAATATTTTATTCACAAATATGGATAAATATAAAAATGTCATATTCTTTATTTACCTGGGGTGTTACATCCTTCCCCCCGTTTGGGAATTGCGTCCTCGCAATTTTAAAATTGAGCTTGGAAACATCCTTGAAAGTCCCACATCGGAACAAGAGTCGGTAAAACAATCACTTTAAAATAAAGAAAGATAAGTACAGAGGTCACCTGAGTTAACCCATACTAGGATTCCATGTAAGAAAACATGGACATGGAGGAGAAAACATAGGGTCATGTTCTGATGGAGAGTTATAGAAAACATGTTTAGGAGAAAGTTAACCACAAGAAAATCACAAACTTGTGATGGGTTAAACGGTATTCGATTCCCCAGTAGGAAAAGTTAATAGACAACATTTTTGTTTTAAGTTGATTTTTATTGATGAATTTATTCATAAGGAAACATAATCACTTATCATGTTGACTTTCAACTTTTATTAGATTCCTTACACAAACTCATATTTTCTCCAAAAGACGAGTATTTAGGAAGACTTGTTCACATTAAGAGTACTATAATAAACTTCTAGAGAATCACCTAATCCACAAAAGAGAACTATATACTTCCCATGTCTTTAGACTTTAACCAAAACCGAAACCAAAAATTTTAGCACAAGATTAGATAATCCAGAAAAGGATAACTCTTTATAAAAAGAAAATCTATTCTTAATCTCCAAAATTTGTCCAACAAAACCCAAAGTTCATCGAGGACCATTTGATAAACAATTTGTCCAATAAATTATTCAAAGTAAACCAAACTAAGATTGAAACCCAAATATTTGAAGGATTTAATCACAAAGTCTTCCAAGGTACAAATTAACTTTTATCTCCAAATAACATCAGTTGCTCTTAAATTCTCATATTGAAAAGTAATTAACCTAATCACATATCCTCGATGATAGGTTAATCATTTCCATAGATAACCCAAAATAAAATTACTCTTGATTCCAAAAATCATCTAACTAAAAATAATTAGTCAAACTAACCAGGGACTTTACTTATTCCAGTGGTAGGCGATAAATACAAGGCGCACATTGGTTGTGGGTTCGATTCCCGCAGCTTTGTCCGACGCGACGGGTTGTCACACGGTCTGCATGTTGTCCTTTTTCCAAAACTATATAATTCTTAAAACATTCCCCAAAATGAGATAAAATCTTCAAAAATTATCATAACATATTTTAACCTCAAGTTTATCTCATGCCTTTCATTTTCCATCATAACATATAACAACCCATAATTACCTCAAAAGTAAGGATCATATAATCTCTAATAGTTACCTTTATAATTATTACCTGAACTTCCACATCGATTGGTCATCTCGTACATGATGCATTACAGAACCTACCAAGGTACAAGTGGTTGATCATGACTCCTTGATAGTTGGTTTAGAACAACCACGAGTTTCCTCATTGAATCCCCCATTTCATCCAGTCTCTTAATCAGAGAACCACCAGAGTTTCCTTCAAACCTATTGTCACTTTGGTGCCTGCTAGATCCAGCCATTTACTAAAACCAAAAAGGTCAGTGTGAGTATATCAACAAAACCATCATGTACTAAGGAGGAAGATAAACACTAAGATATAATTACTCATTCACCTTATCTAAAACTAAGACTCTTTCTGAAATCCTAACCATTATGGTAATGTCACTTATGCTTAAAGAATTCCCTAACCTCTAAATTTATCTAAACCGACCTTTGATACCAACTATAAGGCCCCAGCCTTAAACCGTAATTAATCTTGAGTTATTACAAGATTACACATTGAGGATCTTTTCGGGTTTAGAGTTTTAGAGAATTAAATCATAAAACTTGCATTACATTCCACATTTAAACAAAGTGGTTACATAAAAGATAGTATTAATTTTTCCCATCAATAGAAACATATTTAAAATAAAACATGGATTCTTTATTGACACTTCCTTGACACTATCATCATATCATGTACCCTTCCCTTGACCTGTGAAAAACATTTCAAAAACTTGGGATGAGCATAAAAAGCTCAGTAAGGGATATAAAAATATGGAAAGGAAACATGAGTAAATGTATACATAAGAATAAAATCATACTTTACCCATAAAACATAAGCACTTTAACATACCTCATCAAATCATGAATAAATCATAGGAATCATAAGACATAAAAGGTAACTTGAGGCATTCATAACATTCTTACGTAGGGAGTAACCCTCTTGGTTAAGTTTGGAATACCCACCACAGTATATTCCCTAAATCTCTTTGGAGAAACCTTAACGTTTCACTCCTTCTCGTTACCCAATGCATTGGATAGCTATATCGGGCTCACCTGCCCTTAGTTTATCACGGAACCACCCGTCTTCATAACAATTCCCAAGAACCATAACATAACCGTATCACATAAAACATGCATAAAGGAAACATAACATTTCCACATTCCAATCAAAAGATATCAATAAAACACATTGATATAAAAAACCTTATGAAAACCATTTTCAATACCAAAAAAAATGAAAAGTAAAACATGGTATTTATTTTTCTTTTAAAAAGAAGGTATGGCTTGTAAAGGAAGCCGAAACTCAAATAATGGTCACGGCAGCGGAGAAGTCATTGTCGTCACATACGTATGACAAAAACATTCCCTTTTGTCGTTTTGTAAATTGCTTCGTATAACAAAGATTCCTTTTGGATAAACGTAAAATTCAAAGGGGTTTATACACCATATAAAAGAAAGTTGTGTATAAAACAAAATATGCCTCAATGAAAGGAGATTGAGACGAAGTCCCTTATAAAGACGGTATCCTTGGTTTAAGGACAAATCAATTACATAATTATGTGTGACAAACGAATACACCAAATATAAGTGGATATTAAGTGTAAAAAAATCAGAGGTTATTCACACATATTCATAGAAAAACATATTCAAGGAGTACATGTTTATCCCAAAGAATCAAATTTGGGTTAAGAAGTTCCCTTGAAAAAATTTGACAGCGTAACAGCGTCACTACAAAATTCAGAAAATGAGTTAATGAGAGATAAAAAGGGCATCTCATCACATGGACATAAAATTTAAATCAATAAGGATATATAATAACATATCCCAACAAAATAGTATGTGAATTAAAAGACATAACAAAATAATTCTTTTAAAAAGAGGAGGGTGAAAGGTTCCCTTACCGACATGGGTATCTTTCGAAACATACGCCCCGTGAAAGAATGACAATACAACATTGATGTAAATACTCATAAATGAAAGTATATTACACAATGAGTAAAATAATGTGCAGTACATACACCACTCAAAAGAAATTGTGGAAAATGTAGCATAAATCTCATGGGAATAAAAGTGAGATGAAAAATCTCTTACGAAAACTCGGCAGCCTAACGACGCCACTTAAAACATCCAAAATGGATTGATGAGAGGAAATAGGGTCTCTCATAATATCAACATAAATTTTATAGAAAGAGGAATATAAAAGAACATCTCCTATCATAAAAAAGAGGATCTTAATAGAAATGAAATAAATGAGAGTACTTAAAAAAAGAGGTTAGATCTCTTACGAAAATTCGGCGGCCTAACGGCGCCACTCAAAACTTCCAAAATGGATTGATGAGAGAAAATAGGGTCTCTCACCATATGAACATAAAAAGTACAGTAGGAGTAATATAAAATAACATCCCAATCATAATATAGATGATCTTAAAAGTAATGACATAAAAGAGTGTACTTAAAAAGAAAGAGAGGAGTAGGATCCCTTACCTCAAGTCCAACTTGTCTTGTTCGTTTCTTTATATTCCTGAATAATAAACTTTGGTCAATTTATAATTGAATAAGGAAATTCTATAAATATTATTATTCAATTAATATCACCTATTTTAATTTTATAATAATTGTTTAATAATATGAGTTCATATCAGACGTTTTTGTCGATGTTTGGTACATGAGTCAAAAATTGAACTTGTTGGAAAATAATTTTCCATGTAGTTATAGGTACATCATATCCAGAATAGTATTGACGTTTTAAATATCATATATATCTAGTATATATTAATTTTATACTATTCAATAGCATTTGGAGTTAAAAAATTAAAAGCACTGTTCATGGAAACGGTAGTCTGTACGTACGCATGAACGCTACTTTCATTTTTTTGTCATATTAATGGAATTAAAACAAAATGAGATATATATATATATATGTGTGTGTGTGTTATAATTCTAGAATGATATCCATAATTTAGATGTAATATATTACATATATATATACATTATATATATGTACTTATAATAGTACATAACATTTTGAGATAAGAAATGAAATGTACCGTTCATGGAGACGGTAAGCCGTACGTACGCATGAATGCTACTTTCATTTCTATGTCATATTAAGGGAATTAAAACTAAATGAGAGATATGTATATTTTAATTCCAGAATTATATTAATCATTTATATGTAACATACATCATATATAATAACTTTAAATACATCCTTTTATGCATCCCACATATGGCCTTAACGAATCAAATCACTTTGAGGGGGCGGTAGTCCGCACTTCCAAAAATGAAATTATCGTGTTTACCCACAATGGAAACCATAAAGGTATTCCACAAAAGAAAAATACAGAAGCTTAAGTAAAAAATAAACATATTATATATCATATATAAATATAGTGACATCTTAATGGCCACCTTTTAAGGTGTTATATGAGTGTTGAACAATCATCGTTTCGTGAGGCAGAAATTCGCCAACCACAGAAACAGTATGTTATTTAACCATTAGACGAAGGTGTGTGTAATTGTAGCTCGAATCCTTATTATAAAAACATACTAGTATATTTAAGATACTGTATTTGTTACAAAAGGAATGAATAAAAAGAGTTTAGGGGGTTGGAGAAGCAAAATAAAACAAAAGGACACAAGTGAGGACATTACCTTAAAACCGGGTAACTCCCTTTGGTTTGAGCTAAAAGGCTTCCTTGGGAAGACTTCTGCCCAAAGTGAGGCTTCTAGTAGATATAGAGGGATGTGGAGAGAAAAAATGGGCAGGGGTTGGCCGATCCAAAGGCTTTGGAAGTGTGGGTAAGGAGGTAGAGGTGGGGGCCTTTTATAAGAGGAGAGGAGGGGCACTCTTGGAAAGTAAAGAAATGTTACTTTATTTGAAAATGATTTTCGGATTTAAAAGGACCCACATTGATATAATTAGAGGAAAAGGTGATAAGGGTTCGAACTATACCCATCCAATAGGTTTTTTACAAGTATAGGTCTTAGATTTTACATTATCTTTCCATTTTATTTAAATCGTTAAATAATGAGGTCATCGCTGCATCATCATGATGTCATAAATAATTTAATTTATTTAATTTCTAAAAATTATAAAAAAAATACTATGATGTATGAAATATTTTTATCTTTCCAATGACAATTTATAGTCAAAATCAGACTTGTATAACCCCATGTAAAAATTGTTTTAGTAAAACAACTCATGTTTGTGTCATTTTTACTTAAAATTAAATAAAAAGGTATTTATGTCATTTTCCAACCAAAGTGGCTCCATGGGGTCCCCAAGTTGACACATGGATTTTATTGGTCGACCATGACACATCCAATGATGGTAAGACATGTGTCTAGGTCATTTCATTTTATTAAAACATTATTCTTACCTTAAACTACACTAATTACCTCTAATCGCGATTAAAAACTTAATAAGTTACTATTCACCAAAAAATTATTTTAATCCCATTGAACCAAATTTTACTTCTTAATGACAACCATGTATGTCAGATTTTTTAAATTCAAAACACAAAGATGGAAGAATTTCATTTAAACGGAGAAATCGGTTTTTATAAGTACCACTTAGTGGTTTCACTATTCATCAAAAATTGAAGTTTTTCAGAAAATTACCAAAAGTTCACCCTAGTCTATATTTGATATTCTGCATTCAAAAATGATGTCTATTTTAAAAAATTCAAAACATATAAGTTTCATTAATTAATTTAATAATTAATTCCCGCTGTCAAAACAAATAGCGTGTTTTTATGAAACAAAATGTATCAAAAGATTGACACTAGTTTAAGTCCGATTTCAAAGTGAAATTAATTCCAACGACCACTATTGGATTAAATGGTAAAAATATATTCTAATTTCACTTTAAAACCAATTAAAAAGATAATCTAATCATATAAATAAATTATATTAAAAGAGGTTTTGAATTTAAATACAACATTTTTCACTATTCATTAAAAATTGAACTTTTTCGAGAAAATACCAAAAATTTACACAAAGTAAATTTTGATTTCCCAATTCTAAATAAGAATTTTATTTTGTCAAATATAACACATAAAATTGTCAAAAAGTGGATTTAAAAGATGTTCGCCATCAAAAGGCGGTTAATCGACCATTTAAATAATATTAGAATGTTTACGCTTAAAATTGCGTTCATTTGCATTTTTAATCCTCTAACATTTATTGTAAAAAGTAAAAATATTTGACAAACATATATAATCATTTTGTAGTTAGTTATGTTCATTCATGCCATTACAACGGCTAGGCGTTAACTACTATTTAAAATAATATTATTTTATTATTAGAGTGCATCGTAAGATTCCCAAGAAACTTGTTGTTGCGTGTTGGGTACGCCATCGAGCATAGCATCCCCTTTAAAGTAATATTAATATTTTATTCAAAAATATTGATAAATATAAAAATGTTATATTCTTTATTTACCTGGGGTGTTACAAATAAATTCCAGGATGATATATCTATTTCAATCTATGGAACTAAAAAATCATTTTTATCCTCCATTAATAACTTAATAATAGCGGTAATCACTTTTAGGTAATTAACATATTCCATGAATTCTTTTGAAACTGGTGGAATCTGAATATTTGTTCCTAAAAACCCAAAATGAGAGTTCATCTTATCTTTGTTATGGATATAAGACAGATAATAATTAATAGAACTTGTGATTATTTCTCGGCCATTTATAATATTATTCATACATTCCCTTACCATATTATAAATATGATCACTATTGTGATTGATCTACCTCAGACCCTCCTTTCGAGTATGATGAACATCTCACCGAAAAACATGAAGATCCTCCCAAACAACAGATCTGATAAAGTCAATATCCAAGGGTGTTGGAGCACTAGAATTAAAAGGCACTGAAGGAATATACTCTAACATATCCAACCTTGAATCCATCCAGTAAAAACGTCTTTATTTCCTCTATCATAATCCTCAAGGGCTCCATATCACTGGGAAAACACATATTATCTATATCAACCTCATGAATCTGATGAAACGTCTTGGGATTAATGTGTCATACCACATTCTCAAACAAGAATCTAAAATCTCTCACACTACAGTATGTAAAATGAGGTTCATAACTCCTCAAAATTCACCCAATGTTAGAAAGAATCGTCTATATGAAGGAAAATAGGTTATATCTAGACACAACATCAACAATAATAAAAGGACCAATAGTAGGCACTAGAGGAGCATCTCTCTTAGAAGCATCCTTTTTGGATTTATTCTATCAGAAATATTAGAAGAAAATCTCAAAATCTCTCATGAAGAATCTATATGGTCAACCAAGGTTCCCATAGGATCTATTTCATCCAAAATTGGGGTAGAAATCCCACCATGATTTGTTTTAAATCTATCATTAGCATCTAAAATGGAGTATTCTAACCCAATCCTAACAAAACAAGAGAAACATTCCCCTTTATCAATAGAAATGACACATAACTTGATATAAGAAACAATTAGAGGCTCAAAATTTCACTATCAATAGGTTCAACTCTTTGTTTAACAAAACTATGAGTTTCCTCCCCCTAAATAGGTTCTCTCAACTCATCTCCATTAGCTTCATCAACATCTCACAAAAATCTTCGTCTCTTCTCAAACATAGAATCAGTTGAAAATCATAGAGAAGAATCATGTGAGGGAAACACCTCTTGTTCATCTAGATCACCATGGTAAGATCCAATATTAGTGATTTCTCCATCACTATTTTATTCACTTCCATCATCTCCCATTTCATTATTATCTCTTTCTCCATTATCCTCTCTTTCACAGTTATCTTATTATTCAATTCAATTTGATTAATCATATCTATTATTATCATCACCATTCTCATCACGTTTTTCATCACCTTTCTATTATCAAAAAAATACACTACCCTTAGATGTTTTATATGATAAATTCTTAAATTGTTCTTCTCCTAAAAATTCACTTTTTTTAGCATCATCATTATTCTCACTCAAAATAATCTCTCTAACAGGTATAGATTAAGGAGGAATAGCCAAGCTGAAAGTGATAGGAGCAGTCTTAAGGATGTTTGAGTCCCTACCCCACTCAAGTGAGCACTGTTCCTCGTCATCAGAATTATAAACTCTCTATTCTTAATTCAATTCATCTCAGTAAGAAATAACCCCTTTTGGATCTATTCCATGATCAATAGGATTCTTTAGTCTAGAAGAAGGATCAATTGGCCTAAAATACCCATATAACTTATCAACATCGTCAACTCATTTCCTCAAAAATGGGTTATACTTTATCTTTATTCTCGTATAGATATATTTTTTATGGAAGAAACCTACACAACTCTCCTCATATTATTTATCCTTAGCATCTATTCACATTTCCTCAATCATTTTTTAAATTAACTTGGGAGAGATACGGGAGTAAATCCTGGAATATTTCATTCAAATATCAATAATATAAAACATAAAATATCTACCCAGGTTGATTTTGACTTAATTCTTCATAATATATCATTGATATACATCTTGATATATCATTGTGCTGAAATACCCTTTTCTCATACATAACATAAATTGTATAAACTTAAGTAGAAAATGAAAATCACCATCTACCCTGATTTTATATATTCTCCTTAGGGTCTCATCTCATGTCATCTATTCTAAGGAATTATAATATACAAATGAATTACTATAACATGGAATTGATCATTGATATTCATTATAAACTCATTCATGAGTTACTTTCATAAACCCAACCCATTTAATTGAAGACAAAACTACCTTCGTTGGATCAATACTTATTCAAATCCAATCATTACCTCCTCCAAAACATTACACACAAAAATAGGTTAAATTGATGCAGAAACCTAGGAAAGATTTGTCTCTCATTATTTTGAAACAACTCTACACATACTTGGTCCTGAATTACCTTATTAATCACTATCTTTCATGAAAATAACTTCTTAGAATTCACATATTTCTCAGCAACAACTATGTGATTTGTGAATTGTGGGATTCATGGATCGACTGTAGATATAATCAAATATCCTCTTTTATTATTCGAAATTGATAACTCCATAAGAGTAAAATTAGCTGATAACTTCACGATAGAAAAATAAAATGGAGTGGAAGGTTCATGGAAGTTCGAGGAAAGTCTAAAGGATGGGAGGGAAAGCGTTATAAAGATGTTCAAAAGGTAAAGGTCAAAGATAGTGTGTTAAATTTAGACTAAGGGTATAATTTATATCATTTAGGGATTTTAAAATTGAAAACAAAATTAAATATTTACATAATAATAAATAAAATAAATAGATTGCCCCAAAATAAAAAATAAAAACTGTGATTTATTACCAATGGATAGTCAACACCAAGTGTGGTTTGTCCTATAGTGGGTTATCCAGTGGTTGGTTATCCAACGGTGGGTAATTTTCAATGGTGGGTAATTTACTATGGTGGGTAATTTAAATGGTGGGTAATTTATAATGATGTGTAATTTAGAATTGTGGGTTCCCAGAATTAGATTCTATCAAAAACTTATCATTTTTAATTCATGTGTGATATAGTTATGTCTCTTAGAATTCACTGAATTAGTAAAAATATCCACAATCTGATGTTATGTTCCTATAACTTCAGCAGTTATGTCACCCTTTGGAAAATGATCTCCCAAAAAGTGATGTCTTAAGTAATGTTTTTTATTATAGAGTGAGACACAAGGTTTTTAGAGATATTTAATACACTTGGGTTATCACAATTTATAGGTAAATGTCTAAATTCAAATCCATATTCTAGTTGAGTGTGGTTTCTCCTCAAAAACGTTTCACAGCAACTACCTCCAACTATATATTAAACCTTATTAGTAGACAGTGTAACCATATTTTCCTTCTTACTATACAAAGATACTAATGACTTGAATGAAATTTGACATGTTCCAAAGGTTCTTTTTCTATCTCACATGCATCCACCAAAATCTGCATTTGAATAACTCAATATGTCGAATGTTTTTTCTATAAGGTAAAAAACTCATAAATTAGTTGTGTATTTTAGGTATTTGAACATTCTTTTAACTATAGTTAAATGTATCTTTTTTATTTTTATGAAAATGATCATAGATACACACCTAACCTTAATTCTAGGATGACTATAAGTTATGTAGAGAAGACCTCCAATCATACCTCTATAACAAGATTTTTCCACTAGCTTCTCAACTTCATCAATGTATTAATTATAGGTGGTGCTCATATAAGTGTCAATATTTTAATTTTTATCTAATCCAAACAATTTTAGAAGGTCTTTGTGTACTTTCATTTATTTAATATTTAACCTTCATCATTTTTAAAAATATCAAATCCAAGAATTAATTTCAATTCACCCATTAAACTAATTTTAAATTCCTTTTTCATCATTATTGAAAAAAAATAGTACACAATAAATTTTTAGAACTTCAAAATATAATATTATCTATATATATATTTAAATATATAAATCATCCTTTTAAATTGTTTTTATAAAATTATTAGATTCAGTTATAGATTTCAAAAAAACTTTTAGAAATAAAAAAAATTATGATCGTAAGATAATAATATATTGGAGTCTATTTTAAACCACATGAAACCTTTTTTAATTTTAAAAACATTATTTTGAAAATGATTATTTTTAAAATCAGGGGTTTGTTCAACAAAAACATTATCAACTATGTAACCATTAAATAATACACATTTTACAATCATTTGAAATAGTCTGTAATACTAATGTGATGTATAGGCAAGTACAATTCTAATAGATTCATGTTTTTTTATAGGTGAAAAGGTCTCATCATACTCAATAACCTATTCATGAATATACTCTTGTTAAAATATCCTAGACTTATTCCTTAATTTTATTCTAGAATCATTAACCTTGTTTCTAAACAGCCATTTGGTTCCAATAGTCAAGGTGTCTTTAGGTATAAAAACTACTTCCCAAATTTTATTTCTTTAAAATTAGTTATATCCTTATTGAATTTCCATCTCCCATAATTCATCATATATTAAATCAATGATTTTTTTAGGTTCAAGTTGATCCAATAATGATTGATGTTCATCTTAATTTCTAAGAGAAGTTCTAGTTTGTGTACCTTTATTTAGGTCAGCTATAAAATCATCTAGAGAATGGTATTTATGATTCATAAATCTTCCTTGAAAAAAGCGTTATACATCTCATCCCAATCTATAGAGTCTTTTTTGGGTTGAGAAGTTTCCTCATAACATGATTTTTTGTTTCCTATTTTATAGCAATATCAAAATCTTTGGAATTTATTCCCAAAGTTGACAAATCATCTTCATGAATTTTTAAAGGGGTTTTAGAATAATATGGATATGTCTCATTAAACATGAAATGAACAGATTCATCCATAGTCTTGGTAAATTTTTTAAACAATCTGTATGACTTACTAGATGATGAATAACCAAGGAAAATCCCTTCATCACTTTTGGAGGAAAACATATTAATATTATCCTTAGTATCAAGAACATAAAATATGCAACCAAAAACTCTAAAGTAACAAACCTTAGGTTTTCTATTATTCTGATGTTCATATGGGGCATTCTTTAAAATAAATATGATTAAACCTCTATTTATTATATAGAATTTTGTATTCACATCCTCGACCCAAAAGTAACTAGGAAGGTCATATTCATTGTTCATAGTCTTAGAAAATTATTGAAGAGTCATATTCCTACTTTCAACAACCCCATTTTATTGTGGGGTCCAAGATCAGAAACTTTTTGAGTGTAGATACTTTTTTGTGAAAAAAGATTCAATTTATTGATTTTCAAAATCATGGGCATTATCACTTCTTAGGGTCTTCCTAATATGTCCACTAAGATTTTCTACAAATCTAGTTTACATGATAATTTAATAACATGACTCACTTTTGTGGGATAAAATTAATACCCAAGTATTACTACAAAATTCATCTAAAAGGACAAAGAAATAATGCTTCCAATTTAAAATATATAATCTAGAAGATCCAAAAAAATCCATGTGAACCACCTAAATGGTTTGATAAGTTGAAACTTCTTTCCTTTATTTAAAATATATTTGTTTCCATTCTGATAAGGGTTACAAACTTTATCATCTGGGAATTCATGTTTAGGTAGATATTTAACTAACACTTACATATTTATCTTTCTATATGAGAAGAAATTTTAGTAGACTAGTCTCTTAGGAAAAATATAATATTCCTTATAAAAGCTACTTAGAAAACAAAGTTTTTGATAAATTAAATAATCTAAATTAATAGTATTGACATTTTTATTTCTTAAAATATTAAAAACTATATAATTTTTTGAATCAAAAATATTAAAAGAATTATTATCAAGTTTAACCTAAAAACCATCATCTCATAGATATGATATTCTAAGAATATTTTAGTTTAAACCATCAACAAATAAAACTTTTCAAATTAGAAATGAGTTAGAGTTATCGATTTGGCCTAGGCTAATGATTTACCCTTCAGAATTGTAACCAAAGGTGACATGTACACCATAAAACATTATCAAATTTTGGAAGAATGATTAATCTCCAATCATATA
Organism: Viscum album; assembly: GCA_963277665.1. Classification (NCBI taxonomy): domain Eukaryota; kingdom Viridiplantae; phylum Streptophyta; class Magnoliopsida; order Santalales; family Viscaceae; genus Viscum; species Viscum album. Next base: position 17,081,317 of record OY728158.1, read on the forward strand.
TCAATAATATCCATTTTCCATGTACTATATACATTTACTGTATAACTTCAATTAGACACCATACAAAACAGCTTTTATACAAAAAATTATTTTTTACCTATATTTTCACGTGTTTATAAATGTCAGTGACTAAGGCTCTAAGAAAGAATATTTGCTTAATATGTTTGTTATATATATATTAGAAACATTGGGATATAGAAACATTGTTAGGTAAAATTGAATAATACATAGAATCCAATTTTCTAGAACAAATTTCAGAATGAAATTTCTCTTGGAAATTCTTCTCAAACCAAGTTGATATCCAATACTAGTTATGTAATTATGTGAAATTTGTTTTACTAGTATTTGAGTGATAGTATCTCTACCATTAGTAAATATCACTATTCCATTTTTAAATTTCAAATTTGGTAATTTTATTTCAGTATTTTACTTTAGTAATTGAGTATTTTTCTATTATTCAACAATAAGATCAGATATAATATTAGTAGTTAAACCACACCCTCTTTAAAATTTTGCACATATATTTTAGATCATTGAAATTATCCTCCAAAATGAAAAAATATTCAACTGTCTCCTCATTCCTAATATTTTCATCATTATTTTCATTATAAAAATCATTAGTTATATTTACTAGAGAAGAAGTGAGTTCGTGAGACACCTCAAATGTGTTTCCCTTGAAACACATGGTCACTTTTTCATGTTTTTTATCATGAGTAGAGTCCAAGTCATTTGAGATATATTTAGAAGCACTCCATGTTTTTTTCATATCGTTCTTATATTTTCTATCCTTTTCTTCAGACATATTTTAATATTTCAACTTGGGATTGTCGTATTTGAAATTCCTTTTTCACTAACATTAATAGTAGATGAACTCATTTTGATTATCATCCCTATTACAATATCTCTTCTAATTTCCATTATTTTCATATTTTCATTTATATAATATAATCTTAATGAATTTATTTTTATTTGAAAAACTATGAAACCATCTCACTAGATATGTTATCTGTTTATCACTATCATTTGGTGATTCCTCGTCACTAGAACACTCATCTTTAACTTTTCATTTCTATTTTGAAGAATCTGAATTGAGTGTAATAGACATCCTTTTAGGTTTATTATACTATTATAGATTCACATTATGTTACTACACATACATCAATAACATTCCAATCATTTTAGTTCCATTTATATTTCGAATATCCCCATGTTCGCCTATTGATTTTGAGGTTCCTATCTATTTTTATGGAAGAAACCTCTCCAGTCAAATGATTTGATCCATGTTAGAAACTAAATTTCCCACATAATGAATCAAATTCACTATTAAATTTAACATATGATTAATTTCAGAAATTGGCTCATTAGGTTTCATCTTAAATATATCATATTTCATTATATAATAATTTAACTACATTTCTTTAAAAAAATTATTCCTTCATGAGATACAGCTAATGTATCCCAGATTTCATATGTATTTTTACAAGAAGATATTATGTAAAATTATTCATCTCCTAAAGTATAATAAATATAATTCATGGATTTATAGTTATTATTATAAGTAGTTGTTGTGGCATCATCGTGTGTAACTCTAGAAGTCTTAGCATGTTCATATTTATCTTCAATAGTATACCATATTTCAAAACCCAAGCATTCAACAAGAATTTTATCTTCTTAATTCACTAAGAATAGATAGTTTCATTAAATAAATGTGTTTTATTGGTTGAAGGATGGTATTTTATATTATCTATTTAAAGAACTAAATTTCAAAAAAAAATTATGACCTTTAAGACACAACTAAAATCATAGATAAAAAGATTTTGAAATCCTCTAATACCAAATGTTGGTCAGAGTGACTAACTCAATATTTGGTTGGGGTGAATTTAGTTCAAAATAAAATGTTTTTTTAAATAGGTTTAAATAAAACCATCTAAATAAAATAACAATCCACAGTTAATCAAAAGAGTAGTTTAATATAACTTTGATATTTCACAAGATTTATCGAAACATGATTTTTACTAAAATAAAATAAAAATAAAATTACGTTAACATTTAGAATAAATTCACTCAGTCAAATACTTACATAAAACTGGTTAGGATTAACTATAAAAGTAGGGTTTTATTGTTTAAGAATAATGCAACTTAAAAATGTCTTAATAAATAACCAAAACAAAAACACACAATGGAATAAAAAAGGTTTAGTCTCTAGATGAGAACAAATCCCCTCTACTTGAAAATCACCCTCTATGAAAAATATTATATAAATTTATTCTTATTGAAAACCTAGATTAGGTGTATAAACGACATCATACCAGATGTCTAGGCCACACAGAGACCTCTTCATCCGAAACCATGTGAAGAAAATAATAGCACGCCACAATGGGACCTCTTTCACAATACTCATGGCTATATTGATGAAAATATAGTTGTAAGAATATCAAGTATTCTCCAGTTATAGGTTAAGAGATAGTTTGTATTGATAAAAAATAAAAACAACACACTATTCAAAAAAAATGAAACAAACAGAAAGAGAACGCATAAATGTAGGGAAAATGGCAGTGTCACTTGTTTGTAAGTTCTTGGATGCTTGAGTCTCCTTGGAAGTGTCTAGGATCGAAGCTTGAGAAATTTATCAAAAAGTAATATTAAAACATAGCATCATTATGGTCTATCTATTATGAAAATAAGAAAAGATCTGAATATTCTCTAAGGTCCACTCTTTCACAGATGAAAGAAGTAAGGATACAACATGTATTCTCACTTGAAATGATCCTCTGAGTATCCCATAAGAGTATGTACTCTTTTTTCATCATGATTTTACACCCATGAAACGTGCATGATTGACACTTATATAAATGTAATGCATAGTAGGAAGGTGTGTTATTTTGAAGAAAAATCATAATGATCTTCTACATCATTGTACTGAACTATGAAATAAGATTTAATATTTACCTAAAATAGTTAATAATCATCATTAATAGAATCATAAGCTTTAATTTCCTTAATATAGACATTGGTGTAACATCCCAACCTAAGTTCAATGCACTAGTGCCCAAATTTGGTGCGCTATGTGACATCAAGCGCACCTCCCCATACAAAAGAGGCTTCTCACAATCAGTGAGGTATAATGCCAATCGTGGGGTGCCTATACGCCATTTTATCAAAGTAATACACTAGAAAAAAAAATTCACTATCCAAATGATATGACATAACAAGAAAAATATGAGGACCACATGATAACAAAAACAAGAAATACAGTGTCCGAACTATAAAATAGATATGTCATACCAATGTATATTCCTTGTTTCAAAATAAAATGTCAAAGGTGACTACACTAAAAACTCCTCAGAGATCACTAAAAAACATCCAGTTCCCTCATCCATGTTTCTTCCCAAAGAATCTATCTAACATAGGTCCATTCCCCTTATCATGTCCTACAAACATGAATTCTTTATGGTATATGATCCGGAATCTTGAGTAGGGTGTGAGTTAAACACAATAGGCCATCACAAATGGAATCTAATAAAAAATAAATAAATAATAGAGTATGCATTTGTATATAAAACAAATTCCATGAATAAATAAATAGTTGTCATGTTTAACAGTTATTTATTAATTAACCAAATAAACCACCGGGTTCCCGATGACACCCATAACCCAATACCTTCTTCGACCCATGACAATGTTTGAATGATATCACATATTCAATTTAAAAATAATTATCACATATGTGATTTAATTATCAATTTCATTCCAATTTATAATATGGCTAATTGGAACCATTTTCTAATGCCATCATTTTGGGTCTAGGTCACCAAGCCTAGGACCCCATGTGATTTGGAAGCAGCTGATAATGTACCACACATTTTATCCAAAAATTTATCACTATGGTATTTGGAATTATTATACCATTTACATAACATGTTTATAAAACAATTAATCACTACATGCTTTGGAATCAGCAGACCATGTCCCGCAAATGTTTTTTCAAACAATTTATCACTAAAAGCTTTGGCTGCAGCTGACCATGTCCTACACACTTTTATCATACAATATATCACTACAGGATTTAGAATTAGATGACCAAGTACCACATATTTTTATCAAATAATTGATCACTAGAGGCTTTGGAAGCATCAGACCATGTCTCACACATGTTTTCCAAATATTTTATCACTACCACCTTTGTAAGCAGCAGACCATGTCCCGCACATGTTTGCCCTAATCACACAACAATTACAGTTATCATGCCAATCAAGTTTAATCTTTGTTGACTTTAATTTCATATTTCACAATCAAGAATCCATTTATCAATTCAAAAATTAGTTAATTCATTTCAATTAATCTTAAATCACAAGGATTACCATTATTTAATTCAAAAATTAATTAATTAATTCACTATAAAAATTTCCCAAAACTAATTCAAAAATTATTTATTCAATTGGAAATATCTATATCCAAAAATTAACTCAATAAAATTATTCAATTCATAATTTCAATATCCTATAATAAATTCATCAATTAATTATTCGATTGAAATATTAATATATCAATAATTAACTCAAAATTTAAATAAACAATTCACATTCTCAATATCCCATAATTAATTCATGATTTAATTATGAAATGGGAAATATCAATATCCCAAGAATTAACTCAAAAATTAATTATTCCTCAAATCACACAATTTCAACATTATGATAGTTAATTCAAAAATTATTTTCCCCCAATTCTACAATCCCATAGTTAATTAATTTTAGAAAAATAATTAATGAAATAAGAAATTATATTTCTAAATAAACCCTATAAATTTTATAATTACATACATGTAATTGAAATCATGACTATGGTATTTGAATAATAGACCACCTATGTCAATTCGTTGATGAACCATCACCCAACGAAGAACCCCAATTTGAAGCAGATCAATAAAGAAACCAATAAAGAACATGGTCAAGATCCAAAACCAAAATCCAAGATCAAGAGAAAAATGATATCATTAATCTAGATCTAGATCCAAAAGTCCTATATGTAGATTCATAAAATCTAGATCTAGGTCTGAAAATAGACAATAATAACCCTCCAAAAAATGGGAGAATAATGAGAAACCAATCAGGATGAAACCACATAACCGGAACAATGTAGATCTGCCAATCAGTCTTCAAATCACCATGAATGGAGGTTAGAGGGCCTTGGAATCCATCTGGGAGGATCTGAAATCGAGATAAAATGATTATGGATCAATATAGGGAACTAAGGAGTATAAAAAATGGGTTACAATTTTTTTTAATAAAACTAGACAGATTTAATTATTATGCACATGGTTTAGTGCTTTGGGTTTTACGGTATCCCTAAACTATGTGCATTAATTGTGCACCTCTTCTAGGGGGTTTGTGGATTATCTTGTTGTGGACCACTATTTGAAAAACCACGTGCCAGCTATGTTAATCTCCTCTATTTAGGATGGCACGGTTTTCTTGATCGGGGTGTTAGGTTTGGAAAAACCGTGCTCCAACCAAGAAATTGTCCTCATCCTTCAAAAATTCTCAATTTTCATCCAAATTCACCCCAATGTAAAACCTAAATAATTCTAAAAAAATGGAAAAAATAAATAATACTAAAAAAAAAGCACAGGTCATCTCCTAAAATGGTCGGGATCTTACAATCTCCCCCACCTTATAACAGCTCATCCTCAATCCCTAATCATAAGAATCCCTATGATTCTAATCCAAAACTATTGGGACACTAAGCCCTCATACCCACTTCTCTCTCCCATGTTTCCTCTTCCACATGCCCATGACTCTACAATATTAATACTATCAGCATGATTGTTCCCTGTAAAACTTTCTTACTATGACCCAACACATTAAATTGATTCTCTTCAAAGGATGTGTATATCTCATGTTCAACATCACTCACATTGATTACATAATAAGGTTTAAAGTGATACCTCTAAATTTGTGACACCTATAAAACTTCATGCATAGAACAGTGCCTCTAAGGAAGAGATAATTGATACACCACCGGGTTGAGTCTCTCCATAACCTCAAACGGTCCATGAACATGGGCACTATCTTTCCATGTCTTAGAATCTAATGGTGACCCATCCTAGGAAACACCCATAGCAATACATGATCGCCCTCTAAAAACTCTAGGGGTGTTTATATTCAATCATCATATTACATATTCCAACTTTGATCCATTTCCATTACATTGAGAATAAATTAACCCTGATCAGATGTCTCTTGACGAGACTTAGTCCCAACAGTTCCAACTCACCATCCTCCCTCCAGCAACAAAACTATCTACATGACCTACCATAAATATCATTATATTGTTCCATATATATAGTTTCCTGATAAATATATTTATAGGAGAACTCTAACAGATCTAGGTGCTTCACCCAATATCCAGCAAAGTCTTGGACACATTATCATAGCTTATCCTCAAGCATCTAAATAGTATGCTTTGGCTTCCCATCTGTCTTGGGTCGAAATTCATACTCAATAACACATGTGTACCCCAAACCTTTTGTAATAATTTATAGAATCACAAAGTAAAACTTGAATCACATTCTAAAACTATATTCATACGAATTATGAGAACATGGATTATCTCTCGGGCATACATGTCCCAAAATATCTCCCCTAAGAAATTCTCTCATACATGAAAGAAATGTGATATCTTTTTCAATTAGTCCACATTCATCCATATAGTTTCATTCTTTCACAACATCCTTAGTAGAACAACCACAAAATCTATAGTAATTTCATCCCACTTCCATTCCATAATGGTAAATGGTTTTAGTAAACCTCCTGGTCATTGATTCTCATCCTTCACCTATTTATAGGTATAGCATTGTGTAACAAACACTTCTATCTCTTTTTTCATGATGGTCCACAAAAACTTTCATTGTAGGTCATGGTGCATTTTGGTCATAGTTGGATGCATCTCCCAATTAGAGTAATGAAATCCACACATCATATCCTCCTACATGTTCATGGACATAAAAACCTAATTCTTGACATAGATGATCTCAACCTCATCTATGGACCAATATGAAGGCGACTCCCCACATTCATGTATTTCCCTCAAGTTTTATTATTATAGATCCTCATATTTCATGTCTCTAATCCATCACAAATGTATATACTCCAACAAAATTCATAGGAGAGTCACGTTCTCTTGACTCTTCTGAATGACAGTATGATTCTTAGGTAGTAAATTCAGCATCTTCCACTTAGCACTACACTCCTAAACTACATGAGTATGAGTTTTCATTCTCAATTATTCCACAACACTTTTCCATTTCAAAGCATATATGCGATCTCAAAATAAAAATATTTCATATAATCAACCCACATCCACTTATAAAGATTCAAATATTATTTCAAAAATATATATTTCATGCTCATATGATTCGTTTACATAATAAATTTTTCCCCCATTAGATAATATCACCAACACTTAAAAGAACAAACTAATTCACCAATCACGTGGTTGTTTGTAGGTTAATTATATTCTTGCGGCCTCAATTATTGAGATACATATGCCAAAACTCAATCTCCCTGCATCAAAACTACTCCATGACCAATCCCAAAAGAATCAAAATACACCATATACTTCTCACCTGGATTAGGTTGGACCAATATTGATGATGATGTCAAATGATTCTTCATCTCATAAAAGTCATTCTAGAATACTTCTGACCATTAAAACATTACACCTTACTCGGTAAAATCTAAAAATGGGTCCTTCTAAATGGGAAAATTCTTTGATGAACCTTTGATAATATCCTTAAAACTCTAGAAAACTTCAAATATAAAAAATGTTCTCGGGATTCTCCTAAGATACAACATCTAGAACTTTCAATGGGTCTACCGACACACCTTTCTATGATATTATGTGACCCAAAAAGTGTACCTGATCAATCCAAAACAGAAATTTATGTACCATGGGGTATAGTTGATGATCTCTTAGTTTACCCAGGATGATTTCAAGATGATGGGAATGATCGGTATCTATCTTGGAGTAAACCAATATATCCTCCACAAACACTACCACAAATTGATCCAGGTACGGAAGGAAGATTCATTTCATCAAGGCCATAAACACTTCTATCATGTTCATCAACCCAAACATTATTACAATGAACTCATAAAGGCCATACATAATTTCAAAATCATCCCTTGGTTTATCAAAAGATTTAACTCTCAACTAATGTTATCCCAATATCAAGTCAATCTTCATGAATAACCAAGCACCTATCAAGTAGTAAACATGATAATTGATGCATAAAAGAGGATAAAGGATCTTCATTGTCATCCAGTTAAAATTATGGTATTCAACATACAAGAGAATAGTCACATAATACTTCATAGAAAAAAAACACTGGTTAAACTCAAGGTGGCATAATCAGGAAGATAAATCCATTATCCTTAAACTCCTCCAGTTGTGTCTCCATCTCACGAATCTATGTTGCTTCCAGTATATATGGTGGAAAAGAAATTGGATCAACTCCATGTGTGAGATCAATTGTAAATTCTATATCCCTCTCAGGTGGCATCCATGGGAAGTATTCAAGAAAAAAAATCCTAAAATGGATCCACTAATGATTAAAATACACCATTTTTACATCTCTGTGATCTAGTAATAGACTTGAAACCTGGGTTGTGAGCTCTAATAGTTGCTAAGTAATTGGAACTACTCATACCACCTAGATATCCCACTATCCATGGTGGATATAGTTTCATAATTGGATAAAAATCTCATAGAGACACTTCTTACACATGAAAATTGTACCTCCTAACCATATGGAAAGAACTGACTATCTTTCCCAAGAAGCATCCTTCAAGTTCCCCTCAGATTTGAGAGGCTGATTCACCATCTATGAAAACATCTTCATCCTAGGGATATTTATCTAGGACTTAATTTCACATGTAATTCCATCCTGAAAATACTTTGAAAAAGTATCCTCATATCTTACCAACACTGGAAAAATGTGCAGCAAGTCTATAAAATGTTCATCATAGTCTGTCATGGATAGATGCCCCTAAATCAAAAGCATGAACTTAGCTACCCTCTCATTCTTGAGTCTCTCCAGATAAATTTTCTCTGAGAACTTCTCCAAAAAGACAATCCACTACATAGTCTATAGTTGTCCATGTCATGTATGAATGTCCCACCAATGGTTCACTTGACCATGTATCGTATAAGTAGAAAATTTGAATATCTTCTTAGAAAGAGTCTCCAAGTGGTCAAGTATAGACTGGATAGAATCAATCCAGAACACATCTCCCTTAGGTTCTCCCTCTTGAGTAAAAGCTAGAGTGTACTTAAATTGAACCTACCTCATAAAATCAGAGATACTTTTAATAACCCACCTGGTTTCTATTCCCATGAATTGAATAAATCAAGAGAATTTATCTAGGAACTACTCTCTGACTTCCTCAATAAGAACTATTGGTGCCTCAGGATCCACCACTGAAGGATCATCCTTAACCATGTCTTCATGACATCCTCTCAAAAAGCATCATTGTGGAGGTATATCCCTAAAATTAGAAACACACGTCTTAATACCCATAACACATCTTTATCATAATTAAATGATAAAAAATCAAAACAATCCACGACAAGACTTTTCCCCAAACCTCTCTATACGGTTGGAACCATTGCACTATAACTACCCTTAACCATCATGCATCTACACCATGTTAAGAAAGGGTAAACATGTTCTCCTATCATGTTTCTAATTAGATTCTTATTTATTATCTTTTTATATCATTTTAAAACTCATTTAATATTATAATAATTTTCAATTAAATTTCGGAAGAAATGATAAATATTTTAATTTCAACAACTTACCCAATACATTTTTCATGCATTCCTAAAATATCTCATGTCACAAAATAATCCTATGTTCCTAGAATGATTCATACAAACCCAACTCTCATTACATACCAGAACAAAATTGAAATCTAATAAATTTTCAGAGTCAATAATAACATCCCACAATATGTACATCGCCAGAGGTGAAATAACATCAAACTGTAAGAGTAAATACAAATAAAAGGAATCCCACCCTAGGAACATGGGTTCTCCCCCATTAATGGTTTCCCTACTCCCATGCATGGGCTCATAACCAAGGTTTGACTCTTCCTAGACACTTTTCTACCATTCCCAAATAGAAATTCAAATGAAAAGAAAAGAAAATTGTGCTTTGATTTCACTTTTTAATGTCCCGACCAAGGTGCCACTCACCGGTGCCACTCACCAGTGCCCCAATGAGGGGTGCTACGTGACCTCAAGAATAACTCCTCATAGTCTAAATTCTACTAAATAGTAGTTAGGGTCTAATGGATATCATGGGGAGACTATACCCCCCCCCCTTTTATCAGAGTAATGTAGTAGCATAAATATTAACAATATCCCAATGATATGACATAATATAAACAATACTAGTATCACATGATAACCAAAACAATGAATACATTTCCAAAAATATATGATAGATATGTCATTAAAAAGTATGTTCTAAGTGTCAAAATAAAAACTCAAAAGTAAAGACACTGAAAACTCCAAAAGAGGGTCCTAAACCACATTTGGTTCCCTCGTCCATGCTTATTCCCAAATCATCCATCTAATATATGGCCCTTTTCCTTATCTTGTCCTGAAAACATGAAGTATATTTTGGTACCGATCATGAATCCTGAGTATTGTGTTAGAATAACTTAGTAGGCCACCACCAATGGTTTCAATAAAAAATACATTCAATAATAGTGTATGAAATTTTATAAATAATAATGTACAATTCATAAATAAAAAATAATCGCATTTATTAGTTTTTCTTTAATTAACCACATAAACCAATGGTTTCTCAATGACACCTGAAACCCAATACATGCTTTGTCCCATGTTAGAGCCTGAACCATGTCTCATATTTAATTTTCAAATCATTATCAAAAATGGGATTTCAATATCCATTCTATTTGAATTTATAATATGTCTAATTAGAACCATAGTCCAATGCCAACATTTTGGGGGCTAGGTCTCCATTTCTAAAGCCCCATTGGCATTGGAAGTATGAGACCATGTCCCAAACATGCTTATCAAACAATTTATCTCAATGGGAATTTGAAGTAGAAAACCATGTCTCGTAAACATTTATCAAACAATTTATCACGATGGGATTTGTAGTCAACAGACTATATCATGCACACATTTATCAAACGATTTACCATTATGGGATTTGGAATTAGAGGACCATATCCAAAAAAAAATTATCAATGATGTTATCACTAAGGTATTTTGAACAAACATACCATATACCACAAATGTATATCCAACATTTTATCACTATGATCTTTGGATGTAGTGGACCATGTCCCACACACATTTATCTCAATCACACAACAATTACATTTATCATTTAAAACAAAGGTTAACCAAAATTAAACTTATTTTCACATTTTATAATACTTCATCCATTAATTAATTCAACAATTGATTAATTAATTTCAATCAATTTCCAATAATAATGATTTCCATTAATTAATTCAAAAATTAATTAATCAATTCAAAATCCCAATACCCGATAATTAATTCAATAAATAATTATTCAATTAGTAATCTCAATATCCTATAATTAACTCAATAAATAACTATACAATTCAAAATCTCAATATCCCATAATTAATTCATCCATTAATTTTTTAATTGTAAATCTCAATATCATATTAATTAACTCAATAATTAATTATTCAATTCCCAATCTCAATATCCCATAATTAAGTCATCAATTAATATTTCAATTGGAAATATCAATATCCCAATAATTAAATTTATTATTAATTATTCTTCAAATAAAAAAATGTAAATTTTTTGATAATTAATTCAATAATTATTTATCCCCCTTTACAAAATTTCTAAATTAATTAATTTCGAAAAATTAATTAATTCAATTAGTAAATTCAGTTACTAAAAACCAAAGATATTATACAAATACATACATGTAATTGAAATCATAAATATGGTATTTGAATATTAGATGACATGCATCAATTTTTTTATGAACAATCTCCCTTGGAGAACCCCAATTTGAAGTGGTTCAATCAAAAATGCAATGAAGAACAAGGTCTATATCTGAAACCAAAATCCACGATCAAGAGAAAAATGATATATTAAATATAGATCTAGATACAATAAATATATACATAGATTCAACATTTATAGATCCATTTACAATATAATTGAGGATAAAAACCATCCAAAACAATGGGATAAGAATGAGAAACCAATTGAGAAAAAACCACATACCCGAAGAGGTGCAGATCTGCTAACTGGCTTCGAATCACCAAGAATGGTGGTCCTAGGGACTTGAAATCCATTCTAGAGGGTATAAAAATTATATAAAATTATTATGGTTCATTATAGGGTGTTCGAGGTATAAAAAGGTATTCAAGAATTTTTTAAACAAAATTAATGGGATTTAATTCCCGTACACTCAGTTTTCTACTTAGGACGCATGGTTTCCCCTAACCATGTTCCTTAACCATGATCCTCTTCTATGGGTACAAGGTTTATCCTTTTATGGTGCACAATTTTACAAGCCATGCTTCAACTATTCAAAACCTCTCTATTTTGGTTCTCGTGGTTTTTTAGAACAGGGAGTACAATTTGGGAAACCCATGCGGCAAACATGCACTTTCCCTCTTCCTTCCAAAATTCATAATTTTCATCAAAACTCACACCAAGGTAAAACAAAAAAAATAATGATCAAAAAAATAAAAAAAGAACATCTAATACCAGACCAATTCATCTTCAACAAAATTCGGGATGTTATATTTGGTGGCCTTAAATTTAAATGTCCCAGAATATCAAAAGGTGTTCAGACTGGGGAAGACATAATCCAAGGGTGATCCAAGATGATGGTCGTTTTTTTTGGTAGGTAATATAGTAGAGACTTATGTAAAATGGTAAATCTTCTCAATGGTGACTCATATCACAAATAACACATCTGGTGGTAGGTCATCCTCAGTGGTTGCTCATGCATAGAGGTAGGGGAAGTATGGTTGTGAATATTTTCTTGAAATGAATCAACTCTAACAATGGTTCATTTTTTATAGTGAAGTAGCACCAAAATTGATCCATTTTTTATGGTAACACAACTCTAATGATGATTCTTTTATAGTGGTTAGTAAAAACTCATGATAGGTCTTTTCAATACATAACCAAATTCTCTCCAGATTTCCTTATATTATAAAATGATCTCATAAAATAGTAAAACCATTAAAAAATTAGCATGATTTATAAGAATTAAAATAATAATTCTTTAACAAACCATATTTTTTATATGGTTTTGAAGATGGTAAACTTTGGGGTTGTTTGTGTTTCAAACTAGTTTTATTCCCATGTTTTGGGTGGAAAATAAAAACATACATTACAGTGCAATGTTTTTTTAATGATGATAATTGGTTTGTTTTATAAAATTAATGAAGTGAACTCGTTGTGGTAACCTAATGGATACATCTCACACCCTACACACTCACATTGGTAGGTAAGTGGTATTCATATATTGTGAATGTATCTTTTGGTTGGGTTATGACAACTCTCTATTGGGAAATGGGTGTTTTTCATGTGATGGTGGTGAATGGAGAGTCACACACAATTTTTGGATGATCCATCAGTTTTATTTAAATAGATCACTTGAGTTTTATTGGAAAATATTTAATCTATTTTTTTTATTTCATATTCTATTTTAGTTATGAATAACACAATTACATTCTTGTTTATATGACATGTAAATTGGTATGTTTATTTTCCCATTTTTTATACCATGTATGGATGATTCCATTTGGATTTTTAGATTGAAATCATAGTCAATGGTTATGTTTTACAACCATGATTCTTTTTGTTAGCCCAGGAGGACTAAAGAGGATTGAAGCGTATGTGTTGGGTCGTCTAAGGAATCTAATGGATGTATTTACAAGGATAGTTTGTTACAAAATGGTTTTAGAGCCCTATGATTCATTAAAGTGATAATTTTATTCATATTAACCTTATTGTTATTTTAGGGTTAGTGGCAGAATAGAGATAGGATGGTTGGTATATGGGTCATATGATTGAGGAAGTACACTGTCTACTCTTCCTTGGGTAGTATCTTGATCATCCTTCAGTGATCATGAGTCTTCTTATGGATTTTTTAGGACTCGGTTTTCTTTTTAATATATTTTTCAGTGTAGCATGATATGAATATTAGTTATGGGAATACCCTAGGATACATACTAGAAAATTCCTAAATTTACAGTGAATTTGGAAGAAAATAGCATCACATGGTTATGACACATGATCTATTAAACCATTTTCATCCCATGAAACCTTCTCTTGAAAATTTCAATAGTAGTAGAAATTTTGGAAAATGGTATGAAAAAATTGTTTTTCGAAGACAAGCTAATTGGGGGATGTTTTTTATTTTTTTTTCTTCCCTTTGATGATTTTTTCTTCTTCTTTGGTTGATGGTGTTTTTTATGGATATTTTATTGGAGGTTAATTGATTTTAATTTTTTAAAATAAATTTTTAAAATCAAATTATTAATACTTTATTAATTGAAATTTCTTGAAAAAACAATGTTTTCTATGTGTTGAGCTATTTTTGTGAATATATTCTCACATAAATTCATGTGATTTTAATAAATAAAGTGATTTTGGGGTGATGTTGGTTTCAAAATTAATTTTATGTGTGGTATGTAATGTTTCAAATTATTTTGGGGTAGAATATTAAAAATAAAATTTTTTTGAAAATTATTTGGTGGCCTTGAGACTGAGTTTCCCTTGTGAAGATGTTTTGGGTGTTTTTTTGTCTTGGTTTATTTTTAGTTTCCAATTTTTGGGGTAATTTAAAAGTGGTTTGATCGAGGTTTTTTTTAAACTTTATATTGGGTAGACTACATAAAAATGAAAAATTTTGAAGGTAATGTCTCATGTAGTTTTCCAAGTCATCAAAGGGTTGTTATTATAACCTATTAATATTTCCATACTTCTGATTGAATGGTAGTGTAATGATCTTCTCCAGTCTTGGATCATGAATGATATTTATTAAAATAATATATTTTATTATTCTATGGTGATCAAGGATCCCATGAGGAAATTGACTGGCTATACATGGTTGAAGATATCTTCAAATTTTTTTCACAGCCATGGGATAACTCGGGTGAGGTGATCTATTACTTTTTTTGAGGGTTTTCACATAGATTGGTGAAAACTCTATATTCATACCAAAAAATTTGCGTCCCTCTCTTGGAAATGCTTCAAGGCTGAGAAAATTCAGAAGTATTTACCAAACAAAGAGAGATCTGATACATATATTATTTTTTACAGCATCTATTTTGTTGACCAGTCAGTGAGGGATAATTTCAAAATTTTCTATTCCCTAGTAACATAATGACTATATTTCTCTACTAATTATAAAATTAATTATTGGTTCTTTTCTTGAGGATTTCACTTGGATATATGTTCTTCAAAACTTTAGTCTATCCTGACTACACATTTGGATATGGTTTATAAGGACAATATCATTAAGGTGGTCATTAAAAGGATACTTATGATGGGATATGGTAAAGATGATTCGACTAGTGAGAAGTGGAAACTATAAAGTGATGGGGATGGTAAGGCATATTATCAACCTAATTTTCCTATTTCAATAAAGATAAATCAATTAATATGCTTTCTATGTGTGATTTTTGGGAAAATTCTACCTTCTTATTCCATAGCTTCTAATAATCTCATATATGTGGCTTCATAGGTCAAATTCAGAGTTTTTTTGAGGTGTTCAGTCATCATAATATAAAATCATTGACTTAGTTGTAATCTAGTTAGTGGTTTTTAATTACACTTTAATTGGAGAGTTGGAAGTTGAGCATTTTTTTTAAACATCCTCTATTTTAATTATTCTTTTGGTTGGGACTTCTCCCATCATTTTTGTACATAGTTACTTAATGTATAATGGTTGAAATGGAATTTGACTCTATCTAAATATATATTAAAATGGTCATTCATCATGTATTCATAACATCCTTTGAATTTTATGGATGGTTTGGAACAATGATTGTGGTTTGTACAATGGATGACATAGTAATGACTTGGGTATAGGGATTTGAAATGGGGATATGTTTTTGGTTGTTGGGTAGAGTGTGAGAGAAACTAAGACGATATTTCCTTTTCTTTGGGAATTTTCAACGGTAGTTAATTTTCATGTGGGTACCAAGTTTCCTTTATGATGTTGTGTGGCCCTATTTTTAGAATAAAATAATTCCATAATTATTCATGTTCATGTTGGAGTGTTCTTTGTGTTACTAAGAGTGATTTCCTGGTAACCGGATTTGGTGACCTTATTGGTTGTTATCGAGGATATGGTGTTTTTTGGTGATTAGAGTTGGTTTTTACGGTTATTTAATTATGTTTATTTGGTGATGAACACTACTTTGGGTATTCTTATAAAATCTTAAACAATTTTTTGATTAATTATAAATGGTGGAGAGACATTTACTAGGCCTACATGTGCTCTTCCCATTCTTAATGAGGGATCATTTTGGGTGATGTTGGTTGGTATGAGCTATCATTTCACTATACTGACCTCAAAGGTCCAAGGGGTGGTTATTATATTTTGTCTTATGATGTGTTTTGGGATTTGGGAGGCTCTATGGAGCAATGATGGAAATCATTATGATATCAACTTCGAAGAAGATCACAATAGTGGTTATCCAAATTTTATCTTTTGTTGTGTATTCATTTTTATTTGGTGAGGAATTTAATTATTAAGGCTACTAGTATCTTTTTTGTTTAAAAATTTTAAATCTCTCTGTAGTTTTTATTATGAGGATAGGGTTTTTTTCTCATGTCCTTTTTTTGAGGGTTTGATAGTTGGTCAAAAATAAATCCCTCATTATAGGGAAGTTATTAATGGAATTCCCCATTGTCTTATGTTTCCAATGAATTTTCTGAAAAACAAATAGCATGGTGATGAGTTTGTGACACCACTATTATCACATTCATGTTGGGGTATATGATGGGTAGATTTTCCCCTTTAGTTAAAATAATTTTTGGATGAAAATTTGAAAATTTGGGGAGTTTCTCCAAGCCTAATAGTTAATGAATGTGGTTAAAAACCATGAATCCTAATTTTGAAACCACTTATAATGGAGATTTAAATGGTTACTTCACGGTTTTTTAAACTATGTTGGTAAACCATAAAACCCACTCAAGAGGGGATATTTTTTCCCTTTATCTTTATTATTAATTGAGTTTTCTCCCCTTAGTCCTTCACTTTGAACCTCTCAATGTGGTCACCTTTCCCCCACACTCTTTTTCTCCTCTGAACTCTTTCGTGGTGGATTTTGGTGTTCTTTAATTGTTAATATTAACCTAGTTCAAGAGTATAGAGATACCATATCCTTTCTATTTGGTTTTCTCTTTTTTTACCATTCTCCCCTTACCCTAGCGGTTATTCTTGGATGATTTTCATGGTCATGTTTTTTGGAAATTTTTTATTTTTGTTATAATGTTTATGATCCATCATATGGGTTCCCTTAATGTGGATTTCATAAAAGTCAAAAAGGTTACACTTATTGAGGTAGGTTTTTCCATTGAATTTGGTATTACTTAAGAGTTTAATGGATACATGAATTTTTAAAACTCATTATTACTCGACACAATGGTTATGTGGCTTATCTAGGTGTCATTTGTTATGTTTTCATTGACATGGTTTTTATTTCAAGTGTAAAATCAGTGGAACATCATGATTTAAATGATTATTTGAAGTGAAATCAAATTTTATGCATTATACATGTTTAAAAAAAATTCCCCAGTTGTATTTTAATTTTGAAAACATTTGGTTTGTTGGTTTTGAAACAAAAAAATAATCTCAAAGTGGGATTTCTTGTTCAAAAAGGGTCTTGGATGTGTTAAATTTGTTTTAATGTTTTAATGGTCTCCTTGTTCATGAAATATATTAGTGATTCACTTTTTTTTATTTGGGTTATCCAAGATGTTTGATTGTGTTTTTTGTTTTATTTCCTTTTTATTTCCCAATTTTGTTAAAAGGGATTTCAAAATTTATATAATATATATGATATATGTGAAGGAAATGTTTTAATTTTGTGAAGTTATATTTATTTTAACCTTATTTATCCAACCACATGTTATTGGAAATTATTATACTTATTCATGGAATGAATGTTATGATGTGATTAATTTTGTGCTCATGTGTCTGGGATCATTTGAAGTGGAGTGCATGATGTGGGAAGGACATGATTTGGTTTTTAGACTTAGTGGCTTATTTTTATCATGTCATGACGTTAATTGTTTATGGACCACATATGTTATTATCCTATGGGGGTAACAAGGATACTAATTAGGAAGTAGTGGGGCATTGTTAGGCTTATTGAGGTTTATCACTAGATAGTGCCCATTAGTTTTACATGTCACATGGCTAGGGAGATTTTAACTGAGGAGATTACTAAGGGTAATTTGGTTGACTGATGTGTTACTATTAACCTATTAGTAGTAGGTCCATATATACATATCTCATGTTGTTTTGTTATTCCTTGTGGTTTTGAATACATTATGCCTTTTTATATTTATTCGAATCTGTGCTTCATATTACCTAGATATACTTATCTAGATGTTTTGATTGAAATTTAGTTTGGGATTATTGTTTATATTATTATTCCATACATTTATGTATCATGTTTCTTCTTGATTATTTGACCTTGTTATATTTCATTCCTTTGATGATGGTTTTGTAGGAGATTTTATTGGAGAGGGGGGGTGTTTATTTTCAAATTTCTGGTCTTTGGTGAAACTTATTTTAAAATTTTTTAATCCTTTAGAGTGTTTTATTTCAAAAGTGTGTGGTTTTAAATAAAAGTTGCATCGGTTTCCTTTGAAATTAGAATTATTTAATAAACGCATCATCTTTTTTAAATTGGTTTACAAATGGGATTCTTCAGTTAAGTGAATTATTTATACTAGTTTTATTCCAATATTTTTGTTGATAATTAAATCCTACCTTACCATTCCTTGTTTGTTTTAAAATAGTGTAGCTGGTTTCTTTTATAAAAGAAATGAAGTCGATCATGGTGGCACCATACTGGCTTCAGCTCTCACCCTACAAAATTATTTTTGTGGGTATATAATCTTCAGGTATTTTTCATTTATAATCATTTTTTCTTGTGACTTATTAATTTTGAGAAGTCATTTTTTTTAATTGTGTTAAAATGAGTTATATAGTGGTGGTGATTGATCCTTAAGTTTTAAAGAATCAGCTAGCTGTAGTTTTTTAGCCTCTTTGGTCTTCCTTTTTGTTTCTATTAGATTCTATTGTAGTTTCTCTTATCTACTTTAAATTATTTTTTATATGATATTTCTCTTGGAATGTATCATTTATATTTATTTTTATTCCATGTATGGACTTTTTTTGGATTTAGAGGGTGAAACCATCCTCAATGGTTATGTCTGATACCCTTGATTCATTTGTAATCACAAGGGGATTAGGTACAACCACCAATAATGAGATGGATATCTTTAGAATTATATAGATATATGTCCTAAGTTATTTTATTACATGATACATACTCTACAATTTCCCATTTCATATTATCCAACAAAAAATGGTCCTTCATATATTGAAACATTTTTATGCTACCCAAGTGAATAGAGAAATTAGTGATATTAGCTTCCTCTAAGAATTCACTTTTAATCATATACATATATGGGACATATATCCTCTTTAAAAATTTCAATATATCATCTTCATAGATGAATATTGCCAACTTACCATCATTAATAACTTTTATTTTATTTTGAATATTCTTTTAATCAAGTTGGAACTATTTATTTTGTAAAATAAGTGTTCTTTCGAAACAAATTTTAATATATGTGATGTTTACCTTCCCATAATAACTCATATATCCAAATTTAATAAATATTGGAATTTAGGATCATTTTTAATCAAAATTTTACAAAAAAAATATAAGATTTTCATGCTCAATGCATTAACCACCCAATTGTCCTTCCCAAGGTGGTAGTTATTTATTAATCGTAATCTTGTAGTAATTTCATCCATAAACATTGACTCAACATAGTTTATTTTTTTGAGAAAATATATCTAAAACTTTTTAAATTTGTATATATTTCACATATTCTAGAATAATTGTAATTACTATATCTATTCAATTAAAATATTACAACAACTAACTTGAGTTCATGGGATGGATAATTATATTCATAGATTTCTATATAACTTGATTCATAGTTAATACCTATATCATTCTACATATGTACACATCCAAGTTCCTTCTTTAATGAATTATTATATATCTAAAATTCATCTCTTACCAATGGTAGTGTCATAATGAGTACAATTTCTAATCTCCATTATAATATTTGAAAACATTTTTTACATTCATCAAACCATATGAACCTATCCCCTTTATCTGTGAAATTGGTTAATTGGTTAGATAATAGAAAAAAATTTAAAAAATATTTGATATTACGCTACTAAACCAAGGAAACTAAAAACCTCAGTTATATTCATTGGTGTTTTACATTCCATAATTTCCTTTATCTTTGAAGGATAAAAAAATATTCCATCCTCAGAAACAATATGGTGATAAAAAGAAACTTCCTAAATCTATATTTCACATTTTATAAATTTTCTATATAACTCAATGTATCAAAGGGTCTTAATAAAGACTCATAAATTGATCTTGTTCTCATCATAGCATTTTTATTATAACAATATATCATAAATAAATACTACAAAAAAGTTATCGATATAATAATTAAATACTTTGTTCATTAGATCTATAAAAATAGTGCGTGAGTAAGTTATTATCAGGGTAATTACTATAAATTATTATTTTTGATAACTTTTCTAAAATATAATTTTTGGATTATCTTCCTTCCTTGATCATAGTTGATGATACCCTAAATGAACATATAACATTGAAAAATATTGAGTTCTATAAATTTATTTGAATTACTCATCGATATAGGGATGAGGATACTTGTTATTTTTGGTAATAACATTGATTTTCATATAATTCATGCATAATATTATAATCAAAAATTTCTTATTAATAAAAATAATAGGGGATCCCCTTGGTGAAAAACCAAGGTTTATAAATCAATTAGCACAGAACTCATGTAGTTGTTTCTTTACTTCCACTAATCCAACTATGGATATCCTTTAGGGATTCATATATATAGGTTTCTTTTCATGGATGAGATCATTGAAAAACTCAACATCAAACTCTAGTTAATTTCCATGACGTTCTATAAGAAATACATCATTGTATTCATACATAATAGGTGTATCCTCTATTATAAGGACACATTTCTCATTCATTTGTTGCATATGCTCTTCCTATCCAAGAATTTAAATAAAGAGTACTATTAGAGGTGGATCAAGACATGATTAAAATATTTCATTCTCCCATATGAAGATAAGGGATTTCATATCTCCATTTTTAATCCTAATTTCCAATACAATGAAATAAATCTTCTTATTATACTTTGAATTACAATCGATTCCATGAATTATATTAAAACCGTCCATAGGTATAGTAACCATGTTTTAAAAAATGGAATATCTACATATCATATAGGTGAATAGATAACATATTCTTGTTTCAATATAATCTTCACTATCAGTCTAGATTAAAATATACCATCTTATATTGACTGGGAAATATTTAATTATATCAAATATTATGGAAGATATAAAAGAGTGTGAAGATTCATAATCAAAAAATGAATTAGCTATGTTTGATTTTATGATCAATGTACCTTCCACGAATTATTTTTGGAACATAGACATCAGCTGCAGTAATGCATAATCATGGGATTATCCCCTTATCAACTTCTACATTAGGTTTAATTGATTCATGGGGAATTGGTTTGAATAATTCCCTATATCCCTATATCTGAAGCATGGGATAATAGTGGTTTGTTTATTTCCTTTGCATTCATGACCTAGAATGAACTTATCATCATGATTATAACAAAATCCCTCTCCATTTTAGAAATAATAATATTTATTATTTCCAAAATTATCACATTATATAAATCCCATCTTTACATTATCCTTTTTTGATAGATTTCATTTTCCTTTAATATCATTATACATAATTCATTATTTATTTCCCTTAAAGACGTATGACATTGAAAATTATTACACTATCACGATGAAACATTATTTTATTTCATCAAATGTTGAAAATTTTTGGGAGACTATTGACCTTAAATGGTTTGGATTTATCCCATAAAATAAATGTTCATTATTCTATACTTGATTACATATATAGTCTATATCATGTAAGGTTGCAATTGTGAATATTTCCTCATACTTTCCAACACATTCATCCTCATTATACATTAAAGTGAGGAACATCCTCTCCATTTATGTTTATTAGTATTAAATAAATTAATTTTCAAAAAAATTTCTTTAATAGTTCAATATTATATACTTTTTATTTTTTCGACTTATTTAGTGTTCTGGAGCAATAACCACCATTTATTAGCATCTCAAACTAAAACATATAATTCTATTATACCATTTTCCTATCATTTCTCTGCAAATCAATGAATATATTTTATAATAATTAATATTTTTCTCTTATACCAATGGATTAGTATCTCCATTAAATTATATAGGATTGTGTCACATAGAATCATTCAATATATGTGCATCGCATTGTGGAATAATAGGTTTATCCATACGAAAAATGTTATTAATCCTAACCTATTTAAACTACCCAAATATTCTTATCATCTACACAGATCCAAACTCACATTTATTGGATTTCTCAATAGGTTAATAAGTATATTGATGGTAGGTGTTTATTTTCGTACTCCCACTAGGAACAATCCCTAAAAAATGGAACTTACTAAGTTATGTCATAGTCATCATGAGTATTCATCGAAAAAAAATTCACCTAGTGGTATAATTTCTAAAATATATTAATTAATTATCATAATTATAATTCTAGCTAAGATTTTTAAAAATATTGTTCTAAATATTCTTGAAAAAACATTCTCTGATACCAACTATAAAAACCTCAACTATAGTAACCTAATGCATGTGTTTACTTTATTACATTAGTAAAATATTGAATGGATCACACAATTTAGTATTGATAAGTTTATAATTATTTTAAAATTATATAAATAATTTATTCTCATATTATATTATAAATATAAAGAAATAGAATATGAAAAGAAAATCATCATTGGAATCTTACAAATAATCCTTCTTTATTCCATAAGAAAAGGAGAACTAATAAATGTTGAGACCATCTGCTCATTATGGTCTTTGTACACAAGAATATAACATGAGTAAAGAAGGCACAATCAATATGGAGTATTAGTGAATAAAAACACATGTAATTCTATCAACGACATGGTTTCAATGTACAACCTTCTCTAATATCAACAAATAAATCACATGGATAATGGAAAAAGAATTTTCAATAATTTAAATACATAATTCTGGACATTCATAATGTTACCATTAAATAATATTCCAAGATATCATGAATCATAAAATCAAATCCTTAAATAATACATTATTATTAAATAGGTAACTAAAATATTATATACCATTAAAATATGACACGTTTGATGTTTTTTCTCATTAGGAATATCAAGGAATCAAAGGACTATCTATAACCAGGCCCTACCAATCATATTGATTTTAAATTTATTTGTCATGTATTAATTTATCAAAAAAATTCCATATATAAATGGATTATAAATCAACAATTATCCATATTTAATCAAGAATACCAAATATTTCTCTAGTCAGGGAAATAAAATTCTTAATAATCTTTCTTTAAATATCATTAAACATTAGAATAGACTATGGTTAAAAAAAATATCAATGTAATAGAAATGATACTGAATAAATCATTGAAAATAAAATTTTGGTTATAAGAGAGAAAAACAATGTCAAAAAAATTAGATTGTGATAGTTAACCTAATCATAAGAAAGTGAATGATCCCAAAATAATCTTTAAACCATAATTCTGAAATGGATAACTGATGGCCACCAATTCACCAGAAATAAAAATTTAAATAATTCAAATACTTTTGATAATTATAGGGGAAAATTAAATTGAAATATAAAAAACAACATTTCTTCAAAATTTGAAACATTTTTTTGAAAACTAGTTAATAAATCATGTCTAAAATTCCTTTCAAACATTTATAAAATCATGTATTTTTATTTTAATATAAAAACTAAAAATTCAATGAATAATGGTAAAATGAATTTTTCCTGTAAAAGAATTAGAAACTATTAGAGAAATCGTAATAATAACTAATAAATATCATGTGTGTAAAAACCTATTCAGGTAGTATAAGTTATAAGAAACACTCCATACACACTTTTGTAGAAAATTGTAAAAACCAACTATTTGGAAAAAATTAAAAACCTTCCTTTATGAAACCTAAAAATGAAAGTCAAATACGGTTGAAAATAAATTTTACACAATCATATTAGTGTAAATATAAACATTCATGTAACAATATGAAGAACATGGATATTGTGAAAAAATAATCCTAACTGAAAAGAATAGATAAGGTTAGTATCTATTACAAGTATCTCACTTACTAATTCTAGATCCAGCAAGAAATTATATAGAAAATAAACATATAATCCCCAAACATAATAAAGGGATAATTATGACAATTTAAGAACCAAACTCCTGTATTTAGAGATAAAAATAAGCTACATTTTAAAAAATCTAACTGAAAATAAAAATATTATTACATCTCTGAGGAAATTGTTTCATTCATTTTGGAGGACTAGAAAAATTCCTTGAAAAATATTAGAGTTTGTAGAAATTATCAACAAACATTTATTTTAATTCACTCACAATAGATAATAAAAGAAAACATACTCCTTTGAAATTTCTACAGACCCATCTAAAAAAATTTAATAACATAGGGTGGGAATATAATATCTTATAAAGGGATTTAATAATAGATAATATCCTTCAAAAAGTAATATTTAAAAACCAATTTCAAAAACATTTCTTTTATATCAAGTATAAAACATTTGATAAATATTTTTCCAAATATAACACTAGATTTTTTAAAATATATAACAATGTGAAATACATTTTCAATCCCATTTAAATATAAACTTAACTTTTTAAATCTAATTTCATTTTGAAAATATAATAACCTTTGATATAAATACTTGGATTTCTCCATAAGGTTTAAAAAAATATTTCACAAATCATTTAATTTTTGGAATGAAATGATACTTTGAAACCCTTGATAAATCCATGAGGAAACTACCAATAACAACTTTTGAAAAATATCCACTTGAGGTCATGGGTTCACTCCCCATTCCTAATAATCACATTAAATACCCATGTTCTAAGTTTTATAAAATCTTTTTTTGATAGGGATTTATTTACTCATTTAATTTCACCTAATACATCCTTTTAAAATCTATATAAATTATTTTCAAGTGAATATAATTTCATATCACATAATAATTATAAATAAAACTTATTTTATTAACAACACATATGTTTCGAAGAAATACATATTCCAAAATTAATACATACAATAATATATATATATTTATATAGAATAAAAAATATATATTATTTTCCTAAAAAAATAATTTAATTTCAATTTTAATAACAGAGTATGGTCGTATCTATAGATATGATTAACATCCATGTGTTTAAATTGAAATTTCAAGCACAAAGTGATATCTATAAAATCAATTTGAACTTTTAATTGATTTTATTATAATAGAAAAACATAAAATCATAAGCTTCATCATTTCAAATTCACCATTGTATTATGAAAAAAAAATTAAAATGAATTACTTAATTTAAAAATTAATGGATTTAAATACTAATTTACATTGCTTAAAGTTTTTTGATACAAAAACATAGTGTACATAAAATGATGGTTTGTCTTAGAAATAAAGTATCTTAATTAAATAATCCATGCATAAAATGGGTTTTATAAAATAGATATTTTGAATTGATAAAATAAAATTCCTATTAGTATATGTTTAGAAGTCTCATTTCCCTTATATAAAATAATAATATGATTAAATAGAGGATCTCCATTTAACATTTTGTAATTTTTAATGAAAATAAACCCCTCACATAAAATTGTATTTTAAAAAAATCAATTCCCTTAATGAAATGGTCCATTAAAAATAATTACATGGAAATAGTTTTGAAAATAAACATGGAATATATGTTTTGGAAAAAAAATCCCTTAAATAGAATAATAGATTGAAAATATGAATTCCTCACAAAAACTATTGATTTTTAAAAATACACTACCTTTTCATAAAATAATAGTTTTGAGATAAATAATTTTCTTATAAAAATAATTCCATTATATAAAAAAGGTGGTTTGATGAAAATAAATATATATTTGAAAATATAATTCTCTATACATAAAATAAGAGTTTTTAATGAAAATAAATATAGTTGTTAAAAAATTTAATGTTAGAACTTCCTTTAACTGAAACTAAAATCCAAAGTGATTTTGGACGAGGATACTCCTCGCAGCCAATGCATGGAAATGGTCATGTGGGATAAGGGAGGAAGAGATTGTTTGGGAAGAGGATTTATAATTAGTGAATAAAGAGTTTTTTCTATATATATATATTTATAGGGGTTCAGATACATGTGTGGCATAAGCTTGAGTAGGAATCTATGATGTTTTAAGTCGAAATCCTTTGAAACATGAACAATATACCGATATTAAATAATATATTAGATTCATAGTGTCCAAGATTTAAATTGGGTATTATAATATTAGTTCCATTATTTTAGACATTAAGGTTTTATTTTGTGTGTATATATATATATATATTTCTCAAGAACTGTTATAACTCGGGGGAAATTATGGAATTGGAAAATTTTAAATAACCTAATAATGATTTTTTGTTAATGATTATTCTTTCATTTTAGTATTAGTATATATATATATGTATTACTTCACCACTGAACTAGTATAACTGAAATTAAATTTTATTTCTTATATATACATTTAGGTTCATATAGTTCTCTCCAATATTCCTTTATAATTTATAAGAATGAATAATCTTATTTGATGATTATTGTGGCATAAAGAACACCAAATATCTATTATTATTTTTGTTTATTGGAGGGTAACTAACCTATATCTGATATAAAATGACCATGTGGGAGGGGGTTTTGAGTTCCACTGTGTATAGGCCATTTGTACTGGTGATATGTTGTGATGGAAGGGGATGGAGATGAATAAGAATCCCGTAACTTGTGAAAAAAGGAGAACAAAAGTTGGATAACATGATCACTTCCATATATAATAATTTCCTTCCCTGATAACATGATCCAAGGAACTGGGGTCAACACCCGGACACACATTTACACCCAAAAATAGGGATAGGCCAAAACACCTGACACTGTGTGTGCCTACGAGTGCACCACACACTGTGTGGCAACTATGCATCCACCTAACTCTTCCCACATAGGCAAGTAGCTCCTTAGGATAGAACTCACATGTGGTTCAAGCTTTCTTCCCATGAAATTGGGTATAAATTCTTGGCCCTTTTGGCTTCCCATTGGTTGGCACATTTTTTATATTTCAATTACTATTTTAAGTTAAATAACATTATTTAAAAATACCAACTATATTTATTAAAAAAATTACACATTAATATATTTAGTTAAATATATATTTAATTTATACTTTCAATAATTATATTGTGTCACATTCATATAGTTTATCTAAATTTTAACATAAAAACATTAATACAAAATGTATTGATTTTAATACATATCTTTTCTTATTATAATTTTTATATCAAGTTAATAATTTATTAATTATAAATTTAAAATATTATTACTACATTTATAAGGATTATAAATTATAAGTAATATTATTATATTAAAACTAATTTGAAAATTATTCATTTAATATAAAAGTAAATGATTGTATAAATAATTAACAATCACCTACATTTTTTATATAAAATTAGTTTCTAAATAATATTAAAAAAATAACCATATATATACTCATTTAAGATTATTAATAGTATATTTACATATTTTTTTATATTAATTATTAATTATTATTTTAAAACATTTTCCATACAAAAATAATAATAAATATTTATTTATAAATATTTTTACAACTATTCACTTATAACTATATTTTCTTTAAATATTTTCAAAAAGGGGTTTTGTAGACATTAATAACATAATTCTCCAATAATAAGATGTATGTTTAACAGATAAAACAAAATTTACATTCATTGAATAATTTATAATCAAAAGTTATATGGTTCAAATAAAATCATTTAGTTATACAAATAATCCTTTATATTAACACCTATTTTAATTTGATTAAATTATAATACAATTTATTTAAAAAAATACTTATTTAAAAATTTTCGCTTAAATTCAAGGAATATTAGAAGAATAAAATATATGGGATTTAAGTTATTAGGATCATATAATATTCCATGTGGATATCTAAACCTATATAATCCTGTAATAAAATGATACTATAATAGAAACCCATTAACTTGGGTGTCTATATTGTCGTAGGTGTTTGATCCTCCTATGTAATGAATTTAATTTTGTTAAATAGTTTCTTACATATGTTTATCATCTAGATTACATTTCTGTATTCCATTTATAATCATTTGAAATTCATTGATTGAATATTTCTTCAACATGTCGACCACTTATGGTTGTTCATTCATTTTTTCCAAAATTAGTTTGGTATATTGACTATGGTTATTCATGTAATAAAATGGTTCCATTTTTAATGATTTTAATAATTTTAGGACTATAACTTTAATTAATTATGTAAAATTTTATAACCATCCATGCATGGTATTAATATAAAAGAAATCATGTTACTTCATGGATGTGGTGGACCATACCTATCTACATGTGAGGCTATCATTTACCAGTGAATGAAAGGGTATGAAAGGTAGACAATATTTATATTTTAATAATAAAAATTTTATTATAAATATCATATATATTAATTAATTCCATCATTATAACCATACATGTAAAGTAGTAAGGAAAAATGAATTACACCTCTACTTTGGGACGCTAGGTCATACGTACACCCAGGTGATGATTCCATTTTTTAAAGGAAGGATAAAATATATATAATTGTTTTACCATTAACATAAAAACATATAATTATGTTTGATATACTAATTTAATTATTTTATGAAGTTTATTTAATATTTTTAGAAAATTTTTGAAAATAAAATCTTGAAAAATCTCGGTAAGAACATATAGCACTTCTTTTGGTAACCTT
Source organism: Viscum album (assembly GCA_963277665.1). Classification (NCBI taxonomy): domain Eukaryota; kingdom Viridiplantae; phylum Streptophyta; class Magnoliopsida; order Santalales; family Viscaceae; genus Viscum; species Viscum album. Next base: position 17,110,681 of record OY728158.1, read on the forward strand.
CTTTCGAATATAACTTAATACTTATTCAAGTGGTATTTTAGTGAGAAAATGACCCCTAATAATTGGTTAGGTACACTAGAATGTTATTTTTTAAGGTATTTCTCATGAAAACGAGATCATGTTTTATAGAAAATAAAGGAGAAGGGGTTCCCTTTTATAAGTGTGGTGGGTTTCCATCTTGTAAATATATGAAATGTTATTATATAAAAAATTTCTTACTCAAGTAATATGATACCTAATATCACATATTTTAATAGATAATATTAAGGTCAAAATAAAACTAAAAAAATCTCGTTAAATAGGTTTTTTTATATCATATTTAATCCTTCTCCCTTTATTTTCAAACTTTTAACTCATTTTCACTTAACCAGAGTGATAAATATTTACCTTGGTCACTAAAAATTATGAAAAAAAAATTAAGTTAGCCTTTTATCTAATATTAATTATGTTCATCCTAAATATTAAATCTACTTTAAAAGATTAAATTTCATAAATATTTAAAAATTAAATTTAATATATGTTTGTAAAACACAATGAAACCAGTTTTTAGAAAAATGATTATTTTAAAGATAAAAATAATTTGAAAATAAAATATAGAATAATTTAAATTTTAATGGAGTTAATCGGATTATTTCAGATATAATGAGACTTATTTATCTTTCAAATTAAACTAAAAGTGTAAATTAGTCTTTTTAATACATGGCTAACAGAAAAAAAAACAAAAGATAATTTTTATCTAAACAAAAACATTACACGGACTTCCAAAGTATTGAGCATAGATTTATAAGCCCAAAATTATATTTTAATTTGAATAATATTAAATAATATATATATATTTGGAATAAAAAAATTATAAACTTGGACGATATTATAATTTTATATATTTGAAAATATTTTTAATATCGTTATGTTCACTATTCATCATAAATTCAACTATTTCGGAATAATATCAAAAATTCCCAATAAAGATAATTTTAACATTTTTATTTCATAAATGAAATTATTTTAATTAAATTAAATTAAAAAATTGTGAATTCAACATTTGATAAAATTTTTAATAAAGTTATGTGAATTGTTTTATATCTGCTTTGGGAAGAAAATATTACTTAAATTAATTGATGCTTGGGTGTTACAATTAAATTATGGATACATACATAAAGATTAAATTTCATTGAAAACTTAAATTAAATAATATAAATAAATTAAAAAATAATATTACTCTAAGATCATATATATATCATATGTAGTATTCTTTATAGTTCCTAATTAAAATTGCGAAAATAATATAAAAGGTGAGATTGGATTCTCATTAAGGGATAGAGTACAATGGAAAATAACACATCACAATCATAGCATAAATAATATATATAAATAATTAAATTACATCATATAAATTATTTCAAAAGAAAAACATTTCATTGGATTTAATATAAATATAAATAATTAATCTCAAGGATAATAATAATAATATGTATCATAATGATAAAATTCATAATTCCAGACACCATAACAATATTATTGAGTCCTTTTTCCTAGACATCATAAATAAATGGTATGGATACTCAATTAATGAATTCTATATTATTTCATGTGACCCACCAATGCATCATGGGGATATATAATTTTTGGCCCCACCCATCACTTAATTACTCTAATCCATCCATCATTTGAAAATAATATCTAAAAAAAGAATAAGTTAAAACTGCTAAAGAAACCTCTTATATATATAATGAGAGTAATAAAAATTTATCCATAAACAAGATATATATATTTATTATCAAGGTTTCCATAATTAAAGTAATTGGGTGGGTTACTATCATTGAATAATGATATATATTAGAATTAATCATTGAATTTAATATTTTACAACCATAGGAAACTAAGGTAATAATATAAACCCACTCTAAAAAATTAGTAGTATGATACATACATGTTTAATATTCATCAGGGGTGAAAAATTTTCATAAGTAGAAACTCCCAAGTAAAAATATTTCATGTAACATGTTCACTTATACCCAACCATAGTTTATTCCACCCGGGTCCTAGTTGATGCTAAAATAGACATATCATGTTCATACATTCTTATATCGTGTCCCCATTTTATAAATATTATATCTATAACATCAAAAATACATATAATATATAGGGATTCTAATTATAGAGTTTATTCATATAGAAATATATTAACATTATAATGACCTTTATAGATGGTTTAATGAAATAGAGTGGTAGTTTATCGCTCATAATAAAACAAAATATTAATAATATGGTAGTATCAAAACATATTAAATGAAAATATATATTGATTTAAAGATTATTACAATAGATAAATCAATGAAAGATAATGACAGACATTGCCTTGCTTAATAGCTTCCTAATACTTGAGAAAGAAAACCTTTAACCCATAATAGATTCATGGAAGGACTCATGAGAGATAATTTTAGAGGAGATACATAAATAATGACTTTGTAATGAGGAATAATGGGATGATGGGAAAGTATTTATAAAAAATGTGGTAGCATTATTTAATGGTTTTTTGGCTTAGTTAAAGGAAATTAGGGTTTTGGGAAATCATAAATCATTTTCAAACACATGGTTTATATTTTATTTTATTTTATTTAAACCATGGTTTGTTTTTTATGTTTATTATTTAATGAAATAAAATTAATTTACTTATATTTTTTTGATATATAAAGGTTATTTTTTCATAATTAATCTTTTTTAAATCCTTAAAATACATTATAAACTTTCAAAATTGATTTAATGGGTTTTAAAATTTATTTAAACATATCTAAATTAATTAATGTAAAAACATAATATTAGAAAACAAATGTACTTATATTATTCATTAGAACATTTTTCCATTAAAATGAATTAATAATTCATTCTATATACTGATATAGAATTTTAGTATTCACCTGAAAATTAAATTTTCTTATAAAATTTTATGAAAATTACCATTGTATAATTATAACATGATGAATCTAAATTTCAAAACCATTTTATTAAAATAATCTTTTATGAATGGAAAATTCAATTATTAAATAAAACTGGTGGATTTTAAATTTTCAAAATTAGAATAATAAATCATAAAATTACATTATATAAATTATTTAATATTATATATAATACATGTGAAATTACATTATCATATCATTGAATAACATTATTTATATTTATGAATTAAATTACTATTATATGATGTTACGTATTTTAATTTATACTTTCATGTTATACATAATTGTAACATTAAAATTCTAACAATCATATTATTATTTTAATAGTAAACTTACCCTTCTAATAGTCACATTATAAGCTATAAATATCCTTAATCATGACTTCTAAAAACATCATATTATTCTATTATTTTCTTTAAAATTAATATTACTTTTTTTATTGTTTTCCTTATAATAAAAATATATATATTATTCTTTTTATTCCTTATAGAATATGATTCCTTATTGTATAATATGATATTTTCCATATAATCTTATCTATTATAATGTTTTAGTTTTATCCATTATATTATATGTATGTATCTAATTTTTATTCTACTAATTTGGTGAAAAGAGGGAATGTATATTTATCATGGGGTGTTATAATGAAATATTTAAATATTTTTAGAAAATTTGAGGTCCAATATTCTACCCATTAATAATTTATATGCTCAAAATTTGGGGCATATATTACTCTATAAACAAATGAAGGTTAATCATCATAATTAATTCCTTAGGCTATCAGGTTTCTTCCTCCATATTTTTAATCCATTAAATTAATATCACCAACTATGATTTCAAACTCTATAATAATTTCTCCCTTATTTAAAAAATCTATAAAAGTTCTTCATCATAAAAAAAACTATATATAGTTATATTTCAACAGTGGTTAATAGATACATTTAATCAGATATATACTTCATTAATAAGAAGCGATAAAAGATATCACATAATTTTGAGAGGATGGGTTCCATAATTAAGTGATAATACAAAAATATATTTATCTAAAGTATCATAAAATTTCCATTTTACATGGTATTTGATTTCATTTCCTACTAAAAATTATTACTATATTCCATGGTGATACCATTTGGTAGAAACATTACCCTACTTGAAGCTCTATGTCATTCCTTTAATTATTAAAATATTTTTTTAAGTTTAATAAATATTAATATGTTTTAGGATATTTCATAAATTCTCACTTTTCTCATCAAGTAATTAAATAAAAATGGGCTTCTTTTCCCCATCATAATCCAAATAGTTTTTATTATGATATATTTTCCCATACAATGCTTTGTATGATGAAATGTTTATGATGCAGTGAAATTTATTGCGGTATAAAAATTACACTAGTTTTATATATTGGCCTTGTGTTCCTTATAATTAATGTGATCATTATATAATCATGTACCTTATTTTATGGATATTTATTTTTGATATAATATTGGTTTAGTAATGATAGGTTAATCTTAAATGTATCTCAAAAATAAATTCCATGAGATTATTCCTAAAAAATGTTAATGTGAAATGAGAATCAAGATCGAATAAAATTAATATGAATGAACCACTAAGACTCACAATTTCATTATTAAAAATTCGTTCAAGTTACTCAATTGGTAAATCCTTAATTATTTCATTTAAATGTATAGACATTGAAGGTGATTCATGATAAAACATATTACATTATTCTAATTAAATGTATTAGGATGTTCGTTAATAATGTTTTTTTGTTATTATCCCACATCAAAAACTTTATATAAATAGTTGAATGAGAATAATTAAAAGAATGTTTTCTAAAATTACTTGTTAGTACACCCAGAACATTAATACACAATTACTAATTTAACACTTCATTCTAATAGACATGAACTATTCTTATAAGTCTCTTTACATCAAGGTTACATTGTGGTGTATAATGATATTTTATCTATGATATTCTTGTAGAAATTCATACGCTATCTATTCTACCAATCATACCCATATTCTATAAAAAATTTCAAAACCCCATATTCATAATTGAAATATAAAAATATATCATATTAAATATCTATAGTAATCTTTTACATAACATTTTAATCTTGTTAGAGCTTATATATCTTCTCTATTAAGGATGGTTATTACTTGTAAAAGAAATGATGTTTCTCATTCCATACTAATTTCCATATATAAATATAATAATTATATGAATATTTGATATTTTTCCATCCATATCAAGGATGAAACTCTATGATAATTCATACTGAATTCATCTAATGCATTTTTTCCTTCCCAAGGAGGTACTATATCAAAAAACATATTCCCAAAGAAGTTCAAAACATCTCTTTGTTCTCATATTAATTTCAATCTATTTTTTTCAACCATAGATACCTAAAAACTATATGGGTTAATATGAGTGTTAAATTTCTTTCTCATTAAATAAATATTTTATTTACATTTAACAAATCCAAATATGAAAATTAACTACATGGATTCAACCTATTGATCTCAATAAAACATTCAAAAAATCAAAATATCAGATTTAAATTTGATGATACTGGGATTTTACTTGGTTCACCTTAAATAGATACATCCAAGAACAATACACTAATGAAGTATCTATATATAGATAAAATTACAATGAATTATTGGTATTAGATTACTTTAGTTGGAATCATGGTCAAAACTGAGGGTCATACCCTCTTCTACATATCCACTCATTGTTTGAAGATATAGTTTCATCAAATATTCAACACGAAGTTCCACTAAAATTAATGTAATTTAAATATTAAATAAAATTTAAAAGTGATAATTTATATAAATCCAAATCCTATTAATAAAATATATATATTTAATAATTAAAAAAATACTAAAGTAGCTATTAAAATAATATCTCGCAAATTCCAGGTTAAAATTAGTCATCTTCTTTACAATGTGTTTTTATCATATCCCTAAAATATCACTTTCAATCCTTCCAATATATCCTTTTAAAATATTCCTTCAATTAATTCCACATTTCATAAAATTATTTTCCACAAAAAACATCTTATTTGGATAAGTTAATGACCCTATATAAAATTAAATATTTCAATAAATTCAATTTTATCAAAAAAAATTCTATATCTTTACAAAATGTCATAATGTAGGAATGTATATGTCGAATGTGAGATAGTTTTTCAGTTCAATGTTTTAAATAAAAAACCAATATCTTTATATCCTTATCTCTGGAGAAATATATTTCTTTCCTTATTTAAATCATTAAATCTAAACTATGCTATTACATGGTGCTCATTAAAACATTCAACATTTTTTCATCAAAATTATAATTGATTCTAAAAAAATCTCAAAATTAATGACCAAAATAATTATATTCAACATGAAAAATAATTTATGAAGAAAAAATTCCCAAATTATTCTCAAAATACATTTTTAATTGGAATAACAGAATACTAAATTCTTAACAACATAAATCTTTATGACATGGTTTTAGGTAAGTCCATATTTTTTACCATATGGGGGTACAACAAACATCTTCATTTCTTGAACCACAATGACTTTTTAGTTTTAAAATAATTGAATATATGAACCATGATTTGGTTTAGCATCCCATGGGATCCAAGAATTGTCTTTAAAAATAGTTTCTACTATAGTTTTAGTTTAAACGCTATTATGTGTTTCATGTTAAAATGATATTTTACACACACAGGTTGTATTTTGACTTTATCACTTTACACATAATTCTATTCCATATACGATCACCTCAAAAATCGTATAAAATAATAATGGTCTTTTTTTAACCACTCTTTAGTATCCTTCATTATGACATTATATTTCTTTCCTAAAAAAGATATTTAAACTTTAAGAAGTAATATCCATATATTAGTAAGCTTCAAAAAATGAAATTTTACATCGATTATCATTAATTTTTCTAGAAATATATAAATAAATATTAAAAATATCAACAACAATTAATCAATAAAATTAACATTAATAACATAGTTTTAGAAAATATTCATAATTGGATAGTTGGAAATCATAATTTAATTCAAGGATCATAATCCTTAATAAAATTTTAATAGAAATATAAAAAATCACATGTAACTCTAATTATATGTGATAAATTATTATTGTATAAAATAAATGTTCTAGAGATAATTATTTAACTTGAAATTCCCTCTCTATTAAACATATTGTAAAAACTGATTTCATATAACTCCACAAATCTCCATTTTTCTCTAAACTCGTCCCTCAGGATTAAATCATCCAATGATTTATATACTATAAACTCTAATAAATATTATGTTTCACTCCATTGATAAGAGATTAATTATTTTATTCCACTTAATACTCTAATTACCCTTAGTAGGCTTCATCAACACTTGTCATGTGTTTCTTTGAATACACATTTTACATCCAAATCTTTCAAAGATCTAATTTCAATAATTTATCACCCATTAAAAATAAATTCAAAATCAACTACCCTACTAAATAATAATATACATGTCAAAAAATAAAAATAAATATACTAATAGACTTTAAGAAATTTATTTTTTTTTTCAAAGAAGAAATCTTACTATTGATATGGGTTAGGTAATTGAGGAAAAGTAAAATGAATGAATTAGTTTAAAACTATGAGAAAAAACAAAGAATAAGATATTTTCCATTTTATATTTTAGGAAATATTAATTTATATGTTGGAAATGGGGAAGAATATTATTTTTCCTTTATAATGGGTAAGTATTGTTTCTACTTTGAGTTATTATATAAAAATATTCCAATAATTATAGAATATATATAATGATTATATAAATTTTAATAATGAGTATAAATGAAAAGAATTGATGGAATATGGGAGAATAGTATACAATAAGTACCAAATTATTTTTGAAATGTTAGATGGTAAAGGATTTTAGTGAATAGGTATAATAAATGTATTGAAAATAGTGACAAACTTTCATTTAATTATCAAAAATATTAGGTTCTTAATGAGGTTAAATGATAATTTCATACATAAATATTTGCATCATTTTATAGAAATGTTCTATACATTTCACAACAATGCATTCCCCATTAATGTAAAGGTTTATTTCCTTTAAAGGATATATTAAAAACAATCTATTGTATGAAATATTTTCAATATATCCTACAATGATCATCTCTCGTACTACCATTCTTTGAAATTTTTTACTTAATATGATTATTTATGATTTGGTGGAATCATAAACATAATAAAGGGTGAGATGTAATTCTATGTAAAGTTAACTATTAGTGATATCAATCAATGATCATATGAAAGAATAAGATAATATTAAGTGTATGATTTTATGACCGTAAGATATTATCTTCATACCAAATTAGTCAATGATCAAAAATCAGGATTAATATAATATGGATTTAACATCTCAAAATGAATGAGTCATTATAGTGATGAATAATCATTCATAAATAATCATCCATTAGAGTATACAATGAGCATAAAACGTGTCGTATGAATTATGGAATAATCAAAAGAATATAAAATAATTATATTTGTCAAGGTTCACAGAAAAAACTATAATCACATTATCATAATTCAACTAGAGAAAATAATATGATGGTGTTAAAATATCATACCCCTCCCCCAATTAAAGTATAATTAACATCTAAAGATGTTAAATTAAATAAAAAATTACCCTTAAAACATTAAAACCATTATTTGAAAGAATGAAAAAAATCATTTTCCAATGATAACATTTCAAATAAATTTTACATAAATATTAATAAAACGAACATCATTGAAAATAAAAATGTAAATATATAATGTAATCTTAAAAGTAATGAATATTAATAATTATTGGAAAATATATTTATGTTATAAATGTTAAATAAATGATTCCTTTCACATGTTTTCTATAAATTCATAAATAACCTAATCGAAATTAAACTTTAACAAATATACATTAATCCTTTTTTATGAAATAAAAAAAATTAAAATGAATTAAAATAACATTTTAAAAATAGGAACTACCATTTTTAAAAACATTTTAAAGTACATGTACATGGAATAAAAATTATATCTACTAAAGAGGAAAAATTGCCATCTTTTTATGATAAAAATTTCTCATTTGTTTTTAGTACCTAAGAGATGTGAATGAAAGGAATAAATAGACACCCCCAAAATAACTAGAAAATAAGAAAATTGATGGGGTATAATATATAAATAACATATAATTTCTCCAAATTTAATGAAATTGGAAACAATACCAATTAAAAATATGATTGTGACATAAACCCTTACCTCATGTCCAGACATTCCTTATTGACGCTCTTAGCCACCTGTATAATAAATTTAAATTTATTATAAATCTATATAAAAACAAAATTAAAATTTATCTTACTATATATTAATCTATTATAAATTATGACTCCCCAACCATTAAAAATTCCTCATTAAAGTCAATATTCTGGTAGAAATTGGTATGCTTCCCATGCTTGTTTTGGTTTGATGGTTCCAGTCCATACACCTTATTCATGGTATTGTTATATCCAAAAAACATTATTGATATAAGTATCATATTTATTCCTTACATTAAATTTTATATATATTTACATATGGTGTTGATGAAAAATAAGTTATATCACTTTGTGGAGACTATTTTCCATATGTACACATGAGAAATGTGTTTATTTTCTAATGAATAGAAAAAATAAATCTACATAATAATATATTTTATATAATTATTATAATATCAAAAAATATCATATATAATAAATAAATTAATCGTTATGACCATCCATGTATGGTGTACATGTAAAACAAATCACATCACTTCATGGATTTGGTAGTCCACATGTATACACAAATGACATTATCCTTTATCATAGGATGGATATGAGGGATAACATTGTTGTATCATTAATATTATAAAAATTATTAGATTAATTATATTTATTTTATCATGTTAGTATGGATAAAAAAATTATAGGTTGATATGGAAGAAATACAATTGAAATTGATGAGTAAAAAAATTACCACTTATTTGGTAAAAATAAATTGGATTACACCTTATTCCACGAAAGGATTATATTTTGGGAAAAACATGAGCTCTAATTAAAGGACACATCCTTAAAAAATACATAATCTAGTAAATTACTTTATAATTAACTTATTTACATTCCCAAATATATTTTCGGATTATATTTTTTGAAAAATATGACATAATTCATACATATCAACCCACATTCATATAAAGTGTGTACTACTAAACCAGTATACATTTATTCCATAATACAAAAAAAATTAACAAGAACATGAAATATTTTCATGAAAATTATTCACATCATTCATCGTGGCTTCTTCTTTTCTCTTAACCATTATTAAACCCAGTGAAAAAAATTTCAAAACATCGGATGACCTTATAAAGAAAATTAAGGGACATAAACAAGGAGCGATACTATTAGTACATAAATAATTACAAACATATGAAATCATTTTCACAAAGTCATACTTCTCACCCAGTATGTATCATAAAGTTACATTTTGAAAACATGATATTTCTATAAAACATAGAAAATATAAATAATACCATAAATATAACTTGTGGAATTTCATTATTAAGATTATAACCATCATGGTTACCATATTATTTAAAAAAATCATGGCTACCTTACAATGTAACCCTCACAACTACCTTATTATGTAACCCCTATATATACCTTATTATGTAACCATCACAGATACTCATGGAGTAACCTTAAATTCAAACTCCAACATAAACATACACAAATAATTGGAGGGAGATATATGTCATGACCTTCATTATAAAAATTTTCCCAAGAACCATAATCATAAAATAACAATACTTTCATAAAAATATACATTTGAATTTTTTAAAAATAGAAATTTAAAAGAGGATTTTTAAAGAAAAATCCCTTACACATGTCATATAATTATAGTGAAAATAGAGAAAAATAATGGAATATGTGTATAAACTGTAAATCCACATAATAAAAACTAATATAATAAAAATTAATTTAAAAAATAATCTTGGTACCATATCATCAATGAAGTATAATATTAACCCAAAAAATGAAAATTGGGTTGTGAATTCTCTTACCTAGGATTCAAATTACTTTGAACATGTTAAAACTTAATTTATAATGGTTTAAATAGTTTTATTAATATATTAAGGAAAAATATTCATATTTATAATTACATATGTGATATTCTTATTACATACTTCCAACCTTTTATTAATAATATTTTTTTATTTACATTGTTTAGGTGAATTTATTTCATCATTTCTATGGTTGTTCCATTATGGATTTCATTATCGATTGGAAGAAAAAATACAGAAGTAGAATGAAATGATGTTAATAAATTCCCATAATTTTAAATGATACAATTTATCATTTTTTCTTCTAGTATGAGGATAAAACATTAGATAAAACATTAATGATAATGATTTAATTTATTTTGGCACTTTTTATAATCATCATGATCTTATATAATTACATTAAATATCATGCTTATATATTGGTTACATAGCCTTAAATAACTAATAATATATAAAATAAAATATTATTTAACCACAATAATTGTTTTATGAACATCCTTGATGGTTCTAATGAAAAATGAAAGTGTATCGACCACGATGGTGGTAAATCAACACATCACGGACAATGTTCTAATTTTCAGAATAAAATGGAGAGGAAAATATATTTTATGATTATTTTTTCCATAAACATGATAAAATTATAATATATATAATATTATAGAGTTTGCATTCCACTTAGATAAGGATCAGTTACTAGAGTATTAAAATAGAAAATGAATTGAAAAGAAAATGAAATTTGATTTTGCCTCATCGATTATTCTCTTTTGAAACATCCTAAGGCCCTTGGTTTTGGCCTTTTGGTAAGACAAAAAAGTCTTGGAAGTAGGGAAGAGTCTTGGGAAGTGAATTGGGAAGAAATTAAATAGCTAAAAGAATTTTAGGTGTGAGGAGAAGAGGTGCATAGGGTTGGTATTTAAAGTGGAGGAGAGGGGTATTTTCTCATTATTATATTCATTAGTGTATTATTTTGGCTCAAGACTATGAATATTTTGAGAATTACCACTAAATATAATAAAAAATGAAGAATGATTCAATATTTTGGGCTTAAATCATATTTAAATCATCTATTACTAGATAATTCATGTATTTATCTTATATCATAAATTACCATATATCACTATTCACTAAAAAATCCATGTATTTCTGAAAAATCATGAAAAAATACTCTAATTATTTTTCAATGCTTATAATTATAAAATTAACTCAATTTTAGGATAAAAGATCTAAATACAAAAATTTTAATTTTTTATTAAATCATAATTTATTTGAAAAATATCAATTTTAAAACTGTACCTGAATTTTTTACACTTTGAAAAAATAATTAAGGTCTTGTAAAATTTTCATATAATCCTAAGAAAATAAAATATTAATTTAAGAATCCATTTTTTTAAAATATATTTTATTTTAAATTTTTATATTAATTATAAAATTATAAATTAACATTTATGTTTCACAAAAATACTGACACATAATTTATCACTTTAAAATCATTCATTTACTTATTACTTGATATAAATATATCATATTTTAAATTTTCATATACATTAATTTTATTTATCATTTAATAGGTGAGGCTATTATTCTATTTTCTAGATTATGATTCATATGGTCAAGTTACTATTTCATCAGTATAAATTCCTTAATTTATATAAATACAACTTATTTCATTATACATTTATAGTTAGTTTGACTATTTAATTATATAATAGAAATAAATTATTTTATAAGTACTTGGGTTGTAATATTTGACCAACCTTCTAGAAATTGTGTCCTTGAAATTTTTACCTTCTTATTAAAAAAGTGAGGGTGCCTTTCCCTCATAGCATTTTTAGATTCCCATGTTTCTTCTTCATCCATGTGGTTTCTAAAAAATACCATAACCTAGTCAATTACCTTATTATTTAATAATTTCTCTTTATGATCAATAATATGAATAGTTTTTTATTCATAAGAATGGTTTTCTTCCAGTTAATCTACTTCTAGGCTTAAAACATGAGATACATCTGGAACATAATTTCTCAATATCAAAAAATAAAAAATATTATGTACTTGAGATAAAATCAAAGGAAAATATACTTGGTGGGTGACTTTTCCAACATTATCTAGCATTTAAAAAGGTAAAATGAACTATAGACACATCTTTACTTTCATACCAAAATGCATAAAACTTTTACATGTTGAGATTATAAGAAAAACATGATCACCTACCCCAAACGAAAATACATTCCTCCTGTTATATGCATAACTTTTTTACCTACTCTAATCAATCATCATGTGTTGTTGGACCATCTTCACTTTATTTTCCACTTCCTCTACTAATTCTGGTCCCGTCAAATTTCTTTTCCCTGACTTCATCACAGAAAATTGGAGTTAGACACCTCTTTCGATTTAATGCCTCAAAATGTGGCATCTGTATATATGAATGAAAGTTATTTTTATAAGAAAACTCAACTAAAGAAAGATGTTAATCCCAATATCTATATTATTCCATTGAAAAATCTCGAAGCATATTATCCAATGTATGAATTTTTAAATCATCTGGTCTATTATATTTTTGATGAAAAGAGGCATTGAAATTTAATTTTGTGACCAATTACTTCTAAAGGCCTTTTAAAAATTTATAATTGGGCATGTGTTCACATCAGATACAATGTAATGTGTAACTCTATGTAACCTAAAAATATCATTGGCGTATAGTTGAGAAAGCTAATAAAAAATCATATTATCTTGAATAGGAAGGAAATGTGAATATTTATTCAGTCAATCCGTAATAACTCAAATTGCATTGTTACCCAGAAAAGTCTTTGGTAGTTCCACCACAAAATCCATTGATATAATTTCCCATTTATACTCTGGCACAAGAAAATGCTGAAGAATCCCCTTTGGTAATTTTCACTCTTATTTGAACAATTGATAAGTCAAACATTTCATGGTAAAATCTTCAATATCAAATTCCATTCCATCCAACCATTAATACTCCCAAAGGTCAATGTACATCATTGTGCAGCATGGATAAACTAGAAAATGGGGAACTATGAGCTTCACTTTACAATGTTTTATTCAGCTATGAATCACAATGAACACATAATCTCTTTCAAAATCTCAAAACACAATATTTATCAATATTATATTCTAGAAACATACTATTTTCACCAATTCTACCATCTTTTATAAATTTTCATCTTCCATCTGCACTTGTTTAATTCTTTCTGACATAGAAGAATAACCTAAAACCTAAAAAACATAGGAATTTCCTTCTCCAACAACTTCCAAGTCAAAATTCATAAAATCATTAATCAAGGGTTCATGTTCCAAATGTAACATGGTTAATGATGCATCATGTTTTCAAATTAAGGCACCCACCACTTTTTTATTTTCTAGAATGGTAATTGATCATGAAATCATAATCTTTTATTAGTTCAGGTCATCTTCTCTACCCCATTTTCAATTCTTTCAGAGTAAATATATACTTGAAGATTTTATGGTTAGTTTATATTTCACATTTGGATATATATAAATATTGCCTCCAAATATTTAAAGTTAAAAACAAATATTCGAATTCCAAATCATGTGTGTGTTAATTTTACTCATGTGTTTTCAGTTGTATTAAATCATAAGTAATTAACTGATCATTCTACATCATAAAAAACCAATTACTTTAAACTATGCATCACATTAGATGAAAAATAACTATTTCTAGAATTAAGGGCCAAAACTAGAGCATTCACCAATATCTTCTTCAATTCCTAAAAAACATCATAGTCTTCTGCCCATTTAAATTTAAAACATTTTCATATTAACATAGATAGTAAGATAGATAACTTTGAAATGTTTCTAACAACCCATTAGTAATTACGTGATAATTCAATAAATCCATATATCTCTCTAACATTTGTAGGTCTCATGTATTCATCAACCACTTTATTGGTAGGATCAACTATTATTCGATCCTTATTTATAGTTTACCCATGAAAAGAAACTTTTTTCAACCAAAAATCACATTTTCTAAATTTTTCATATGACTTATTTTCTTTCAGAGTTTTCAGGAAAGTCCTTAAAAAAATTCTTAATCCCCATTACTTTTTTCAAAGACCAAAATATCATCAATAACAACATCAAAAATCTTATCCAAATATTCATGCAATATTCTATTCATAAGATCCATGAATACATTAGGGGAAATTTTCAAACCAATGGGATTAATAACAAAGGTCATAATACCCATATCTAGTATGAAAAGATGATTTTATGATTTCATTCTCCTTCACCTTAAGCAGATGATACCTGGATTACAATTCAATCATATAAAAACATTGATCTCCCTAGAGCTCACCAAAGAAGTTGTCAGTATGTAAAAAATGATATTTATTCTTAACAGTAATTTTATTCAAAGATCTACAATCAATGTAAAGTCTTAAGAAACTATATTTCTTTTTAATGAAAAAAATAGGAGGACCCC
The DNA here is from genome assembly GCA_963277665.1 of Viscum album. Taxonomy (NCBI): domain Eukaryota; kingdom Viridiplantae; phylum Streptophyta; class Magnoliopsida; order Santalales; family Viscaceae; genus Viscum; species Viscum album. The sequence goes on from OY728158.1 coordinate 17,126,208, forward strand.
ATGGTGAAGTTCTAGGATGAATGAATACTTTATCAATAAACTCCAGTAACTAATTTTTTTAATTCAAGAATTTCCTCTTGATCCAATTGCACGGCCGCATGTCGTTGGGCACGGGTGACAAACTAAAATTTATAACCTACTTACTAAATTGAATAGTGGAAAGACTAGGTCAAACCACAGGGAGGCATCATGTTGTGTTTGGAGATCTAAAAAAAACTAAACAAAAATACACACACAAGAACAAGAAAAAATTGTTGTTGATGGTGAAGTGGAGTGAGTGAGAATTAGTGTGTGAGGAATTGAAGGTGAACTGGTGAGTGAAAGGGGGTAGACAATACAATAAGAGATATTTTGGTGAAAACAACCAATTTATGAGTAGGTGAGGAATTCCACTAGCCGATTTGATATTTCTTAGCCTCATTCATGCATTGGGGTTTTAGAAATATGGATCTAACTTAAAGTAACTGGCCAGATTTGTCGTCTGGTTGGTTTGCGATGAAATAACCATTACAGTTCTTCAATTGTAACAGTCATTCTATCCAATGGTGATGAAGTTAGTATATCACTAGGATTAACTTTTCAGTTGAGTTTAGCATGACTCATTTTTTCAATGAGTCCCTCGGATTCAAATAGTTTTCATTAAGATTCAATCAAGATCGGTTTTCACTCGAACTTGTTGCTTTGAAAATAATTTTGTTCCGCAAACAGTGAGAGAGACATTCTAGAAAATAAGACACCTCATGAATAAGAATGAAAAAATCTAATCAGCAAGCTTATGCACCCCCTAATGGAATTTATATGGACATAATGGTTGGTCTAAATGAAAAAATAGAATCAGAATCAAAGAAGTTCATATTGAAATGAGATGCAAAAAAACATAGCACAAGACAAATAAAGATGTGTGTCTCCCTGCTCAAGCTCCTAGAAGTTCTAACTCCTGCTAGTTGATGGTGGATGCAATGCTGGAATGTGCTCGATGTCCCGCCCTGTGAAGCGAGGTGTGAAATTCTTTAATCTACTGCTCTTGGTACTCCAATCTGCTCGTGATGGAAGATGTTGTATGTTCCTCTTACTCTCCTCCCTTAGTCTGGATCGATGCCTCCTTCTTCCTTGCCCGCACTTTTTCCTCCGTTGTATGAATGATCTCATGCCCATAATGAATGCTAATGACCCATAGAAGTCTCCAGAATCTCGCCCGAGATGTTGCATGGCCTCCACGTGTAGCTTTCACTGCACTTCTCCTCCCGCGCTGGTCACTAGAGCAGTTTCTCCTAACTGAATGAAAATGATGTGCACCCAGTGTGATACAATCTTCCCTCTACAAATCAAAAAATCCACGAGGCACGCTTTTGAGTGCAATTGTCACCATATTTTAAGTGAACTCCCTATAAGTTCATACAATCCCCCTACAACAAACTCGCGAATATTCTCGCGTCTTTCCCACGAACTTCTTTTATCCCCGCTTCTACCAGTAGCTCCCTCTGCACTGAAAAACAGAAAAACCAAAAACAAGTAAAAAAAATAAAAATAAACTCAAATAAATATATATTAATATTATTACTTATATTAGTTAATAAAAATACTTATTAATATATATATTTCATAATATCTAATATTATTAATATTAATATATGTCTAATGACAATTATATATATTTAATAACATATGTTATTATGATACATTAATATTATATATAATCCTTTATACTTTTATTAATATATAATTTTTACAGTGTTGTATATGATATATAATACCTAGTATATATATATATATTATTATTATTATATGATATAACAAAATATAATAAAAAAACTAAAAAAGAAGAATGAAGCAATGAAGAGGGGGGTTTTATCCGTGCGGAGGGGTAGAAGGGGAAGAGGAGGAGAGGCTGTGGTGGTATGGGTGTTCCACTAGGGGTGACAGCTAGGGTGCGGAGGAATAGCATGGCTTCGGCGCACAGTGGGGAGGGTAAGAAGCGGCTCGGGTGGCTCGAATTGGGGAATATGGTTCTGTCCAGCGAAGCAGGAAGGGGGGACGTAGAGCATGGGAGAGAAAGGAGAGTCGGTCACGACATCAAGAATGGTAGCAACAGCTGAGATGTGGGTCGGCCGGCTCGAGTGTGGTTTGTGGAGATTGGGAGCGGCTCCAGTAGTAGATACAAGCGTCTGGGGTGCTTGGTTCATATCGCAAGGCAATGGCTCGGGGGTTGGTGATTTGAGGGGTAGCACGATTACAGAATGGATAGGGTATGGAGCTACTTCAGAATTGGACAGAGATGAAAGCTTCGACTATGGGGTGCCCAAGGCAGCGGTGCGGGTCTGAGGTAGAACGAAGCAGATGATGGATCAGCTTGGGTTTCTCAACCTGAGCAGCTTGATTCGTGAAGGTTCTAAATCAAAAAATTTAGGGATTTGAATTCTGGTATTCAGATTCAGTAAAAATCAAATTTAGTTTGATGTTCAGTTTGTGATTTTTGTTGTTCGATTAGCTGCAGTGATTTCTGAATTTTTCTACTGCTGTGATGAAGTGTGGGGAAGAGGAGTTGTGGTGGAATAGAGGATCAGCAGGGGAATCGTGGGGCTGCACACGGTGAGGTCTGACCAGCATAGGGGTCCGGGAGAGGAGGTGAAAATTAGGGGGAGTTTTACGACACATGAAGGGGGAATGGTGAGACCGGTTAGAGAAACTGTGGCACCGTGAATACTGAAAATGGTGGCTGGTCAGCGGTGAGTGAAACGGTGTGTGGGGGTGAAGGAAGCACCATGAGTGAAGTCCATGGTGAGACCGTGAGTGATGATCATGGTGAGACTGTGAGTGAATCTCATGGGGAGACTGTGAGTGAAACGGAGGCACTGTAACCGTGAAGAAACTGTGGCACAGCTACACCTGCAAGTCAAACAAACCGAACAAACCAAAACAAATAAATAAATTAAATTAAAACTATAATAAAACAAAGAAATAGATTCATGAATTAATTTCTTAAATTGAATAAAATTAAAAAATAAATAAAACAAAGCTAGATAACAAAATTAATTATACTTTATTTAATATAATTAATTTATTTGGGTTTAATAAAATAATTTAAAACACATTAAAATAATATTTTTACTTGCTTAAATTATTTAACCAATTAATTAACCAATTAATAAAGTAAATTGAATAATAAGAAATATTAATTGAATAAAACTAAATTTTTAAAACTAATTAAATTATTAAAAGACTAAAAACTAAAATGATTTATTTATTTACAATTTAAAGAATAAATAATTAATTAATTTAATTGATGAATTAATAATGTAATTAGAATGAAAATTTTGTAAAAATAAAAGAATAAATAAATAAAATTCAAATTCATAGGACTCATTTAATTTAAGAATTATTTAAAAATAATAATAATGAATACTAAAAACACATGATTTAAGCTACAATTGATTATTTTAAACAAAAAAGTACAAAATCACATCAATTGTCAATTATTTAATAAAAACAACATTTTGGTATAAAAAAGTCAATAAAAATACAAAAAGGAAGTGGAAAAGAGTGTGAAAACATTGCCACATCAAACTCGCCCACACTTAAAACTTTTTTTGTCCTCAAATAAATACATGCCTTTAACTTTAAAATGGAAAGATGATTTGTGAAGTTTAGTTTAAAAAAATGCAAGATTAAACTTTAATACCCAAAGGATCAAAAGTAACAATGAGTCAGTCTATCCAAAGGTATTCAAAAATAGTATCCTTCATAGATTCAAATATCCACTAGAAGTCAAAAGCGTAACACATTCATACAATGTTAAGTATTTCATGCCTCCTATGTGTCTCATTAACTTTCCTACTTCACCTTCCAATTCATGTTCTAATTCAAGTAGTGTTGACAGGTTAGATGAAGTGGAATTAAAAACTTAACCAAGGGCACCTTCCATTCTCACCTTCCCCCATTTTCCAAAAATTAAAGTTCCTAAATTTTGTCACTTTACTAATTCAACTAAAATGAAAATTAACCAATTCAATTTCTCCCTTATTCACCTGTGTTCAAAATTCCCCTCACCTTAATCAGTTCATTTTTTATAGGGGCACTTTATTTCCATTTTTCCCAGCCATATTCCATGTGCATATCACTATGCATAAAACTTATTAAGATTGAAATTGGCTTTATTTATTCACTGAAATGCTCCCAGTGCACCTTGTCTCAGATACTCATCGTGGGATCCCATTTTCCCATTTTACTCTAGTTTCAAATGACTTAATTAATAATCAATCTAGTTGACTTTCTAAAGTGATTGAATATAATTTTATAAAAATGTGAGTCCCATGGGTTCTAGTGAGAACATCAAGTTATCCTAATTCATGATCATCATCCCACAAAAACTATCCTTTCATACTCCCATCCTCAATTCCTAAACAGAAAGGTTCATAGAAACAATTAAAAATTGCACTCAGTAATCATTCATGATTAACAGTTTCTGACTAAGTGTCACTCTCAACATACAGCAAGTAGTTATCCACTAAACAGGACAGAAATGAAGTACCATTGAACCACCAATGAACTTGATGTGATGAAAGGAGTTGCAAGTTTAGAAGAATCTGGATAATTTTGAAAAAAAAATTGACCATTTTTTTAAACAAACTCGTGTTCAAGAAGGTAGAATTCGACATGACACTAGAATGACCCATATCCCCCACACTTAAAACCCAACATTGTCCCCAATGTTGACTCTCAAGGTGGGAGACATTTTATGTACAAAATAGATAGAAATTTTAGCTTAAAAGGGATATGGATAGGTAGCAATGAGGTTCAAAAAATTTATTTTCCACACAAAAAGTGAAATAAAATAAAAACAAAAACAAACAAAAACAAAAGAACCCAACCCCACCAAAAATCACCTACAACCAAGTGTATTTCTATAAATGTTCATGATTTGAATTTTGTAGAGAAAACAAAAGATTACTCAATATAATTCAAATAGTATCATGATTAACAATGATGTGCAAGAGCAGCATAATGAAATTGAAAGTATTTAGTGAAAGCATGTTTCAAAAATCAACTCAAAATAATTTTTCAATGAAGTAGATACTAGAAGCTAAACACTCATGAATGAAAACTCAGTTTAAGAGTGTCAAAAATTAGTGGGAATACCCCTACACTTAGTTCAGAGTGAAGATTAAGCAATTAATTAAAAGTGGAAAAGGGAAGAACAACACTTCCTTGAATTATTGGACCTTTAACAGTGGATTCCATCAACAGATCCTCGTCAACAGAAGTGGGTTGTTACTTCTATTCATTAAACTACAATTTTAATAAGTAAAATAAGATTTCAGAGTTCTATGTTCAAGATAAGTAACCCAAGGGAGTGAGTAGAGAGAAATGTTATCCATATAATGTAGTGTATTGTTCCCTTGGAGATTCTTGGCCAAGATTCTTGCACCAACAACCCTCTCTCTAAAAAAACAATAGATCATGAAGCACCATCAAGCAGTTAAGAAATTAAACCAGAGAACAAGCCGCAGGGATTAACTTTATTGAAGAACAAAAATATAAGGAAAACAACTAAGCAGTCATGGGTTAGTTCCCATGAAACACTGAGTTTATAGTCCCCAGTTAGACTTGATATAGCTCATTATTTCAATAGATATATGGCAGAAAAGCCCTTTGGTTTCCCTTAAAAGAAGTGCTTAATCCTTTGATCATTGACTAAGTAAGGTAATTTTTCTTCTCCAACTAGCTTAACAGCTCCATTAACCAAGACTCAAACAATGGTAAAGGGTCCTGACCATTTGGACTTCAACTTTCCTGGAAACATCTTTAATCTAGAATTGAAAAGCAGGACCCTCTCACCAACCTTGAAATTCATATTTTGAATGATTGAGTCATGAAAATATTTTGTTCTTTCTTTGGAGATTTCAACATTCTCATAGGACTCTATTCGAATCTCATTCCGCTCACTTAACTCTAGCAGTCTCCTCTCTCCAACAGACTTAAAATCAAAGTTAAGTGCCTTCACTGCCCAATAAGATATCTGTTGTAACTCAACAGGTAGATGAAATTTTTTCCCAAAGTGTAACCTATATGGTGACATCCCTATAAAAGACTTATAAGAAGTTCTATATGCCCAAAGGGCCTCATCCAACTATCTTGACCAGTCCTTCCTATAGCTAGAAACTATTTTCTCTAAAATTTGTTTGATCTCTCTATTTGAAACTTCTTCTTGCCCACTGGATTGTGGGTTGTAAGTGGTGCATGTCCTATGTGAGAACCCATACTTCTCCATCAAAACATTGAACTTATAATTCTTGAAATGATTCCCATTGTCAGTGATGAATGCTCGAGGCTCACCAAATCTGGAAAAGATGTTTTTCTTGATGAATTTCACAACACTAGCAGTTGAATTGTCGAGCAGAGCTACTACCTCAACCCACTTGGACATGTAGTCCACATCAACCAAAATGTTCTCATTCCCATAAGAGGATGGGAACGGTCCCATGAATTCCAAGCCCCACACATCAAATATTTCAACCTCCAGAACACCTATTTGGGTTAGTTTCTATCATCTTCAAACATTTCCCAACATCTAACATTTTTTCAAAGCCAATAACCAGACTCCTAGCATCATTAAATAGTGTTGACCAGTATAAACCATCTTGTAGGACCTTTTGAGAAGTCCTTTCTCCTCCATGGTGTCCACCCCAAGGTGATGAATGGAAGTTGTCATGCATGGGAAAAAACTCATTTTATACCACACATCTTCTCAAAATCCCATCAGAACACCGCCTAAAGAGAAGAGGGTCATCCCAAAAATAATATTTCAGTTCAGATATAAACCTCTTCCTCTGATTGCTTGAGAGATCCTTGGGCATGAATCCAGCTGCCAGAAAGTTGGCAGAGTCTACAAACCAAGAAGACTGTTTCCCAGAGGCAGCAAACAATTTTTCATTATAGAAAGAAGTGTTGATCTCTTTTGGTTCCTTACTTGGGGAATTGGGTAATCATGACAAGTGATCTGCAACTACATTCTTAGCTTCTTTCTTATCCTTAATCACTAAATCAAACTCCTGTAACAGCAAGTTCCACATCATGAGTCTGGGCTTTGAGTCCTTTTTAGCCAGCAAATACTTTAGGGCTAACTGATCTGTGAAAATTATTATCATTGATCCTATAAAGTACTACCTAAACTTTTCCAAAGTAAACATTATAGTAGCCAACTCCTTTTTAGTGGTAGAATAATTCTTCTAGGCATCATCCAACAGCTTGCTTGCATAGTAAATAACATGCAGTTTCTTATCCTTCCTGTGTCCTAACACAGCTCCTACTGCAAAGTCACTAGCATCACACATAACCTCAAAAGGAAGCTTCTAGTCAGGAGTAGTAGTTATAAGTGAAGTAGTTAACTTCTCCTTGAGCATATTAAAGGCCTCTAGACATGTCTCATCAAAGACAAACAGTGTGTCTTTAACCAGTAGGGAGCACAGGGGTCTAGTGATCATAGAAAAGTCCTTAATTAACCTCCTATAAAACCCATCATGACCCAAGAAACTTTTGATTACTTTGACATTTTCAGGTGGGAGAAACTTTTATATGACCTAAATTTTAGCATTATCGACCTTCACCCCTTTTTAGAAACTTTGTGTCCCAAAACTATGCCTTTAGTGGCCATGAACTGGAATTTTTTCCAGTTTAAGACTAAGTTGGTCTCTTGGAACCTTTCTAACACTAGTTATATATTTTTTAGACAGTTCTCAAAGTTATTTCCCACATTAGAAAAATCATCCATGAACACTTCAATTATCCGTTCAATCATTTCTGAAAAAATTGTCATCATGCACCTCTAAAAAGTGGTAAGAGCACCACACAAGCCAAAGGGAATCTGTCTGTAGGCAAATGTCCCAAATGGATAGGTGAAGGTCGTTTTCTCTTGGTCCTCAGGTGTAGTGGGAATCTGGTTGTAACCAGAATAACCATCAAGAAATCAAAATAATTCATTGTCTGCCAATCTCTCTAACATTAGATCCAAAACCGCATAGGAATGTGATCCCTTCTTATGGAAGCATTCAATTTTCTGTAATCTATACAAACACTCAATTTATTCACTTCTCTTGTCTATATTTTCTCATTATTTTCATTAATGACCATTGTCACCCCACTCTTTTTGGGTAATACCTAGACAAGACTGACCTAGGGGCTATCAGAAATGGGAAAAATTATTCCAACATCAAGAAACCTAATAACATCTTCTCTCACAGATTCCTTAATGTTTGGGTTGAATCTCATTTGGGATTCCACTCTATTATTACACTCCGGTTCCATGGAAATTTTATGCATGAAGAAGGCTGTCCTTATCCCCTTGATATCAGCAATCGACCAGCCTATGACTAACTTTTATTTCTTCAAAACACTAAGCATATTTTTCTCTTGACTCACCTCCAGGTTGGATGAAATAATAACTAGAAAGGTGGAAATGTCTTCTAAAAAGGAATACTTGAGTTGGGTAGGGTGGGGTTTTAGTTCAAGGGTGGGTGGGGACTGGATTGAGGGCAGACACTTGGGCTTGGGTGGCCTAAGGACTTTATGTTGCCTCTTAAAAAAGGCAGTAGAGAAGGATTTTTCCTCAGTGGTAGAGTTTCCAAAAAATATATCCTCAAACTTAGACTCCTCTCTCGGTGTAATAATTTTCTCTAAAACAAATTCATCTAGGTTCTCTAAGAATTCTCCCTTGTACTCATCAACAAGTTCTCTCTCCTTACTTCAGCTGATCCCCATGCAAGAAGCAGTGGGGATTTTAGGTTCACTACTGCTTTCAGATATCATTCTCAAAAACTCTTCTTCATCCTTATCAACACTACTCTCAGCAACTAACATATCATATTTGGGGAATAATGTTTGGTTCGGTTCTTTTATTTTCTTAAATGCATTGAATTCTTCTTTTTGTTCACCCATGTTGAAAATCAGTTTCCCCTTAGACACATTTATCACAGCTCCCCATGTGGCCAAGAAGGGCCTACCGAGAATGATAGGAACCTCCTAGTCACACTCCAAATCAAGGATAAGAAATTCATTAGGAAAATAGAGTTTTCCTACTCCCACTAACAAATCATCAACCCTACCCACTGGATGAGTAATGAACCTATCAGCAAGTTGTAACACAATAGTGGTGGGTTGTGGAACTCCTAATCTCGGTTGCTAAAAAAGTGACAGGGGAATCAGATTAATACTAGCACCTAGATCACAAAAACAATTGAAATTACCACCTCTATCCCCAAAAGTGAAAGTTATGACAAAGCTTCCAGGGTCCTGAAGCATAAGAGGTATCCTATTCTGCAAGACTGCACTACACTCCTATGTTAAGCTATAGGTGGAAAATTCTTCCAATTTCTTTTTGTTTGAACAAATTTTCTTGAGTGATTTTATATATGAAGGGCTTTGAATCAAGGCTTCCAAGAATGGGATATTAATGTTTAGCTTTTTAACCACTTTCAAAAATTCCAACAGTTTAGAATCATGAATTGGTTTCTTAATTCTTTGTGGTAGAGGGATTACAGGGGAAAAATTTCTCACAATTGGGGGCATCTCTACAGATTCTTCTTCAAAAAAATTCTTTCCTTTATTGTCATTGTTTTTTAAGCCATTTTTTTGGGTTTTTGAGTTGGAATATAGGGAGCTAGAGGGATTCCAGTGGTGCTATCCAGTTTTCCAGATTCAGGTTCTTTCATATTTGAGGTTCCAACGTCATCAAGTTTCTAATTTTCAGCATTTTGTGTTTCTTTCCAATTATCTTGGTGAGTTTGTAGACCACTTTTAGTGGTCACAACCATGGAATTCTCTCTAGGATTGGCTTCAGTGGTGCCAGGAAGCCTACCCTTTTCTCTATTACTAACATCCCTAGCCAACTTCCCCATTTGAATTTCCAAGTTCTTCATTCTTGCATCTATTTTAACTTTATCATAATCATTTTTAGTGTTTTTTTTCATCAAAACTCATTATAAATTGATGGAAAATGTCTCTCATCTCATCTTTTTAGTGGGATGATTGAAACTTAGGTTGGGTTTGGGGAAGGAATTGTTGTCTAGGTGGTTGCTGGAATCCAGGAGGGGCAGTAGGTCGGAGGACTCCCTGTTCCCTCCATGATAGGTATGGATGGTTCCTATACCCCAGAAGGTAGTTGGTGGAAAAAGGATCGTCCCTAGGCTGAATTCAAGGTCCATTTCCAGCAAAGCTGACACTCTCATGAGGCTAGACAGGCATATTAAAGTTTGGACAATAGGTTTGATAATGGCCATACATGCCACAGTGGTGGCACTTCTCCTAAAGGGCTTGATGTGGGTTCTCATTAAAGAAGCCAGAAACTTGGGCTTCATCTTGAGGAGTAGGGATGGTTTACTTTCTCACAATGGTTCTCCTCCTATAGAATTTGTGATGGGAGTTTTGAGCTAAGGTGTTAAAGATTTTTTTGAGCTCCTCAGCAGTCTTATCACTAAAGTCTCCTCCAGAAGACAGATCCACCAAGGTTTGGTGGTAAGGGGTGATACTATTATAGAAGGTGTCCATGAGGAATTGAGGTGTACATTTATGGTTTAGACACTACCTAATCAAACCTCTAAACCTATCCCCGACTTTATGAAATAATTATCCTTTATCCTGAAGGAATCCAGTTATTTTGTGCCTAATTTCAGATGTCAACCTCCTAGGATAGAACTTCATTGTGAATGATTTATAAACTTGGTCCTAGGTGACAAAGATTTCTTCTTCTAACTGTTGGAACCAAGACCGAGCCTTGCCCTTGAGGGAAAATGGGAACACTCTTAGTTTAATCTCTACATCAGTGAGACCCCTAAGTGGTATCCGTTGGACACTACATTAGAAGGCTCTAATGAAGTCAAGAGAGTTTTCACTAGGTATTCCATTGCAGGTAAAAAGATGACTAAGCATAGATTCCTTGATCTCATAATTCCTGGACCTAGAAGAGATTATAATGCATGATGGGTTACTAGAAACTGAAGGTAGAAAGAACCCTCTCAAACTGTGCCTCTTAGCTATCTCATTATCAGGTGGGTTCATCATTCCAGGTTGGTTTAAATTTTCAGGAAGTGGATTGTTCAAGTTTTCATTTATGTTATCTTCTATTTTGATCTTATCTTTGTTCTTTTTCACTTCCTTGAGGTGTTTATCAATTTTTTGGATTACCATTTACTAAGTATCTAGACTTATACCTGGTTTGCAAGCTACAAGTTCACAATTTTTTTTTTGAATTTCAATTTTCTTTTTGCAGATTTTTTTTGTGATTTTTAGTGATTTTTTTTATTTTTTTATATGAAACTTTTTGTTTTGTTTTTTTTAAATTGCACCTAGCCTCCCTGAAAATGGCTCCAAAATTTTCACAGTTGCACATCGTTGGGCACGGGTGATAAACTAAAATTTATAACCTACTTACTACTAAGGACAGTGGAAAGACAGGGTCGAACCACAAGGAGGCCTCATGTTGTGTTTGGTGATCTAAAAGAAATAAACTAAACAAAAACGCACACACAAGAATAAGAAAAAATAGTTGGTGATGGTGAAGTGGAGTGAGTGAGAATCAGTGTGTAAGGAAGTGAAGGTGAACTAGTGAGTACAAGGGGGTAGACAAGACAGCAAGAGAGCTTGTGGTGAAAACAACCAACAGATGAGTAGGGGGAGGAAGTCCACTGGCCAATTCGATATTACTTAGCCTCATTCATGCACTGAAATTTTATAAATATGGATCTGACTTAAAGTAACTAGCCATATTTGTCGTCTGGTCAGTTTGCGATGAAATAACCATTACAGTTCTTCAAATGTAATAGTCGTTCAATCCAATGGTGATGAAGGTCAAATGTCACTGGGCTTAAATTTTCAACTGAGTTTAGCGTGTCTCTCTCATTTAAGAATGACTCATTTGACAGCGAGTCCTTTGGATTCAAACAATTTTCACTAAGATTCAATCAAGATCGGTTTTCACTTGACCTTGTTGTTTTGAAAATAATTTTGTTCCGCAAACAGTGAGAGAGACATTCTAGAAAATAAGAAAGTGCATGAATAAGAATGAACAAATATAATCAGTCATCTTATCCACCCCCTTAAGGTAATTTAGCTAGACATAATGGTTGGTTTCAATTCAAAAATATAATTAGAATCAAAGAAGTTCATATTGAAAGGAGATGTAGAAAAACAGAGCACAAGACAAATAAAGATGTATGTCTCCCTGCTTGAGCTCCTGGATGTTCTAACTACTGCTGCTTGATGGTCGATGCAATGCTGAAATGCGCTCGATGTCCCGCCCTGAGAATCGAGGTGTGAAATTCTTTAATATGATGCTCATGGTACTCTAATCTGCTCACGATGGAAGATATTGTATGTTCCTCTTACTCTCTTTCCTCAGTCTAGATCGATGTCTCCTTCCTCGCCCGCACTTTTTCCTCCGGTGTCTGAATGGTCTCATGCTCGTCACGAATGCTAATGACCCATAAGAAGTCTCTGGAATCTCGCCTGAGATGTTCCATGGCCTCCACGTGTAGCTTTCACTGCACTGCTCCACCTGCGCTGGTCACTAGATCAGTTGCTCCTAACTGAATGAAAATGATGTGTGCCCGGAGAGTTACAATTTTCCCTCTACAAATCAGCAAATCCATGTGGTGCACTTTTGAGTGCGCTTGTCACCATCTTTTAAGGGAACTCCCTATAAGTGCATACAACCCCCTGCAACAAACTCACAAATATTATTGCATCTTTCCCATGAACTTATTTTATCCCCGCTTCTACAAGTAGCTCCCCCTGCACAGAACAACAGAAAAACAAAAAAAAAAGTAAAACAAATAAAAAGAAACTAAAATAACTGTATATTAATATTATTACTTTGATTAGTTAATAAAAATACATATTAATATATATATTTCATAATATCTAATATTAATAATACTAATATATGTCTAATGACTATTATATATATTTAATAACATATGTTATTATGACACATTAATATTATATATAAGCCTTTATACTTTTATTAATATATAATTATTATAGTGTTCTATATGATATATAATACACAGTATATAATATATATTATATGATATAATAAAATAGAATAAAAAAACTAAAAAATAAGAATGAATCAACGAAGAGGGGGAGGGGGGTTCTGTTCGTGCGGAGGGGTAGAAGGGGAAGAGGAGAGGCTTCGACGGTGTGGGTGTTTCACCATGGGCGACTGCTAGGGTGTGGAGGGATAGTGCGGCCTCGGCGCATATCGGGGAGGGTAAGAAGTGACTTAGGTGGCTCGGGTTGAGGAAGATGGTTCGGTCCAGTGAAGCAGGAAGGGTGGACGCGGGGCATGGGAGAGAAAGGAGAGATGGTCACGGCAGCAAGAATGTAAGAAACAGCTGAGATGTGGGTCGGCCGGCTTGAGTGTGGTTTGTGGAGATTGGGAGCGGTGCCGACAGTGGAGACGAGCATCTGGGGCGCTCGGTTCAGCTCACAAGGAAGAGGATCAGGGGTTGGCGATTCGAGGGGCAGTAGGGTTGCGGAATATCTAGGGTGTGGAGCTGGTTTAGAAGCGGCCAGAGATGGTGGCTTCAACTATGGGGTGCTCAAAGTAGCGGTGCGGGTTTGAGGCAGAACAAAGCAGGTGATGGCTCAGCTTGGGTTGCTCAACCTGAGCGGCTTGATCCGTGAATGTTCTAGATCTAAAAGTTTAGGGACTTCAATTATGGTATTCAGATTTAGTAAACATAAAATGTGGTTTGATGTTCAGTTTGTGATTTTGTTGTTCGATTAGGTGCAGTGATTTCTGAATTTTTCTCATGTTGTGATGAAGTGTGGGGAAGAGGAGTTGTAGTGGAATAGCAGCTCAGCAAGGGAATCAAGGAGTTGCGGGCGGCGAGGTCTGAGCAACGCAGGGGTGCGGGACAGGAGGTGAAAAGTAGAGAGAGGGTTGCGGTGCAGGAAGGGGGAAATGGTGAGACCGGTTCGACAAATGGTGGCACCGTGAATACTGAAAATGGTGGCTGAGCAGCGGTGAGTGAAGCTCATGGTGAGATCGTGAGGTGAGACTGTGAGTGAAACGGAGGCACTCTAACCATGAAGAAACTGCCGCACAGCCACACCTGCGAGTCAAACAAACCAAACAAACCAAAACAAATAAATTAAAACTATAATAAAACAAAGAAATATTTTCATAAAGCAATTTATTAAATTGAATAAAATTAAAAGGTGAATAAAACAAAGCTAGATAACAAAATTAATTGTGCTTTATTTAAAAGAATGAATTTATTTGGGTTTAATAAAATAATTTAAAACACATTAAAATAATATTGTTACTAGATTAAATTATTTAACTAATTAATTAACCAATTAATAAAGTAAATTAAAGAATAAGAAATATTAATTAAATAAAACTAAATTGTTAAAAATAATTAAATTATTAAAATACTAAAAACTAAAATGAGTTTTTTATTTACAATTTAAAGAATAAAGAATTAATTAATAAACTAACTGGAATGAAAATTTTGTAAAAAAAAGAACAAATAAATAAAAGTCCAATTCATATGACTCGTTTAATTTAAGAATTTTTTAAAAAGAACAATAATGAATACTAAAAACACATGATTTAAACTACAATTGATTATTTTACACAACCAAGTACAAAATCCCCTCAATTATCAATTATTTAATAAAAACAACATTTTGGTATAAAAAGTCAATAAAACACAAAAAGGATGTGGAAAAGAGTGTGAAAACACTTCCACCTCACAAATACGTTATGGGGTTTTTAAATTATCTCACCATCTAGAACCATGTAAATAGTAAATTTAACTTCTCAATCAGGTATAACACTAGGAAAATCATCAGTAAAAACATCCAAGTATTCATTTACCCATTTCAAATCATTAATCTAAATGGTTCCCTTATCTTCAACAATATGAACAGGATAAATTTTGTTTTCATATTTTAACAATTTATCATCTTATTAATATGTTATCAATTGTATGGGTTCGTTATTTTATATAGACTAAAACTATTTTTAAAAAATAACCGCATTAGTTAAATAATCAATCATATCATGATAATCAGAAAGCCAATACATACCCAAAATAAAATCAAACTCTACTAAGGGAAAACAACATGGTTTTCAGGTAATGTCCTACCACATACAATAATAGGAAGATTCTTATAATGCATTTTTACTGTAAAATTTCCCCAAAGTGGTTTAACCATATGTTTCAATCTCATTTCTTGAGGTTAAATTTCCAATTTACTAGAAAATTTTTAAAAAATAAAGTAATGTTTATACCCTATTTCAAACAAAACATTATCAAAGTCTGATTGAAAAAAATATACCTAACACCACATCATTGGACGACCCAACATCTGCTGATGTAGTCACAAAGGATTTCATTACACCTTTCTACTTATAATATGGAACCTTCTAATCATTCAGATATTTATTTGGGGAAGTATTTTCATAATGACCCATCTTCCCATATTTAAAACACTTTATATTTTTCTTATCAGAATTAATCATAACATCATATTTATTAAAATCTCTAGCCACATATCCAAACATACCACTTCAAAAACACATCCCTTTTTTTGTTTAGGAATTCCCTAGGATGAATTTTACAACACTTTTCAGAGATATGAAACTGGAATTTCTTACCTTCAGATTTCTTCTATTGATTATTACCCATCACTTTCCATATGGACCTATACTTATTATTTTTTTCAAAGTACATTTGATAATTAAAAAACACCATTTATACCCCACAATTCATCCAAAAAAAATTCTCACGTATTTTGAATTCACAGGAGGCCAATTCCCTTTGATATCTTGGCTTCAATGCCGAGTAAATATGATTGATTTTTCTATGAAGATCCTAAATAATATTTGTATCATACCTTTCCAATCATGTGAAGTTGGATTCACACATAGCTATTGAATCCTCCTCCATTTGTTTCAATTCATGGAATTTATTTTCCATCCTAAGTCAAACCACATTAGGAAAATATTTTTCAAGGAAACAATTTTTAAATCCATCCCATTCTAAGGAATCAATATCCTCACTATCCCTGATATTCATGACTATTGACCACCACTTGTCAACATCTCCATAAAAATGATAAATGGAATGATAGACCTTTGGATTATCTGAACACCCCATAACATTAAATATGTTTTTAGGGGATTTATTATATCCTTCAGTTGCCACTAGGTTAGAAGATCCACTAAAATTAGAAGGGTTTTTCCTCATAAAATATCCATTTTTGCCATGTTACTTTATAGTAGATATATTTGTTCTCTTGCATGGATTCCACTATTGTTTATATCCTTTTTCAACTCATCCATTATAGTTACAAAGTATTTGGTTCCAATTCCCACCATTATAGGTTTCCGATTCAGAAAGCTATATTCCCCTCTGCACCTTCATACCTCAGCTTCCCTATTTCTTCTATTAAAACCCATTTTAAACAGACACATCATTGATGAATAAACATGGTAATATTCAAATTATATATCATTTAAAAATACACATAAGGTAAATATAATTTATGGTATTCTATTAATATCATGATAACTCCTAAATTCATCTAAGCCTTGATCTCATACCAACTATAATGACCTAGCCTTAATCAATACATAATCTAGTAAATTCTTTTATAATTCACTACTTTAAATTTCCAAAGATATTTTTGGTTTAGAGTTTTAGAAATTTAGGACATAATTAATTCATATCAACCCCCAAGCATTAAAATTGGGTAATACTAAAACTATATCCATTTCTTCTATAATACATATGTTTTTAATAAGAACAAGAAATATTTTCATGAAAATTTTTCACAACATTCATCTTGGATTCTCTTTTTATCTTCCAATAATTAAACCCTATGAAAAAACATTTCAAACCCTAGGATGAGAGAAAAAAGATCAGTATGAAAAATAAAATGTAGGAGAGAACCCATTAGTACATGAATACTTATAAATGTATGAAATCATTTTCACAAAGACAAACTTCTCACCCATTATGCATCATATAGTTGCTACATGAAAACCTAAAATTTCGATAAAACATAGAAAACATAAATAATACCATAAGAATAACTGAATGAATTAATTACATAAAACTGTAAACATCATGTCTACCTTATGATTTTTAACCCTCATGGATACTGTACAACATAACCCTCATGGATACATTATTATGTATCCCTACCGGATACCTTATGGGTTAATCATCACACTTACACTTGGATTAACCATACGGTCAACTTACAACATAAAAATACCGAATTAATTTGATGGAGATATAAGTCCAACAATTAATCATAAAAAAATTCCAAGGACTATAATCATAATTTAATAATACATTTATAAAAACATTCCTTTTGAATTTTGTAGAAATATAAATTTAAAAGCAAATTTTTAAAGAAAAGTCCCTTAAAAATATCATATAATTGAAGTGAGAATTGATAAAAAAAATAATGGAATATGTGTACAAACATTAAATACCCAAAATAAATAATAATATAATCAAAATTAATTTTATAAATAATTGTTGTAACAAATAATCAATGAAATAAAAGGTTATCCAAAAGAATGGAAATTGGTTTAAGAATTCCCTTTCCTCGGGTTAGTCTTACTTAGAACATGTTCAAACCTCGTGTATTATCACGAACCAGGCCAGGTCGCCATCCGACCGGGCGCCCGACCCGGTCCGTGACATGGCTCGAAGGGCGTTCCTGATCCCCACGGGCTGGCACAAGTGCCCGGGTATCATAAGTAACAAGTGGGAACGATTTTAACCGAAATAGTAAGCACAAAACAACTGATAAGATAAAGAAACAGAAACTGAAAGTAGACAACCGAAGAGGGCCTTAAACAAAAAACAAAAAAAAAATAGGGGTTTACAACCTGAACCCACAACCAAGATAAGCGACAAAAAAAGAAACTCAAACTCAAACCTCCAAGCAACCAGAGAGACGCAGCATCCGCACACCACAACACCAACCTGCACGAGAAGACCACCAACGACCAGAACCACCATTGCTGAGCACGATGTCACAACCTGGAATACACAAGAAACAAAGTCTACATACACCCAAAGGTGTATGTAGGGTGTGAGCCAAAATCCCAGTAGGACGCCACCCAATAAAAAGGTTCCACATGTAAACATTGAATGAAAAATACCTTTTCAGGCTAAAATAATGAAAGGACACAAAAGCTTAAACAACTTTAAAAAAACAGTTTCTAAAAAGAATACACTTTTAATGAAAATAGCTTAAACCAATGTAAACACCCATGCATATAAGAAAAGACCAAAATTTCACAAAAAAAAACCCAAAAGCTGCACTGTATGCTGACGGTAAGTGTATAGTAGTCCAAGAGCACCAAAAGTGGGAGTGGACCTAAAGTATTAAAGCTATGTGGGGCCCTAGAACCTCACGTCTCGGTGAACCATATCATGCATTCCCGTGCATGAGCCCCTGGTAGGGAAACACCTCCTACCATAGTGGTCTCCAGTCATCATCCAAGGTTTAGTTAGTGTTGTAAACATCAATCCAGCTAAGTGAAACTGGGTCGGAGCCACTCCTATATCACTAGCACGCTAGTCTAGTCCACCCACCTAGTACCTAGGCTTCCCCGTTTTGTGCTCAACATTATTCCAATCTCAAATTTCATGAAAAACTCAAACAATTAAAAAAAATAGGGTGTTACATAAACCAAACGCCACACTTTCACACACACAGAAAACCATTTGGCCAAGGACGCACTCCAAAAGAATTTACCCAACTCAATTAAAACAATTCCTGCATTGCTAATAATTATTTATTAAAACATTTTAAATTTTCATCGTTAATAATTTTATTAAAACATATTAAATTATTTGTAAACAAATTCATTAAAAGGAAATATAACACGCCATTAACACACAAAACCACTCAACCCTCTTTCATGACCAAACACACCCAACACCACATCAAGAACACAAATTGCACACTTTGCACCTTTTCACAAAACAAACACAAAATTTATAAAATCACTAGAACACAAACATTGCTTTATGCACATATGAAAAACTAACTGCAAACATTAATAAACATGAGAAATTGACTAAAAAAAAGTTTCTAGACAAATAAAGCACCAACTGAAAACATTAATAAACACTAGAAATTGACTAAAAACAAGTTTCCAGACAAAGAACGCACCAAATGAAAACGTTAAACATACTTCTAAATGAAAATAATGCATAGAAAAACTTCAAGATAATCAAATCTTCACCCATATGAATTAATCAAGTAATATTATAAATTAAATAGGCAAGAAATTTAACTTATCAGACAATATTTAAACATGGAACCACCTACCTTGTATCACATACTTCACAACCGTGGTTTACAACGACCGTCACACGTCAACCACAACTCAAACAAAACCAAATCGACCCTAAACAAACAATTGAACCAAAACGTCAAGAATTTTCCCAAAAATTTAATGCAAAGCCCCCATTGCATGCCAAACACACCGCAAGAAGACCAAACACAACCCAAAACTTCAAATTCTAGCGTGAAACCTCAATCGTGTGACGTTTGCACCCCAAGAAACCTAGCGCAAACTCAACCACATGAATTCTAACCCAAAACTTTAAATTAAAACCCCAAAACAAACAATTAAACCTCAAAACTAAACTCAAAACTCATTGTAAAACCAACAACTCAAATATATAAAAATAAAATAAAATAAAATAGGGGAGAGGACTATCTGGAGGGGGAGGATGCTGCCGAGCTAAGAAGAATCGGCCGGAAGGTCTGGTCGCCAGAAAAGGGTCGGCCGGGAGGCTGGCCATGGGGAAAGCAGGGCACGGTGCTAGGAAGGGCCGGCGACTTGGGTTCGACGGAGGGGTGTGCAGCGCCAGATCAGGTTGGACGCGGGAGGAGGTTGAGGGAGGCGGGTCGGCGCTGGGCTGGGTGAGGCAAGGCCGTAGAGAGGAGGAGGAGGCATGAGGCATGGGGGTGTGGCGCTGCGATTCGCCGGACAACACAAGAAGGTCGGCCAGGAGGGGCAGCGAAGAAGAAAATATGGAGGCTGCGCATGAGGCTCGAGCGGGGAGGCAGTGTGCCATGGGGGCTGGGGCGTGACGGAAAAGAGAAGGGGGGAAGGGGTACACCAGGCGATGTGGCGCGATTTTGAGTAGGAGGCAACAAGGGGTGCGACGCAAGGGTTCCAGGAGGGTTTTTCCTCAGGCAGGACAAGGGAAGCAGGGGAGATCCGAGCTGCAGCGCGCGATGGGGATGCTGGTCGGGAGCGTGACGGGCTGGAGGAAGCCGCACTCGCCAAAGCCGCTGAGATGCAACGGATTTCAGAAACAAGGGGGAGGGGGAAAAGGGGCGACAAGAGAGAGGGTAAGGGGGGAGATCCGCAACCCTAAAGGGATAAAAAAACAATAAATAAATAATAACAAACAAAAACAGAGAAAGGAAAAGATAATAAATAAAATAGTAATAATATAAATAATAAACTCAAACAAAAAAATAATAGTAATGGGGCTCAAATACAATTAATAATAATAATACAATAACATACTTAATAACCTAAATAATAAACTATAAAAAGATCAACCAAATAAAAAGCTATTAATAAAAAATAATACTCTCAATTAAATTGTTATCCAAGAAAATAATAATATTCTTAAGTGACATTAATATTATCATTATTATTAAAACTCTTCTTAATTCATTTTATTTCATTATTCGACCATCGGACATGACGTGCGGCGAGCTAGGTGAGGTCGCGCGGTGACCCCGGTGAGGCTGCGCGGCTTCGACCGTAGTGCGCTAGATGCAACCAAGGGCAAAACATCCGTTTTTTAAATAATAACTCAACAAATTTAATTCGGGCCTCGACCTGAGCCACCTGATTCCCAATAAAAACAATAAAATAAATAATATAAAAAGGACGAGTGTGAAAATTCTCCCCACCATAAATCTTTCTGTCTTCAGAAAGCCACAACTAGAACAAAACCTCAAAGCAGAAAACCACCTCCCTTAATGTTCCAAGGGGATCCCCACAAAAATCAAGCAAAGAGAGGAAAAAGTATCATGCTCATAGAAAGTGAATCAAAGAAAACTTCGAGAAACTCATATAAAGACATTTTGATATTTGTCTCCCACCCCGAAGAGCTAGAACGCCTCTAGTTGACCGATCAAGGAAGGGAACTCTCGCACCCACGGGAACCAACATCACAAGCCAAAACACCTCAAGAACTATTAAACCGAAACCACACCATTTGGCTAAAATGAACAAATAAGGTCAAACCACATCCACGGAACATTATTATCACTTATCACCAAACCATATTTAAAAAAAGAAGCAAAAGATCAACATGGGGAGGCCCGAGGGGATCCCCACCATTAGGAAGTCACTGATGCTCGAAACGAGACTGGAAAACCGACACGGAGAGGTTCAAGCAGACTCCCTGCCATTAAAGAAAAGTCCATCACTGATTCATTCTAGAGACATTTGTGTGAGACCCAATGTGGGTCTCACCACCATTAAGAACCTACCAACTCCCAAGGCGAGACTAAAAAACCAACATGGGGAGGTCCGGGCAGACTCCCCACCATTCAGGAAAGGCCAACACCAATTTATTCCAGAGACCTTTTTATGACACCCATCGTGGGTCTCGCCGCCACTAGAACTAAAAGAGGATATAGAACATTGAAAAATTCCCGATGGTGACCAAACACCCCACCACAAGGGGCAGGGAGGGAGGGGCCCAACTACCGGGGCGTCAAAAGCATGACCCAAGAAAAACCATCATTTCCATATTCTTGGATGAGCATTATTCAGATTTGAGACAGATTTACTCAACAAACTCCCATAAGGACCACTAAAGAGATTGCATCCAATGGGACGCAACCCCCAAGACTTTGAGGCAACGAGACGAACAAGCCTCCACACGGTTGCGAAAACCTTATGCAACCAGACGGCTCATTCAGAGCGAAACAACCATAGAAACAATTTAAACTGCCTCTACTTTTAACACCGATGACACAAACAACGTCGGGGTCTCATATACTATCTGGGTTCCTGAGCATGTGCCAGCTTCACTTCGAGGCCTATGGATGGAGCCCTGATGTTTGAAGCATCTTCTGCCTCGCAGTTAGGTATTGAAGACTCCTGAACGGAGCTTCTCCTTTTGGTGTCACACGCAACCACACTACAGCCGAGGAAACACTAGCAAACACAACACATTATGACAACCTATTAATCATACACGGAACATTCACCAACACAAGAGCTGAAATGGTGCATGTGCATCACCCTTTTTCACACTGAATAAGAACATGACATCACAAATTGTCACTGAACATGACCATTATTGTTGAGTGGAAAATTATATGGAGAAGGACTTTAAACCGCTTCTTGAAGCACACGTGATTCCTGCAAACAACCATACCAGCCTCATACGACTGGGTCTGTCAAACTAGTAGCCTAACACGAACCGTTTCTTAAACGAAACAAACCAAAGACCAGAAGTCATTTAGAACAATAGACCGCACCAACACATTCGAGTTGGTTCCACCTTTTCCCCACTGGATCTCCTTTACTGCTTCCAAACAATCGTTGACTATCAAAGGGACCTCGCGCTGCAAGGTGTCACCCAACCTTGACCACTGCTGCTGATAAAAGCACTACAAGCCTTTCAAGACATTGGTCAACACTGAAAATTATGAACCGCCATCACCCTTACCCGATGGATTTCCTTTCGCTGTTTCCAGGGGAAACCTTCAAACGCAAAGATGTCAAATTCATACCTGACAACTCACGCAACCCCAAGAGACCAAAACTCCCTTCAACTCCCCTCCCATCTGTCATCCCGATGCGAGAGGATCCACTTAGTTGTAAAAAGGAGAGGTGGGTTCAATTCTAGAATTCAAGAAGAGATTCCTCTAATCAACTGGAGGGTCGGCCAATGGCGAATTACCCATAGCCGCACTTCAATCACGTTTCAACGCTCTACGGGGAGAATACACTAGTCAATAAAGGAAACCATGGACCCAACCAAGCTGGTCCAACTGTCAAAACATACCACAACCGAACACCAAACGTGCAGGGGGAACCACTACAAGGGCTCCCCGATGTACTTTTCAAAAGAATTAACTAGCTACACACTTGCATACCAACTTACAAATAAAAATTCAAACTCAGAACACAAATCATTCAAAAAGGATTCTCATCTCGAAACGCCTCCCATCCAACCTTTAAAAAACACAAAGACACACCACACAAACACCATTTACTAAAAAACCAAATTTTTCCTTTAACAAAACATTTTTAAAATAAGAAAACCCAGTGGGTTGCACAAACACCAATGGCGTCCCATGAGCCTCGCACATGCATGTTCTTGTGCCGCACCGAAACCCACCTCATGTCTATCCAGGCACTCATCTTCTCGTGCCATTAACCATTTTCCTTTTCGTATACACTCATGGATGTGGTTTCCCATGAGAGCACCAAGGATCAAAACCAAACCTTCCCATTTTTCAAAACCAAAACATCCAACCCACACTTTTCAAACCTCACAAACCATTTCATTTTTAAAGTGATTCATTTGAAAACATTTTCCAAGACCAAAACATTTTTACTTAAAAACCAACTTTCCACGAATCCAAAACATAGAGATGAGAAATGATGCAAGAGAAAACTTGTGTCAGTGGGTGATTGGAATGTATGGTTGGCGGCCATACGCCAGTCACGCCACCTCCACGGAGGGTATTCTGGGACAGCGTCCCCGGCTCCACATGGCTTTCCAGACCCTGCGAGCTCACTAGGACCACTGACCTTATCCCTTTTCATTTCCCTTAGACAAGATTATCTGCATTGACCAAAAACTCAGAAAAACCACAACATACTTTGGTAACTTGAGTCCCGTCACGAGGTGTGCTGGCCAGGAACATTGCTCGTAGCTAGAACGTTGAGTTCTGAAAACCTTAATATTGGTCTACTCTGACTCTATCTCAAAAGAAAACGACCCAAGAGAGCAAACCTTCCCCTCTGATACCATTTTTTCACGAACCAGGCTGGGTCGCCATCCGACTAGGCACCCGACCCGGTCCGCGACATGGTCTGAAGGGCGTTCCCAATCCCCACGGGCTGGCACAAGTGCCCAGGTATCATAAGTAACAAGTGGGAATGATTTTACCTGAAATAGTAAACACAAAACAACTGATAAGATAATGAAACAGAAACTGAAAGTAGACAACCGAACAGAGCCTTAAACATAAAACAAAAAAATATGGGTTTACAACCTGAAACCACAACCAAGATAAGCGACAACAAAAGAAACTCAAACTCAAACCTCCAAGCAACCAGAGAGACACAACATCCGCACACCACAACACCAAACTGCACGAGAAGACCACCAACAACCAGAACCGCCATCGCTGAGCATGATGTCACAACCTGGAATACACAAGAAACAAAGTCTACATACACCCAAAGGTGTATGTAGGGTGTGATCCAAAAGCCCAGTAGGACCCCACCCAATAAAAAGGTTCCACGTGTAAATATTGAATGACAAATACATTTGCAGGCTAAAATACTGAAAGGACACCAAAGCTTAAACAACTTAAAAAAAACAGTTTCTATAAAGAAAATACTTTTAAAGAAAACAGCTTAAACCAATGTAAACACCCATGCATATAAGAAAAGACCATACTTTCACAAAAAAACCCAAAAGCTACACCATATGCCGACTGTAAGTGTATAGTAGTCCAGGAGCACCAAAAGTGGGAGAGGCCCTAATGTACTAAAGCTGTGTGGGGCCCCAGAACCTCACGTCTGAGTGAACCATATCATACATTCTCGTGAACGAGCCACTGGTAGGGAAACACCTCCTGCCATAGTGGTCTCCAGTCATCATCCAAGGTTTAGTTAGTGTTGTAAACGTCAATCCAGTTAAGTGAAACTGGGTCGGAGCCACTCCAGTACCACTAGCACGCTAGTCTAGTCCACCCACCTAGTACCCAGGCTTCCCCTTTTTGTGCTCAACGTCGTTCCAATCTCACATTTCATGCCAAACTCAAACAATTAAAACAAATAGGGTGTTACATAAACTAAACGCCATACTTTCACACACACAGAAAACCATTTGGAAAAGGACACAGTCCAAAAGACTTTACCCAACTCAATTAAAACAATTCCTGCATTACTAATAATTGTTTATTAAAACATTTTAAATTTTCATCATTAATAATTTTATTAAAACATATTAAATTCTTTGTAAAAAAATTCATTAAAAGTAAATATTACACGACTTTAACACACAAAACCACTAAACCCTCTTCCATGACCAAACACACCCAACACCAAATCAAGAACACAAATTCCACACTTTTCACCTTTTCACAAAACAAACACAATCTTTATAAAAACACTAGAACAAAAACATTGCACTCTACACATATGAAAAACTAACTGAAAACACTAATAAACACTAGAAATTGACTAAAAACAAGTTTCCAGACAAAGAACGCACCAACTTCAAACATAAATAAACACTAGCAATTGACTAAAAACAAGTTTCCAGAAAAAGAATGCACCAACTGAAAACGTTAAAAATACTGCTAAATGAAAATAATGCATAGACAAACTTCAAGATAATCAAATATGCACCCATATTAATTAATCAAGTAATATTATAAATTAACTATGCAAGCAATTTAACTTATCAGACAATGTTTAAACATGGAATCACCTACCTTGTCATCACAGACTTCACAACCGTGGTGCACAACAACCATCGCACGTCAACCACAACTCAAACAAAACCAAATCTACCCTAAACAAACAATTGAACCAAAAAATCAAGAATTAACCCAAAAAATTAATTTGAAACCCCCATTGCATGCCAAACACACCGCAAGAAGACCAAACACAACCCAAAACTTCAAATTCTAGCGCGAAACCTCAATCACGTGACGTTTTCACCCCAAGAAACCTAGTGCAAACTCAACCACATGAATTCAAACCCAAAACTTCAAATTAAAACCCCAAAACAAACAATTAAACCTCAAAACCAAACTCAAAACTCATTGTAGAACCACCAACTCAAATATAGAAAAATAAAATAAAATAAAATAGGGGAGATACCTAACTGAAGGGGGAGGATGCTGTCGGGCTAAGGGGAATCAACTTGAAGGTATGACCTCTGGAAAAGGGTCAGCTGGGAGCCTGTCTATGGGGAAAGTAGGGCATGACACTAGGGGGGCCGGCGGCTTGGGTTCGACGGAGGGGTGTGCGGTGCTGGAGCAGGCTGGATGCGGGAGGAGTCCAAGGGAGGCGGGTCGGTGCTGGGTTGGGTGAGGCAAGGCCGTAGCGAGGAGAAGAAGGCATCAGGCATGGGGGTGCGGCGCTGGGATTCTCTGGAAAACACAAGAAGGTCGGCCATGAGGTGTTGTAGAGAATAAAATCTGGAGGCTGTGCATGGGGCTCGAGCGGGGAGGCAGTGCGCCATGGGGGCTGGGGTGTGATGGAAAAGAGAAGGGGGGGAAGGGGTACACCAGGGGATGTGGCGCGATTCCGAGAAGGAGGCAACAAGGGGTGAGGATCAAGGGTTCCAGGAGGGTTGCACCTCGGGCTCGACAAACGAATAAGGAGAGATCTGAGCCACGGCACGCGACGGGGATGCTGGCCGGGAGCGTGACGGGCTGGAGGAAGCCGCACTCACCAAACCCATTGAGATGCAGCGGACTTCGGAAACGAGGGGGACGGGGAAAAAGGCCGACGGGAGAGAGGGTAAGGGGGGAGATCTGTAACCCTAAAGGGATAAAAAAACAATAAATAAATAAGAACAAACAAAAAAAGAGAAAGGAAAAGATAATAAATAAAATAGTAATAAAATAAATAATAAACTCAAACAAAAAAATAATAGTTATAGGGCTCAAATACAATTAATAATAATAAGACAATAACATACTTAATAACCTAAATAATAAACTATAAAAAGATCAACCAAATAAAAAGCTATTAATAAAAACTAATACTCTCAATTAAATTGTTGTCTAAGAAAATAATAATATTCTAAAGTGACATTAATATTATCATTATTATTAAAACTCTTCTTAATTTGTTTTATTTTATTAGTCGACCATCGGGCATGACGTGCGGTGAGCTGGACGAGGTCGCGCAGCGACCCCGGCGAGGCTGCACAGCTTCGGCCGAGGTGCGCTAGATGCAACCAAGGGAAAAACATCCATTTTTAAATAAGAACTCAAAAAATTTAATTCGGGCCTCGACCCGAGCCACCTGATTCCCAATAAAAATAGTAAAATAAATAAAATAAAAAGGACGAGTGTGACATGTATAATGGTTCAAACAGTGTTAATGAAATATGAAATAACCATATTCATATTTATAATTACTTATATGATATTATTATTGCATATTTCAACCCATTTATTTATATTATTTTTCTATTTTCATTGTTTTTGGTGCATTTATTTCATGATTTCCATGATTGGTTCAATATGGATTTTCTTGTCAAATTGAATAAAAAATCTAGAAGTAGAACTAAATAGTGTTAATATGTTTCCAAAATTTTAACTTATACCATATTTCATTTTGTCTTATGATATGAGGATGAATTATTTGATAAAACATTACTGAGAATGAATTAATTTATTTTTTTAGTTTTATGATCATCACAAACATTTATAATTTTATTCAATATCATGTTTATATATTTATCTCAAAACATTAAATAACTTATAATATGTATAATAAAATATTTTTTTGACCATAATAATGTTTTTATGACCACCATTGAAGGCACTAATGAAAAATTAACATGTATCATCCATGATGGTAGTATATTGAAACATCACAGTTGATGTTCTAATTTATCAATAAAATGGGGAGAAGAGGAAGTTTGATGATGAATTCCTCCATAAACATGATACAATTTTAGTATATATAGTACAATAGATTTTTTATTCCACATGGATATAGTGAGGTGAACAGAGTATAATAAAATAAAAGAAACTGATAGAAAATTTGACCTCTTTAATTCTTCTCTTTCAGAACGTCCTTAAGGCCATTGGTTTTGTTTTTTCGTTGAGACTAGTATGTATTGGACATGGGTAAGAGTATTTGGAAGGAAACTTGGTAGAAATTAAAAAACATAAATTACGTTGAGTTATGAGGGGAAGAGGTGGTGAGGGTGGTATTTATAGTGGATGAGAGGGGTGTTTTCACATTATTATATTCATTAGTTTATTATTTCGGTTGAAGACGATGAATAGTTTCAGAATTGTCACTAAATATATTAAAATAATGAAGAATTATTATATATTTGTGCTTAAATGATCCTTACATCATCTATTAACAAATATTTCATGTATTTAGTTTGTATAATAAATTACTGTATTTCACTATTCACTACAAAATTCATGTATTTGAAAAAAATCCCAAATATTCACCCAAACCATTTTATTTTGGAACGAATTATAAAATGAACATATTTTTATGAAAATAATTTTATGAATGTGATATATTTAATTTTTAATTAAAATCATAATTTATTCAAAAATACAAATTTTAAAACAATAATTGAAATTTTAACACTTTAAAAAATTAATTAAGATCTCATAAAATTATCTTATAATCATAATACAACAAAATATTAATTTTTTAGTCTATTTTGTAAAAATATATTTTCTTTTAAATCATTACATTAATTATAAAATTATAAATAAATATTTATATTCCACTAAAATTCCAACACTTAATTTTTTACTTTCAAAACATTTATTTACTTATTATATGATATAATTTTATCATATTTTCACATTCAAGATCCATGAATTTTTTAGTAGTTTTATAGGTTATGTTACTATTCTATGAGGTGTATTAATATTCCTAATTTTAAGTTACTATTATATCCATATAAATTATTAAATATCTATAAATATGACTTCTTTCGTTATTAATTTATAGTGAATTTAAAAATATAATTCTAGAATGAAATGAAATTATATTATATGTACATTTATAGTTATATCTAAAATATTTTAATGGAAGTTTGTAATATATTTGGGGATGTATTTGTTAATCTATAGGGACAATATTGTGTCAATAATAGAAGACCGGGAGTTCCATTTCATAAGTGAGGTGGGTTAAAAACTTTTAAATACTTGAAAAATAAAAACATATAAAGTCATATTCAAGTGAAAGTGGAACCAATGAAACTAAAATTAGAATATAAGATAATTTTTTTAAAAAACACATTCAACTAATAAGATTTGGATAAGGTTTTATGTTATTTAAATCCTTATCTCTTTATTTTAACTCCACATTAACCATTTTTAACTTTTCAATAATTGAAACATTTTATAATAGTTACTATTTGTTATGAGAAAAATTGAAAGTGAACTCATTATAAAATTTGGACATGATGATTCAAAATATGGAAATAATTTAATAAAATTCAACTTCTATAAGTATAATAAATTCCTTTCAATATACCATGAAAAATTCAACAAAAACAACTATTTAAAAAATCATTTTTAGAATGAAATTTAATTTAATTCAATTAATTACCAATGAAAAACGTTCGATGAATATTAAATATATTACCTTAAAATATCGTTAAAATCATTTCTAAATAGAGATTAATTTATTTTATTATATTGAAAATACAATGCACTCATAAATTTTTTTTTTCAAAAAAAAACATTTCCTTTTACCTTCAAATGATTTTACATTATTTTCTAACTAGTTAATTAATTTTCTATATGTGAAAATATTATGTTTCTATATTTTTTATACTCAAAATAAAATTTCTAATAAAAATATATGTCATAAAAAATTCTCATAAATAAAATATATCAAATGGTT
Organism: Viscum album; assembly: GCA_963277665.1. Lineage (NCBI taxonomy): Eukaryota > Viridiplantae > Streptophyta > Magnoliopsida > Santalales > Viscaceae > Viscum > Viscum album. Next base: position 17,156,104 of record OY728158.1, read on the forward strand.
ATTTAAAAACAATAGAATTTCTTAAGGGAATTTGAAGTTATTTTCAACAATTATATTTCATTTAAATAGCATATAATGTGATTTATTTTATAACGTATATCTATTATTCAAATGATTTTAGGGTTTTTTTATTCAAAATCTATCAAACTCATTTTATTATTAAATATTAATATATTCTAAAATCATTGGGTGTTAAATTATATCCCCCTTTTAGGAGTTTAGCCCTTAAAATTCCAACACTATAATACAAATAAAAGAGGATATATTTGGCTATCACAACTTCAGGATCCCACGAAACTTCAACAAATTACATATTCCTCTATAGAACCATAAATATGTTAACGATATTCTTTCATAGCACTTTATCTCTATGATTCATGATTTCTACTGGTATCTCCATATAAATAATATCATGATACAGTGGTATAACATCAATGATTAGTAAATATAAATGATTAGATTTGTAATTTCTCAAAATAGATACATAGAACACATTATGAACTTAGAAGAGGTTCATATGATGCTCTGAGTAATTAGATACCTTCCCAATATGACCAAGAATATCATAGGGATCATTGTATATGGGGATTAACAATACCTTTATTCTAGATATTATAACAGTCTTCCATGGTGATATTATAAGAAATACCTTATCACCAACATTAATCTTTTGATCACATCAAGAATTTTTAGTATAACTGTTTTCTCTACTATGAGCTAATTTTATGTTTTCTTAGAAATATCTAACCTTATCTTCCATTTCTATAGATATCTCAAGTCCCAATAGCTTTACCTCCCAAATTTTATCACAGTATGTTAGAGTTCAAAACATCTTTTACTATAACGATTCATAAGGATAAATCTAAATGATTAAGTGAAAGGTATTATTGTAATAAAATTTGTCCAAATGAATGTGTTGATCCCAACATAATTAAAATCCATAGAGAAATATCTCACCATTTTTCATTGGTTTTAAATTTTCCTATTAGACTAACCATCTATCTAAGGATGATATGCAGTGATAAAGATCAACTCTATATTAAATGGTTACTAAAGTCTTCCCTTGAACATCAAGGAGAACTATGGATTTAGATCAGATACAAATGATTGTGGTACTCCATTAGACCTTACCACTTCTATAAATTATAACCTATTGAGATAATAAAGAGATAAATATTTTCTAATAGAAATGGAATATATTGACTTCATAAGGTGATATACTATACTCAAATAGAATTATTCTCATTAGATATCTTTGGGAGTCCCATGATGAAATACATGGTGACATTTTTCCATTTCCACTTAGGTTATGGTGGTAGTTATAACACCCCTTACACTTTTTTCTCTTAACCTTATCTTACTATTATACCAATCACTAAGATATGTAGTCCTCAATATCTATCATCATGCCATACAACCTAACATTCTCTTTAGAAAATATAGAAAACTCCATACATCCTATACGAATTGGGAATATTTAAATATGTACTTTTTCTAATTGATCCTTCTTCAATACTACTATATAAGGGACACATACATCATTCCTAACCTTTATTATTCCACTAGTATCATGATTAAACTTAATAATATTCCTTACCATTTTTTCAGTTACACACATTCCTTCTACACCACTTTAATCATCACATGAATATATAGTTGAATATTCATTTAATAAAGAGATGATTTGTCCCCATCAATCATGTTTTCATGATGCAACCTCTCTATATCTGTAACTATTGTATCTCCTTAAATCCTTATCATATACAAGAAAGCATGGTCCTTTTAAGTCATATCATCACCCACCTTCTTTTCTTTCACAAGGTGGCAATGTATTTAGCATTCATAAAATCTAATTAGTTCCAACTATCTCTAATTATACATATTCAATTATTTATATGTGAATATATACAACAATATTTTATAATTGGTATATATTTGAAACTATTCACGATAATGTAAATTAATCTATAGAAAGGAAGTAAAAATTACAGATACCAATTCCAAATCATGAATTGGGTAATTATCCTCATGAACCATCAATTGGAGTCAGGAATAAGATACATTCATGCCTTTTTATAGAATAAAACAATATATACCCTTATATGATGCATCTATATAGATCACAAACACTTTTTTGGTGTAGATAAGTTTTATAATAGTTTCACTGACCAAAGAATTCACCATTTACATTAAATTTTATACACATTCATTTTTTCAAAGAAACATGGATCTATTTCACATAAACTTAGTTAGCAGATTTTATATCCATGATAAATTTCTCAAAAATCCTCATTAGTATCCAACAAACATAATAAAACTAATTATTTCAATCACCATGGTTGTTATATTTCATTTTATAAAAACTTGCATCATTGAATATTCCACCAATATTCCCTCAATTGTGACTATATAACCCAAGAAGGATACTTTTTAACAAAAATTCACTTATACTAAATTTATCATAAAACATATCATTCCTCATAGACATTAACATTATCCTAAAATGATTTTTGTGTTATTAAATACTCTTACAATATATAATAATATAATAAATAAATACTTCCACAAACTGATCAAGGTAATGTCTAAAGTATCTATTAATCAGATCAAAGAAAATGCCAGGGAAGATGTTCATTCCAAATGGAATCACTATAAATTCATAGTTTCTATATATAAAATATAAGGAAATATTGGTATGGTCCTCCTTTTTTACCATCATCTAATGGAATCTATAATATAATTTACTCTTTGATAATTACTCATCCCCTAATATTTGATCAAAAATATCATTAATATAGGGTAAGGATACATGATCTTGATAGAAATATTATTATGTTTTTAATAATCAATTGAAATATAAATTGGACCATACTTCTTATAATAAATAATTATTTCACCCTATGGATATGTAAATGGCCAAATAAATTACCATCCATATTCTTCAGGGGTTGTTTCTTTAATTTATACCATTCAAATATGGCTATTATATAAAGATTATTTGAAATAGGAATGGAACCATTAATGAATTATATTTCAAACCTAGGTTCATGGTTCATGAGGATATTGGGATACTCAATGGGAAATACATATGAATTTCCCTATGCAATATATAAATATTTAATTTTGAGTTTTCATCCAACCATTTGAGAAAAATACCCCTCATCAATATGTAATGAGACCCATATAATGAAATTAGTTTCCATTAGATGATCATAATCATCATAATACTAATATAAAATCATTGTTTCATTAATAATATGAAATTTTACTTCCCTTTATCATTATTTATTATGGTATCTTTATAATAAAATTTAATCCATGCCTAAAATCACAACATGTTCATCAGGTGGGAGAATCACAAGATTTACAGAAAGAAGATTCCTAAAATACTTCCATCAAAATGGATTTAGATAGGTGAAATGAAATCATCATACATTTAAAATTTCTCACCAATAATTAAACATCTAATTATTGATGTGGTGATGTGATTATATTATAAAATTATTTACATATAAAAGAGTGGGTATACTTGGAATCAAACAATACTTTTTTAGTTCTAGATCAGATGATTACTATAACTTTCACCATTTAATTCATGTTACCCACTATGATGATTATGTTCACAAGATATTTTCTATTATCTCTTGGATTAAATAGTCGTCGGTACTTATTGTCATCATTAACTAGTGGATCCATTCACTAGTTGGAATATTTACCATAATCCTCATAGTTGTATCATAAGAGTGTGTTTGTTGCATTTTATTGAACTCTCTCAAAATTATTTTATTTTTATTTTTATTTTTCATGTATCTTCATCATTCATTTACTCTATGTAATTATTTTCCACACTTAATAACTTTTCTATTTCCGATAGGAAAATTTCCACCAAGATTCATTTCAAAATTCCTTGGTAAAAGAAGATTATTCTTTTTTCCCATTGGGTTTTATTTTTATAATTTCCTCGACACTCCATATTTTTCTTCTTGTAAGACCAATGGTATTTTTGGGAATCTTAGCTCTATATTTGTACCTTGAGATCACATCAATTTATTTATTCATTTCTATTAAATTCCATTTTTTACATTTTATTTTAGACACACTGTTGTAAACCACTAATAAACCAATTAGTTTTTAGGGTCAATAATAAAACTAGAATTGTGAAACTCATTTCATGTAATGTTACCCTCATATATACCAACTGATTCATCATTTTTTTATTTGGATAAAGAGTGAATTTTTATTTTCATTTAAAGATTTCATCGAAATTTCTTATTAAAAAATACCTTCTTAAACTTATTATATTCCATTGATTAAATTTCATCTAATTTCCACATATTATTAATAGGAATACACCATTGATATGTTTCAACTTCTAAAAAATATAGCTCCATAATAACTATTTCATGCTCCAATCATAGGATAATGGAAAATATCATTTTAGTGGAACTAATTAGTTGCTTGACCACTAGTGGATAATAGGGCCCATAGAAGGATAGTGGAAATTTCCTTATGAATGTTATGACCTGTCCCTTGGGGTCTATGTCATGACTACCCCAAACCCACCTTCCATAGGCCATGGGTTGGGGACTATCATCGGAAAGGCATGTCCCTTAAACGGGAAGGAATTACCTTTTTAACCTATATAGACACATATTCCAAGAACACATCAAGAAGCAACCACACCGACAAGAATGCAACAAGATGCAACCACAAAGTAAACTGCTATAGTAAAAGAGTGTTGAAAGTAAAAAGGGGTTAGAATAAAATCCCAAATGTAAAAGTAAAAGTATGACTAGAAGTCCAATACAACTTAAAGAAAAAAGAAACCAACTATTAGGTCATCCTCTGAGGTTCCTACTTGTAGGGTAGGTATAAGTCACCTCCTCAACACACCACGTCTGTCAGTCTCCTCCATGTCACGTCATGCCAAATGGTCCACCTCAGTTTACCGTCCAGTCTTATCTCCCTCATCCTCGATCAACGATGTACTTCATTTGCACCATACACAACAAGGTGTGGGCGAAGCCCGTGTAGGGGTGAGTATAACAATACTCAGTAGGGACCCCAAGACACCCGTAGGTCTCCTAGATTTTCATAAAGGAAAAACCACAAAGCATGACATCAACTTTACTTAGGCATATTCCCATACGTATATCTAAGTTATCAAGATATACTCATCTCATACATGAGGGAAGGACACCACATAGGTAACACCATGAAGGTAGAAGTACCACACAAGTAACACCACGAAGATAACACCATGAAGGTAACTCCACGAAGGTAGAAGTACCACACAGGTAACACCACAAAGATAGAAGTACCACACTGGTAACACCACATAGATAATACCACAAACGTAGAAGTACCACACAGGGAACACCATAGAGATAGAAGTACCACATAGATAACACCACGGAGATAGAAGTACAACACAGGTAACACCCTGAAGACGATACCACAAAGGTAGAAGTACCACATAGGTAACACCACGAAGCTAGAAGTACCACACATGTAACACCACGAAGATAAAAGTACCACATAGGTAACACCATGAAGATGATGCCACAAAGGTATAATTACCACATAGGTAACACCACAAAACTAGAAGTACCACATAGGTAACACCATGAAGAAAGAAGTACCACACAGGTAACACCACAGAGATAGAAGTACAACACATGTAACACCACAAAGATTAAAATACCCAAATTGTAAAAGAATCAACTCACAATCAAGTATAAATTAATTACATAAGTACAGATGATTAGTCAAAAACTAGATTATCTTATTCTATTAAGAATCACTGTTTTTGACCCCCACAGGATCGATAGGTAACTAACCCATGCTGACCCACACCGGATCGATAAGTAACTAACCCCTGCTCACCCTTACAGGATTGGTATGCGTTGAACAACACAGGATCCCTGAGTGATGACCCACATAGGATCTGACCCACACAAGATTGATAAATGCTGACCCACATAGGATCGATGTTCTTTCTTCATGTTGCATCCTACCACAGGTTTCCTCACACTTGGTGCGCTCGAGTTCCATGAAATCTACCCCTCGAGATATTGGTAATACCATGACTACCACTAAGGTCCACAAAGGAGTAACCCAAAGGATCTCCATGTCGTAAGGGTTCTAACATGACAGATGGAACCTCAATCGGATGCTCGGTCTGTGAGTTATAAGCATTTTAACTCTAAGGTCCAGGTTAGATTCGGGTTCGATCTGACCCGGCCATACTCCAACTTTCTCCAAAACTCAAGTGGAGTATACCAAAAGGACCGTCTCTATCCAAAGATCTCATCACTATAGACGGTTTTTCAAACAGACGTCTGCTTTTCAAGATATACCCATTTAAGTGTTCTTGGGTCAGGTTGCGCCCGGGTCCGGACCGACCCTACCCAACTCGGTCTGGGCTGGGCTGGGGTGGACTCGGCCCGCTATTCCAGGGTGGACTCGGCCCGTTGGGCCGATGTCTAGTCCCACCCACAAGAGGGGCGGCCCGCAAGGGTAGCCCAGCCAGAATAGGGTGGCTCGCAAGGGGGGGCTCCCACAAGGGCGACCCAACCTGCGTGGGGAAGCGGCCCACTTGGGTGGTAGCCCGGTTCGAGGAGGTGGACCGCTAGGGCGGCGGCCTGTTGGGGTGACATCCCTTTGGGGCAGCAGCCCAGTTTGAGGCAGTGGCCCGCTCCATGGGTTGCGGCCCGGTCCGAGGGTGGCAGTCCGGTCCAAGGGTGGCGGCCCGGTCAAAGGAAGACGACCCGATCTGAGGCCGGAAGCCCAGTGCGAGGGCAATGACCCCATCCGAGGGCGGTGGCCCGATGCGAGGGCGCCAGCCCGGCTCGACGGCAACAGCCCGGGTCGAGAATGAAGGCCCGGTTCGGTCTAACTCGGGGGGTGTACCCCCCCCCCCCCCCCGCATCTCCCTGATTCCCAAATAGGCCAGATGTCATTCGGTTGGTGAGGAAAAGGCATCGTGTGGGCGCCAATCGGTCATCGTGGAACCCACGGTAGGCGGGTTCAACCTCCGCCACAGCTTCGATCATGAATTTCATTCGTCGGCGACATAGCGTTCATGCCACCTTCCTTCCTGTGGACGACCGTCATGTTGGCCACCTCCTCCGTTCGTTGCGGCTGATGATCTGCATCCCTCCACTTGTGGCATGTGTCGACGTGCTCGTAGCCTTCCGAGATGGCACAAGGAAATAAAGATAGTGGAGGGTTCAGGCCAGGTTCATTAGGCCTACACCCTCAGTGTTAGCTCGTAATATGGAAGATATTAAGGGAGTTCAATAAACTGTTGTATTGGGCACAAGATTAACCCCAAAGGATTCCCCGCAATAACCTCCCGCAAAGACGAATGAATTAGATGTCAACCCATTAGTCGGTTGACCATAGTTCTCCATTTTATTCAAGAAAAAAGAAGAGGAAAACCATTTGAAAGCATAAATTAATTAAACTCCCTACCTGGAAGAGACGTCCACTGATGACGGTCGATAGAACCTCCTTCATCATTGTTGTCGGCTTCTGACTCGATGGTGCTCGTCACCGCTCGTTGGAACCAGTCTCGTACTCCTGGTGGTTTGTGTTGTGGTACTTTTCCGGGGCTTCATCTCTTGGTGAGGTCGTGCCAACACCCCTCTCAGAGCTCTATATAAATAAGAGAGGAGAAGGAGTGTGCAATGCTCTGGGAATTAATGAGGTTCATTTAATTAATGAACCTCCTGAATTCCCAATGGTGAGGATACATGGAAAGAAGAGTCAATCCATTTATTGGCTTGGCACATCGTCAGTCCCTCCAGCATCGTTTATCCGTTGTAGGAAAGAAAAAAAATAACAAAACATGTTATTTTATTAATCTTTAAGAAGTCCACAAAAATAACATTTTCACCTAACCTAATGAGGTCGAAGTTATGCCTCCCTTAAGCAAATCTTAGCATTGTGGATTCAAAAGTGCCCTCAGATTTTTAATCTGAGCAAAAATTTAGAAGTTAGAAAACACCGCTCACACATTTACTGAAAATACCCAAAAAAAGTTCAGAAAATTATTAACAGTCACCCTCGACCCGCATCGATTGAGGTTAGGATCTGCCTATGTAAAACACACCCCATTTAACCTAACAGTACTCTTGGATTTCCAATCCGAGTTACTGTTTAAATGTTATAAATTTTATATTAAAATAATTTTCACTTAATTATTTTATTTACAGCCAAAAACTAACTTTCCCTGGTGGCTTGCGTCGGCCAATGTTAGTATATACCTAAAGAAAGCATACCCTCACAAGTTCAGTATTGGTCTCGGATTTTTAATCCAAGTTACTGTTTGTGAGTTATAAGAATTCCAAAAATAAAATAATTTTATTTAATTATTTTACTTACGGTTATTCCATTTTCATTTTTTCTCATAGGATGCCCGCGCCGACTAAACTTAAGACGCGTCTTGGGTAAACCCACCATCCTAAGCGCAACTGTGTCCTCATATTTCTAATCTGAGTAACTATTTAATAGTAATTACACTTTTTTAGGAAAACTATTTACGCGTGCTAATTAAAGCTTAACAAAACTTTGAGGGATCATTCTAGGCACTCCGGGCCTCGAAATTGTGCGCCATCAAATTTTGCGGTCTCCAAATAATTACATACAATTTAAAAATATACGGAATTTTTGGGACATTACATTCTCCCCACCTTAGGGAATTACGTCCCCAAAATCCACAACATAGACTAAGGAAACAAATGGGGGTACTGAGCACAGATTTGAGCCTCCCACTCCCATGTTCTCTCCTAGAGGTTCTCGTGTTACTAGCGAACGTACACCAGAGGTTTCGACCGCCCATGAAGGACCCACTCCTATCCATCCCCAAACTCCACTGGGAACTATGTAAAATTCACCCCATCATCAAAGTAAAACTCACCCTAGTTAATAACGTGTGATGGATCATGCACGCATCTCCTCAGCTATGAAATATGGAAAACATTATGCACCTAGTGCATCTTTGGGGAAAGGGATAGATGGTACACCACCTCACCCAATCTACTAAGAATCTAGAAAGGTCTGATGAACCTCGGATATAACTTGTCACCCTAGAAAAATCTCTAAAAACATTGTCAAGGTGAGACTCATAGGAAGACATGGTCTAACTCCTCCAGACGGCAGAAGACTTCTATCGGCTCTGAGCAGTTTTCACTTTCTAAAAAGTGAGGCATCGTGATACAAACTCTGCCACAACTTCCTTCATCTCGGGCCATCATTACTGACATCGGGGGTCCTTGTATATCTTCACCACTCCAGGATGTATCTCTAGAGGGGACATATGGAAATCCGTTAACACCTCCTCCTGTAGCACTACTAGTACCATGGTACTTCCTCTAAAGAGAATGATGTGCTCCCCACCTTCAGAAAATCCATCAGATGCCTGCCCTGAGGATATCTAAGCATGTAGAGCCTTGCAGTCAGTGTCCCCAAGTTGTGCCTCCTTGACTCGCTGAAGGAGTGGGGATGTGACTGTCATAGTCTAGAGGTATTCTTCTCCATCTCTATCCATGAATGATATCTACAATGTAGCTAGATACTCTATCACCTCACTCAGAAACTGCAGGCCAGACCTCCTATTGAGTGCATCTGCTACCATGTTCTCCTTCCCAAGAGTACAGACTATCTCAAGTCATAGTCCTGGAGGAACTATATCCATCATTGATGTCTTAGGTTCAGGTCCTTCTGAGAGAAAATATATATGAGACTCTTGGGATCAGATTAGACTGTAAAACGTTCACCCATCAAGTAGTGTTGACACATCTTTAGTGCAAAGACCACTGCTGCTAACTCCAGGTCATGGGTTGCATAGTTCAAATTTTCTGTCTCTATCTCAGCTTTTGAAATCTCTTCTTACACTTCTTCATCCACGAGAAAGTATCCCCTTTTTTTGTTAAATCTGAAAAGGGTTTCACTACCCTGGATAAGTTGGGTACAAATCTCTGGTAGTACCTAGCCAAAGCAGACATCCCTCTCCCTTCGGGGAGGTAATCCTAGAAACATATTTTGAAAAGATGTCCCAATTCTCTACCACTCTTATTTGGAACTGAAAACTGAAAACTCTTTCTGCCACGAGAGTAAGTTTGGTTGACTCAAGAGTGATCGGTTGCACCATTCTATGCATGAGTTTATCCTGTGATGCCTAGGATTCCTTTTTTTCTGACCAAGGAAAATCCCATTCCAATGTTGTAGGTAAACCACAACATTTTTTCTAATACAGTCAATCAGAGTATGAACTATGGATGTCCAGTCCAAACCCAAACTAATTTTGTAAGGCCTCGACACTGCCACCAAGAGGTTCCAACCAAAAACTCTCACCTCAAGGGTTAGATCACACCATCGGCATAACTGTGATTATCAAGCATCCTCCCAAAGGTATCTCTAGACGTGAGGGTCAAGTCAATAGCTTAACCAGAAACTCTAGGTTTTTTACAATATTTGTGGAAGGAAGGAATGATTGGTACCTATTTCTATTAATACGATAGCTATTAGTAAACACAAACTATGACAACCCTACTTTTATTACAAACTTAAACATGATTTATTACATAAACTATTCACTTGGTACAACATGGAAGATCAAGAGGTCTAGTGTATTTGGGGATTAGGATCATTACATAACAACTTAAAACATGAAATACAACGTCTTTATTGAAAATTCCTTTATATGACCACTATATTCCGTCGTACTTAGCATTTCATAGGATAACCTGAGGACATGCATAAGAAAAGGGGTGAGCTATAAAGCCCAGTAAGGGAATAAACATGGAATACATGAGGAGTAAAATACATGTTAGACAACAGGCATATCAATAGATCACAAGAGAAACATGAACATAAAGGCATGATAAATCCTGATAATCATAACATGGAAATGTGGCAACAACACTTAACATGGAATTAGCATGAGCCAAGGCCCATTGCACATAGAGCATGAGTAAATCCTCATTGTAAATGGAGCACGAGTAAACCTTCGTTGCAATTGAATTAGAATGATTCAACACTCATTGCATATGGTGTATCATGATAATATACTTTACCCAATGCATTGGAGCGTTATAAGGGCGCACCCTTTTTAAACATTTCATTTCATGCATAAGTGTGCCAGATGAATCATAAAACATAATCATTTATTCCAAGATAAATGAATGTGGAATTAATACATGAAACTTTATAATCAATAAGTAAATGTTAATAAATGTGAATACCCTTGATGGAGAAATGGGCATGGTATTCACTACACAATGGCATTGGCTTAGAAAATCAGTGCGATTTCAGCAGCGTAACGATGTGACGTAAGAATTCATAAAAAAGGTTGATGAGAGATAAAGGGGTTACTCATAATATTTACATGTAATTGATAGTAAGTAGGTCATATAGATACATTTCTCAACAATTATAATGGAATTTAGGTTCATGATACAAAATTATTTCTTGAATGTAAATGAGGAGTGAGAAGTTCCTTTCAGAATTTTGGCATAGTAACGGGTGTACATGGGAGGCATTTAATGAGAGAGAAAGGGGTATCCAATCATTAAAACATAAAGAGTAAAGTATTAGTTAGGTGAAAAACCATACCCCAACATTAATAATTGAAATTAAAAGGGAAAAACAACTTAATGAAAATTGGAAAAAAATGAGAAAGGAAGAAAAAACCCTTACTTGGAAGTGTGCTTCCAAAGGCTTGAGAGAGGCTTGAGAGAGGCTTCTTGGGAGCTTGGAGCACCTTGGTAGGATTATAGAGAGAGTTGGGTAGAGGTTGGAAGAACTCCAAAGGATTTGAGTGAGGAGGAAGTGGGAGCTTGGGTGGGTTTATATAGGAAAGGTGAGTGAATTATTTATTATTTAGGTTTGGGACCCCTTACATTAAACTAATCCAAACAACAAATAAGATCATGGTTTTTTCCCATGGTTTTTGGAAAAGGGAAAAAGAAAAGAATATTTTATATGTCCAAAGTCAAAACTTATTAAAATAATAGAGTTTCTTATGTGGAGGTGAGTCACACTCCCATGGAAAACAATTTAAAAAGACAAGGTGTTTAATAAGTCTTGAATGGTCCATTAATGCTTTGAAAAGTAAGTCAAACAAACCCAAAATAACATTATTTTAATGTTAAAACATATATTGGCCAAACATAAAGCTTATAGTATTTTATTACTTCACTATTGGGTCATTATGATGTCATAAAACACATTATATATTTAAACTGTATTTAATTTTTACCCAAAAAATTTACTGTCTCAGAAAATTATGAAAAATTCATCGTTGGATAATTTCAACGTCCTGATTCCAGAAATAACATTTATTTTATCTAAATAATTTTCTAAATATGTTAATTTTCACTTTTAAAATAAAAACTGACATTTATCGAAAATTCACGGGTTTTGACAAAAATGGCTTTCAACCCTTAATAAAAATTAAAATTGCATTCATAAAATTATATGATCATTTATATATAATAGAATTAATTTAATAATAATAATAATAATTTATTAAAATATTTTTTAATTAAAAATACCTTAATTTAATAAAATATAATTCTTAATTAAATAATAACTAAAAACACTATTTGCACTTTAAAAACTATTTACAATGTATAAATAATGAAAAGAAAGTATATTGATTATTATATACAAAAAATGTACATGAACATAGTACTAGTGATTTGTTACATAACCCCTTAAAACAGTCACATAAGACCTAAGGGTAAGGTGTACGATGGTGACAGACTCTTGGAGTGGCTCAGATAACATCGCTCAAGTGGTAATCCTTATAAACTTCCACTTTTCTCATAGACGGTCCCATTCGAGCTTGACATGATGAAGCTCAGCTTGGTCTTGGTCAAGAGCGAAGCCCAAGGATGAAACCTCTTTTCTGAGCTCCGACAAATGGGCTTCGTATAGAGCAATTCTACTGGATGAGACCGTCTATTCTTTTGTCTGAGTAAATTGGATTTGTTAAAGCCTTATATTTATACTAATCATGTGATCACTGTTCAACAGCTATAAAATAATGGTCACAATTCATAACATAAAACCAAAGAAGTTGACATTTTATATAAACATTTTACATAAAGAGACATTTAACTAGATCAAGAGGGATTTCCATTAATGAAACTTTGCGTCGTTACAATATTTCCCTGTTAATAAATTTCACCCTTGAAATTTCCTTTTCCCACACTAAAACAGATGTGGGTAACTCAACTTCATCATTTCCTCTGATTCCCAATTCTCTTTTTCAAACTTGTGGTTTCACCACAACACCTTGAAAAGGGGAATTGTCTTATTTTGTAGACCTTTTTCCCTACAATCTAATATCTTCACTAGTTTCTCCTCATAAGAAAGATCATCCTCCAACTGTACCACCTCAGAAGAGAGTACATGTGAAGGGTACGATATGTACTTCCTTAAGAGGGATACATGAAAGAAATCATGTACTTTGTCCATGGTAAGTGGAAGTTCTATTCGATAGGCCACAGCCCTCACACGACCATGAATCTCAAAGGGGCTGATGTACCTTGGACTTAACTTCCCTTTCTTTCCAAACCTCATTACCTTCTTCCACGGAGATATGCGTAGAAAAACCATGTCTCTAACTTTGAACTCAAGGTCTCATCGACGATTATCTGTATATCTCTTCTATCAACTCTGGGCTGCCTTGATATGCTGCTGAATGGTTTTCACCTTCTCCACCATTTCCTTGGCTATTTTTTGTCCAAGCAGCTTACATTCGCCGACCTCATCCCAACATGCCGGTGTTCTGCACCTTTTCTCATACAGGCTTCATATGGTGCCATTTGGATGATCGAGTGGAAACTGTTATTATAAGAGAACTCAACCAGAGGAATATGTTGATCCCATCCTCCTTTAAAGTCCATTGAGCACGCTCTCAACATTTCCTCAAGTGTTTGGATAGTCTTCTCGGATTGGCCATAATTTTGGGGATGATAGGCCGTACTAAAGTTCAGTTCAGTATTCAGAGCATGTTGAAGACTCTTCCAAAACTTAGAGGTGAATCATGGATCTCGGTCAGAAACAATAGATAGTGGCACTCTATGCAGCCTTACCACTTCCATGATATATATCTGTGCCAGTTGATCCAATGAGAAATCCTCCCAAATAGCAATGAAATGTGCAGTCTTTGTAAGACGATCCATAACAACCTAGATTGCATTGTTGTCTTTGGATGTCCTTAGAAGTCCGGTGACAAAGTCCATGGTGATTTTCTCCCATTTCCATTCTGGTATGGGCAATGGTTGCATCATCCTCATAGACTTCTACCTCTCTACCTTCACTTTCTAGCACACCAGGAAATTTGATGTATATTCAGCGATCTCCTTTTTCATATTATCCCACCAAAATATTTCTCAGAGATCTCGATACATCTTTGTGCTCCCTGGGTTAATAGAGAAATTTGAACTATGTGCATCATCCAAAAGTACCTTCTTCAGCTCTGGACTTTATGGAATATAGTCTTTTCCCAAATCACACAATTCCTTCTTCATTAACATTAAACTCCGAGGATTTCCCTTTTTTGATATCTTCCACTTTTTCCTAAATTTCTACATCATCCTATTGAGCATCCTTTAACCTTTCCAAAAGGGACGGTTGAGAAATCATTTGTGAAATGATTGATGATGTTCCCTTGTTTATGATTCCCATGTCCATCTTCATCAAGTCTAAGTCAATTGGATCCTTCTCAATTCTCATCATTGATAGAATCGCTGGGTCCTTTCTACTTAGGGCATCTTCCACCTTGTTCACTTTCCCAGGGTGGTAATGTATTGAACAGTCATAATCCTTGATGAGATCTATCCATTTTCTCTAGCGCATATTAAGCACTTTCTGTGTGAATATATATTTAAGACTCTTGTGGTCAGTATATATCTCACATTTCTCCCCATAGAGATAATTCCGCAAGATTTTCAAGGAAAATATCACCACTGCCAACTCCAGATCATGCTTTGGATAGTTTCGCTCATGGATTTTCAACTGCCTTGAGGCATAGGATGTCACTTTATCATTCTGCATCAGCACACAGCCTAATCCCTTCTTCTAAGCATCACTGAATACCACAAAAATTTCCCCACTTGTGGGTAAAGTGAGCACGGGTGCAGTGATAAGCCTCATTTTTAACTCCTTGAAGCTTTGTTTGTAGTCATAACCCCAAGAAAACTTTACTCCCTTTAGAGTTAGATTGGTAAGAGGGTTGGAAAATCATGATAAATTTCTCACAAATCATCTATAATATCCAGCTAACCCCAAGAAGCTACGTATATCCGTTACCGATGTTGGCCTCGGTCATCCCTCAATTGCATCTGTTTTGGAGGGATCCACAAATATATCATTGCTTGTGATGTTATGGCCCAATAATGGGACTTCTTTCAACTAAAACTCACACTTTCTGTACTTTGCATAGAGCTTATCCTTGCGCAAAGTCTCTAGTACAGTTCTTAAATTCTCCTCATGATCCTCCTTGGTTTTGGAGTATATTAGAATATCATCTATAAAGACTACAAAAAATTTGTCTAGGTAATCTCTAAAGACCTTATTCATCAAGTCCATGAATATTTCTGGACAATTAGTGAGTCCGAAAGGCAATACTATGAATTCATAGTGCCCGTATCTTGTACGAAAAGAAGTCTTGGGGACATCTTCCTTATTCACCCTTACTTGATAATATCCCAACTGAAATCTACCTTAGAAAAGTATTGTGCTCCACACATCTGATCGAACAAGTCATCAATCCATGGCAGAGGAAACTTTTTCTTTATCGTGATTTTTTTAAGTTCACGATAATCGATGTAAAGCCGCATTGACCCATCCTTCTTCTTGATGAAGAGGACTGGTTCACCCCATGGTGAAGCACTTGGGCGTATAAACCCTATATCTAGATTCTACTATAGTTGTTTCTTCATCTCTTCAAGCTCCACGACATCCATTCTATATAAAGTATTGGATATTGGTAGAGCCCCTGGTATAAGTTCAATTGAGAATTCAACATCTCTTCTAGGAGGAAGACCAAACAGTTCCTCGTGAAACACTTCAGCAAATTCCCTCATAATAGGCATTTCTTCAATGATGGTTTCTTCCTTGGACTCAATCATCTGAGCCAGATACTCATGCCCATAGGGCAGTAATTTCCATGCTTGAGATGATGGAGCTAAAGGAGATTCATCTTCCTCTTTACACTTATAAATAATCGGGGTTCTATTCTCTATATGGAGTGTGATTTCCATCTCCCAACAATTTATGTTGGCTATATATAATTAAAGTCAATCCATGCCAAGAATTTCATCAAATTACACCAGAGGGAGTATGACGAGGTTCACCGGGAAATTTAATCCACATATTATAATAGGGGAGGACTTATATTCATGGGATGCAATGATTTACCCATTTTCCGTACTCACCGACATCTTCACTTCCAAGATTTGTGGTGGTGCTGGGATTGTTCTACTAAACTTTTGAGATATAAAAGAATGTGTAGAACCTGAATCAAAAAGTATGTTTTCTATTCTTGAATGAATAACTAGCATACCTGTCACCACTTCTTTTTCGGGGTTCACTTCGGCAGAAGTGATGGCAAAATCTCTTCCTTGCTGCCTTGTAGGTTGTTGGCTGCCTCCAAAAACCCTTGTATTAGGGCACTGATTTTCAAGATGCCCCAGTTCTTTTCATTTGTAGAAATTAAAAAAGCGTTGAGGTTCGAACGGAGCGGTCCTCTCTTCTGCCGCAGCCGCGGGTCTTTCTTACTGACAGTTAACAGCTTGGTTCCCTTCTCTTCCACACTAAAAGCATTTCCTCGTCCCCTTGAGGCAATTTCCAGGGTGCTTCTTTCCACACTTTTGGGAAGTGGGGTGTTGGATCTTCTTAGCACCGTTGGATTTATCCATCGGACCGCCAACATTGAAGTCCAACTTACGCTTCTTGTCCCCATGATACCCCTGTGATTCCCTAATCTCCATTTCGACCTTGAGGACATATCAGATAATTTACTCATAGCTGTCAAAGTCACGGATCACTAATGCTTTCCGCAGGCTGGGATTCATCCCACCAAAGAAGCGGTCAACCTTGCATTCAGGGGTAACAACAAATCTGAAAGCATATCATGAAAGCCTTGTGATGTTTTCCTCGTACGCTCCAACAGATTATTCGTCTTTTTGCTTGAGGGAAAGGAAGTCCCTTTCCATCTAAAGCTGGAGGGTGCGTGGAAAATATTTATCGAAAAACATCTTCTGGAAATCCATCCATTCCAACGCCTCGATCTCCTCCTCAGGCTTCGTATTTTTGATCAACGTCCACCACTGATCAGCTTCACCCTCCATACGATAAGCCACCAGGAGAACCTTCAATTGTTCAGAACATTGAAGGATGGATAAGATCGTTTTAATGGATTTGATCCATTGTTTAGCGATCGTGGGATCGGTTGATCCACTAAAAGTATGAGGACTTTGTCTCATGAAGATCTCAATAATGACTTGTTCTTTCTTAGGGGGGGTTGAACGTTCCTCTTGACTCGTGTTTCTATTCAAATATTGAGTTATCTAAGATAGAATCATGACAAAGTTCATGATTCCCACTCCCATTGGATTGGGAATCTCATTAGTACATTCATCACACTGATCTTCACATCAGTTGTTAGCCCGAGTCCTCATATTACCAGCCATTGACTGGAATAAAAGGAATGTTGGGGGGTAATACACAAATGGTAATCCAAATAAAAAAGTTTATGACTTATAAATAAACTTTTATTTCCTTTACTCATGAGTCTATAGGCTTCAATCTAGGCTTTTCATGATCTACTTTCTAATATATATTCTTAAGGGAATTTTTTTTAATTCCCTTAATAAGGGTTCATACTAAGCTTGTGAATTTATCAAAACATATCCCCAGGGAGTGTCATAACCAAGAGTGCAGCAAGGCCCATTGTCGTACACTATTTCCCGTTCGATTATAGCTCAAAGCAGTGTTTTTGGGTTTTACTCCTAGGATACATCTGTGCCAGAGCTGCCTCTACCTGCTCATATCCAGACAGGGATTCATTTGTTTGATAAACCACTTACTCAGTACTTACCAAAACTTAGGGATGTTTTTATTATACTTAATCTTTTCTCTAAGGCTTTACTAGGGTTTTCTAATCCTAATCCCAAAAATAACTAAACCTATCCTCTGATACCAACTATGAAAACCCTACTTTAATTAAAACCTAAACATGATTTATTACATAAACTATTAACTTGGTACAACATGGAAGTTCGAGATTTCTAGTGTCTTTGGGGCTTAGGATCATTACATAACAACTTAAAACATTAAATACAACATCTTTATTGAAAACTTCCTTTACATGACCACTACATTCCCTCGTACTTAGCATCGCAGGGGATAACCTGAGGACATGCATAAGAAAAGGGGTGTGCTATAAATCCCAATAAGGGAATAAACATGGAATACATGAGGAGTACAATACATGTAAGACAATAGTCATATCAATAGAGCACAAAAGAATCATGAACATAAAGGCATGATAATGCATGATAATCATAACATGGAAATGTGGCAACAACACTTAACATGGAATTAGCTTGAGCCAAGGCCCATTGCACATAGAGCATGAGTAAATCCTCATTGCACATGAAGCATGAGTAAACCCTTGTTGTACATGAATTAGCATGATTCAACAGTCATTACACATGATGTATCATGATACTATACTTTACCCAATGCATTGGAGCGCTATAAGGGCGCACCCTTCTTAAACATTTCATTTCATGCATAAGTGTGCCACATGAATCATAAAACATGGATTCATAAAAAATAATAATTTATTCCATAATAAAGGAATGTATAATTCATAAATGAAACTTTATAATCAATAATTAAATCTGCATAAAGGTGAATACCCTTGATGGAGAAATGTGCATGGTATTCACTACACAATGGAATTGGCTTAGAAAATCGGTGCGATTTCGGCAGCGTAACGGCGTGATGTAAGAATTCCAAAAAAAGTCTGATGAGAGAGAAAGGGTTTACTCATCATATTTACATGTAATGGATAGTAATGAGGCCATATAGATAAATTTACCAACAATTGTAATGTAATTTAGGTTCATGATACAAAATTATTTCTTGAATGTAAATGAGGAGGGAGAAGTTCCTTTCAGAATTTCATCATAGTAACGGGTGTACATGGGAGGCATTTAATGAGAGAGAAAGGGGCATCCCATAATTCAAACATAAGGAGGGAAGTATGAGAGAGGTGAAAAACCATACCCCAATATTCCTAATTGAAATTAAAAGGAAAAAACAACTTATATAAAATTGGAAAAAATGAGAAAGGAAGAAAAAACCCTTACTTGGAAGTGTACTTCCAAAGGATTGAGAGAGGCTTGAGAGAGGATTCTTGGGAGATTGGGGAACCTTGGTAGGATTATAGAGAGATTAGTGCAGAGGTTGGATGAAATACAATGGCTTTGAGTGAGGAGTAAGTGGGAGCTTGGGTGGGTTTATATAGGAAAGGTGAGTGAATACTTTATTATTTAGGTTTGGGACCCCTTACATTAAACTAATCCAAACCACAAATCAGCTCATGGTTTTTGCCCATGGTTTTTGGAAAAGGGAAGAGGAAAAAAATATTTTATATGGCCAAAGTACGAACTTCTTAAAATAATAGGGTTGCTTATGTAGATGTGAGTCACACTCCCATGGAAAACAATTTAAAAAGACAAGGTGTTTAATAAGTCTTGAAGGGTCCATTAATTCTTTGAAAAGGAAGTCAAACAAACCCAAAATCACATTATTTTAATGTTAAAACATATATTGTCTGAAAATAAAGCTTATAGTGTTTTATTACATCACTATTGGGTCATTATGATTCCATAAAAAACATTATATATTTAAACAGTATTTAATTTTTACCCAAAAAAATTGACTGTCTCAGAAAATTATGAAAAATTCACTGTTGGATAATTTCGACATCCTGATTCCAGAAATAAAATTTATGTTATCTAAATAATTCTCTAAATATGTTATTTTTCACTTTTAAAATAAAAACTGATATTTATAAAAAATTCACGGGTTTTGACAAAAATGGATTTCAAACCTTAATAAAAATTACAATTGCATTCATAAAATTATATGATCATTTGTATATAATAAAATTAATTTAATAATAATAATAATAATATTTTATTAAAATATTATTTAATTCAAAAATCCCTTAATTTAATAAAATAGAATTCTTAATTAAATAATAACTAAAAACACTATTTTCACTTTAAAAACTATTTACAATGTATCAATAATGACAAGAAAGTATATTCATTATTATATACAAAAAAATGTACATGAACATAGTACTAGAGATTTTTTACATAACCCCTAAAAACAGCCACATAAGACCTAAGGGTAAGGTGTGTGATGGTGACAGACTCTTGGGGTGTCTCAGATAACATCGCTCGAGTGGTAATCTATATCAACTTCGACTTTTCCCGTAGATGGTCTCATTTGAGCTTGACATGATGAAGCTCAGCTTGGGCTTGGTCAAGAGAGAATCCCAAGGACGCCACCTCTTTTATGAGCTCCAACAAATGAGATTCGTATGGAGCAATTCTACTGGATGAGGCCATTGCTTTTTTTGTCTGAGTAAATTGGATTTTTTAAAGCCTTATATTTATACTAATCATGTGATCACTGTTCAACGGCTGTAAAAGTAACGGTCACAATTCTTAACATAAAACCAAAGAAGATGACATTTTATATAAAAATTTAACATAAAGAGACATTTAACTAAATCAAGAGGGATTTACATTAATGAAACTTTGGGTTGTTACAAAAACCTTTCATCGAATCATTCCTAGAGCCCTTAGGTTTCACTCCTTGACCATATGCAGCTACTCCCTTCCCCTGTCCTCCAGCTCCCTAAGCCTAGTAAGGACCACAAAGGGGGGTGGTTTAACATGTAGAAATGTACACCACCTCATGCTGCTCTCCTAGCTCTGCTTCCACATCTACAGCCTTACAGATTCATCTTTCCCTAACACTTCTTCTTCCCGAAACATTTTTACACACCCAAGTCTCTGAGACTGGTGCTAGTTTCCTGCATTCCCACTACTAACATTCACTAGTTGTATCTACTATTCCAAAGAACATTCAACCGCAAAGGTTCTCTCTAGCACCCTAACATAGGTAGGAATTCATAGAGGAATAGTACTAGCACGGATGTCCTTAAACACACCGTGCTTGGAAGTCCGAGCCCCGAAGCACTGATCCTATCATATTCATCGAGTACTAGTAATGGTCGGTATTCCTTGATGAATACTCATCTACTGACATGTCATCCTTCCGAAGCTGTAGAAGCTCTATAGAACTCTCAGCCACCTCCCCAATCTAGTCTTTAGCCGCCTGTGAGTCGGGATCGCCTCAGAACCGGAGGGGTATATGATGATGAAACTTGTGTAAGAAAAAAAGACTAAATGTTTCCTCTACCAGTACCTTTGGTTGTAACTACTTCCCAACAGGTGGTGGTACTACTGGTACACCACCTGAAGGTGCCAACATAGTAAGAGGGCCCTACACCGGAGCCTCATCGCTCAGTGGGCCGTCATCATGTACTCTCTCATGAAACATGGGTGGTTGTCTTTGTGGTAGCATCCTAATAAGGAATAGGTGCACCATGGTAACTAAGTTATACTTAGTGATCCGAATACAAATAAATAAAAAGAAAAACTTTTCAAAAACACACGCAATCTGTGTTTTCATGCGTTCAGTCGAAAATCAGAATTAAGGGTCCTGGTGTATGGATACATCAGCCTCCACACCAACAATGGACTCCCCAAACTGAAAACCACACTCATAACACTTAACACTATTGCTTCATAAAAAATATCAGATTCCTAGTTCTTCAGTAGAACCGAACACCTCTGATACCACTTTGTCACGACCCGTCCCTCAGGGCCCATGCCATGACTACCCCAAGCCCACCTTCTATAGGATAGGGGCTAGAGAATAGCACTGTAAAGGTGTATATTTTAAATGATAAGGCATTGCATTTTTAAAATATACAGACACACAGTCCAAGAACACATCAAGAAGAAACCACACAGACTAGAACACAATAAGATGCAACCAAAAAGTAAACTACAGCAGTAAAAGAGTGTTGAAACTAAAAAGGGGCCAGAATACAAGCCCAACCTTAAAAGTACAAGTATGATTGGAAGTATAATAAAACTGAAATAAAAAGTAAAACAACAACTTGGTCATCCCCCGATTATCCTACCTGTAGTGTAGGTACATATTACCTACTAAACACTCCATGTCCGTCAGTCTCCTCTGTGTCACATCATGCTGATGGTCTATCTCCGTGCACTGTCCAGTCCTATCTCCCTCAGCCTTGATCAACGTTGTACGTCATCTGCACCAGACACAACAAATTGAGGGTAAATCCCATGAAGGGGTGAGTATAACAATACTAAGTAGGTACCCCAAGACCTCTGTAGGTCTCCTAGAGTTCCAAAAAGGAAAAACCACAAAGCATGCCATCAACTCTACATAGTCATATGCCCATAAATATACCTTAGTTATCAAGATATACTAATCTCATACTTTAGGGAAGGACACAACATAGATAACACTACAAAGGTAAAACTATCACATAGGTAACACCACGAAGATAACACCACGAAGGTAACTCCACGAAGGTAGAAGTACCACATAGGTAACACCACAAAGATAGAATTACCACATAGGTAACACCACAAAGACAATACCATAGAGGCAGAAGTACCACACAGGTAACACCACAAAGATAGAATTACCACATAGGTTACACCAAAAAGACAATACCATAGAGGAAGAAGTACCACACAGGTAACACCATGGAGATACAAGTGCCACAGAGGTAACACCACAAAGATAGAAGTACCACACAGGTAATACCACAAAGACGATACCACAAAGGTAGATGTAACACACAAGTAACACCACGAAGATAGAAGTACCACACAGGTAACACCATGAAGACTATACCACAAATGTAGAAGTACCACACAAGTAACACCAGGAAGCTAGAAGTAACACATAGGTAACACCACGAAGATAGAAGTACCACATAGGTAACACCACAGAGATAGAAGTACCACATAGATAACACTACAAAGATTGAAGTACCACACAGGTAAAAGAATCATCTCACAATCAGGTAAAAATTAAGTACAAAAGTACAAATGATTAGTCATAAACTATATCATCTTATTCGGTTAAGAAGCACTACTGTTGACCCACACAGGATCGATAGGTAACTAACCCCCACTAACCCACACATGATCGATAGGTAACTAACCACCACTGACCCACAGAGGATCTAACCCACACAGGATCAGTATGCGCTGACCCACACAAGATTTCTGAGTGCTGACTCACATAGGATCTTACCCACATAGGATTGATAGATATTGACCCATATAAGATTGGTGTTCTTTTTTCATGTTGCAGCCTGCCACAGGTTTCCTCGCACCTGGTGCGCTCGAGTTCCGTAGAATCGGCACCTTGAGATATCGTTCATACCTATACTGCCACTAAGATCCAAAAATAAGTAACCCAAAGGACTTCCATGTCTTAAGGGTTCCAACGCAATAGACGGTGCGTCAATCAGACGTTCGGTCTATGAGTTATAAGCGTTTTAGCTCCGAGGGACCCGTTAGATTCGGGTTCGATCCAACCCGGATGTATTTCAACTTTCTCCAAAACTCAAGTGGAGTATACCAAAAGTAACTTCTCAATCCAAGGATCCTAACGCTCTAGACAGTTCATCAAATAGACGTTCGGTTCTCGATATATGCCCCTTTATGTGTTCCTGGGTCCGGTTGGGCCTCGGTCCGGTCCGACCCGATCAGACCTACCCAGCCGGACTCAGTCTGGGCTGGACCTAGGTGGACTCAGCCCACTGGACCGATGTCTACTCCGGCCCGCAAGAGGGGCAGCCCATAAGATGGTCGGCCCGCAAGGGCGGCCTAGCTAGAATAGTGTGGCCTGAAAGAGGGGCGGTTTAAGAACCTGGATCTTCTTTTCAGGTATGCTTTTCATTTTCTAGTCATTTTTTGAGAAAAAGTGGAAATTCTAGAAATTTTATAAGTACATGTTATGTAATTAATAAGTACATGTCGTGTACTACCTTGCCGCAGGATTCCATGAGTTGGCCGTGTAGTAGCCACACACACGGTCATGTGGTGTGTTTTGGAGGCCACCTAAAGCGGTGTACGGAAACAGTGAGTACACGCCGTGTACTTAAAAAGTACACGCCGTTTACTTTATTTTTTTCATTAAACACACCAGGGATGTATCTAATCTCTAGAACTCTCTTATTTTAGGTCTCATTCGACCGAGAGCTCCGTACGGCCGCAGATCTTTGATGAACCCCCGAGCGTGAATTTGTCCTTTGAATCAAACACCTTCGGTTGCATTGGAATCGAATTGGTGAGTTATCTCTTCTCCTAGAGCACCATCTTCTGATTTCTCTTCTCTCATGAGATATTGTGGGTTGAATGTTTTAGAAATTTTTTTAGATATTTGACATTCTAAGGTGATTCAATCCTTGAGATTCACATATAGAAAACTTCTAACACCAAGGTAGGTGGTTTGTGCCTTTCCGTTCAAAGTATTTGAGTATTATGTGAAAATTCCACCAATACCCTTGAACGGGGTATTTCGTGTTTACCTTTTTACCCTTGTTGATTGTTTTCCATGCATGTATGCTTATGTAGAGGTTATTTGGATGTGAATAGGGTTTATTGATATGCTTTGGATGTGTTACCCATGCATGATCTGTTTAAGACCGTTTAGTTCTGCGTTGCCTTTTTGGATGCCTTGCCGATTTTCCATGCCTGTTGTTGTAGGAAAGAGAGTTTGTTTCCTGACATGATTAATATGTTGTAGACTGGTTATCCAAGTAGTTCTGTAGGTTTACTCTATCCAGATTTCATTGACATGCTCGTTGACCTACACAGGGCCGTGAGAACCTGGTGTAGTAGGCTATAAGGGGAATTGACTGAGTGAGCTTCTTAGAGAGTCTTTGAGAACTTTATACTATAAGGGTAATTGACTGAGTGATATTCCTCAGATATTCATTCATCAATTTAAACTATAAGGGGAATAGACCGTGTGAGCTTCCTCAGAGAGCCTTGTTTTACTTTGAATTACCTTGATTACTCTAGACTATAAGGGGAATTGACCGAGTGAGCTTCCTCAGAGAGTCTTTGAACGACCTGGGCTATAAGGGGAATTTACCGAGTGAGCTTCCTCAAAGAGTCCTTGACCTTGGGTCTATAAGGGGAATTGACCATCTGATCTTCCTCAGAGAGTCCCTGACTACCTTAGACTATAAGGGGAATTGATTGTGAGTGCTTCCTCATAGAGTCTTTATGAATTCTTATGACTGAACCAGAGGAGTTAGGCCAAGTGCACTTCCTAGAGGGTTTATTGTACTTATTAGGTAGGACTAGAGGGGAGGGCTGTGATTACTTCCTAGAGGGTTACCTGTTTGAGGTTTAGCCGTTTGTTTCACTGTTTCTTGATATTGAAACTGTGGATTTTTTAATGTTGAGTACTTTCATGTTTACTGTTTTCAGTACTTTTATCTGCCATATATTCACTGACTATTAGACACAAATCTTCGAGTGGTTAGCTACTGGGATTTAGTCTCACACCCCGTTTGGGTCATGCTTTTGGGCCCAAACAGATTATATTGTTGCAGTTATAGACAAGGTCAAGTGCCCTTCTACTTTAGATGCTTGACTTGATGTGGAGATGGAGAGCATGGGACCAAGCTATAGCTTGCGATGCTGAGGAGTTCATCTATTTTCTTTGTACTTTTTTTTATTAATGGTTGTATTCAGAATTTTGACCTTTTTGGATGATTTCCTAGACATATGTATCATGCATCATTATATATATATGTTCTCTTGTTGTTTATTATTTTAGTCTTCCGCTGTTTAATATTGTTGGATATTTACTACTTCTACTATTGTATATTTATTTCTCTTCCATTGTGTTACTCTTCCAATAAGGGCATAGTTTCCCCACTATGACACCCAAGGACCTCGATGCAAGTAGGCAGCCTCTGGCATTTGTGGAAATGTGCTTGAGGCCATGTGACCAACCAGGTACGGGGCGCCTCGGGGTGGCTTCCCAAACAAGGACGTTAAAAAGTGGTTTTAGAGGGATTATTTTATCTTGACTTACTATTTAGAGCCTTTATCTAGGGATAGGACATAATAGGTACTTGGTAATAAGCTGTGCTTGGGAGTAGCTAATCCGTGTACAGGGAAAAGCCAATCTACCTCGTTTAATGCTATTTTTTCTATTTTTTCAACCTTACGGTTGATTTGATTTTCACCGTTGGGTGATTCACATGTTTTGTGTTATTACTGTTAATGCTATTGAGGTTTTATTTCTGTCTCAACCTGATTAGATGAGGGAGTTTCATCTCATGCATCATATAGGCACTTGCTAGAAATCACATGCCATGCATTTTTTCCGTGCCATCTAGGATGCATTAGCGATTGCATGTTGTTGTGATAGATGTTGTGTAGAATATGCATGTTGTTGTGATATATGCCTCGATAAAAATACCTAATGTTTGATAGGGTATTTTTTGTGTAAGGTTTTTCTTGAATTAATTCCAAACGCTGGTTCTTGAGGTGTTATGGGACACATGGACTGGAATTTGGTGGATCATTGCCTTGTTTTCCATGTTATACCATGTATAAGATGCCAATATTTGATTTACGGGGACTATGGGCCCTCATGGATTGGAATTTTGCACTTTTCTATTTGTTTCAATGTTTTTATGGTTTCTGGAGTATTTTTTGAGGCTTTCTATCTAGAAAAATCCAGAATACACACTATATAGTTTTGACTACACACCATG
Organism: Viscum album; assembly: GCA_963277665.1. Lineage (NCBI taxonomy): Eukaryota > Viridiplantae > Streptophyta > Magnoliopsida > Santalales > Viscaceae > Viscum > Viscum album. The sequence continues at coordinate 17,183,069 of OY728158.1, forward strand.
TGTTCTTTTGTTCGAGAAGAAACTGTTTTTCTTAAGTACATGCCATGTACTTTATGTACATGCCGTGTAGTCTCTAACTGTGTCATAGTCCATGTGGGTAGAGACACAGGATAGGGAATCTCTTGAAGAAACACATCGTGTACCTATTTTACACGCCGTGTAGTGTTGACCCTATGTCCACCCATGTAACTAACAACACAGACGGATTAACCTTAATCTATACATGTCGTGTCCATATTGAACACGCTGTGTAGTATGACCTTGGTACTCGGCCATGTCACTAACAACACGAGTCGGTGCTACCCTCTCACGAACATGCTTTGTTCGTCTGGAACACGCCATGTTGTGTGAGCTGTGTGGCTTGGTTGTGTCACTAACATCACGGGCTAGGTGAAGCCTGTCTAGTACATGCCATTTCTACCTTGAACACACCATGTAGTATTGTCTTAGGAGATCTGTGTGGCTTACCCATGTCGAAGGACTCAGGCAGGGAAAGGGGATTCATGTACACGTCGTGTGTTAAGACAACACGCTATGTGTTTTGGGTGTTACACGACCAATTTAGGCAGGAGTACATGCCCATGTAAATGACTTAAGGGAACACGCCGTGTAGGAATTGTACACGTCGTGTAGTCATGTTTTGTAAAACCTGAATTGTTTCTTTCTCATGTTCTCTTCTTACACTTCTAGTTTTCAGTCCTTGACAATCTTGATTTAAGGTGTGCGCTTGACCTTGCAGAGTTATGCCACCGAGACATCCTCTGGTTATGCGCCAGTTGTCAGGCGGTGATCAGACACCAGACATGGCTGATCAAGGACTACATGGAGATCCTCCAGTTGTTCCAGCCTTGGAACCAGCCATTGTACCTGACATAGGAGTTAATGCAGAGTTCAGGGAGATATTTTTAAGGATGTTGTAGACCTTTCAGGGAGCATCGTCTCCTGCCCTGTCAATGTAAGAATTGATGTGGGTCTTCCGCAACATCACCCTTCTACTTTCTCAAGGTATAGAGGACCCCAGCCTACAGAGGAATGTCTAGAAGCCACGCTGAAGATTTTCGATCATCTGGAGATACCTCTAGAGAAGAGGGTGAAGTTCTCTACCTACATGATTCGAGATTCTTCCAAGAGGTGGTGGGATGTGATCGCTCAGGCGGGATGCTAGCAGAATATGGATTGGGTCGAGTTTCGATGCATCTTCTATGATTATTTCTATCTAGATACCTTGGGGGATGATCAAGCTTGAGAGTTCATGAGTCTGGAGTAGGGTACTCTTTCTGTTATGGAGTATTCCTCTTGCTTCATAGAGCTGCAGCATGTCACGCCTATTACAGGAGATGACGAGTTGTTCCTTGTATGGAAATTAGAGGATGGTCTCATGAACGACATCTGATCCCAGATGAACATCTTCAGGTCGACTTCGATATCTTCTATCATCAACTAAGCACTAATCACAGAGTATAATCTGAAGGATTAGGGAGCGGTGAGGCAGGGTGGTTCGGCATACAGAGTTAGTATCCCTCCTCCTGACAGCATGAAGCACTGTAGAGAGTTTGTACGAGGAGATTAGAGTAGGAGGGATGCATCTTCTGGTAGCCAGGTGGTGTACTACCAGTGTGGGAAGACTGGTCATACGAGTCCATGTTGCTCGAGAGACCCAGTGGAGTGTCGATCTTGTGCAAGATGGGTCACCTTCAACGCTTTTTCCAATTCTTCTCACCAACAGCTAGTGACAGGGGTTCTTTTATGACTCCTTTTTCAGGATCAGTGCCACCATTTTCCCACCAGTCTAGGAACTAGAGTTCTTCCAGATGTTTGGGTCGAGTGGGAGGTCATGTCCAAGGTAGTCAGTCACCAGTTATTTGGTGATAGAAGGGTGGATCAGCTCAGAGCGGTCAGGCAGGGTCACAGGGCCGCGACACTGGCCAAACTTTAGGAGTGGAGCAGACTCAACAAGAGCATGATCCCAGAGCCTCCACAGTTCGAGGTATGATCTTAGTAGCATCGGTTTTATCTTCTGCTCTTTTTTATACAGGTTCTTCACATAGCTTTACCTCTGTTGTAGTTGTGGAGAGCCTTGGTCTCTATATCTTTTCCTCTGCCAATATCTTAATTCTAGACAGTCCGTTGGAGAATAGAACGACGAGTGTACGTCAGTTCAGGGAGTGCCCTCTACAAGTTGGTGGGGGTCACTTATTATGGTACCTCTATATCCAAGGTATGAAATATTATGATGTCATTCTCAAAATGGACTGGTTAGTTCCATTCTAGGCAGTCGTTGATTGTTATCATCGTAGGGTGAATTTCGTATCACTAGAGGGTGGATCCTTTCTTCATAGGGGCGAATGGGATGTCCAGGCGTGTAGAGTAGGTCCAGAGCATCATGGGTTAGGAAAAGTTACAGCCCAGATTGCTAGTCTATATATTGATGACCATGGGACTTTGCAGATGGACTTTTCACCAGTGGTGGATCATTTCATAGAGTTTTTTCCAGAGGAGTTTTCATGTTTTCCTCTGGAGCGTGAGGAAGACTTCTCAATTGAGATTGTGCAAGGAGTGGCACCAATGTCTATTCCACCTTATAGGATGGCTACACCTAAGTTGTAGGAGCTCAAGAAGCACTTAGAGGAGTTTCAGGCAAAGCGTTTCATCCGACCCAATACTTCTCCTTGTGGTTCGCCTGTTCTGTATGCAAAAAAGGCAGACAGTACCCTTAGGCTTTGTGTGGACTATCGAAAGTTGAACCAGTTGATGGTTAAGAACCGGTATCCCTTTCCAAGGATTCATGATCTCTTTGATCATCTTCGAGGATCCTGTGTGTTCTTGCAGATTGACTTGAGGTCTGGTTATCATTAGTTGCACGTTAGACCATCAGATATACCTCTTACAACCTTCTGGAGCAGGTATGGTCTATACGAGTATAGTGTTATGCCATTTGGTCTCACGAACATGCCTACAGTTTTCATGGAACTGATGAACCGAGTGTTCCATCCATACTTGGATTCCTTTGTGGTTGTTTTCATGGATGATATCTTAGTGTACTCTCACACTCGACATGAGCATGCTACCCATCTTGAGATCATTTTTAGTACACTAAGAGAGCATCGGTTAAATGCTAATCTCTCAAAATGACACTTTTGGATAGATCAGATTCACTTATTGGGTTATGTTATCCCAGAGGAAAGAGTGTCAGTAGACCTAGAGAAAGTTAGAGTTGTAGTTTCCTAGGAGAAACCGAAGAACGTCTTTGAGGTGTGGAGTTTTCTATGGATTGCTGGATACAACATACATTTCATACATGACTTTTCACGCTTAGAAGCACCACTGACGTGTCTGACTAAGAAGTGTGCAAAGTTCTTATGGTCAGATTCTTCTGAGTCAGTCTTTCAGGACCTAAAAGGGAGGTTCACTTCAGCACTGATCCTAGTCCTGCCAGATCCAGGAAAGAGCTATATTGTTTATTATGATGCACTAGGTATCAGGAAGGGATCTATGCTTATGCAGGGATATGGAGTCATTGCGTACGGGTCTTGGTAGTTGAGGCCGCATGAGAGAAATTTCCCAACGCATGATCTGGAGTTGACAGCTGTTGTTCATGACCTGCGATGTTGGAGACATTATCTTCTAAGAGAGCATTTTTTGGTTTTCACTGACCACAAAAGTCTCAAGTACCTCTTCACTCAGCGTGATCTTAATTTGAGACAGCAAAGGTGGGTCGAGTACCTACAGTCCTTTGACTTTGAGCTTGCCTACATGCATGGGAAAGGAAATGCAGTGGCTGATGCGTTGAGTAGTAGGACCCAGATACAAGTAGTTCAAGAGGCCATCAGTGAGTTGCAGCTTAAGGCTCTGTTCTCTGAGATGAATTTTTAGGTGCACGACTAATAGGGGCAGAGTTTTCTATCTTCTATAGTTGTTACCTCTAATATTCTTGATCGAGTTTGAATGAGGAAGCTATCAGATTCTGAAGTCCTAGTCCTAAGGGAGAGTTTGTTAGGAGAGGACCCTATTCCTGGATGGACCGTAGGTGAGGATGAGATCTTTAATTTCCAGGGGCGGGTATAGGTGCTGGCATATATACGTGGCGAGATGATGCAGGACTTTCATTCCTTAGTTTGTGTTGGAATCACCAAGATGTATCGCGATCTAAACTATCAGTATTGGTGTCCAGGTATGAAGAAGGATGTTGCTAGTTTCTTCATGAGGTGTTCAACTTGTCAGAAGGTGAAGGTAGAGCATCAGCGACCAGCCGGGCTTCTAAAATAGTTACCCATTTCTGAGTGGAAGTGGAATGATGTCGTGATGGATTTCGTGACTGGTTTTTCAAGGTCACCTTGAGGGAATGATGCAGTTTGGGTTGTCATTGACAGACTTATGAAGGTTGCTCACTTCTTGCTGATTAAGGAGACCTTCAGTGTTGATGATCTGGGATAGTTGTACATCTGAGAGATTGTATATCTTCATGGAGTTCCACACTCCATCATTTCAGACAGGGATGCGTGTTTTACTTCTCAGGTCTGGAAGGGGCTTCAGAAAGCATTGGGTACATAGGTACTTTTGATTACAGCTTACCACCCCCAGACAGATGGTCAGTCAGAGTGTACGATTCAGGTGCTTGAGGATTTTCTCCAAGCATGCATTATGGATTTTGGAGGTTCTTTGGAGAAGCATATACCTCTTGTGGAGTTTTCCTATAATAATAGTTTTCATGAAACTATTCATATAGAACCTTATGAGGCTTTGTATAGTAGGTCATGCTGATTACCCTTATGTTGGCTGGAGTTAGGAGAGGCATCTTTGCTGGGGCCTCATCTTGTTTAGGAGACCACAGAGTAGATAGAGTTGATTCAGAAGAGGATGACTACTATGCAGTCTCGACAGAAGTCTTATGCTAGTCAGCAGAGATGACCTCTGGAGTTCGAGGTCGGGGATCAGGTTTTCCTGCATGTCACGCTGAGGTTGGGACACAAGAGGATCAGGAGACAGGGTAAGCTTTCTCTGAGGTATGTTGGGCCATTTGAGGTGTTGGAGAGAGTTGGTCTAGTCACCTACCGGTTGTACTTATCTCAGAGGTACTGGGATATGCACTATGTCTTCAATGTTTCTTAGCTCTGAGGTTACTTTTCAGACCTATCTCATGTCTTTAAACCTGAGGAGGTTAAGCTCTAAGTGGAAGCGTCATTTGAGAAGCATCCTATCTGGGTTTTGGATCGAAGTACGAAGGTTCTCCGTGGCTAGTTTGTTCCTCTGGTATGGGTGATTTGGTAGCACGGGCGAGTACAGGACGAGACTTGGGAGAGGGAGGTAGACATACGATCACATTGGCCAGAACTATTCGGGTTTCTTATTCTACGCCACGCTAGGGAAATTCGGGGATTAATTTCTTTAAGGGGGGAAGTTTTTAAGAACTTGAATCTTCTTTTTAGGTATTTTTTTCCTTTTCTGGTTGTTTTTGAGAAAAAAATGAAATTCTAAAAATTTTCTAAGTACATGTTGTGTACTTTATGATTACACATTGTGTACTGCCTTGTCGCAGGAGGTTGTGAGCTGTCCGTGTAGTAGCCACACACATGGCCATGTGGGGGTGATTTGGAGGCCGCCTAAAGCGGAGTATAGAAATAGTGAGTACACATCATGTCCTTAAAAAGTACATGCCATGTACATTATTGTTTTAATTAAATACATTGGGGATGCATCTAATCTCCCTAACGATCTTCTTTTAGGTATCGTTCGACCGAGAACTCCGTACGGTCGTGGATCTTTGATGAACCCCTGAGCGTGTGTCCGTCATTCAAATCGAACACTGTCAGTTGCGTTAGAATCGTATAGGTGATTTTTTTATTCTCCTAGAGCAGCATCTTCTGATTTCTCTTATCTCGTGAGATATCTTGGGTTGAAATTTTTAGAATTTTTTTTAGATATTCGACGTTCTAAGGTGATTCAAGCCTCGAGGTTCACATATAGAAATATTCTAACACCAAGGTAGGTGGTTTGTGCATTTCCATTCAAATTATTTCAGTATTATGTGCAAATTACACCAATACCCATGAACAGGGTATTGTGTGTTTACCGTTTTACCCTTGTGGATTTTATGCCATGATTTTATGCTTGTGTAGAGGTTATTTGGATGTGAATAGGGTTGATTGATATGCTTTGGATGTGTTACCCATGCATAATCTGTTTACGACCATTTGGTCCTGTGTAGCCATTTTGGCCACCCTGCCTGTTTTCCATACTTGTTGTTGTAGGATGGAGACTTTGTTTCCTGACATGCTTGATATATTATAGACTGGTTATCCAATTAGTTCTGTAGGTTTACTCTAGCCATATTGAATTTATATGCTCGTTGACCTACACAGGGTCGTGAAAACCTTGTGTAGTATGATATAAAGGGAATTGACTAAGTGAGCATCCTCAGAGAGTCTTTGAGAACTTTAGACTATAAGGGGAATTGACCGAGTGAGCTTCCTCAAAGATTCATTGAGAACTTTAGACTATAAGGGGAATAGAATGTGCGAGCTTCCTCAGAGAGTCTTGTTTTACTTTGAATTACATTGATTACTCTAGACTATAAGGGTAATTGACCGAGTGAGCTTCCTCAGAGAGTCTTTGAACGACCTGGGCTATAAGGGGAATTGACCGAGTTGGCTTCCTCAGAGAGTCCTTGACCTTGCAGCTATAAGGGGAATTGATCGTGTGATATTCCTCAGAGAGTCCCGGACTACCTTAGACTATAATGAAAATTGACTGTGAGTGCTTCATCAGAGAGTCTTTATGGATTCTTAGGACTGAACCAGAGGGGTTAGACCAAGTGCACTCCCAGAGAGTTGCTTATACTTATTAGGTAGGACCAGAGGGGAGGGCTATGTGTACTTCCTAGAGGGTTACCTATTTGGGGTTTATTTTTTTGTTTCACTGTTGCTTGATATTGAAACTGTGGATTGTTTACTCCTGAGTACTTTCCTATTTATTGTTTTCAGTACTTTTACCTGCAATATATTCACTGACTATTAAGGACAGATATTCGGAAGGTTACCTACTGGGATTTAGTCTCACACCCTATTTGGGTCATGCTTTTGGACCCAAATAGTTTATCTATTTTCTTTGTAAGTTGATTTAGTAATTTTTGTATTCAACATTGTGACTTGTTTGTCTATTTTCCTAGACATATGTATCATGAATTATTTTATATATATGTGCTCCAATTGTTTATTATTCCAGTCTTCTGTTGTTTACTATTGTTGAATATTTACTACTTCCACTATTGTATATTTGTTTCTCTTCCAATGTGTTACCCTGTCAATGAGGAAAAAGTTGGCCCACTATCACACCTAAGTCCCTCGCTGCTAGTCAGCAGCCTTTGACATTCAGGGAAATGCACTTGAGGTCATGTGGCCAACCGGGTACGGGGCGCCTCGGGGTGGCTTCCAGAACCTGGACGTTATAGGCGGCCCGCAAGGGCGTCCCAGCCAAAATAGGGTGTCCCGCAAGGGGGTGGCCTGGACCATGTGGGGTGGCGGCCCGCTAGGGCCATGGGATGGTCCGAGGCGGCGGCCCAACAGGGAGGTGGCCCGCTCCAAGGGCAGCGGCCCAGTACGAGGGTGGCAGCCCGATCCGAGAGGGAAGCCCGGCCTACGTGGGGCGGCAGCCCAGTCCGGGGTGGAGGCGCACATGGGCGGCGACCTACTCCGAGGGCGGTGGCCCACTCTGAGGGTGGCAGCTTGGTATGAGGGTGGCGTCCTGGTCCGAGGGCGGACCAGCCCAATGGCGGTGGCACGCAAGTGGGAGGTATGACCCACATGGGGAGGCGGCCTGCTAGGTCGGTGGCCCGGTCCGGGGTGCTGGCCCATTCCGAAGGTGGAGGCCCGCTCCGAGGGTGGTGGCCCGCTCCGAGGGTGGTGGCCCAGTCCAACGACGGAGGCCCGGTCCGAGGGTGGTGGCCTGGTCCGAGAGTGGCATCCAGGTGCGAGGGTTGTGACCCGGCTCGAGGGCATCAGCCCAGAGTGAGGACGGTGACTCAGCTTGAGGGCAGCTGCCCAGCTCGAGGGCGGTGGACCGGCTCGAGGGAGTGGCCGAGCTTGAGGGCGGTGGCCCGACTCCAGGGTGGCGGCCTGGCTTGAGGGTGGAGGCCCGCTCCGAGGGCGGAGGCCCACTCCGAGGGTGGTGGCCCGCTCCGAGGGTAGCGGCCCGGTCCAACGACAGTGGCCCAGTCTGAGGGTGGTGGCCTGGTCCGAGAGTGGAAGCCAGGTGCGAGGGTTGTGACCCGGCTCAAGTGCATCAGCCCGGTGTGAGGACAACGACTCAGCTTGAGGGCAGCTGCCCGGCTCGAGGGCGGTGGCCCGACTCGAGGGAGTGGTCGAGCTTGAGGGCGGCGGCCCCGCTCTAGGGCGACGTCCTCGCTTGAGGGAGGAGGCCCAGCTCAAGGGCGGCGGCCCAGCTTGAGGGCAGTGGCCCGATTCGGTCCGATGTGGGGGGTGTAACCCCCCGGTCACCCATATTCCCAAATGGCCTAGAGGTCGTTCGATTGATGAGACGATGGTGTCGTGTGGGCGCCACTCGGTCACCGCGGAACCCGACGGAGGTGGGTTCAGCCTCCGCTACTGCTTCAGTCATGACTTCCATTCATCGGCAGCATGGTGGTCGCACCACCTTCCTTCCCGCTTCCGGCCATTGTGTCGACCACCTCCTCCGTTCATCGCGGATGATGAGCTATTTCCCTCCTCTTGCGGCATGCGCCAACGTGCTCGTGGACTTCCGAGGTGGTGCAAGGAAAGAAAGACAACAGAGGGTTCAGTCCAGGTTCGTTAGGCCTACACCCTCCACATTAGATCATAATATGGAGGGTATTAGTGGAGTTCAATAAATAGTTGTATTGGGCACAAGATTAACCCCACAAGATTCCCCACAATAACCTCCCTCAAAGACTAATGAATCATGGGTTAACCCATTGATCGGTTGACCCATGTTCTTTTTGTTATTCAAGAACGGAGAAGAGGAAGATAATTTGAATACATAAATTAATTAAACCCTCTACCTGGAAAATACATCTGCTGACGACGACTAACGGAACCTCCTTCATCATTGTCGTCAGTTGGTGACTCGGTGGCGCTCGTCACCACTCATTGGAACCATTCTCATCCTCTAGGTGGTTGGCGTCGTGGTACATTGTCATGGCTTTGTCACTTGGTGAAGTCGTGCCAACACCCCTCCCCAAGGTCTATATAAATTATAGAGGAGAAGAAGTGTGCAACGCACAGGGAATTAGTGAGGTTCATTTAATTAATGAACCTCCCAAATTACCAATGGTGCGGTTACAAGAAAAGAAGATTCAAGACATTTATTGGATTGACACATCGTCGGTCCCTCCAGCATCATTCTTCTGTTGGAGGAAAGAATGAAAAAATAACAAAACATGTTATTTTATTAAACTTTCAAAAGTACAAAATAATAAATTTTTCACCCAACCTACTGTGATCGAAGTTATGCCTCCCCTAAGTGAATTCTGGCGATGTGGATTCAATGATACCATCAGATATTTAATATGAGCAATGGTTAAAAAGTTAGAAAACACTTCTCACGCATTTACTGAACGTACTCGAAAAAAAGTTGGGAAATTTATTAACATTCACCCTCGACCTGCACCGGTCGAGGTTAGGATCTACCTAAGTGAAACACGCCCCAACGAACCCAACAGTACCCTCTAATTTCTAATCTGAGTTACCATTTAAAATTTATGAATTTTACAATAAAATAATTCTCTCTTAATTATTTTATTTATGACCAAAAACTAACTTTCATTGGTGTCTTGTGCCATCCAATGTTAGTATCTACCTAAACAAACATACCCTCACAGTTTAGCGGTGGTCTTAGATTTTTAATCTGAGTTACCGTTTGTGAGTTATAAGTATTTAAAAAATAAAATAACTTTATTTAATTATTTTATTTACGGTTATGCCATTTTTGTGTTTTCTTACAGGAGGCACGTGCTGACTAAACTTAAGTCGCGCCTAGGGTAAACCCGTTATCTTGAGTGCAATGGTGCCCTCGGATTTCTGATTCGAGTAATTGTTTAATATTTATTCCATTTTTTCAGGAAAACTACTTACACACGCTAATTAAAGCTTAACAAAACTTTGACGGATCATTTTGGGAACTCTGGGCCTCAAAATGGTGCGCCATAAGATTTTTCGGTCTCGAAATAATTTCATATAATTAATAAAATTATACACAATTTCTGGGACATTATAATGAAGTTCTTAAAGGTACATTTTTCCATATTCTGATCATTTGGAGGCTCATTATGATTTATGGATTGAAAGAGTTTTATGACCATAAATATTTTTTCATTCCATCTTCCATTCCATTACATTTCTAAAAAGGATAATCATTTCATCATGAACCACATTTATTGTAAGCATGATTCCTCATTGTTCTGGCCATTGATAGAAACCAAAATGAATTGTATAAGAACCAAGCTATAATAATCAAAGTGGGAAATCATATAATCTTGAAAACCATTCCATTGATGACCTGAATTATGACAAATTCTTATAAACATGTTAAACTTTTAACTTCATCCTATATCACTTTCAATTACTCGTAGATTTTCTTATGTTCAATCCTCATATTCTTTATAAGATAATCTAAAAAATAAACTCTAATTTGAAACCAACTAAGGTGGACAACATATTTCTTTCTTAATGTTGCATCATTTTATATGAGTTTTTGATTAATTTCACAATAATAAATTTTATACAACCATAATGATTTAGTTTCATCGAACACTAGATACACAATAAAAATATTTCATGAAAGATCTTCAAAATCTTCCACAAATTTCTTCTCTCATTATACCCTTATTAAATATTCCTTAATTAATACATTTCATTATATCATTGGGAAAATGGAAACATAAGAAAGGGTTAACTCATATGATAGGGAGTAATAAAATTGTAATATATCAATCGATGATCATATGCAATCATATGATAAGCTTATGTATATGATAGAATGGTCATGACTTATGAATTTCAAACCCACTCACTCGTAGATCCTAAAGAATGATTCATGGAATAAGGACTTAGTATCTAAAAATAAATGATTAATAAGAGTGATAAATAATCATTAATCAATCATGATCCATAAGAGACTATTATAAGCATAAGAATGTGTTATAGAAATTTTTGAACATTTCTTGGCATAGAAAATCATTTCATTGGTCAAGTATCACCACCAAATGAAACATTAAATTATCATAATGCAAGAATATAAAATAGGTGGTTAGTGTCATAAGATAATATCTTGGGGTAATCAATAGAAACATTAGTGTATTTTTACATAGATGAAAAAAAACCTTTAAAATAATATTTTAAACCTTATTTGAAAACATGAGAAAAATATGATTTTATTTCTTATAAACTTTTAAATATAAATTTCCAAAATATTAATAAAATGATTTTATTTGAAAATAATGATAGAAACTTTAATATTATGCTTAAAATCAATGATTGGACTTTACTGTGGGAATATTTGATCGCATGTTAAATTTTAAAAAAGATATTATTTTCAATATATTTGTAAAAATTCATAAATAATATGTTCCAAAAAACAAAGTAAAGAAATACTTTTTAATTATTTTAATATAACTAAAAATATGGTTAATAATTAATTTAAAAATTCTTCGGAACAAGGAAAAAAATATTCCTAAAATCAATTTAATGAACATTGGAAATAAAGAAAAATTTCAATGACTAAATAATAAATGAGGTTATTTTTTCTAAAAAACATTATGTTGACCATTTAAAGTACCAACAAGTGGAAAATGTACTGAAAACAAAAAAGATTCCAAAAAACATATGATAATAAAATGTATGGGGTAAAATATAAAAATATAATATAATTACCCCAATGTAGATTCAAGCATAAACTATCCCGATTAAAAATGAGAATGCAATATAATCCCTTTCCATGATTCTATAATTTCATAATACAAGCTATTGGAATCTTGAATAATAAACATATATTTATTATAAAGATATACCACAACCACATTCATAATTATCTTACTATATATAATTCCATTATAATTTCATATTACCCATCCATTAATAATTATTTTTTAAAATCAATAATCCTGTGAAAATTTTTTTGTTTCGTATGCATGTTTTATTTTCAGTTCTTATACTTTCACCTTCACTATAGTTTTATCATATACATATTCTTAATAATTTTATAATTATAATATTTATTCATTATATAAACTTTTACAACCATTCATATAAGGTGGTGATGAAAAATGAATCACATCACTTTGTGGAGAAGGTTGTCCATACATATGCCCAAGTAATGTTTTCATTTTCCAAAAGTATGGAAAGAAATAAAGGTAAGCAACAATATATATTCAAAAATAATAAAAATATCATAAATATTATATATATATATATATATATATAAACCTAGTATTATCATACATGTATATTACATTAATTTAGATGAATATTTAGTACATTAACAAACTAAATTAAAGAGGATCGTAATAGTTTAGTGTATTTGAAAAAATAGAAATAAGTATTCTATACTGGTTAAAGATCTTCAACATCTCCCATTAAGATCTCCACTTGTAGAACTTATACCTAAAACCTTTCTTCATAACCTGGATAATGGAAACATAAGAAATGGGTGATCTCATATACTCAGTAAGTGTAAACAAGGGAGACATATAAGCATAAACATGAACATAGTAGTATAGTAACACGATCGTAACATTAGGAGATCATACTCAGCATATCAAATTCCATAAACATGATATATGGGATAAATATTGTCATTTCATAAGAAATTAATCATAAGGAAAGAAACATCATGATACAATAAATCATAACCAATGAATAAGACATATGATTTGTGGCATACATATAAGAATAGAATATTTTATATCAGGGAAACTTACCAAGTCCATTATAACATGTTAGGATTGGGATTCGACATGTGTACCAAATTTGGTCTTGTAATAGCAACTAGTATACCCAATTTATTTTAGGCTTGGGAGACAACCCATGTACCTTCTTGTTTTCAGGTTTGGGCTACTACCTGTGTTCCCTCTTTTATTTAGGCTCAGGAAACAACCCATACCCCCTATTTATTTTTAGGCTTGGACTAAAACCCAAACACCCTCTCTATTTTTAGTCATGGGATACAACCCATGTACCCTTTGAGCTCATATAAAAAATATCATTGCCCAATGAATTTTAGGGAGATATAGGTGCCAACTATATCATAGTAAAATCATTCACACATGTGCTACAAGATAATAAAACATTCATTATATCATGACCCATAAAAAGATATAGGTCTTATAAATAAGAAATCATAACCCATAAAATGAAATGGGAATCGTTAACGTTTAATCATTTCATAACCTATGGAATATAAATAGGGTTCATAACCATTTCTTTGAATCATAACCCGTGAAAGGGAAACGAATTTCATAAACATATAACCCGTAAAAGTTTAACGGGTTTCATAAAGACTATGACATTAAGCATAACCCATTCATAGAAAGGATATGAATGGAACCTTTATATAATTTACAAAAATGTCATGAATAACATCAATTTATATATTCTTAGATGCAAAATAGTTTTTAAATATCTTTCAAAAACATTTCTTAAGGAAAATATAATTTCTTCTAGTAAAAAATATTCTTAATACATAAAACCGTTTAAAATTAATTTTCTCATAAAATACCTTGAAAACATATAAATATGACCTGAAACCATTTTGAAAATATTTTTCCTTTAAAATTAATTTTAAAACAATTTCTTAAAGATTAAAATTTTAAGAATGAAATGTAATATTCAAAGTAATGATGGTGGGTAAATCCATACATTTCATACGAAGTAAAAAAGATACATTCCTTTCACACAGTAAAAAGGTTAGAAGGAATGACTTGTTTGGAATGTGACAAGAATATTAACTTGAATTGATTGGTAAAATAAAAAAAGGATAAAAAATTATTTAAAATATTATAGGATAGTGGTATAATATTCTTGGAAACCCTTTTTAGAAAACTTAGATTTCTGATCGAAGAAAGGGTAAATTCGGGCTTTCCTAAATACACTTTCATAACTATATTATGTACCAAAGAGTAGAATATGGTACTAATACATATTTATATCCTAAAATAGCATAGGGGAATTGAAAAATGAATATTATGGAGATATTTATCATATCATCTCCCCAAGTTATGCAATAACATAAACAATCTCATAATGTGATGAGATTGTATCAGTAAACTCTTATTACTCGGTATCTTGGGATCATACTAACCATGTAAAAAAATAAAATTAAATGAATCTTATTATATCATGAAAATAAGTATATTCATGATATATCATGTAAAATTTATGTATATACACCTCAAATAATATTCTAGGTTCATAAAAAAACATGAATCTCAAAGAATGAAAATTAAGACAACCATGTTTTACCGATTTGGTATCTATTGAAATCAAAAACCCATAAAATATGGATCATTAAATGGGAATGTGAACATGAAAAATTTTATTTTCATGAAACATATAATAAAATAATATTAAGTGCATACACCACATGAAAGAAAAGAGTGGATAACATATCTTGTATCTCACAGAAATTAAAAGTGAGATGAAATCCCCTTACCTCATGTCTTGACTCTCTCCATATTCATACAAGATTTCGGTATAATAAATAAAACTTTATTATAAATATTTTATAAAATAATATTATAATATATATTACCATATATAGTTTTATTATAACCTCATATTACTGTGTTGTTAATGATCTTATGTTAAGGTTTCACTTTAGGTAATATTCACTTTATTCTTCACATGTGTCTAAATTTGTTACATCTTTGGTATTTATACTAATATAATGATTCCACAATATATAAAATGATATAAATATCAAGTATATAAAGTATAATTATATTATAATAATCTATATCATAATGATTTATGTAATGGAATACACCATTCATGGAGATGGTAAGTCGTACGTATGCATGAACATTGTTTTCCATTTTGGTTGACGTGTTAAAAGAAAGAATGTAAATGACATATTTATATACATATATATGTGTGTATATATATATATATATCATTATTAAATTATAATTAATATACTATATATATAATATAAGTTCATTAGACCCATCCTTAATACCATATCTGTGGTGTGTGAATGAATCACATTACTTTGAGGGGGTGGTAGTCCACACATCATCAAACTAGATTATCATATGAACACCAAATGGAAGTTATAAAGATGGGAATTTTAAATGGAATAAATATTGTTAAAGAAATAATAAATATAATATATTACATATATAAATATATTTTCCATAATAATGGTCACCATGATTGGTGGTAAATGAGAAACCAACAATCATTGTTTCGTGAGGCAGTAGTTTGCCGTACACAGAAATTGTATGTTCAAAATCAATTAGATTGATGTGTGAGTAAGTGTAAGTCATCCCATTTGCATAAAAACGTCCTATTATATTTATGATATTGTTTTTCTTCACACAATAATGGTATAAATATAGTATAAGGGTGGAGAAGAAAAATAAAGGAAAGGAGCTTCAGAGAAGATGTTACCTCTTAATCGAGTAACTCCTTTTGGTTTCTGGAAAACGGCTTCCTCGATAGGGTTTATGCCCAAAGGGATCCATGAAGGTCGAAGGGATGATTTTTGGAAGTATACATGGGCTGATATTGGAAAAACTAAAATTATTTTATAGGTCTAAAGAATGCGTAGAGGTGGTGGCCTTTTATATGAAAGGAAAAGGACACACATGGAATTTTTAGAAAAAAATTCAATGTGTGCATGTTCCTGCCTAAAAAGGACTTAATAACCCAAAAAAATCAATAATTGAAGTTTTATGTACTATATATGGGCATATAATGTGTGTTATACATGTTTCTAGGTCATTTGATCTCTTAATTTTAAGGTTCGGTCCCTAATTATGCTTAATTTGGCCTTAACCGCTATGATTAATTTTAATCACTTTTACTAATCATTTTTTAAAAATTAACATGGTCTTATTATACTATAAATATTAAAATTAATAAATTGATTTATGTTTTATTTTTGAAATTCTTATCACAAAAGTGGAAAAATTAAGATTAGTGTTAATCCCACATAGGGAACGACATAACGGGGTTTTAAAGTATGAAAATGTTCAAAAGTTTGTTAAGATTTTATATTCAGTTTCCAAGTGAGGTTCATCCTAATAAATTTCATTGTTTTATTGGATATAATATTTATCTAATTGTACCTTAAAAATATTTATAATATCATTTATCATTTATAATTTATTAGACAAAAGGTAGTTTTTAACTAAAAAGCAGTATTTTTCACTATTCAAAAAAATGAAGTTTCTCATAAAAATCCCAAAAATTCACCATTGGATAATTTCAAAATTATGAATTCAAAAATGATGTTAATTTTATCATGTTGAATTTATAAATTTTTATAAAATTCTTTTATTATTAAAAACTATTTATTCAAGAAAATAATATTTTTAACAAAAAAGGACTTTACCAAAAATATTATCTTTCAATATGAATATAATTTATTTATATAAAACAAAAATATTTGAAATTTAATTATTAATAAGTTTAAAGGATATGTTATAATTACCTTATTTAAAAAATTAAAACAATAAAAATAGATGTTTTGTAGAAACTCAATGTTGTGTGCAACGTATGCCAAGTCGGTGTAGCTTGTAACGCAAGAACTACTACAAAAACGGGCTTTATAAGTGCTCAAAATGGGATTTAAAAGTGCTAAAAAGCACTATAAATCTCAGTGCTGATAAAGGCGGGGTACCCTTTATCAGTGCAAAAAAATTGCTGATAAAGTTATCCTTTATCAGTGCTAAAAAACACCGATAAAGGGATCCTTTATCAGCGCTAAAATGCGATGATAAAGGGAACTTTTATCATATCTAAAAAAGCATTGATAAATGGATCTTTTACTAGAAATTTTTTAGCACTGATAAATGCCCTGCCTGCTGTAACATAAAATTCTGCAACAACACACCCAAACAAGACCTGCAAAAAAATCAGCATATCAACAAGTATACCCATACAAAATTAACACATAATTCATAAGGTAATTACAACAAGTATACACATACAACAAGTATACACATTCATCAAGTATACCCATACACCATTAACACATAATTTATAAGTTAATTAAATACATAAAGAATACAATTCAGAATTCAGGGGGTTGGGTGTCTGTTCAGAGGTTTGGGGTGGCTGTCCAAGGGGGTAGGGGTGTCTAGGGTGTGGGGGTGTCCGGGGGGGATGGGGGTGTCCAGGGGGTGGGGGCTATCCAGGGTGGTGGAGGGGCTGTCCATGGTGGTGTCCAGGGGGTGGGGTGGTCTCCCGGGGGTTGGGGGACTTTCTAGGGGGTGGGGGTCCAGGGGTGGGGGTGTCTAGGGGGTGGGGTGGTGTCCAGGGGGTGAGGGGAGGTCCAGGAGGTTGGGGGATGTCCAAGGGGGTGGGGTGGTGTCCAGGGGTAGGAGTGGCTGTCCATGGGGGTGGGGGTGTCCAGGTGGTGGGGTGGTGTCTAGGAGGGGTTGGGGGTGTCCAGGGGGTGGGGGTCGTCCAGGGGGTTGGTGGTGTACTGGGGGTGGGGGCTATTCGGGGTGGTTGGGGGGGTTTTCCATGGGGGTGTCCAGGGGGTGGGGTGGTGTCCAGGGGGTGGGGTGGTGTCCAGGGGGTGGGGGTGTCCAGGGGGTGGGGGTGTCCAGGGGGTGGGGTGGTGTCTAGGGGGTCGGGGCGGTCCAGGGGATTGGGGGCTGTCCAAGGGGGTGGGGTGGTGTCTAGGGGGGTGGGGGTAGCTGTCCATGAGGGTGGGGTGTCCAGGTGGTGGGGTGGTGTCTAGGATGGGTGGGGGTTGTCGAGGGGGTGGTGGTTATCCAGAGGGTTGGGGTGTCTAGGGGAGGTTGGGGGTTGTCTAGGGTGGTGGTGGGGGTTGTCCATGGGGGTGTCCAGGGGGGTGGGGTGGTGTCCAGGGGGTGGGGTGGTGTCCAAGGGGTGGGGGGCTTTAATAGTTTTAATGGAATGAATTTCATGGATTTTAAGATCATTGTTATTTTTAAAATGGTTTTGGAATAGTGTTTATTTCAATAGTATGTGTTTCTTTAGGAAAAAATTAATGCTTTTGGTGTGTATGGTAGGAAGGGGAATTTCCGTATGTCAGTTGTTGTTTTCACTTAAAATTCTGTCCATTTTAAACAAAAGAGAGACACTTTGAGTGATACCGGCCACACTGTTTCTCGGATTGAGGTCGGGTTGACTCGTACACGTCACAAATGACTCTTGGATCATTCTCCTAAATTATCAACACAATCTGAATTCATTTGATCATATTTTCATACGTCAGTTGTTGTTTTCACTTAAAATTATGTCAATTTTAAACAAAAGAAAGACACTTTGAGTGATACTGGCCACACCGTACTTCAGATTGACGTAGGATTGACTTGTAGACGTTACACATGACAAATGGATCATTCTCTTAATGTATCAACACAATCCAAATGTGCTTGGTCAGTTTTTGATACGTCAGTTGTTGTTTTCACTTAAAATTTTGTCCATTTTAAACAAAAGAAAGACACTTTGAGTGATATCAGCCACACCATGCCTCATATTGAGGCGGGGTTTACTTGTTCACACCACAATTTACCCATGTATTGTTTTACTAAAGTATCAACATAATCCAAATGTGTTTGGTCAGATTTCTATATGTCAGTTGTTGTTTTCACTTAAATTTCTTTCCATTTTAAAGAAAAGAGAGACACTTTGAGTGATACCAGACACACCGTGCCTCATATTGAGTAGGTGTTAACTCGTACATATCACACATGTCCCATGGATCGTTATCCTAAAGTATCAACACAATATTAATGCATTTGGTCAGTTTTATGTACGTCAGTTGTTGTTTTCACTTAAAATTCTATCCATTTTAAACAAAAGAGAGACACTTTGATTGATATCGGCCACAATGTGCCTCGTATTGATGTGGCGTTGACTTTTACATGCCAAAAATGAACCATGGATCATTCTCCTAAAGTATCAATGCAATCTGAATGTGCTTGTTTGGATTTCCGTATGTTAGTTGTTGTTTTCACATAAAATTTTGTACATTTTAAACAAAAGTGAGACACTTTGAGTGATACAGGACACACTATGCCTCAGATTGAAGAAAAGATGACTCATACATGTCACAAATGACCAATGGATTTTTCTAATAAAGTATCAACACAATCCGAATGTGTCTGGTCTATTTTTCGTACGTCAGTTGTTGTTTTCACTTAAAATTTTGTCCATTTTAAACAAAAGTGAGACACCTTGAGCAATACCGGCCACACCATGCCTCGGATTGAGGCGGGGTTGACTCATACAAATCACAAATTATCCATGTATCATTCTCCTAATGTATCAACACAATCCCAATGTGTTTGGTCAGATATGAAGGTATTTTTTATATTTTACTGGTTTTTCTTATCTAAAGTCCAAAAAAAGTGGTTCATCATTTTTGTATGTTGTTGGTGAATTTCATCTGTTAAAATAGAAAAATGAATCAATGGATATAGAATGTTTTATTGAATAACAATTAAAATTTTTTTATGAAAATTTACATACAATAATGTTACATCTTTTGAACTCCTTAACCCCTCTGAAAAATGGTTTCCAATTGTACACATCCCCAAGTCAGATCTTCATGCTATTTGTGTACAATATTCCATCAGGTATGTAGCCCACTTGTTTCTAAACAAATCTATATCATCTTTTGAATATGAGGATTTTTTACAGTTAGAGTAGTACTACACAATATATAAATAAATAAATAATAAATAATTTAAATAAAATAGTAGTTGTTTTTAAAATACCTCTCTATGGATGCTAGTATGTTGATGGAAAACAATCTCTCTCATAAATTTAGAAACATAATAACCAAAATCATTATACTTTGTTTGTTTCTGACACTATAAAAACTTTGATCATTAGTAGAATAAGTAACTTCTTTTGATATGTGTTTGGATAGTAAAATTTTTTTATATATACCCTGATATTTGTCAAGACGTAGTACTTGATCACCTCATTATGCTTAGCCCCTATCCTCATTCCTTTTTTAGACGATATTGATACACCGCCCTATCATAAAAGAATCCTCAGTAAAAGATAATATAAATTATATTACATGATTATTAGATCTAAAATGCAGGATTTAGTGTCTCACATATTCACAAACTTCATCATGTGTGGTCGGTTTGTTGGATATCCTTACATTGAATCCAGAAAATAAATCCTTGAAGTATCCAAGTTCACTGCAATTAGCAGCCAATGTTGCCTAGAACACAAAAAGGAATGAGTAATAAAAGAAGTGAAAATATAATTGATATGCTTCAATCGTATAGTTTTACCCGTAAATGGTTGGTATTAGGAAGAGTATGTCATCGATAATATTTCTTTCAAATGTTTTCATCAAGCCTTTCACTATTTCATCACTTTTTGATGGATTTAATTTCATTAGTTGTGTTGATGTGGTATGAAGACTAACAAGTTTGAATTTTGGATCATAGGAAAATTCCTTCAATTGTTTTTCATATATACACCTACCAATAATATAAAATGCATTTAGTCATAATTAGCACAATATATCAGCTTTTAGAAAATCAGTTCATGAAAACATACCTCATATACAAATTTACAACTGTGTCGCCTAGCCAACCATATTTGAGGATCTCATTTACATTTTCAGCAGCAATGAAATCTTGAATTTCCTCTTTGTATATATTCTTTTCAAAAACCACTATATGACTACTACCTGTTTTTAGCTTTGTATCCACATGAGTCTTCAATGCTAGTAAATGTGGATAGAGAATAGGTTGTTTTATTATGCTTTAAGTAGCTCTTTAGGATCGGTTGGTCGATCATTTAGATGATTTTGAGCCTATGTTTCTTATCACCCCTTCCCTTTCTCCATCTATAATAATAGTCATTGGTTTAGACCTTTTTTCATTAATTGTTAAAGGTTTAGATTGAATGAAATGGGAATAAATACCTATTTGTCCACATGTACTCTTACAAGTTGTGACGGCCATGCAATGAATGTCCCAATATCCTTTTTACCGTATGAATATCATCATCATCGAGTGGAATAGTTAGATCTGCATTTGGCTCATGACCTAGAGTAATCGTAACTTTTAGATGATCTTTTGGAAGTGGTCTATTATGCAAATTCTCCTCTAGGATGTTGAACACTGTATCCCTCGCTACAAGGTGGTAGGTGGGTGTTGACAGATATAAATCACATTAATTATCACCCTGTATAATATCAATACAAGAAAAGTATCAGTGTTTTTCTGATTCACATTTCATGGGAACAATTTTTACAATATTTATTACCATGGCTAATACAACTCTTTGAAGGGAATGGATCGCCTCAAAGCTAGTGGTGGGTGGGGCGGGATCTTCACATGTTTTTTGTTTTTGAGTTGTTTCTTCTCCTTGCTTCCCACCCAAAAAAGTTACTAACAACTCTCCCTGCCATTGAAATCATTCTTCAAGAGTTTCTAGTCTTTCGCTCATTTGTTTCATTTCTTCATTTCTATCATCTGTTGGTTTTTTTTCTCAAAATATACTTGGGGTGTCACCCCAAACCTCACACCTATGACACAACTGTATTGTTATGGATGCTTCAAAGATGTCAATAATAGGTATGCATCCTCTACTGGAGTAGCTGATTCCTGTGACTTTCGGATATAGAAAAATAATTAATTATTATTATGTAATAGCAATTTAAAACAAAACACTTTATCATGACATACTTACACATATTTCCCACAATTTTTGGGTGTTTTCATCTACTATCTTCTCATCCTTATTCACATGCTCCTCCTTCCATAGCACATGATGTGTAATGGAAGTGTCTTTGGATTTAGACTCATCAATCTATATATAAATATAGAAATATAATTATGATGTTGTTTCTTAGCACCTAACAATATTACTGTAAATTTAAAATATGTACCATTTTATTTTCTAGTGAAGTGTACCCTATCCTTGCTTTACAATAGGGGTTTATTGGTTTTAATGCACATTCCTTATTTTCAGTACTGAGTTTCTGTTTCATAAATGAAATATTGAAAATCAAAGTGATAAATACACATATAGTCAAACAACATATTATCAGCCACAATGTACCAGAAACTTCTCATCCCCACAGAATCCAATAAATGCATCTCATGCTTCTTGGGAAATTAGAAGAGCATAGATAAGGGGTGAGTGAGGGTTTATTTTACCTTTGGAATCTTTCAGGTGACATTTCATTAAAATAGTGAGAAAAACTAGATGAATCCTTCCTACAAGCCTTAGTACATAATTCTTGTTTGAATCATCTACTATAAATGTACTATGAAAGAGATTGAGAAGAGTACGACATCGTTTCATTATTTTACTTTCCACTAAATTAAAGAAATAATATCATAATGTTACCATAATTTCTTCCGAGATCACAGCCTTCAGCCTGAACACAAAATGGTTCCATGAATCTATGTCAATCATCACGCGTTTCCAAGTAAAAATTCCAATGTAACTACTAAACATAACCTTGTTGGGATTTACATGTTGGCCTCATGCATTTCATCCGACATCAAATTTGATGTCTTTGCTTTTCTCCTTAAGAAATTTGTCTAACACCATCAAACTACGATGCACCTGTGTTTTCGGTGACATCGGTCCTTCATCCCCGACCATTTCATCGATATCAAAATCATATATATGTTTATCTGAAATTGTAGCAATGGCATGTGCTGATGGTTGTTGGACCTCAACACTAGGAGCCACAATAGGTTTAGAAACTTGTTGTTTCTCTACACTGTAAGCAGTAGCAACAACAGCTTGAGAGACTTGTTCAGCCTCGAGGTTAGGAGCACCAAAACGTGAAAAATTCATTATTTGCAAAAGTGATTGAACAGTTTATTTAGATTACATAAATTTAGTAATGATAAGATAATAACATGAGATAACAAGATCAATTTAAAAACAAAATATAACCTGTTTATTGAACTCTCTTTATTTTTTTCAAAGGATGAAGGTGTTTGACACCTCTATCAATTATCTAAATCCTTTAATTGTGGTCTCCTCTAACATAAAAAACATCATCTACATTGGGACCACTGCGAAATGATTGTGACATACCACTGAAAGGATCATCCTCAACTGAATTTTCATCTAACCCTTCAGTAGTTTTGGAGGATAATAGAACAATCGACCACTTTCAGTTTTCAGGATCTAGAACATAAAATACTTATACTGCTTGTAATGCAATTATAAACTATTCGTCTTTGTACCCTTCTTTACTAAAGCCAACTTTCACAAATCCCAATTCATCTATTTTACACCACTTTTGTTATCAACCCATTTTCAATGAAAAATTGGCAATTGGAATGTAGTATAATCCAACTCCCATATTTGTTTGATAATTCCAAAGTATAACATATTCACATAAATTGGATTTATGTCCTTAATACTAGAAACATGAATCACTTCAGCCACAAGTGTAACTCCATTGTTTTCTAGGGTACTATCTTCATCATGTTCATCTGTATAGAGTGTATAACCATTAATTATATAACCATTGTAAGATAATACATACACACTTGGTCCGGAGGCCAGCCATCAATGTCGTTCTGAAATTAAATTCATATTTTTAGCTAACTCCTTAAAAATATGGTCCCGAAACTATCCTATAAACTGGTGATTATGTGTATTTGATATCCATTTTTTATCCCTTAATGGATTAAACTTCCTAATAATTTCTTTGTCGATTTCAATTTATGGAGAAACCTCCCAACTATTAAGAAAAACATAAAGGTGGTCTCGGTCTGTAATATTGATTGTCACAACATCTCTTCCAAAAATTCTCTCACCCTCAATACATCCAGAGTGATGAGATTTCAGGTTACCAATTCTTTCCACATCAGATAAGTATTCGGTATATAATTCAATGGCTTCCTCAACAATATATCACTCTAAAATACAACCCTCTGGCTGAATTTGATTTTTGACATACCCTTTCAAAATCTTCATATACCGTTCAATGGGGTACATCCATCTATAGTGTATAGGACCACAAAGTCGAATCTCTCTCACCAAGTGAACCATCAAATGAACCATCATATCAAAAAATTATGGTGGGACGAACATTTCTAATTCACATAATATGATGACAATTTCTCTTTCCATAGTTGGAAATTTCTCTGGGTCTAAAACTTTATTGCATATAGAATTGAAAAAGAAACAAAGTTTGGTTAATGTATGATGAACATTCTTAGTAAAAATTTAATGTAAAGCTATAGGAATTTAATATTTCATCAAAACATGGCAGTCATGTGATTTCAATACTTTTAACTTCAAATCATTCATTGACACGATGTTCTTGATATTTGATGAATACCCCTCTGGAACCTTTACATCATTGAAGAAGTTGAAAAACTGATATCTATCCTCCCTGGAAAGAGTGTAAGCAGTTGGAGGAATAAAAATTCAATTTCCACCCTTCACGAGAGCCAACTCTTCTCATATTCCCATGTCAACCATGTCAAACCTTGCCTTAATTCCATACTTTTTTTAGGGGCATTTAGCAACGTTCCGATAACATTGTCACATACATTTTTTCCACATGCATCACATCAAGAAAATGTCTAACGTAAATACAATTCCAGTATGGTAATTGAAAAAAACTGATATCTTTTTCCAACCAATTTTCATAAGGTTTTTTGAAAATGGTTTACCAAAAACATTTTTCACATCTTTTACTTTCTCAAACAGCTGTTCACCTGTTAGTGGAGACAGTGTGGTACGTTGTTCTGAACTTCCATTTAATGATTTCATCCAATATCGGTACTTATTCTGATGAGTTAGAAATCTATGATGTCCTAGAAACACAGATTTTAATGAATGTTTCAACCTAATTGATTCTGCATCTTCTTCTCACACGGGACACCCTTGAGCTCTTTTAATGCTATAGCCTGAAAAATTTCCATAAGTAGGGAAATCATTTATCGTCCCATACAAAAACATTCTTGACGTGAAGTATTCACTTTTATAAGCATCAAACAACATAACACCTGAATCCCACAATAACTTAAAATCCTCAATCAAAGGATCCAAATAAACATCAATATTGTAAACTGGTTGTTTTGGTCCTAATTTAAGCATAGATAACATGATGAATTTCCGTTTCATGCATAACCAGGGTGGCAATTTATAATTTACCAACATAACAGGCCATGTACTACGAGTACAAGTTTAAAAACCAAAAGGATTCACTCCATCTGTAGATAATGCAAGATGAAGGTTTCTCGGCACATTTCCAAATTCAGGATACTCATGATCAATTCTTTTCCATTGAGGAGAGTTGGTCATATGACGTAATTTCCCATCTTTATTTCTTTTCTTTGCATGCCATGACAATTTTTTGCAGTTTCTTCACTTCCATATAGACACCTAAACCATAGAATGATTGGAAAGTACCATAAAAATTTCATAGGACTATATTCATCTTTCTTGTATTGGGAAGAACCACACTTTGGGAATTCTGTAAGTGATTTTTTCTCCTTGAGAAACAATATACAGTCTTTCTGGAAGGCATGTATTCTTTCATAAATCATACCCATCGATCGTAGCATTCATTTAGCTTCATATGTAAAGCTTGGGAGCTCATTATCTTCTAGGATCATTTCATTCAAGAGAGAAAGTAGTTCTATAAAACTAACATCACTCCATCTGTTTCCTGCTTTCAATTTATACAACTTCAGTACAGCTGATAATGTTATATATTTAATGAAACCAGCATACAATGGAATCTTTGTACAACTCTTTAACTTCTCAAACAATTTTTGGAAATCACGAAGTTCAAATTCAAATGTCCTTGTTATTTCCTCAATATGATCTTCATTATCATTGAAATCTTTAATCAAATCCTCCATACGGTCTTCTTCATTATCCATATTTTTAATCATTGATGATCCATAAAACATAGTTTTATCCCAGCCAGTAGCTACATTCTCTTTTTCTCCATGTTTATTCCAATATTTATAACTCCAATCTATTCTGTGACATATAAAATGTTCTTCCAACTCCTATGGAGTAATTATTCTATAATAACAACAACATAAACACATACACAGTATTTGAGAAGGATCCTTTGTGTGATCCTTTGCAAACTTAATGAACTCTTTTACTCCATTCTCATACTCTATTGTCAAATGATTAGCATCCATCCATTCTTTATTCATCTCCATTCTATTTAAATCTCAAATATTATTATTTATGATTCAAATACATAAAACAAGAATTTAAAATATAGTAGAAGATAACCAATTATAAAAATATAGATTAATAGAGCTTAACCATTTCCAATAAAGATTTGGAAATCAATAGAACCAGGATAGACCCCCATCAAAATCAACACACTTTTCAGCCCCCTTACCAATTGTTTTATCTCCCACTACCCTTGCAGCAAAACATTAAACATTCTTTTAACCACCCTTATAATCCACCTCATTCATAATAAAATAATCACATTAAAAAGTAGAAAACTATTGACCAAACTCAAATAAAATGAAAAAAAGGATACAATTTTGATGAGAAAACTAATATAGTAGATACATTTCCAAACACAAAGGGGTTCGCAGGGGAGACAAATAACCTAGGTTTATCCAAAATTACTATGGAATATCATTGGTTTTGTTACCCAAATAAACATAAGAAATAGAAAATTGAGGTTAGTGAGCATAAATTCTATCATGAACATCTAAAGGATAAGGAATAACTCTCCCTCACCTTCCCCAAAATTGTAACTAATATCCACAGACACATCTTACATCCATTTTATAAAAAATAACATTCCCATACAAAGGGACAAACAATAATCCCTTAGTGTTAAAAAACTCACACATGATGGAGAAGGACCACATCAACCATCCCTTCTCAAAACTCAAACCTCCTCTCACTAAATGTTAATACCTTCCATAATATTAATACCTGCCACAAATAAATTATTTCCCAAAAGAATAACCTTTAGATTAGAAAAATTCCCATCTATTTAAGTAAAATAGAAATATGCTTCCTTTTTTTCTAATGAATCATTAAATTTGGACAAACACACTAACCAACTCAATAAAATGAATATTTTCATAGGAATTTGAATGTAAAGAGAGATAAATAATTCCATTGAAAATAATTCAACTAAATCTTTTAGTATCAATTGAAAGAGGGTATTGGTTAATAAAGGGATCAGGTCAACAACTCAGGATATAATAATGCCCAGACTCTCAAACCAAACTTACCATATCCCAAAATTTTATCAACTAAAACATGACCATCCGACTAAATAAAACTGCACCTTACTGAAACCAGGAAACACCATGAATCATGGAGAACTCATACTACTGATTCCCCACTGCATCACTGTTGAAATAGATCAACTATAATGTTCTGGTAAACCTTGAGATGCTTAACCCTAGGGCATACTCCCCACCATAAATCTTGAAAATATCATCACTCACTTATTCCTTGTTCCATTAGGACCACAACTCAAGGCACCATCTTTATCCTTTTAAGAAACTCGAAGAAAACCACTCTTGATAAGTTCATCACAATCCCTCATCTATAACAAAAACTACAAACATAAACTCACAACCTTCTTTAGAATCTCTAACCTCAAAGATGACTCAAAATTATAGGATTTCATTTATTCATCATCCAAGTGTTCTAAAAACTAGACCATCAATGCATATATGTGAATCCCAAGGGAAATCACATTGTATCCAACTTGATTAAATTCCATGATATTCTGTATACACTCATACTTCCATATCTAGTGAATAAATCTCTTCCTAAAACCACTTTTGACTGAACATGATTTTCCTTACATAATTCTCAAACCACCCTTAAAAGTAATCCCACTACTAAGGAAACCCATAAATGAGCTAGAATATATTCCAATTCAAAACCCTCCTCAACTTCTTCTAGCCAATTATTAACCTTATCACCCAACACCTAGACAATAAACATCGACACCTCCTACTATTTAAATTTGATAACACTCTATCCCATTTCTCTTTCTACTTCCTGCGCACTTTACCATGATAATGTTTCAACATGTATAAGCATCAAAATTAATAAATATAATCCAAAAAATTAAATAACATATCAACACCAAGGGATACTCTTCCACACTAAAAGATTCATATATACCCCAACACTTATAAACTAAAAAAACAATTCATAATCCATTAAAAAATATTATATTACTATGAAATCATCACCAAAGATCAAATATGGGAAGCCAAGAATCTAACTTCATCAAAATGAATACAAAACACTTGAAGTAGGGTTCATAGGGAGTAGGGTCCAATGAGGAGAAGGAGAAATAGTATTTGAGGGGAGTAGGATCCACAGAAGGTGTTAGAGGGAGAGGATAAAGAGTAGGGTTCGAGGTAGAATAGGTCTAGTGACAGAGTAGGGATAGCGGTGGCAGAGGTCTGGCAAAGAGAATAGTGGCAGAGTAGTGATAGCTATGGTGGAGGTCTGACAAAGAGAAGAGTAGAGGAGTAGGGCTAGCGACAACGGAGGCCCGAAAAAGAGAAGATCAATGGGAGGGGATTTTTTGCAGTGGTATTGTCCCATGAGAACTTTAGGGTGTGATAAATAGAGGTAACTGTGCACCCCATTTTATAAAATGGGACTATGGTTTTATCAGCGCTAAAATTTTAGCTCTGATAAAGGGTGATCTTTATCAGTGCTTTTCTAGCACTGATAAAGAACCCATTTATCAGTGCTAAAAAATTACTTACAAACATAATTCTTTATCAGTACTTTTAATTAGAGTTTATAAATAATTACCTTTATCAGTACTTTTTTCTTAGTGCTGATAAATGGCGGCGCTTCCCTTTCCCGTTTTTGTAGTAGTGAAGCCAAGTTTGTATTGCATGTAGCACAAGTGAAGTTGGTATCCTGTGTGAAAGTAATGTTTGACTTATTATTTTAATATATATATATAAATAAATATTTCTAGTGTCATGTGAAATGAAAAATATTGAAATGTTAAATTAATTATAATAAAAATAATTCTCAAAATCTTGAGGTGTTAAATTGTACCCCCTTAAAATGAATTTCTCACTTAAAATTAATTTGGTTTATCAAAGGGTTAATAATTGAAAGTTTTATTCATAGAAACCCACATCATAAAAATGGGTACTAAAACTTCCCTTAAGAAGGGAAATTTGGAACCATAACGGTTACCCAAAGTGATGTATAACTGGGTTTCCACGTATGAGAACATAATTTGGGAGTGAAGATTAGACATGGAGGGAAAAAATAAATATTTATAGGAAGTGATTGAGGTCATCAATCACAAACATGTGAATGACCAAAGGAATGTTTAGGGCTTTAAATTCATAAATATGTGATGATTTAAGAGGCCACCAGCTCAACAATGATTAAGGTACTATGATATAAATTTTTTATACCTCTTTAAGAACATTGAGTACTTCTTGATAAATTTCTATAAACAAAAATTCCATTCATGGGTTTTACTTCAAAAAAATTCTAATACATCGATTACCTCATGTAATTAATGTATAGAAATAATATTTGATGAATAAAGTACTAAAATATGCTTTTAATAGATCTTAAGGCATATAAAAATTCTAACAACATGCGTTAATCTATTAAAATAAAAAGTAACACAAAAAAGATCATCATAAATATTTATTCAATAAAAATAAATACACATTAACCAAGACATCACGTAGGCTAGTGGAAGGATTGAAACACTTATCATCCTTTTTTCATGGGTTCAAGACCCACAGCCTTTCCAGACTTGATTGGTTGTCACCCAATATACATGATATCCTTTTTTTAAACTGCACTAATACAATATAAAAGATGGAAATCCTTGAAATAAGGTTAATCACTGATTTTCCTTTAAACTAAGGTATTCAACACAAACTCAGTGGACAAATACTTCCTCTTAATTTTAACTTAAAATTTTCATGAATGGATAACCTTATAACCCTTTATAAATATGAAAATCCAAAACCTTATAAAAAGAGTAATGAAATAAAATTAACATTGATTCCCCGGTATAACACAAAATTGCTCCTGGTTGTCACGTTCTATGAATGTGAATACCTAATAATATATTCTCTTGAAACATGGTAACAACCTAAATTACCATAAATCATTTTGTGAAACATGCATGCTTCCTTACTTCAATAATTACTGGATATATCCCTTAAATACAAGAATTTTTAAACTTCATCCTTGATGACATAGAAAATTTTGTCAATAATCTATTCTCAGAAAATCTATATCGTCCAATTTACTTATTCATATACTTTATATCATTATCCAAAAATTGTTATCTTGGAGTTAGGAAATTATTAATGATCACCTTCCCTTAATCAATATATCACCTTTCCATGAAATCACTTTTCTACTCCATCATAACAATTCAGGATAATCTTGTAAATCCTTAGCAAAAACATTTTCTGAACAATCCATACATAATTCACCATTCTTCATTCTATAATCTAAATACATAAATACTTCAATACTTCCACTTTAATGTTTGTAATGCAAGAGTTCCTTACTTTGTTTAGAAGTATATTCTTTTATCGGGGCATTGGGTTGGGTAATTCCCATGTTCTCCATAGATAATACATTGAACTCTGTGATAACTCATTACACTATGACCTTTTTTCCTACACAAATAACATATTCCCATCAATTTGAAGTATTATTTATGGTTCTTCATCCCATATTCTTGACATGTAAGAATCTAGATCTTCATTCCTCTATGTTCCTTACCATGAAAGTACATATTTCTCTTATTCGACATGTTAAAAATTTCCCTAATGCTAAAATTGTTAATAATATACCACGATAGTTGATTCAGAATAATCGCAATATCTATTTCTCTACTGATCATCCCATTTGACTACTCATTAGAATGTCTCCCATCACTTTGTACATCAATCTAGTTCCTTCTGGTTCTTTCCATTAACTAAAACCAAAATAATAGTGTGATAAATACTTATCACTGCAGAAAAATACAAAGTCATGAAAATAATTACTTATAAGATGCCTAACTAAGGACACCTTACATGATTTATGAAACCTTAGGTTTATCATAGGTTATTCAAAGATAACTTATATCTAAATACTTCATGATTTTTCATGAAGATTTTGTGAATTCCAAATCATATCCCCCAGGTGTGCAGCAAGGCCCATTGTTGTGTTTCAGATTACTCTGAGTTAAGCATGAAACATCTTATCAGTGTTGTTACCCCTAAGTACATCTGTTTTAGAACCACAAACACATGTAGTATCCAGATAAAGATTTATTTATAGGAAACCACTCAATTTATCCTTTACCAATATTCGAGGACATTTTCCTAAATGTTAACTCATCCTTATACTTATCCTTAGAGACATCCCTAGACATATCCTTAGGAAAAATCATAGGGATATCACTAAGGTTTTCTCATCCTAGTTTCCAAAGGTTGACTAATACTTTCCTCTGATACCAACTATAGTAACCCAAGATTACCATACATTGATATTACATCATTTTATATGAATATTTAGTACATTACAAAAATACATGCAAGAGGACTATAATAGTTTAGTGACTTTGGAAACTTAGAAAAAAGTCTTCTATACTAGTTAAATATCATCAACATATCCCATAAAGATATTCACCTTTAAAACTTCTACCTAAAACCATTCTTCATAACCTAGAGAAAGGAAACATAAGAATGGGGTGAGATAATATGCTCAGTAAGGGTAAACAAGGGTGACATGTAAGAACAAACATGGAAATAGTAGTATGATAAAGCGATCATAACATTAGTAAATCATAACCTGTATATAGAAGGTCTTAAAAATGAGCTATGGGATAAATATTAGAAGTTTATAAGAAATGAATCATATTAAAATAAAAATCATGATCCATGAAATAATAACTAAAGAATAAGACATATGAATTGTGGCATACATTTAAGAATAGAATATTTTATGTCAATGCTACCTACCAATACCTTTATAACATTCTAGGATTGGTATATGACCTATGTACCTACTTTGGTCTTGCACTAGAAACACTTGAACCCACTTTCTTTTAGGTTTGGTCTACAACACATGTACCTTCTTGTTTTCGGGAATGGGATACTACCTGTGTACCCTCTTTCATTTAGGCTAGGGCTAAAACCAATACACCCTCTTTATTTTTGGTCTTGGGGTACAACCAAAACACCCTCTTTCTTTTTAGTCTAGTTATACAACTCATGTACCTTCTTGTTTTCATCCATGGGCTACTACCCATG
Source organism: Viscum album (assembly GCA_963277665.1). Taxonomy (NCBI): domain Eukaryota; kingdom Viridiplantae; phylum Streptophyta; class Magnoliopsida; order Santalales; family Viscaceae; genus Viscum; species Viscum album. The sequence goes on from OY728158.1 coordinate 17,215,527, forward strand.
TACCCTCTTTCAATTAGTCTTGGGCCATAACCTGTACACCCTCTTTCTTCATGGGCTTGGGATAAAACCCAAACACCCTCATTATTTTCGGGCTTCGGCTACAACCCATAAAACCTTTGAGAGAATATAAAACATATCATTACCCAATTCATTTGAAGGAGATATATGTCCCACCCATCTCATAGTAAAATCATTCACACATGTGCTACAAGCTAATAAAAGATTCATCATATCATGACCCATAAAAAGATATAGGTCTTATAAACATCAAATCACAAACCATAAAATGGAATGGTTATCATTAACATTTCATCATGTCGTAAACTATAGAAAATAGATAGGTTTAATAACCATTTCATCGAATCATACCTCGTGAAAGAGAAACGAATTTCATAAACATAAAACCCATGAAATATAAATAGGTTTCATAAATATCATGACATTAATCATTACCCATTCATAGAAAGAATATGAATAGAAACTTTAGAGAATTTTAAAAAAGGGCATAATTAACATCAATGGATATCATCTTAGGAGGAAAATAGTTTTGAAATATCTTTAAAAAACATTTCTTGAGGAAAATATATTTTATTTTTTGAAAAAAAAGCTTTTTAATACATAAAACCATTTAATATTTATTTTCTCAGAAAATACCTTGAAAACATATAAAGAAAACTTGAAACCATTTTCAAAATCCTTTTCCTTAAAAATTACATTTAAAATATTTTCATAAAGATTAATCTTTTAAAAATGATAAGGAATCTTTAAATGAATGACTGTGGGTAAATCCATACATGTCGTATGATGTAAAAAAATGAACATTTATTTTGCACAGTAAAAAGGTTAGAAGGAATTTCTTGTTCAGAAAGGAACTAGGAGATTCCCTGTAAAAAATTGGTCAAAGACAAAAAGGGTAAAAATTTCCTTAAATTCATATAGGATAATGGTTAATATTATTAGAAACCCTTTTTAGAAAACATGGATTTCTGAACGAAGAAAGGGTAAAGTCGGGCTTTCCTAAAAACACTTTCCTAACTATATTATGTACCAAAGAGTCGAATATGGTACTAATACATGATTATATCATGAAATAAAATAGATTAAGTTAAATCATAAATATTCTCGAGAGATTAATCATAATATTTCATCAAGCTATTCAATAACATAAAAAAGCTCAGAAATATGTGAGATTGTCATAATAAACTCTTATAACTCAGTAACTTGGGATCATACTCTCCGTGTAAAAAAGAAAATGAAATTAATCATAATATATCATGAAGAAAATTATATTAATGGTATAAAATGTAAAATGGAGGTATATACACCATGAATAAGATATTAGGTTCATAAAAAACATGAATCTGAAAGAAGGAAAATTGAGACAAAATAGTTTTACCGATTTGGTAGCTTTTGAAAGCTAACCCCCATGGAAGAAGGATCATCAAATGGGAATGTGAATACCAAAGATTTTAAGTACAAGATACATATAATACTATCAATGGAAATACATACATCACACAAATGGAAAGAGTGGCGAACATAGCATGTATCTCGTAGAAATTAAAAGTGAGATGAAATCCCCTAACCTTACTTCTTTACTCTCTCCGTACTCGTACAATATTCCTATATAATAAATATAGGTTTATTATACATATTTTGAAGAAGAATATTATTATATATATATTTATATATATTATTATATATATTACTATATATGGTTTTATTATTACATTATATTACCCACTTGTTAAGGATATTATGTTAAGGTTTCATTTCGGGTCATATTCACTTTGTTCTTTGCTTGTGTCTTAATTTTACACATATTTTGTCCTTATACTTATATCATGATTCTAGAATGTAGAACATGATATAAATATCAGTTATATACAGTATAATTATATTATAATAGTCTATCGCTTTATTAATTTCATAATTAAATACACTATTCATGGAGACAGTAAGTCGTACGTACGCAAGAACCTTGTTTTTCGTTTTTAATATCGTATTGAAAGAAAGTATGTAAATGGAATATGTATATATACGCATGTATATATATATATATATGTCATTATTGCAGTAGAATTAATATATCATATATATCATATAATTTCATTGAAATCATACTTAATACATTATATGGGGTGTTTGGACGAATCACATCGCTTTGAGGGGGCAGTAGTCAAAACTTCCTCAAATGAGATTATCATATTGACACCAAATGGAAGGTAAAAAGATGTGTGTTTTAATTGGAATAAAATATAATAAATAAATAATAAATATAATTTATTACACATATAAATATAGTGTCAATCATAATGGCCAACATGAGAGGTGGTAAAGGAGAAATGAACAATCATCGTTTCATGAGACAATAGATCTCCGTACACAGAAACAACATGTTAAACCTCCATTAGATAGAGGTGTGTGTATTTTTAGGTTAGGAACATTGCATAAAAACATAATAGTATATGTAGGATACCGTTTTGTCACACAATAATGGAAAAAAGAGTAACTATGGGAAAAACTAGTTTTTGCGACAGACTATTTGCGACGGGAAAATCAACTCGTCGCAAATAACTAACTATTTGCGATGAGACTAGGCGCCTCTTCACAAAAAACTTACACACAGTTTGGCGCTGTTTGTACGAAAAACCACACGGAAGGGTATTTGCAATGGGTAGGCACCGCAAGTCACAAATACCGGGAGGCGGTAAACACTAGTTACGATGGGGGATCCCCTGTTGCAACTAGTTCGACCCTCGGAGGGTATTTGCGACGGGTCCCGTCACAAATAACTGACGGCGGTAAAAACCTATTTGCAACGGGATGTTGTCTCGTTGCAAAGAGTGTGTCGGCAGGTTATGTTTTACGATGGGACCCATCACAAATAACTTTTTAACCGCCGATAGTAATTAATCCGGCCGAAGATATTTGTGATGGGACCCGTCACAAAAAGCACTATTTGCAACGGGATTGTCATCGCAAATAGTCACGTCGCAACTAATCTAACCTATATATACCTCCATCCATTTTTTCTTTCCTCCTCCTCAATTTCTTCTTTCTCTGCTCCTCTAAACTCTAATTTTAGAGTGAATTTTTTCAAAGTTAGTTTTTTTTATGAAGAAGGTATGAAGCTGTCTACAATTATAAGAGATCAAGTTTAAAGGTATTTATGTTTTATTTAATTTAGTATTTATTTCATTTCTTTATATTAATTTTAATTATTGTTGATTAGTTGTAATTAAGTTAGATTTAAATTGTTTTGTCATCAATATTTATTTGTAATAATAAAATTAAATTATTAGTACTAATTCTTAGTAATTAGTAATAATTAATAATTATTAACGATAATTGGTAATGTATATAAATAATTAGCGTTAATTAGTAATAAGTAACTATATTTTGTAGTAATTAATAGTAATTAACACTAATTAGTAATAATTAAAAAATAGTAATAATTAGGATAAAAAAGTAATAAATACTAATAATTAGTAATAAATACTAATAATTAGTAATAAATACTAATAAATAGTAATAAATAGTAATAAAGAGTAATAAAGAGTAATAATTAGCAATAATTAGTATTCATTGATAATAATTAGAAATAATTGGTAATAATTAGTAACACTTACTAATAATTAGTAATAATTTGTAATAATTAGTAATAATTTGTAGTAATTGGTAATAAATTCTAATAATTTGTAATATTTAGTAATAATTAGTAATAAATTGTAATAATTAGTAATAATTGGTTATAAATAGTAATAACTAGTAATAAATAGTAATAAATTACTAATAAATAGTAGTAAATACTAATAAATAATAATAATTAGTTATAATTATTAATAATTATTAATAATTAGAAATAATTAGTAATAAATACTAATAATTAGCAATAATTAGTAATAAATAATAATAATTAGTAATAAATACTAATAATTATTACTAAATACTAATAATTAGTAATAAATACTAATAATTAGTAATAAATACTAATAAATAGTAATAAATCTTAATAAATACTAATAAATATTAATAAATACTAATAAATAGTAATAAATACTAATGATTAGTAATAATTAGTAATAATTAGTAATAATTAGTAATAATTTGTAATAATTAGTAATAATTAGTAATATTTAGTAATATTTAGTAATATTCAGTAATAATTACCAATATTTAGTAATTTTTAGTACTATTTAGTAATATTTAGTAATATTTAGTAATAATTTGTAATAATTAGTAATAATTAGTAATAATGAGTAATAATACTAATAAATAATAATAAATACTAATAATTAGTAATAAATTATAATAAATAATAATAATTAGTAATAATTAGTAATGGTAATAATTAGTTATAAATACAAATAATTAGTAATAAATACTAATAATTAGTAATAATTAGTAATAATTAGTAATAATTAGTAATAATTAGTAATAATTAGTAATAATTAGTAATAAATAATAATAAATAGTAATAAATACTAAAAATTAGTAATAAATACTAATAATTAGTCATAATTAGTTATAATTAGTAGTAATTAGTAATAATTAGTAATAATTATTAATAATTAGTAATAAATACTAATAAATACTACAAAATAGTAATAAATAGAAATAAGTGGTAATAAATAACAATAAATATGAATAAATCGCAATAATTAGGAATAATTAGCATTAATTAGCATTAATTAGAATTAATTATCAATAGTTAGCAATAATTATAAATAGTTAGCAATAATTAGAAATAATTATGAATAAATATAAATAAATAAGAATAAATCGAAATAATTGGGAATAATTAGAATTAATTAGCATTAATTATCAATAATTTGCAATAATTAGCAATAATTAGCAATAAGTAGGAATAATTAGGAATAATTGGCATTAATTGTCAATAATTTGGATTAATTAGGAATAATTAGCATTAATTGTCAACAATTAAGATTAATTAGAAATAATTATCAATAATTAGGATTAATTAGGAAAAATTATCAATAATTAGGATTAATTATCCATAATTGGGATTTATTTGCATTAATTATCAACAATTAGGATTAATTAGGATTAATTATTATTAATTAAGATTAATTGGGATTAATTAGAATTAATTAGGATTCATTAGGATTCATTAGGATTGATTAGGATTAATTAGGATTAATTAGGATTAATTAGGATTAATTAGGATTAATTAGGATTAATTAGTAATAATTAGGATTAATTAGTAAAAATTAGTAAAAATTAGTAATAACCAGTAATAATTTGGAATAATTAGTAGTAATTAGTAATAATTATTAACAATTAGTGATAATTAGTAATAATTAGTAATAATTAGTAATAATTAGTAATAATTAGTAATAATTTTTAATAATTAGTAATAATTAGTAGTAATTAGGAATAATTAGGAATAATTAGGAATAATTGGGAATAATTAGGATTAATTTGGAATAAAATCAATTGTAATCAATTTTAATAACTTGGCACAATTTCCAGTGGATTGGCGACACTCCTTTTGCTCAATGACCCTTCTCCTTTCAACTCTCACTGACTCAAAACTTTATGAAAAGTATGCTTCTACATATGCATACCCAATATTTTATGCATGAGTTTAAATATGAATTCATAAGACCTTGTTTTTCATAATTTTTTCAGGCAGTGACTTTTACAAGAAGATGATTTATCGATGAAAAGGGGGATCTTTTTTCTGAAGGCTCATTTACTTGCATCTTTCTCCCACTAAAATTACAATGAAGAATCTTCTCAGAGGAATGATTATACTTTCTCGTATGCATGAGAATGAATATGTGTAACTTCGAGAAGATTCATCATTGTGATTTCAGTTTGAGAAAGTTGCAAGTAAATGATCCATCAGAAAAAATAGTAGCCATCAATCCACTGGAAATTGTGTCACCCATAATCAATGGTAATTATTATGAAGTAGTTGTAATTATTTATCTTCTTTTTTTGGATAGTGTTTTTATAATTTAAAATTATTCAAAAACAGTAATGATTTTATATTTTGTAGAAAATAATGGAACAAGGAAGTTGACAATAGTCATTATTAGATGATCATGCTTGGATAAATCAGCACATAAATCTAAAGGGTTATGGTTAAAATCCTATATATATTGAGGGTGTTGATGCTTTCTTATCATTTTCATCATCAAAAATAGAATGTGTTTTAAAAGGAACAATTAAGTGTCCTTGTAAAAAATGTGCTCTAAGAACGTTTGACCTGTCTGACAAGGTGGGGGACATCTCTTATAGTTTGGTTTTCAACCAGATTAAGTTTTTTGGTACCAACACGGTGAATTCAGTTCCAGAGAATATACTAATAACTTGATTCCGGATCCATCACAGTTTCAAAATTTAGTACATGATGTTTCTGGTCCATCTATTCAACAAACTGAAACTCAGGATGATATTGATTTAACTCTTGAGTTGGAACCATCTGAATTTTATGAGTTGTTAAGGTATGTTGAGGATGCATTATATCTTAGTTGCAAGATAAGAAAATTATAAGTTATTGCAAAATTTATGGCTATTAAATCAGATAATGCAATGTCAAACAACTATTTTGATCAGGTATTTTCTTTGCTTAAAACACGATTACCTAAAATAAATGTGTTGCCTAAAAATTACTATGAGAGCAAGAGGTTGGTTCGTAATATGGGCCTTAGTTATCGGAAGATTCATGCATGTGAAAATGATTTCATATTATATTCTGGTGAAAATGAGTCATTGGATAGTTTTCCCACATGTGGACAATTGAGGTATAAAGAAGCTCAACTGGGGAAGTCTAGATCGATTCCTGTAAAATATTTGAGATATTTACCCCTTACACCCAGGTTTCAGCATTTATTTTTGCCTCAGAACATAGTGTCAATGATTTCATGGAACAAAACCAATATTTTAATTGATAAAATATTGAATCATCCATATGATGATGATTCATGAAAACATTTTGACCAACTGCATTCATATTTTTCTTTAGAAGCTTGAAACATGCGATTGGGTCTTTCTACTGACAGTTTATGTCTATTTGGTTCTTATAGTAGTAATTATTCATGTTGGGATGTCTTTATAACTCTGTAAAATTTACCTCCATGGATGTCGATGAAGGATCCCTATATCTTTTTGACCTTATTAATCCCAGGACATCCAAAAAAGAATATTTATGTTTATTTGAAACCATTGATTGATCAGTAAAATTCATTGTGGATTAATAGTGTTAGTACATATGATGTTTTTGTGAAACAAAATCTCTCATTAAAAGCTTCATTGATGTGGACTATTAATGACTTCTCAACATATGGCATGTTATATGGCTGGAGTACACATGGTTTGAAATCATTTCCTTATTGTATGAAAGACAAAAAATACTTTATGCTCATCAATGGAAAAAAACCTTGTTATTTTGACTATCATCGCAGATTTCATCTAACTGAATATCCTTTTCAGAGGAACAAATAGCATTTCAGAAAAGGTGCAATTGAAAGGGATGAAACTCTAAAAATGATCTTAGGTACAGTGTTAAAATCAATTGTATTTTCATTACCTCCCATCACATTTGGGATAATAGTAAACCGACAAAAAATTCATGGCTTTGGGAAAGAATATAATTGGATAAAATGAAGAATTTTTTGGGATCTTTCATATTGGTCTGATTTGATAGTATGTCACGTGTTGGATTTCATGCATATTGAGAAGAACCATTTTGATAGTTTATTTCATACACTTTTGGATACACTAGGTAAGACCAAAGATAATGTAAATGCACAATTAGATCTTGCCCAAATTTGCAAATGACCATAACTTGAACTATTTTTAAATGTTAGATCATAGAGGTTAATGAAGCCAAAAGCATCTTATACACTGTCCAAAGAGAGTTTATAATTATTTTGTCAGCGGATTGACGATTTGAGAATTCCAAATGCCTATGCTTCCAATTTGGGCAGATGTGTTAAGAATGGTCATATTACCAGATTAAAAACTCATGATTGTCATGTTGTAATAGAAAGACTTATGCCGATTGTATTTATAGGTTTTTTGAATTCTATGATTTGGGATTCGATAAAAGACATATCATATTTTTTTCAAGACATTTGTGTGGCGATAATAGACTATGATTCACTAAGAAAACTGGAAGAAAATGTTGTTTTAATTATATGTAAACTTGAAAAAATATTCTTACCAGCTTTCTTTGACTCAATGTAACATCTGATATTACATTTTCCACATGAATAGGTCTAGTAAAATTTCGATGGATGTACCCATTCGAGAGATTCATGCAGAAATTGTAGAAAAAAGTACATAACAAAGCATCAGTTGAAGGCTCAATTGTTGAAGCTTATTTGAAAGAGTAAATTTCTTTTTTTCTTCTCTCATTATTTGGAATCTGAATATCCCTAAAAACCACATGGGATAGAACGAGTTGAATGTTGATGATGAAATAGACAATCGATTATTAGTTTTTAATCAACAAGATCTTTCCTCGGTGGAGTTCATGAATGATGGCTTTCAGATGACGAACATCACACAGCTCATACATATGTTCTGATCAACTATGAAGAAATGAAATAATTTTTACTATGAGTTCTTCTATAACTTATTCTATAATTTATATTACAGTAAGTAAACTTATTTTATTTGTAGGTTATATGATTATCATATCAAGAAACAGCTCCCATAAATTACAGCTGCTGCTCTTGAAGAACGCTGAAAAAATAAATTTCTCAATGGTTTCAAAAATTGGTAACATAAATTATTGATGGTTTAACATATAAATTCATTTTATTATTTATTATATTTATAATTGTTTTACAAATTTTCAAATGTCTCAACATGCTGATAAATTTGATAAGTGACTGTGTATATTGAGTAACCCACCATCCAAAATGGTTAAATCTTATAATGCGTATGTGGTGAATGGTTTTAGATTTCATACACATGAATATGGGGAATATAAAAAATAAACATTGGATTTTTCTTGAGAGGATCACATCATAGAGAAACTAATGTTGAGTTATACGACATGCTGGATGAAATTATTGAACTTTGTTATCTAGGAAAAAATTATATAACAATATTTAAATGTTGGTTGTTGGATACTGAGAGAGGATTGCATGTTCATCCTATTCTTGGAATCATTGATATTAAATATAAAAGTATTATTGCATTAAATGAAACATTCTTACCGGCTCAATAGACACATCAAATATATTATGCAAAGTAATGTGCTACTTCAAGAGACCTAAGTGATTGGTGGAGTAATAATAAAAATGATATCTCAGGAAAATCAGTTTACTCAAACTTCATGTGGTTCCGATGAAGTATAAAGAATTGAAATTTTTCAAGAGACTACTCGAAATCCATATTTTTCCCAAAGAGACATGAATATTGATGATGACACCCTATAATTAAGGGTCGATGTTGACAATTATGTTAATGATGTTACAAATGAATTTGAAATGGAAATAGATGATGAAAATGAAACTCATATGGGTATTGATGATGCCGATGATGAATATGAAGACATTGACATCGTCAGATATGAAGATGATGATGAAGGTGAACATTGACACAGTTAAATACTAGTTATAATCATAACTAATATATATCTATATTTAATAATTATTTTCAACTATCTGCTAACAAAAATAATTTTGTGTTTTAGATGGACTCTGATCTTTTTCGTGAGTTAGATGAGGCTCAGCTACCTTAGGATGAGTAGGATTTGGGATCATCTGACCCTCAGCCTACTAGCGATTTAGGGGGTACACTTTGGGGGTGTGGTCTTGCGTGACTGATGATTCCTAACGCTATCCCCAAGCTATGTCCACATCTTGGCTTCAATCCACACACACGGAGGTATGGTAACCTGTGTATTTTAGTTAGCTTTCATTAATTTATTTATATACTAATTGTTTGTTTTTTTCACATTTTTGCATATGTAGCTATTGGATAGTGGAGCGCTATCTAACACAATTATTTTTCTCAGCCATGGATCACATGGGAACATATTCTCGATGATGTGCAACTTGGAAAGTTCAATCATTGGCTGGTACGTAAATAAATAATATTTATTTATTAATTTATTTCATTAATAACTTGATATTATAAATTATTTGTAGGGTTTATGGTATCCCATCGATGATAGCTTGTGTGACGATATCCACGAGGAATGGGAGGTGTCTATGCGTGAGCATTTCTATCAGTTTTTTCACAATTTGAGAAGAACAACCATTAAAAAAGTAGGAGTGAGAATATTTGATGAGTCATGTAGAGCTCACTAACTAGAGTACATTTCATCTCACGTTTGGGATGGATTATGTTCACACTGGTTGAGTGGTGAATTTTAGAGGAGATCTTCATTGGGAGGGCAGAACCAGGGGAGACAGGAGGTGACACATTGAGCTAGTAGCAGTACATTCAATACTCATACAGAGCATCTGGTAATTATATTTTTGAAATATTTTATATAACATTAAATATAAACACTTTATTTTATACTCATATAGGCAGTCGATCATCCTGATATTATGGAGTACGATGTTTATCGGAGGATGTACAGTGATCCAGCCACTTGATAGATTAGAGGTGAATGAAAGCATCAAATTGTGGTTAGTATTATTTCTTTTTCAGTTTTAAAATTAATCATATATAATATTTTCACTATTTTAATTTCAAATTGGAACTGAATGAGTCATATGAGATCACGACCTCTCAAACACGGGCTGAGAGTCAGGACGAGATGGATGATCAGACTAGTACCCAGTATTTTGGTGAGGCGGCAAGGATGCAGGTGACCCAGTATGCCTTCAAGAAGGGGCGAGTAGTTGGTATCAGCTCTCATTTGACTCATGGGACTTATTATGGTACTGCTGTGATGTCGACGTCCATCTTGAGAGGAGCTCATGGAGAGGCATAATATTCTAGCTCACAGAATCAGGAGTAGTTGTGAGCTTAAACTAAGCTTATAGAGAGTTTGCAGATGCAGTAGGAAGAGATACATCAGTAGCAATATGGGGAGTACATGCGCTGATGGCAGTAGAAGAAGCAGCATGAGGAGGACATGCGTCACTAAAGGTTTAGGTTTATATTACATATATAAATAGAGGACTATTTGTGACGGGACGACGGGCCCATCACAACTACTTTTAGTGATGTGATCGTCACAACAGGTTCTTGTATATATAATTTATTTAATCGGAGATCTATTTGCAACAGGAAGCGGTCTCATCAGAAATTGTACTTTTTTTGCTATGGGCTCATCGCAAAAAATACTAGTTGCGACGTCGTTTTCTGCAACAAGATATTTGTGAGGGGACCCCATCGCAAAAGAGTTTTTTCAAAGGAATACCATCACAAAAAGCCCATTACAAATTGTTGAAATTCAAGTAGTGAGTGTAGAGGGGCTGGAGAAGGAAAATAAAGGAATGGATATTGAGAGAAGATGTTACATCTTAATTGTGTAACTCTGTTTGGTTTGTTCCAAAAGGCATACTTTAGAGGTTTTCATACCAAAGAGAAGATTCAAGGTAAAATAGAGGATTTTTGGGAGGCTATGTAACACCCCAAGCTTCTACGGTACGCTTCTCTTGGAATAATGCAATAGCGTGTGTTGTACGCAACATCGAGTTCTAACACACCACAACCAATCAAACTAGCCGTTATGAATAGTAATACAAAATTTTTAAAATTATATATATTTTATATTTCAAAATGGACTTCATTTTTGGATTCAGAATATTGAAATTATCCTAAGTTGAATTTTTGGTATTTTTCTGTGAACTTCCAATTTTTATGAATAGTGAAAAATACTTAAAAACAACTTTTTTAATCAAAATAATTTATAGTGATAAATTATATTATTTATTGGTTTTAAATTATAATTAGAATATATTTTTACCATTTTATCCAATGGTGTTCATTATAATTAATTTTACTTTGAAATTGGACATAAACAATTGTCAATCTTTTGATATATATTGTTTCTTAAAAACACGCTATTTGTTGTGACAGCGGGAATTAATTATAAAATTAATTAATGAAACTTTTATGTTTGCAATTTTTTAAAATAGACATCATTTTTTAATTCGGAATATCAATTATATCTTAGGGTGAAATTTTGGCATTGTTCTGAAAAACTTCAATTTTTGATGAATAGTGAAACTACTAAGTGGTAGTTAAAAAACAGAATTTTTCATAAAACTTAATTTTACCGCTTCTATGATTGGAATTTCGAAAATCCGAGAGACACAGTTAATATCAATGAGTAAAATGTGGTTCAATGAGATGAAAATAATATTTGGTGAAGAGTAACTTTTTACTTTTATTTACCACGGTTAAAAGTAAATAGGGTAATTAAGGGTAAAAATGATATTAATATTACCATAACATATTTCCTAATTCTATTGGACAAGTTTATCTCGACCAAAAGACAACCTTAAGAATAAAATATTATCATTTTGGTCCACATGGATTAGATTAGGACATTTATTATTATTTAATTCAAAGAAGTGTTAAAAGAGTTAAAAGAGTTAAAATCAAAGTTTATTTAATAAAACATTTTTAATATAGGGTTATACATAAGATAAATTCGATTGTAAATATTAATTAGAAAGATAAAACTATTTCCTACATAATTATATTTTATTTATAATTTTTAGATATTAAATAAGTTAATTTATTTATGATACAATGATGATGCAGTAATTACCATAATAGTGAAAAATTAAAATAATTGATATTATAAATACCCAAATAAATATAATTTGAGACTTTTAATGAATTAAACTAATTTTATAGGATAATATGAAATATTAGGATTGATTAAATTTACTTTTTTCGAAGTAATAATTCAGTTATGATTTTTACAAAAATCGATTATTCAATAGTGTCAAAATTGACATAAAAGAGTTTTTTAAAACAAATATTATATTATTAATTAAGATTAAATTCCTAAAAATCTAAGGTTCTAACAAGAGACTTATATCATGATATGTGTATCATTAATGGACCAATTGGGGGTCTCTTGGATTTATATAGTAAGTTTATTAACCATATAATATAAAAATACAGAGAGACATTTTAAAAGTGGAACTAATTAACTAAGAGTTAATACTTAATGATAAGATTAATATAGTAACCCAAACCTATCTAAATTCTATTGGTTTAGTGGTTTTCGACCTATCCCCACATTAACTTTTAAATAATCTACTTTTGATCCATTAGAACCCGAATATGAATTTATTATAAAATAATATTTCTAGCTTTTCCAAAGGTGCCCCTCACCCCTCTTATAAAAGGGCACTCTCCCTTCTCATTAACTCACACCTTCAAAGCCTTTTGGCTCGGCCAAACTCTGACCAAATACTCTCTCAAATTCCCTCACTTCATCCTATAGGCCTTACTTTAGTCATAAAGCCAACCTAAGATCCCTTTTGATCAAATCAAAAGGAAGAACCTGAAGAAGAGGTAATGATTTCACCACCTTTTTTCCAAGTTCCTTTCTTCTTCCACTTATTCCTTCTTTGTTATTACCATTATAAAATAATAACTCCAGTATCTTATATATACTTTGATATTATTATAAATATGGTACAACCATATTCAGTATTCTATCCATCCTTTGAATAACATGTCACCATACGTGCGTACGTACGACTTACCGTCTCCACGTCGTGGTGCAATTGTTATTCAATAAATTATTATTTGGATGGGTATAATAATGATGTGTAACTCATGTAAATAATAAATATAACATGATAATGATTCTGTATATATTATATACCATCCAATTATATATTATTTTAATATCAAAATAATGATATTGTCGCTCGTGCGTACGTACGGACTACCGTCTCCACGAACGCGATAAGATTCATTATCCATTGTATCCATTCAAGTATAATTCTCATTTTATGATTAATAATAGTATATAAGGACTTGGTATCATTCTGGATATGATTAAGATACAACCTATCCATGAAAAACACAGCTTACGTAACAAAACATATAAAAAAACAAGTAAGTTAACACCCGAAACAACGATAATACTAAGATGTTACTAACAAATCAATGTTAACAGATCATATGTGATATCATATTAATATATATGATTCTTTTATAATTTAATAACAATTATTTAACCATTATACATGAGGTTAACCTACCCCAACCAAGGAAAAGTACAAGGTAATGGGTTTTCATCTCACTCCTTATTCCCGTGAGATTCATGCCATATTGCCACTATTACCTTTTTTGTGGTGTATGTACTGACTATAATTATATTATTTGTGTAATACAATTTAATTTATGTGTATTTAAATATTCATTGTATGATACCTCTTTCAGGGGTTGTATGTTTCATAAGTTACCAAATTGGTAAGGGTTTATTTCACAATCTCTTCATTATCTGAGGTTGTTTAAACGTAATAATCTACTGGGATTTCTTTATCATCCACATCCATGTTTCTTAAAAATTTATTTCAAAACATTTTTACTATTTACTAGAATATTGGTTAAAGTCATTTATACCCTTGTTGGCTTTTATAAGTGGTTTATAAAGGAATCTTTCCGTCGTTTTCCAAACAAGGTGCTTTTTTAACCTTTTCGACAAAATTAAGGTAAGAATGTTTTTTTAACTTATATGGCTGGTGTGGCTATTTTCTGCCGTTATAAAATCTTCGAAGCGTACCTTACAATATTATAATAATATTTTCAAAGAAAATGTTTTATTTTAGAAATATATGACTTTTAAATGATTTCAAAATAAAAGATATATTTCTCTAAAATAAGTTTTGATTTCATCTATGTCAACATCCTTTGATGGATTTTACGCTTATTTGAAGTTGATTTATTATGAAAAAAAACTTCTATATTGTATTGAAGGTTTTGTGATATGTTTGACTATGGATGTGTTATTTTTATACCATTCATGTTTAATAGATGAAGTATTTACATTTCTTATACTAGTTTTAATACGAATGTTTATGTTATGTTTAAACCTTTTAATATGGGAATGCATTGGACTTAATATGTGACAGGTGGAGACTGATATAGATCCTCGATGCATAGGTAGGTCTCATGAGACAAACTAGTGTCTTGGCACAAGGCCTTGACAAAATATTATTTGTAGTCTTGGCATGAGGCCTTGGCTATGTGGTTATGATAGTCTGGCATTATGCATTCCATCATTATGAAAGTGGTTATTGATATTTCATGTGATTATTCGATTAGTAGAATATCCATGTGAATAATTAAATGATATTATTTCATTTTATTTTTTCCATACTATGTTGAATTTCAAGTTTAAAAGGCTTTTGTTTTAGTTATACACTGCCTTAAATGTTTATTCTTATTTAGGAAAGTTTCTGTGATATTGTTATCCTTACTGGGAATTTGAGCTCACCCCTTTTCTATGTTTTATTTTTCCCAGGATGTGAAGAAGTAAATTATGAATGACCAGTAGGGTTATTATGAGGGGATAATAGTGTGGACTATGGAGACAATATTTTTTTGTAGTAGTTTTTCACTTTATAATGTAATGTAAAACTTTATGAATATATCTAGTGTTTCCAAGGCTACTAAACCAATCGGTCTTTTGAGATTTAATCTTTCTTGTGATCATTCCAATGTTATGTAATAATGCACCAAATCTGGGTAACTGGGGTCAGGGCGTTACAGTTGGTATTAGAGGAATTTTAGTACAAACCTTGGAAGCTAGATTTAGATAAACTTTGATTAGATCACGTAGACCTAAGATGGACTTTGAGGATTAGTATAGAAGAACTTCCTAGAATTTTTGTATTGTAGAGATTTTGTGATTTTTCCAAGAAATACATCCTTATCTGGATATGAGAAGGTATAGGTGGCTCTGGCACAGATGTACCTAGGGGTAAAACCTGAAAACACCGCTTTGAGCTAGACTCGAACGGGAACTGGTGCACGGCAACGGGCCTTGCTGCACTCTTGGTTACGACACTCCCGGGGGATATTCTTAGGATAACTCTCATTTTCATTACAAATCATTATGAAGGGTTTATGATTATATACTTACTCAAAGAAAACATTTTTATGATTATGGATTATATCCATAAATTGGTCAATTTATGTTAAGTGTTTTATAAGTGTGGAATTATGTATTTTTATTCATAAATTGATCTAGTTTATTCCATTGTTTAGAAATGGCGCCTAGTGGAAGAAATGGAAACCGTATCAATGCATGCACTCCATGTAGGGATTTCCCTCCTGGTCTAGATAATTATAGTGGAGCTGGTGATGCAAATGGTGCCGATCAGCTAATCACCATACTGGGACAACTCACTCAGGTTATGAATAATAACCTTACCCGTATGAAGCACCCTGATCCGCAGCATGGAGGATCAATGTTAGATCACTTCATGTGGTAGAAACCACCAACATTCAATGGGAGTACAAATCCCTTAGTAGCTGAGCAATGGATAAATTCCCTAGAAAAAATATTTCAGGCTTTGGGAAGTAGTGAAAGGGAAAATGTTATCATGGCAGTTTACCGCCTCACTGGAGATGTTGATCAATGGTGGTCATTGATTCAAAACATGAAGGAAGATGATGAAGTATCAAATATGGAATGGAGGGTGTTAAAAGATCTGTTTTTAGAAAAATACTTTCCTCGTGACCATCGAGCAGATATGGAAAGGCAATTTTTGAGTCTGAGACAAAAGGAGGATGAGAATGTTGCAAAGTATGAGGCTAACTTTACAAGGTTAGCAAGGTATGATGGAGATTATATACGTAACCCAATAAGTAAGATTGATCGTTTCTTTGATGGGTTAAAACCATTTCTCCGTAGAGCATTAGTCTCACAATCCTTCTCATCGTACGAAGACATTGTCTCATGTGCTATCAAGACAGAAAAGGAATTCTCTAAGTCTTATGACTTTAAAGTAAAGAAAGAGAAGAAGAGATCTGCTGATCAATATGGGACTGTAAATAAGGGGAAGAAGGGAAAGGTTGAATATCCATCCTGTGGTAAATGTGGGAAGAAACACCCCGGTACTTACTTGAAGGGAATGGGTGTCTGTTACAAGTGTGGTGAAAAAGGCCACCAAGCTCGTGATTGCAAAGGGAAGAAGGAAGCTACCAGTGTTCAGTGATACAATTGTAGGGAGATGGGACATTATGCAAATTAATTTCCTAATCGTCAGGGGAACTTACCTCAGAAAAGGCCAAGGGATCATGGCCAAGCTTTTGCTATCACTACTGCTGAGGTAGAAGCTCCAAAAGACGTGGTGGTAGGTAATTTAATGGTTTCCTTAAGTTTAGAAAATGCATTATTTGATTCTTGATCATCACATTGTTTCATATATTCCCAGTTTGCTAAGAAAATTATATATTTCCAATTTGATTTAACAAGGGAGTTGTCAGTTAAAAATCCAAAGGGAAGTATCATTGCAACAAGGTTTTGTGAATCGGTCCCCATTAGAGCACATAAATGTTCTTTATCCGCTGATCTCATCGTCATACCTATGATTGAGTTTGATATAATCCTCAGTATGGATTGGCATTCGGATTATGATGCAAATATTTATTGTAAGAAGAAGGAGGTTACGATTTTTGATGATGACGATAAGGAACACCTTATCTTTAGAGCAGAATCGTCACCACCTAATTCTTATCTAGATCCGCCCCCAGTAGATCAACTAAATTCATTTATTGGGGAGGAACAGAATGAAATGACTGTGGGTGAGGAAAGGAATTTTCAAATAGAGGATGTACCTATTGGGAAAGAATATGTAGATGTGTCTCCGGAAGATTTACCTGGACATCCTCCAGAACAAGAAGTTGAGTTTTATATTGATTTAATTCCTAGATCAAGGACTATATCGAAGACCCCATATAGAATGGCCACTGTAGAATTAGTTTAACTAAAGAAACAACTAGAGGAATTGAGTAATAAGGGATTTATTCACCCTAGTGTTTTTCCATGGGGAGCCCCTGTTCTTTTTGTTAAAAACAAAGATGGATCTATGAGGTTATGTATTGACTATAGGGAGATCAATTCTATAACAATAAAGAACAAGTATCCCCTACCTCGTATTGATTATTTATTTGACCAACTGCATGGAGCATAATACTTTTCAAAGATTTACCTTCGATCTGGATACCATCAGTTGTGTGTAAAAAAGGAATACATTTCGAAGATAGCATTTTGAACTAGGTATGGGCATTATGAGTTTACTATAATGCCTTTTGGATTGACTAATGCACCCTATGTATTCATGGATCTGATGAATAGAGTTTTTAAGGAATATCTCGATGAATTTGTGGTGGTATTTATTGATGATATCTTGGTATACTCTAAAAGCTACGAGGATCATGAAATTCACTTGCGCATTATCCTAAAGACTCTGAGAAGATATGAATTATATGGGAAGTTTAGAAAGTGTGAGTTCTGGGTTCATGAGACTTATTTTCTTGGCCATATTTTCTCTAAAGATGGAATCTCTTTTGATCCTTCTAAGACCAAGGCAATCCATGAATGGCCAGCACCTATGAGTATAACTGAGGTACGCAGTTTTATTGGTTTGGTAGGTTATTATCGACATTTCGTCCAGAATTTTGCCCGATTGGCAAACCCATTAACGAAGCTCACACGTAAAGGGGTTAAATTTTTTTGGACAAAAGAGTGTGAAGAATGTTTCGAAGAACTGAAGAGAATATTAGTCAATGCTCCTATATTGACTCTACCATCAGGGAATGATGGGTTCGTTATTTATAGTGATGCATCGAAGAAAGGACTTGGTTGTGTCCTTATGCAGAATGATAGGGTTATTGCCTATGCATCACGACAGTTGAAAATTCATGAGAAAAACTATCGTACTCATGATCTTGATTTAGAAGCTGTTATCTTAGCTTTGAAGATATGGAGGCACTACCTCTATGGTGAAAAATGTGAGATTTATACTTATCACAAGAGTTTGAAGTATATTTTCTCACAAAAACAACTCAATATGAGGCAAAGGAGATGGCTTGAATTACTCAAGGATTATGATTGTACGATACACTACCACCCAGGGAAAGCAAACAAGGCGGCAGATGCTTTGAGTAGAAAAGATCATGGAGTTTTGAATAATATGAGAATTGAAAGGGATCCAATTTCCATGGTTCTAGTGAAGATGGACATGGGAATAACCAGGGAAGGTGAAACATCAATTCTTTTTCAAATGGTTTCCAAACCATCTTTACTAGTAAGGATTAAGAGTTCTCAGACCGATGACGAAGAATTTAAAAAGAAGATTAAAGATGTGAATGATGGGAGATTGAGAGACTTTGTGTATGAAGAAGGAATTTTGAAATTCGGGAAGAGGCTTTGTGTTCCCGATATACCTGATCTAAAAAGGGAATTATTGGATGATGCTCATAGTTATAATATCTCTATACACCTTGGGAGCACCAAAATGTATAGAGATTTGAAGGAACATTTTTGGTGGGACAACATGAAGAGGGAGATTGCTGATTTTGTGTCAAGATGTATGGTTTGTCAACAAGTGAAAGCTGGAAGGCAACAGCTTGGAGGAGTCATGCAACCTCTTCCCATACCGGAGTGGAAATGGGACAATATTACGATGGGCTTGGTCATGGGGCTACCAAAGACTCCTAGAAGGAACGATGCAATATGGGTCATTGTTGACCGTCTTAACAAGTCAGCACATTTTCTTGCTATAAGAGAAGATCTACCACTGGAACATCTAGCAAGGCTATATATTAATGAAGTTGTGAGACTTCATGGAGTACCCCTATAGATTTTTTCTGATTGTGATCCCCGTTTTACTTCAAGATTCTGGAAAAGTCTTCAGAAAGCCTTGGATACTAAACTTCATTTGAGCACTTCCTACCACCCTCAAACAGATGGAAAATCAGAACGAACTATTCAAACCTTATAAGACATGTTGCGATCCTTCTCACTTGACTTTTAGGGTATGTGAGATCAATATTTACCTCTGGTAGAATTTTCCTATAACAATAGCTTCCATTCGAGTATTCATATGGCACAATATGAAGCGTTATATGGAAAGAGATGTAGCACACCAACCTGTTGGGATGACGTTGTTGAAAGAAAACTTGTAGGCCCAGAACTGGTAGAGGAAATGATGGAAAAGGTGAAGGTAATCCAAAACCATATCAAACCAGCTCAAAGTAGGCAGAAGAGCTATGCTGATAATCGAAGAAAGGATTTGGAATTTCAAGTCGGTGATCATGTTTTCTTGAAGGTATCTCCATGGAAGGGAGTCATACATTTTGGTAAGAAAGGTAAATTGAGTCCCAGGTACATCGAACCTTTAGAAATTCTAGAACGAATTGGGGTTGTAGCTTACCGATTGGCAATGCTGCCAAGTCTCTCCAAAGTTCATGATGTGTTCCACATATCTCTGTTGAGGAAATACATGTCTGACCCAACACATGTACTCACCTATGAGGAATTAGAACTGGAACCCGGTCTGTCTTATTGCGAAGAACCCTTCAGGATTCTTGATACGAGAGAACAAGTACTGAGAAACCGAACGACTCGTCAGGTAAAAGTCTTGTGGAGAAACCGTAAGATGGAAGAGGCAACGTGGGAACCCGAGGAACTTATGATGAAGAACCACCCGAGTCTTTTTATGCGGTATTATTATAGAAATTTCGAGTACGAAATTATTTGAAGGAGGGGAGAATGTAACTCCCCAAGCTTCTACGATACGCTTCTCTTGTAATAATGCAATAGCGTGTGTTGTACGCAACATCGAGTTCTAACACACCACAACCAATCAAAATAGCTGTTATGAATAGTAATACCTACTTTTTGAAATTATATATATTTTATATTTCAAAATGGACTTCATTTTTGGATTCAGAATATTGAAATTATCCTAAGTTGAATTTTTGGTATTTTTCTGAGAACTTCCATTTTTTATGAATAGTGAAAAATACTTAAAAACAACTTTTTTAATAAAAATAATTTATAGTGATAAATTATATTATTTAGTGGTTTTAAAGTATAATTAGAATATATTTTTACCATTTTATTCAATGGTGTTCATTATAATTAATTTCACTTTGAAATTGGACATAAACAATTGTCAATCTTTTGATATATATTGTTTCTTAAAAACATGCTATTTGTTGTGAAAGAGAGAATTAGTTATAAAATTAATTAATGAAACTTTTATGTTTGTAATTTTTTAAAATAGACATCATTTTTGAATTCGGAATATCAATTATAGCTTAGGGTGAAATTTTGGCATTGTTCTGAAAAACTTCAATTTTTGATGAATAGTGAAACTACTAAGTGGTAGTTAAAAAACTGAATTTTTCATAAAACTTAATTTTACCGCTTTTGTGATTGAAATTTCGAAAATCTGAGAGACACGGTTAATATCAAGGAGTAAAATGTGGTTCAATGAGATGGAAATAATTTTTTGTGAATAGTAACTTTTTACTTTTATTTACCACGGTTAAAAGTAAATAGGGTAATTAAAGGTAAAAATGATATTAATATTACCCTAAAAAATGTCCTAATTATATTGGACAAATGTATCTTGACCAAAAACAACCTTAGGAATAAAATATTATCATTTATGCCCACTTTTATTAGATTAGGACATTTATTATTATTTAATTCAAAGAAGAGTTAAAAGAGTTAAAATCAAAGTTTATTTACTAAAACAATTTTAATATAGGGTTATACATAAGATAAATTAGATTTTAAATATTTTTTATAAAGATAAAAAGATTTCCTACATAATGATATTTTATTTATAATTTTTAGATATTAAATAATTTAATTTATTTATGATACAATGATGATGTAGTAATTACCATAATAGTGAAAAATTAAAATAATTGATATTATAAATACAAAAATAAATATAATTTGAGACTTTTAATGAATTACACTAATTTTATAGGATAATATGACATATAATTATTGATTTAATTGAATTTATTATAAGTAATCATTCAGTTATGATTTTTACAAAAATCAATTATTGAATAGTGTCAAAATTGACATAAATGAGTTTTTTAAAACAAATATTATATTATTAATTGATATTAAATTCCTAAAAATCTAAGGTTCGACCAAGAGACTTATATAATGATAGGTTTATCATTAATGGATCACTTGGGGGTCTCTTAGATGTATATAATAAGTTTATTGACCATATAATATAAAAATACAAAGAGACATTGTAAAAGTGAAACTAATTAACTAAGAGTTAATACTTAATGATAAGGTTAATATAGTAACCCAAACGGGTCTAAATTCTACTGGTTGAGTGGTTTTAGACCTATCCCCACCTTAACCTTTAAATAATCCTATTTGGAGTCATTATAAACCGAATATGAATTTATTATAAAATAATATTTCTAGTTTTTCCAAAGGTGCCCCTCACCCCTCTTATAAAAGGGCACTCTCCCTTCACATTAACTCACACCTTCAAAGCCTTTTGGCTCGGCCAAAATCTGCCCAAATACTCTCTCAAATTCCCTCACTTCATCCTAGAGGAATTACTTTAGTCATAAATCCAACCTAAGAGCCCTTTTGATCAAATCAAAAGGAAGAACCCGAAGAAGAGGTAATGATTTAACCACCCTTTTTCCAAGTTCCTTTCTTCTTCCACTTCTTCCTTCTTTGTTATTACCATTATAAAATAATAACTCCAGTATCTTATATATACTGTGATGTTATTATAAATATGGTACAACCATATTCATTATTCTATCCATACTTTTAATAACATGTCACCATACGTGCGTACGTACGGCTTACCGTCTCCACGTCGTGGTGTAAATGTTATTCAATAAATTATTATTTGGATGGGTATAATAATGATGTGTAACTCATTTAAATAATAAATATAACATGATAATGATTCTGTATATATGATATACCATCCAATTATATATTATTTTAATATCCAAAGAATGATATTGTCGCTCGTGCGTACGTACGAACTACTGTCTCCACGAACGCGATAAGATTCATTCTCCATTGTATCCATTCAAGTATAATTATCATTTGATGATTAATAATAGTATCTAAGGACTTGATATCATTCTGTATATGATTAAGATACAACCTATCCATGAAAAAAACAGCTTACATAACAAAACATATAAAAAACGAGTAAGTTAACACCCGAAACAACGATAATACTAAGATATTATTAACAAATCAATGTTAACAGATCATATGTGACATCATATTAAAATATATGATTCTTTTATAATTTAAAAACAATTATTTTAACCATTATACAGGAGGTTAACCTACCCCTAACCAAGAAAAAGTACAAGGTAATGGGTTTTCATCTCACTCCTTATTCCCGTGAGATTCATGCCATATTTCCACAATTACCTTTTGTGTGGTGTATGTACTGACCATAATTATATTCTTTGTGTAATACACTTTAATTTATCTGTATTTACATATTCATTTTATGATACCTATTTCATGGGTTGTATGTTTCATAAGTTACCAAAATGGTAAGGGTTTATTTCACAATCTCTTCATTATCTGAGGTTGTCTATACGTAATAATCTACTGGGATTTCTTTATCATCCACATACATGTTTCTTAAAAATGTATTTCAAAACATTTTTACTATTTACTAGAATATGAGTTAAAGTCATTTATACCCTTGTTGACTTTTATAAGTGGTTTATAAAGGAATATTTCCATCA
Source organism: Viscum album (assembly GCA_963277665.1). Lineage (NCBI taxonomy): Eukaryota > Viridiplantae > Streptophyta > Magnoliopsida > Santalales > Viscaceae > Viscum > Viscum album. The sequence continues at coordinate 17,239,242 of OY728158.1, forward strand.
TTTTCCAAACAAAGTGCTTTTTTTAACCTTTTCGACAGAATTAAGGTAAGAATGTTTTTTTAACTTATACGGCGGGTGTGGCTATTTTCCGCCGTTATAAAATCTTCGAAGCTTCCCTTAAAATATTATAAGAATATTTTAAAATAAAGTGTTTTATTTTAGAAATATATGACTCTTAAATGATTTCAAAATAAAAGAGATATTTCTCTAAAAAGAGTTTTGATTTCATCTATGTCAACATCCTTTGATGGATTTTACACTTATTTGAAGTTGATTTATTATGAAACAAAACTTCTATATTATATTGAAGGTTTTGTGATATGTTTGACTGTGGATGTGTTATTTTTATACCATTCATGGTTTATGGATGAAGTATTTAAATTTCGTATGCTAGTTTTAATACGAATGTTTATGTTATGTTTAAAGCTTTTCATATGGGAATGCATTGGACTTAATATGTGATGGGTGGAGCCCGCTATATCTCCTTGATGAATCGGTAGGTCTCATGAGATAAACTAGTGTCTTGGCACAAGGCCTTGAAAAAATATTATTTGTAGTCTTGGCACGAGGCCTTGGCTATGTGGTTATGATAGTCTGGCATTATGCATTCCATCATTATGAAAGTGGTTATTGATATTGCATGTGATTATTCGATTAGTAGAATATCCATGTGAATAAGTAAATGGCATTATTTCATTTTATGTTTGCCATACTATTTTGAAGTTCAAGTTTAAAAGGCTTTTGTTCTAGTTATACACTGTCTTAAATGTTTATTCTTATTTATGAAAGTTTCTGCTATATTGTTATCCTTACTGGGCATTTGAGCTCACCCATTTTCTATGTTTTATTTTTCCTAGGATGTGAAGAAGTAAATTATGAATGACCTGCAGGGATATTATAAGGGGATAATATTGTGGACTATGGAGAAAATATGTTGTTGTATTAGTTTTTTCACTTTATGATGTAATGTAAAACTTTATGAATATATCTAGTTTTTCCAAGGCTACTAAACCAATCGGTCTTTCAAGATTTGATCTTTCTTGTGATCATGCCAATGTTATGTAATAATGCACCGACTCTGGGAAACTGGGGTTGGGGCGTTACAGGATACTTGGTCCGAACATGGACGAACATATATGGTTTTAGAGGTGTGAGGAATGGGTAGAGGTTGTGGCCTCTTATATGGGAGGAAAAGGACTCATGTGGATATTTTAGAAAAAAAATTAGGTTTTCACATATTCCAAACTAAAAAAAAGTATTAAAAACATACCAAAATCAAGAATAGAAGGGTTATGAACGAACTATAGACATACAGTGGGTGTTAGACAAATGTATAGGTCATTTGAGACCTTAATTTTTAGGTTTTTCCCCTAATTATGCTTAATTTGGCCTTAACCGCTATGCTTAATTTTAATCAAGTTTACAAATCATTAAGGTCAAAAATTAACATGTTATTATTTGACATAAATATTAAACTAAGTAAAATGGTTTATTTCAGATTTTTGAAATTCCAATCATAGAATTAGTAACATTAAGACTAGTGTTAATCCTATAGATGGAGCGAAATAATGCGGTTTTAAAGTTGGAAAATGTTCAAAAGTTTGTTAAGATTTTTTATTCACTTTCAAATTGTGGTTGATCATAATGAATTTCATTGTATTAGTGGATTTAATATTCATATAATTTTATCTTAAAAATTTTTATAATATCATTTATCATTAATAGTTAATTAGATAAAAAGTAATTTTTTAACTTGAAAGTAGCATTTTTAACTATTCATCAAAAAAATGATGTTCCTCAGAAAAAACACAAAAATTCACCATAGCCTAATTTCTATGTTCTGAATTCAAAAATGATTTTTATTTTTTCAAATTCAATTTATAAATTTTTCTAAAATTACTTTTATTATTAATAGTGATTCATTCTGTAAATCAATATTTTAAAAATAAATGGACTTTACCAAAAATATTATCTTTCATTATCAATATGTTTTATTTATATAAAAAAATGTCTGAAAATTAATTATTACTATTTTTAATGGCTAGGTTATAATTATCGTATTTAAATAATTAAAACAATAAAAAGAAATGTTTCATAAAAACTCAGTTTTGTGTGCATCGTACGCCAAGTCGGTGTTTCATGTGGCGCAAGCCAAGTTTGTATTTCATGTAATGCAAGACAAGTTGGTATAACATGTGAATTTAATGTTTTAATTAGTGTTTTAATATATATATATATAACTATTTCTAATGTCTTGTGGAATGAAAAATATTGAAAATTTAAATTAATTTGAAAAAAAATAATTCTCAAAAACTCAGGGTGTTACGATATATATATTAAACATATCTATATGACCATCCGTATGTAGAGGACATAAAAACAAATCGCATCACTTCATGGATGTGGTAGTCAACACATACACACAAATAAAATTATCATTTCTCAAAATAATGAAGGGAGGAATAAAATGAATGTATGATTATCATAAAAACATTTAGTATAGTATTGATACAAACTTCATTATGATAATATGGTTGTATAAAATTTAAATTAGTATAAGGAATAATAAAACTCAAAATAGATTAGCAATAAAAATTACCTCTTCTTCGAGAAACCTACTTTTGATTACCTTTTATGCCTTCAAAGGTTTTTCTTTTGGGAGGAAAAAATCTTAATGATTTTGACCTGGAATTTAGGAAGATAATTAGTTATTAACTATCCAACATAGAGTGATCAATGTGTGTTAATAAATTATAGTAGAATGTTCAATTTTATATGTGAGTTGGGTGGCACTCTTATGAATACTTAACCTTAAAATATAAAAAAGTAATATTATTTTTTAAACTTGAACCAAGTTAACCAAAATTATAATATAATATAATTTTGTTCCTACATAAATTTAAACAATATAAGTTGGATAATTTATTAGGTTATTTAAACACTTATCTAATCATTTAAACCCCTATCAACCCTTTTTGACCTTTTCATAGTGACAATGTTTTACCATGATCAATATTCATTATGAGTCAATATGAATGTGAAATAATTAAAAACCCATAATTACTATTAGTAATATGGGGATAATTTTTTCTTATTCAACATAAATATCTGGTATAAATTATTTATAATATAACCACACAAAATTCTAAAAAATACTAATTTTTTAAAAAAATAAAATTTTATGTATAAAATTAAATTTAATACAATTCATTTCCAAGTAAAAATAATTACGTGAATGGTGATTCATTTGAATGAATATATTATTTAAAAAATTTCTAAAAATTATTAAAAAAATTATTAATTTATTTTATTAAAATTAAAATACATTTCATGCATAAAAATTAGTTTTTTATAAATACACCTTTTTTACCTTCAAATGTTTTTATTTTTGTTTATGGCCATTTTATAACCAATTAATTTATTTTATAAATTTTTTAAAAAATATATTTAAATATGTTCAATACTATAAATAAAATTTTAATTAAAAAATATATTAAATTATAAATCCTATTAAAAAAATATTTTAAATTAGTTATTTTGGATGAATTCTATTTCCTATGTGAATTAGAAGTTGTTTTCGGCCATTATATTTCATTTAATTTACATATAATGTGATTATTTTTTTAATTTATGGTAAGTGTTCCTATAATTCTAGGTTTTGAGGCTTCACATTCTATAAGAAACATATATTTATTAAATAAAAATATATTCTAAAATATTGGGATGTTACATGAAATAAATAAAGAATATACCTTAGGTGGTGGACTTATTGGGTTGTATTCAAATATGTATTGGAAAAAATACTAATAGGGTTTTTTAGGGTTCTTTTATTTGAAAATAAAGTGTAATATATCTAAATTACATCTTACTTTAGTGTGTGAAACTCATATTTTAATTTCTAGAAGAGGTTTTGAGGAATTTATTATATTCATGGAGGAATTCAGATATATATAAGGTTTATAAAACCACACATAAGGTTAATATAGACTAAAAGACCATCTTCATATGGTTTTTTTGTGCTCCCACAACTTTGTTGTGCATCCCCATTAGTTTGGGACAATACCATATAACACTATTACATGCTCTTAAAAAGTTGGTATGTATCCTCAAAAGGTTAGGATGCAACTTCATAGGTTTTGTGGGAGATACTTGTAGAGTTGGGAAATGAATTTATAAGGTTTATGTGGAACCACATAAAATTAGTTTGAGTTCCTTGTATGGGTTTTACATAATTTATAATGTTAATCATGAGTTCACTAGTCTTTTATGGGTTTTATAGTAGTATTTTTATGTATATTTTATCAATCATACTAAATGATTAATCTTGTGACCAATCATTAATGAGAAAATCAATTCTAGTTTCATAAAAAATTCAAGAAATGATATGTCAATTATATTAAATGAGATTAATAGTTATTTTATTGTAATATTATGACCATTCACACCACATCAGGGAAAATGGACATTGTGACATAGAGTTTTCAATCACATGAATTGTATATATTTAAAATAAATAATTTGATAGTTGTTTGAGAATACAAACATGTAAAATATTTTTCTCTATCTTGTTTGAATTTTAAAATTGGAGGGGATACCTCATCTGACCATTTATTTTCTATATCAAACAATAGAAATACTTTTTTCTTGTATAAATCTTTAAAAATTTAGAGAAGATAGAATAATGAAATGTAAAGTAGTATTAGATCATGGGAACTATGTAGATTAAGAAAAATTGTAAACTATGAGTTCAATCCATTCAATATAAAATAGGAATAAGTGGCTACATTTATTAGTTATTATATTCACTAAAAATTTTATTATATAACCACACTAGAAATAATAATAAGATAAAGTATTTCCAAGATGTCATAAGCTGGAATATTTTCATGGAGTTACTTAATAAAAAGAATTTAGAGTATTATGATAGGCCACTTCTATTGTAATGTAGCATCTAATTTTTGTGAAAAGTAGGTCATCACAAAAGGATTTATGAGTAACTTTCTGTAAATAATACAAGTGATCTCTTCAATGGTGATTTTAGGTATACAGATTCTAGGGGTCAATGTGGCATTCAATTTTTCAATCAAGACAAAAGTAGTGTGATTTAATGTATTGGGTGATTCTGTACATTTTGTGCTGAATATTACTTTGATTATAGTATTTTGGATGAACCAAATAAAAATTCCTATCTCCATTTTTATTGTTTTACCACTCTAGAGTATGAGTGAGCATGAAATAAAGTTATTTCTTTAAAAGAGATAAAAATACGGATATCAAGGATAAACTTTTAAAATAAGAATACCCAAATTCTTTCACCTCCCCCTCTTGGGGTACTTCCCTTGACTATGAACAAAAAGTGGTATTGGGGTACAATTTTTAGGGTGAACTATTTTATCTCACAAAATAATGAAAAGAGTTTCCAATCCTAAATTCATAACCATTTTAAATAAGAAAATTACCATCTATGGTAAATTGAGATGAAAAACTAATTCAAATTCATAGGAATGGATTTTTTACATGATTGTTATGCATGGAATTACATAAATAATAGATACTGGATCCTTTTCTGATAAAGTCCATTAATAATTGTATTATGATACTAATGTATTAAATTTTTTCAAGGATATTTATATAACCCTATTTAAATCAAGTTAATGTCATGTCGAAATTCTCATGAAATGTGGGAGAAGCATCTAAATATTTATAATTGATATTGAAAATCTTGAGAAGAAAAGATACTAGTCTCGTGGAATAAATAGGAATATTCTATGATAATTCCTTGTGATATGGTCAATTCACTATTTTTTTGAGTAACCATTCTCTTGTAATATATTTTTAGTTTTGGTGAATATAAAACATTGTAAGAAATGTTAAGAGGATCCAGAGAAGAAATTATCAATATTTCAATGAAATGATATCATTTCATGAATAAAAATCTATAAAAGAAGCATCATTGGATAGGTTTCATAATACCATCATTTAATATGAGATGAGGAATAATGAAAACTAATCTTGTTTGAATGAGAACCCCCGGAAATTTTCATTCAAGTAAATAAATAAATTCTTCATAAAGAAGGATCTTGATGATGAAGATTATGATGAGGTTATATCATTTAATTCCCCAAATATATATAGAGAAAAATGAAATTTTAATAGGAAATATTTTACTTATATACATTAGATAAGGAATAATTGGTCATCATGTGTCCAGTTTTACCAAGTACTAAGGTAATGATGATGATAGAATTACTTTGATGAAAGAATCAAAGGAACTGATTTGTATAGAAATATAATAGAAAATATTCTTCAAGAAGAATTATTTACCTTCTCAAGAATAGGAATATTTGGATAAATGTTATGTGTAAAAGTTTTAATATTATATGTACATAAATTAATTTTTATTGTTTCATATTGTGGGAAGGCTATAAGTTGGTGATAGTGATGCTAAAATTTATGGAGTAGGGGTAGGAATTAATCTTCAAGAAAAACATGATGATTCTCATGAAAAAAAATTATAGAGGGATAAATGTAATAAGACTAATGTTTTTTTATCTATCGAACTCTAATATTTATACACAATAATAATATGAGGATAAGGTTGAACTAAGAGTATATATTAAAGAAATAAAAACTATTAATTATGAAATCATAAAGAGAGAGGTTGAGAATAGGATCAAAATTAAATAAAAATCATAGGTAATTGTAGGAATGGATAATAATATTAAATAAAGTGTCCAAGAAATTGAATAACCCAAAAGATAAGTTATGATGCGGTGGTGTGACCAAGTAAGACTTCTTACTCTTAGTTTGACATCATTATGTTTTAGTGCACTGACCCGTAATGAAGTTAATGGGGTGTCTACTAAATAAGTTTTTGTTACACTATAATTCTATAACTAAAGAGAAAAAAAGGAAACTATATTGTGATACTTGATAACAAGAAGAAATAAATGGGTGTTGATAGATAACCCCAAGAACCAACTCCCTCAAATAAGGTTATTTTTTTGGATCATAGAAGACTCAAAAACTAAAATCTACAGTAGTAAAGAGATTCCAAAATGAACTAAATGTTTTTTTATATTACTATGTAATTTTGGGTAACACTCAATATGTGTGTAATATTGTGAAAATATATTTTCATGAGTAAGAGTAAAAAAAATATTCAAGAACAATTCCTATAGTTTCTTATAATTTTAATGGCTATTGATTTTGGAGTCATGATTTTTAGAAAAAAATGAAATTTGGTTTTAATCAATGGGGTTAAATGAGGCAAAACAAATATGGAATAAAATAATATGAAATGTTACCAAACTAGATGAACAATTAAAATAATTTTAATTTTTTCATTTTGAATAGGGTTCCATGGAGCTAGATTATAGGATTGTTAATGCCCCACCAAAAAATGTGGACAACGGTCATGGGTGGAAAAAAAAGAACTGAGAAGGAAATTGTTGTTGAAATTTTAGATGAGGGACTAAATAGGTCTAGATAGTTGATTATGGATATAGGATATACATTTAATATGACTATATATAAAGGGGATATCAACAAAATCAAATAAAATAAATATGGGTGTTTTCATTTTTTAGATGACTACAGTATCAAAATTATTATCTCCCAGTAGCTTAACGTTAGTGGAAATAGTTCTAGAAGAACAAATGAAATTTTTTAAGGTCCCAATGAAAATATAATTAGTGTGATCTAATTGTGTGACTCAATACATGTGGTAAAATTTAGTAAGAATGTTATCATTATTAAGGAAAGGGATGATTTTATTATTCTACTTGATAAATGAATAAAGATGAATCTTTAACACTTGGATGATGATGGTTGATGCATGTTATTCAAAGAATATGAAAATAGGTTATGGAAGAATAATATTTTCTATTTTTACTAAAAATATATTTAGAAAATAGTTAATAGAAATGATTTTTAATATATTCTCAATCTCACATGTGATCACACTCACACATGTGATTCATATAAACAAAATAATTTTTTTAAACGAATGTAATATGATGAATGGAAGACCATGAAGGTTACTTGAGCTACTTAATTTTGATGTTTCTGGTCAAATGAAACCTAACACCATGGATGGAAAATTGTATTATATTCTACTAATTTATGACTATAGAAGTATAGTGTGACTAATGATGATAAACCACTAGTCTTAATAGTTCGTATCATGAAATATCCAATCCAAAATAAAAATATATTGGCTATCAAAATTCAAGAACTCTTTATTTATATAGGAATAGAATTTAACAATAACTAAGTTGAAAAATATCTTGAAAAACGTGGGATTTGTCACCAAATATTAGTGGTGGGTACCCCTTCACAAAATGAATTCATTGAGAGGAGAAATCAAAATATAAATAACACGTCTTAGACTATAATCATTAAAAGGAACATACATAAGATATAGTGGAAGAAAAATCTGATTACCTCATTTTACATATCCAATAGACATTTTATTTGTATGAATGAATAAAAACCCTTTTATTAAATCAGGTATATAAGAAAACGGTAACAACATAAAAATTCATAAATTAAACTCACTTTTGAATGAATCAATTTCTTATTCAGTAGTGAAGTTATAGAAATCAAATTAACTACTTTAGTTATTTTGTATCACTATAAAATAAAACCTATAGAATTAAAATATTATTAAGAATAAATAATATTAATAATATAACTATTTTAAAGTGACCATTTTGATTATTATATGTTAGGGGTTATGATAAAATCCAATTGGAATAGACAAAAGGAGTGAGGTCCTCAACGAGAAGGATTGTACCCTATAAAGCTCAATTATCAGATATTATAAGGGAGTTTGAATCTCTGGGCTTTGAAATCTACCAATCCCAAGCTAATAATCAATATCTAAAGCATATGATAAACCTTGTACCATATAATTTCAATAATATTGGGATCATGACCCAAACCATGTTTGTTGAACCACCTCATGAAGACGTCACCATCCCAAACCATACCCTTAGTGTATATACTGGCGTAAAAACTTGATATGTATCTAGACCTTAACATTAAGAATTTTTATTTATTTATTTTTTATTTATAGTTATTTTTTTATTATATTTATCCATTTATATTATTAATTTATAAATGATTAAATATTAAGTTTGATAAAAAAATAGATTTTGATTCAAATAAACTCAAATTATATTTTTTGGGAATATATAATATCAATAAAGAAACTGTTTTCAAATAATTATATAATATTTTAAATTAGTGTTATTTAAATAAAATATTCTTATTAAAAATTATTTATTTACAAATAAATGATAATAAAATTTTATTATTTAAATTTTCATTTTTATTAGGGTCTGAAAAACTGTAATCATCGTAAAAAACTATATTTTTAATTAAATAATGATTTTTTATTTAAGTGTAAATTTTTATTTTTCGATAATTATTTTTAGAAAATAAATATTAATTTTTGAAATCATTGAATCAAAATTTCCAAAGGGTAATTTTTTCATAATTTTCTGAGAAAGTAAATTTTTTTGATTAATATTAAATAAGGTATTAATATACAGTTTATATTATGACATCATAATGGCCCAAATAAGATGTAATAAATTACATAAAAGGAATCAAATAGAAAATATATATATTTATCCATTAAAATAATTTGTTTTTAAGGATAATTTTTTACTTTTATAAACCCTTAGTGAATCCTCAAAAACCTATATTATATTTAACATTTTAAAATTAAGGCTTTATGAACATAACTCACTTCCACATCACCAAGTGTATTTTTTTAAGGATTTAGGTTGTGATACATATATAACATTTAAAATCATTAATATTTGGAAATAACCATGTTAAAAACATGGGAATGCTTTTAGTTTTGTTTATTTTTTATATAGACCCCAAAACATATATTTAAAAATTAATAAATAAATCCCCTCTATTTTTCTATAGAAACCCACTTAACCATCCATTCCTCTTCACTAAAAACCATTGGATCATGAATTTACTATAACTTTAACTCTCTAAATCCTTCCTAATTTCCCCCAAGTTCTAAAGAATCTCATCTGAATCTTTTAGAAGTGTCAGGTCAAGGTAAGGGATGCTCTCCCTCTTCTTCTTATTCAAGAACCTTATTTATACTATGCCATTTGATTTCAGAAGTGTCATGTTGGTATTTTTTTCTTACACATATCTCTTAATTTTATTATTATTTACATGTAATTATATACTAATTTCACTCTCATTAAACCCTTATATTGATCTTTATGTACCGTAGTTATGCCACTGAGATTATCCATTGATTTTCCATGAGAATCATTTTTGTAGTGAAGACCCATCCCCATTTATACTCCATGATATTAACTATTATATACCTATCGTTCATTAATTAGGTAATTCTAGTTAGGATACCCACACTCTCCAATCCTAGGATTAAAAGTGTTTAAATTCATCCTTATATTTTATTGTCTATACAGAACAATTATACATGTACATGATATTAATTTGATGGGGTGGTCCCAGAAATATATAGCCCTGCAATTCATGGGTAATTTTTTTATCTCATTAGATACATTTTATACTCTATGGGGGTTATCCTATGTACACTATGTTAAGATTTATTGATGGTTATCCTTGAATAGTATTTATGATGTTATGTTTTATGTTGTTGCAACATTCCCATGTTTCCATTGTGTTATTATATTATATCAATCTTTTATGTTCATGTTTATGATTCTCATCCATATTATTTTACCTTAACATGCCTCATTTCTAAAATTTTATGCTTTAAAATGTGTTATGATTTTATTATTCCCATACTAGTCTTTATAGATCAACGCATTCTTATGTATATATCTAGGTTATCCGATGAATTTTTAAATGATCCAATGAAAATAAGGGAATATTTCATAGTTTTTAAATAATTATATTGTTTCCATGTTTTTATATATTTTTATTCATATATAATTATCCAAATACTATATTACTCATGATCTTCTAGGATATTTTTATATTTACCATTATGTAATAAATCAATATTTAATGTGTATTAAAAATAAGGGTTTCCATAGTCGGTATAAAAGGAAAGTCTATTTATTTTTTAGTATTAGGATTTTAAAACATTATTAAATATATAGGGATAATACTAAACATATAATAACATCAATAAATTTGGTAAAGTATATAGTAAGAGGTTTCTATGTAAAATTTTTTTAGTCTGGATACTATAAACAAATATGAATTGAGCACTGTTGTACCTACGGGTAATAACCCTAAAAAGTTTTTATTAAACATTGACTCAATCATCACTTAGTTCTTGAAAAAAGGTATTTATTCATTGTTATTTTTACACTCTTAGGGGATATGCTTTGTTAAATTCATGAGCTCCGTTTGAACTATTATTAAGGGAACACAAATGCCCGTAAGATTTTATTTTAAGAAATAGATCATTGATAACATAGATTGAAACCTATAAATTTATAGGTTAAGTAATATATGAAATTTATGAGGTATACCATTATTGTTCATGTTTTAGAATTTATGTAATTAATAGTTTGAAAATTATCACCCCAAACATTACCTTTATTTTTACTCAATGGCTAGAAATATGAGGAACTGAGTCAATAAACAGTGTGATGAGGACTATACTGAATCCCCAAATGAGATACCCATCCTGATAGGAGAAAGATTAACAAATTTATGAAAATAAATTTTCAATTAACTCATGTTCTGAACAAAAACACGAATTAGGGAGAAAACTCACATCACCAAGAGAAAAATAATAATTAAATTGGGACATTTATATGGAAAGGACTCTAAATTTCAATAGATCCCCTGATCCCTTAATCAAGAAAAAAATAGATTAACCTCATTAAAAATATATTATTTATCATTAAATTATTTGAGTAAAAAGGTATTTTTATCTATTTATCATATAGAGGGATAATCTAATACATGATGGACACTGATAAAAAACCTCAAAGAAAAGATCAATGTGATGGAGATGAAATAATTATTAAAACTATTTTTCCATAAATATTTTCATCTCCCTCTATAGATTTAAATAAAGAGGGATTTATTTATCATTAAGATAAAGGAATATGAATCCATCAGGGTATACAAATGGATATTCACCAAACATGTAGGATACACCACCAAAGTTTTCATCTCTCATAAAAGTAAAGGTAACCACTTTGTTAGTGGACTAAATAAAATTATACAAAGATAATTGGGGATTTAAAATTTTTATAGCTATGAGGAAATTTTCTAATATACCCTCAATGTTGGAATTGAGAATAGAAACCCTTAAGGGACTCATGGGATTAAAGATATGAATCCATGAATTGATTTTTATTCTCGGAGTGTGATCGAAAAATCTAAGGAGGTAAAGAATTCCAAAATACCACTTGTTAAAAGGGTGAGAAGAACCATCCCATAAATTTCTTGATGGGGTCAAGGAAATGATTTTGGTATAGGAATAAAGGTAATATATATAGTGAATATTTTTTACAAAACACAACAATTTGACATAAACCCTCATCTTACTATACAATGTTTCAAATGTAAGGAACAAGGAAACTCCAAACCAATGCAATGGGTCATGGGTTGTTGAGTAAAAACAATGATAACAACCTATAAGGACTAGATAGAATGGTTGGTCTTATGAAATCACAAAAGCTAAGGTGGATCCAGACAATTACAAGAATATAGGTGTGTTGGTAATTCATTCAATAATAGAGAATGTACTATTTTGTTCTAGTTCCATGAATTATTTGATAAAACATGTTTAGTATAACTATTAAATAGACACCACAGAATATGTAAGTAGATTTATCAGTTAAAATAAAAAATGGGGGAATTATTTTATCTTAATAATATAACTTATCTCTTATCTATATTTTAATTCTCAACTTCCTAGGGAACCCTGTGATAATACATTTAGTGGATTTTAATGACTTTCTAGGTATGGATTTTTTTTATGTATAGTGAAATTATAAATTGAAAAGAGAAGGAAATCAGCCTCTGTATCACCAACCACATTCTGATTCTATTCAAGATCAAGAAGGAGGATCAATCCCATTTGGTCTTATCATCTAAATCATGGATATTATTTCCTTATGATCAGGTTTATCTATCTAAAACGTTTTAGGATTAGGAAAATATCATTCTTAATAACATTCCTATTGTAATGGAATGTATTGATGTATTTTCTAAAGAATTTATTGGTATTCTTATAATCTGTGAAGTTTATTTTTCAATCAATATTATACCCAGATATTCTCTAATATACAAGACTCCATATGGAAAGGAGCTTGTTGAACTTAAATAGATGAAGAATAAATTATAGTAGAATATAGATAATGTGTTTATATTCCCATTTGATTCACCATGGGGTGAAACAGTCCCATTAATTAAAAAAAGGATGGTTCAATTAACTTATGAATTTATTATCATGAGATAAATAAGAACATGATTAAGAAAAAATATCCACTATCATGTATGAATTAATTTTTCTATCATCTACATTAATCCCAGTGCTTTGCTTTAGTGGATCTTTAGTTATGATATTATAATTTATAGGTGAATAAGAATGATATCCCCAAGACTAATTTTCATATAAGTTATGATAACTATGAGGTCATAGTGATTACATTTATACACACTAATGATCTTTAAATCATCATTAACTTAAGGAATAATTTATTTAGGGGCTTCCTAGATAAATTTTTCATTGTATTTGTTGATGATATTCTTATATTATCTCAAAAAGTATGAATATGTGGATCGTTTGAATGTTGTATTTAGGGCCTTGAAAAATAAAAAAGTTGTATGTGAATTACAATAAACATGTTTTTTTATAGAGAATGTAAAATTTCTAGGGAATTTTATCCCTAATAAAAATATATCTATGGATCCTTCAAAATAAAGGAAAGTGATGGATGTCTAAAAACATCATCCCTGATGGAGATCCATGGTTTCCATGGATTAGCTTGTTAATATAATCAATTTATAAGAAACTTCTCCTGATTTTATAACATAATAACCAGGATAACATGAGAGGGAGTTAACCTTTTCAAGACTAACGAATTTTCGGAGAGAATTAAAGAGTTAATGAATATTGTAATAACTCCACCAATATTCTTATTACCCACCATTGGGAAATTATTTTTTATCTATAGTGATGCAACCAAAAAAGGTCTTAGGTTGTGTACTCACAAGAAATAACAAATTGATACCATATTCCTCCCACTAATTAATGATACATGAGTTTAACTAGACAAAACACAATCTATAATTTGTTGTAGTGGCCTTTTAATTAATGATTTATTGTTATTATCTCAATATGGAGAAGTGTGGAACTATTATGGATCATAAAATACTCAAATATATATTCACACAAAAGTTTTACAATATGATACAATGAAGGTGGTTAGAGAAGACCAAGGATTATGATTGTTTAGTTCATTACCTTACTGGGAAGGTATACAATGTGGTAGATGATTTGGGTAGAAAGGATCCCAAAACACTACAAATGAGGTGGATTAAAGGATATAAAATCTTATTGGACATGGAAAGGATTTAAATTGAAATAATAAAAGGATTCTCATCCTACCCTGTCAAAATAACTACCCAACCATCCATTCTTCATAGGACCGAGGAGGCCTAAAAAGATGATTTGGAGCTACATAAAAAGGTAGGGAATATTATAGAGATTCTATTTTATAACTATGGAGTTATAATGTTTTAAACTCAGATATGTGTGTCATAAAAACTAGAATTACAAAGGGAACTTATGGATGATTCACCAAGTACATAATTCTCTATTCATCCAGGAAGCACTAAGATGTATAAAGATCTGAATAAAAATATCTAGAGGGATAACCCAAAGAAGGAAAATATATAATTTTTATGTTGATACTTGGTATGAAAATAAGTAAAGTCTGAATGATATAAGTCTAAGGGTATGATTAATAAATTGACTATAACAAAAAAAAGAAACATTAAAACATAACTGTGGATTTCATGATAAGACTACACATAACATATAAAGATAATAACTCCATCTAGTTGGTACTCAATCACCTTATAAAGTCAGAATATTTCATTAATATTAGTTAATACTTATCTCTTAAAAAACTCACCATGATATACATAATGGAGGTAGTAGGACTAAAAACATTTCCATTCTCTATTGTATTTGATCGAGATCTTAGGTTTACCTCATGGTTCTAGAGAATACTTTAGAAAATGTTAGATACAGAGTTATGTTTCAGTACTTCTAATCACCCTAATATGTATGGTAATTCTAAAAAATTATTAAAACTCTTGAAGAAATTCTAATATCATTTCCAATGGATTTATGAGGATTTTTGGATCAAAACCTCACCCTAGTAGAGTTCTTATATAAAAACAAATTAATTTTCAGTATTAACATAGAACCTTACGAGGGTTTGTATGGGAAGTGGTGTCAAACTATTACATGATTGGATGAAGTTGGAGAATGGAAGCTGATGGTACTTGATCTTGTTTAGTAGATGGAAAATAATATTGAAACCATTCAATTTCACGTATAATCTATACAATGTCGATAGAAAATCTATGCAAAAAATAATTGATGAGATAAAGAGTTTGAGTTAAGAGATAAGGTGTTCCTACATATATCATAATGTAAAATTTGATTTAGTTTCGGGAATAATGGAAATATTATCCAAATATATATCAACCCCTTTATTATCCTTTATCCCATTGAAGTTGTGGCCTTTCTACTATCACTCCCACCAAACCTATCTCAAACACATGATGTAATACTTGTATTCCTCTAGAAGAATATCATACCTGACCACTAACATGTAATGGATCTATAGGAGCTGCCCATATAGAATGGTCATTCATATTTAGAGAAGCAAGTGAAGATCATTCAGCATAGATAAAATGTTATATGACATAAGACAACTCACATTATCAAATTGCTGAGGAAAAATTATAATTTTGAAGAAGAAACTTGGGAACTGGAAGTGAGAATGAAATATAAGTACCCTCATCTATTTTATTGTATAAAGGAAATTTTTATGGTAAAATTTTTGAATTGGGTTATAATTTAAGGAACCTAAGATTCATAAATATATCGTCCTTTTTAAATTATTAAATTTCTTATTATGTAACAATTTTATATAAAACACATGCACAACTTGGGTTATTTTTGATTATTGTAAAATAAAACCTATTATATTTCAAATATCATTAATAATCATAACTTTTGGTAATATAAATTTGGTACCTTAAATGTTATGATTAGTATATATTAGGGGTTATGAAAAACTCTAATTGACATAGATGAATTAAGTAATGGCCTTAGCAGTTAGGATCATACCTTATAAATCCCATTTATCTGAGCTTATGGGGGAGATGTAATCACTGGGTTTTTCCCTTGACCAATCCATAAATGATATTTAATAACTAAATCCTGATTAAACCCATTTATGAGAGAAGTTAAATCATATCGAGATCACATCCAAAATCTTGTTCGCCGAACCACCATAAGAAAGGGTCCCCATTGCACAGTTTACCCTTGGGGAATACAATGGTGTAATAAGGGGTTATGTATCTAGAGCCTAATAGTATAAATTTTTATATATTTAATTTTAAAAAATTGTTATTATATTTATCCTTTTTCATTACTGCTTTATAAATGATTTAATATTTATTTTGAAAAAAAGTTATATTTTGATACAATGAAACTGAAGTTGTACTTTTGGGATGTGTATAGTTTCAATGAAGACAAAATTTTTGAATAATTAATTTTTTTTAAAATAAATGGTATTTAATAAAAAACCCCTTGTTAAATATTAGTTTTAAAATTTTAAATGATCATATAATTTTATGAATTCAAATGTAATTTTTATAAGGGTTAAAAACTATTATCAATGTAAAACCCATATTTTTCAATAAATGGATATTTTTTATTTAAAAGTGAAAATATTAAAATTTAGATAATTAGTTTGATAGAATAAATATTTATTTTTCAATAAATGCAATGAAATTATCCAATTGTGTGTTTTTTCATATATTTCTAAGTAATAAAAAATTTTGGTAAAAAATTAAATATGGTATAAATTTTCTATATATATTATGACATCATAATGGCCCAAAATTTATGTAATAAATTCCATAAAATTAAAACATGAAAATATATATACTTTACCATAAAATAATATGTTTTTTAAGTTATTTGATTAATTATATAAACCCTTAATGAATCCATCAAAATGTATATTATATTTATAGGTTTTAAAATTAATTCATTATGAATATGAATAACATCCACATAACTAATGGTTTTGTTGTAATGACTGAATATTTATTAATAAAATTCAATTTCTAAATAAATTTGTGTTTTATTATATAATATTATAAAGATTCAAAATATAGAGAAACCAAAAATATATTATTTCATAAAAAAATATTGTTACAATAATATTCAATGGAACTAATTAAAATTCACAATATTAGAACTATATATTAATTTTTATAATAGAAAAGGTAAAATCAGAAAAAAAAAATGGATCACCCAAATCTACTAGAATAATCTCCTCTACTGCCAACAATATAGAAAAGAAAAAAAAATAGTAAACTGAAAAACATTATAGAAAATTTAAATATAGAACCTTGAGATGAATTGATTTAAACAATGAATTAAGGAAAGTAAAAGTATTTTTAAGAGGGGATGTGACAATTGGAATTGTGACTTGGTTATTTGGAATAGTAACCTCACCGTTGGGAATAATGACCTGAACGTTGGAATAATAATTTTACCTCAAAATAATAAATTATGATAAAAATAATATTTATCATGATTAATTAAATTAAATATGAATATTATAATAATTATAATAAAATACAATGACTAAAAAACAAAAAAAATGTAAGCATATATTTCAATAAACTTTATTTTAATGTATTTCATAAAAATAATAATTTTTATATTACTTATGATATAAATTTATTTTGGTTAAACTAATACCATTTTTGAAATAATCATGTTAAAATTTTCCAAGTTTTTTTCTATCAATTTTCTAAAGTACTTTAATTTTTTGGTGAATAGTAAAAATATAATTTCTCACATATCCGGTGTATATTAAATTACATCATTCATGATGTAATAATTAAATAATCCTTTATAGAATTATATTTTTGGACATTATATAATTTATTTCATAGATAACTCATTGAAATAAAATAAAGATTATTTCAAAACCTAAAAAGAACTTTCCAAAAGCTAATGTCAAAAGTGATTTCTTAAAATAAAAATTTCTATATTTTCAATTTTCTTTTTTAATAAAATAATAAATTAGAATTATAAATGGGATTTAAATTCATAAAAACATTATATTATATTAACATGTTATTTATATTTTAAAAAATTCAATATTACATTTTTTACCTTTGATATAGTATTTTGTTCAAATTTTTAGTCCAAAAATATACCTTTCCTCAAGTATAAACAACCCCACTCACTCCCTTGTAAAAAAACTCATACCAAAATTTATAAATCCTAAAATCTATAAAAATACATCTTATAAATTGCCTAATAATCCTTAAGAATATTATGGATTAATCCAACTCAATGCATTAAGGTAGTTTCAGTTTCGTACAGTAAAAGCTACATTGAGGATTAAGTAAGTTTTTATCAACTCTTCTTCTTTTTAATTATTATTATTCTTCTCTCTATTTTTTTCATCACCCATTTAACAAAAAATAATAAATTATTAATTATTCACTAGTTTAAAAACATATAAATTGTGTTAAACTACTATAAGTATCATATTTACTATATATATAAATTTCAAAAGACTCTTTCTTACATTACTGACAATTCCCCATCAACGGTTGGTTAACCATGTGTGGAGACATTACATATAAACATAAATAACCATAATATGGGTGGATATATAAAATATATATAATAAATTAACATGTAATTATATTTATTATTAGATTCTGGAATTAATTATACTAATATTAAAATTATATTGTACAATGTAGTGCAATCGAGGAAAAATGGGAAATTTTTAAGTAATACATGATATAAAAATGGCTAACCTATAACCAAGGAATATAAAATACAATTGAATGGCTATAATTTATAAATAGTGTAAAATATTACAATAATTCACTTCCTGGTAAATTTATCTATAAACCCATTTTTATTATTCATGAGGTGAAAAAGTGGTAAAATAATGCGGGAACAAAGGTAAGGGGATTCTTAAAACCAACTCGTTATCTTTAGTTATATCTATTTCAAGAAATCATTGGTATAAATAATCATATAATGTTCATTAAATAAAATTTCATTATTCTTCCCTTTTCTTTTAGGGATATATATTTTTCCTATGTTATTTTATGACTAATATATATATTTTCCAAAACAACTCTTCTCTCCAAAAAACATCTTTGAATTCTCTTGAGTTGTTTATTCTTCACTCAATAATGATGATTATTTTACCAAATATGTTTCCCCTTTTTTCCTTTGGTAACCCCATGTTTATTCATGAAATCAATATTAATGAAACCCTTAGGAAAGTCATTCCTTTTCATGGGTTAGATCCTGAATCTGATTATAATAAGTTCTATGTGGCATGAATGGTTATGTGGATATTATTATGTAATGAATAGGATCAGAATTATATAGTCCCCCATTTAATTGGGTAATGTGATGTATATCATGAGATATTGTGTATTATGCATGAGCATGATGATAGATTTTTTAACAAAAATGATGTTATGATTATACGCATATGTTATGTGTGAACATGATGCTTGATTTGTTCAGAATGATGTGTGGTATTTGACTATTATGACATGATTTTTCATTTTTAAGTATTGAAATATTTCATTCCTTTATCATATGATTCCTTCATGATTTTGATAATGATCATATTCTTATGATATGATGATGATGATTATGCTCACCCATGTCATATTGATTTATGTACCTTATTCATCCACTTAATATGATTTTAGATCACCCCTTTATTTGATATATAGAATCAAGATTTTACATATATTTAGGAGAAAACAATCATAAAAAGTATAAATAAGAAGTATTTTTAATAATTTTTAGGTGGTCTCTCCAAAATTTAACCAATATTTTAGGGTTAATAAATCACTTGAAGTTTATCTTGGGTTGTCAAATCCTCATACCCCTAAGAAGTAACCTACAGACACATACATTCTATGGATTTTTTTTCTATTAAGTGGAAAACATGGGTTAATTTTAGATAGGATTAGGTGAACACTATGAGATTTAAGTGAATTCAATTTAAAAGTATGATTTGATCATAGGTTATCACTTGGGTTGGATTGGATGCATTCCTTTTTCAACTATTTCAATTTATTATATTTGAGATGGGGTCATTTAAGAAGATCAAACAAAATCATCACTTACTGGTTTAATTCCTAAAACCCTAATACTAATCACCTATACACTTGAAGTATTAATGTGTTTACCACTCCAAGGTAAAGATTTGTATTATCATTTGAAGTGTGTGGCATTAAATTCTATAAGGATGAAGGAGATTAAAGATCTTCAAACAAAATTCCCAATTAAAAGAAAGGATTATAAATTAATGGAGTGAGAAATAAAATCCAATACAAATCATTGATACTCCCTTGGATCATCCCATAAGCGTTTTATCCCTCCATGGATGTTATGGTTTCAATGGAAGTGGGAAATGGACTCATGATGTCACGACCCGCCCTCGGGGTCTGTGCCGTGACTACCCCAAGCCCGCCTTCTGTAGGCCAGGGGCTGGCAACTAGAACCAAGGCGTAAATCTCGGTAAAAAGGGAAGGCATTGCCTTTTTAATGTAAACAAACACCAAAGAGTAAGCAAGCAGAAAGTAAACACTAAACAAAAGCAGAGTACAACTGAAAGTGCGGAAAAGTAAATGGGCCAGAATACAAACCCAAACTGAAAGTAAAGTACAACTCGAAAGGGAAAACAGCAACTGAAAAGTAAAAGCCGCTACTCCGAGCTGTCCACTGGAAATCCCACCTGAAGGGTGGGTACAGATAGCTCCTCTGCTCCACGGGTCCCGCCGTCCGCTCCGTGCACGTCCCGCCCAGTGGTCCACCTCCGGGTACCGTCCAGCTCTGCAAGCCTCAGCTAAGGTCAACGCTGTCCGTCGTCTGCATCCAACACAACGTAGTGCGGGCAAAGCCCGTGCAGGGGTGAGTATAAGCTACTCAGTAGGGACCCCGAGACCCCTGAAGGTCTCTCAAAATCCACAGAGGATAAACCACGAAGAAAGGTACAATAATGAAGTAACAACCAACACTGCTTAGGTATATGCCCATACATATACCTAAGTCATCAATTCAAATACGCTCCAACCTTCGAGCCCAAGTACAACTCAGTCCACACAGGAAAGTAAACGTATTCCACACAGGAAAGCAAAACGTAATCCACACAGGATTGCACTACACAATCCACACAGGAAAGCAACAGATTCAGCTCACACAGGTATACTTCTTCGATAGACGATAAAGATGATCCCTGATCCATCTAAGTCGTCGGACCCACGAAGGATCGATAGGTAACTAACCAAAGGACGATAAAGATGATCTCTGATCCATCTAAGTCGTCGGACCCATGAAGGATCGATAGGTAACTAACCAAAGGACGATAAAGATGATCTCTGATCCATCTAAGTCGTCGGACCCACGAAGGATCGATAGGTAACTAACCAAAGGACGATAAAGATGATCTCTGATCCATCTAAGTCGTCGGACCCACGAAGGATCGATAGGTAACTAACCAAAGGATGATAAAGATGATCTCTGATCCATCTAAGTCGTCGGACCCACGAAGGATCGATAGGTAACTAACCCCCGCAAAGACCCACACAGGATCGGGCCCACACAGGACCTGTAGGCGCTGGCTCACACAGAACCGCTGAGCGCGGACCCACACAGGATCGGACCCACACAGGATCGGGCTCACACAGGACCTGTAGCACTGATCCACGTAGGATCGCTGAGTGCTGAAGTCGTCGTCGTCGAATCCACACAGGATCGGGCCCACACAGGACCTATAGCACTGATCCACGTAGGATCGCTGAGTGCTGTAGTCGTCGTCGTCGAATCCACACAGGATCTCTGTACTGTCGTCGTCGCAGTCACAGTAGCAGTAGTAGCAGTAGTAGTTACAGTAACAGTCGCAGCCAGCACTAGGGTTCCCGCACACAGCAAGCTCGTTCGGAGGGTCCGCTCCACGAGCCGAGAGGCTGATACATCAACTGTCACAAAGTCCAGAGTTGATGTATCCAAAAGTTCCGTATCGTCAACAGGAACTCAACGCAACAGACGGCGCGTCGATCGGACGCCCGGTCTGAGAGTTATTGGCATTTTCTTCCCCGGGGCCCGGTTGGTTTTTAAGACAAAACCAACCCGACCGTACACCACCTGCGTCCAAACCTCGGGCGGAGTATGCCAAAAGATCCGTCTCACTAAGAGGAACACAACACGGCTGACGGCACGTCAATCGGACGTCCGTAGCTCAAGATATGAGCGTTTCCGCTCCGAAGGCCCGGTTGGTTTCGTGAACGAACCAACCCGGCCGAACTCAAAGTAATCCGAAACCTTGAGTGAGATATACCGAAACGACCGTCTCGATCCAAGGATCGTGTTTCCGCAGACGGTTCGTCGATCGGAGGTCCGTGGCTCAAGTTATGGCCAAAAGACCGAATCTGGTTCGAAACGGGGGGTCCGGGTCCGGGCCGACTCGGCCCGACCCCCCCCCCCCCCTGGGTCGGCCCGAACCGGGTCGACCCGAACCGGGTCGACCCGACTCGGGTCCGACCCGGCCCGACCGGCTGGCGGTGCGGCGGCGCGGCGGTGGCGCGGCGGCCCGGTGGTGGCGCGGCGGCGCGGCGGTGGCGCGGCGGCCCGGTGGTGGCGCGGCGGCCCGGCGGTGACGCGGCGGCCCGGCGGTGACGCGGCGGCCCAACGGTGGGCGTGGCGGCCTGGCGGCATGCGGCGCGGCCTGGCGGCATGCGGGGGGAACAAATCCCCCCGCTGATTGGGAGTGGCGGCGCGGCATAATGCCGCGCCTTTGTGGAAAACGGCCCCCACGTGGGGGCCGACTTGAAGGCAACCGGGGGGAGCCGCCTGCCCCCCCTCAAACGAACCGCCCCCCTCATAAAGAGAGGGGTTTTGTGCGCTGGCCGGGGGATTAATTTCCCCCGGTTTAATTCCATCCGGCCGGCCAACTGGCCGGCCGGTTTTCACCAACGGGACCGGAAAAATCCGGTCCCCTCTTCGGCGTCCGACGCCAACGGCCCGACCGCCGGTCTTCTCTTCCGCCGCGGCCTGGAACCGGCCGCGGTGTTCGTCGTCCGGCGCGGTGTGACGGCACCGTGCCCCTCTACCGTGCCTTTATTTCTTTCAACGCGGCGTGTCGGCGTCGCGTTCAAGATGTTTCTTCCATGGTGCGCGCGCGACGGCGTTGCGTAAAATAAACGCACGACTAACCGCGTGGTGCGACGGCACCACGCCACCTTGTTTCCACCCGCAAAGCAATTCAACAAGAACGATGGAGGGGTTCGGCCGTGTTCATGCGGTCCGGCCCCCTCACGTTAAATATTAACACAACTTAAAAATATTAAAAAGCCTCACGTTAGACATGCGAGATCCACGATCAAGAATAAAATAGATTAACAATAAATCAACAACCCCTACCTTGGTATAAGGTTCGAAGATTTGTCTACGCTCCGCGGAAGACGACGTCGCGGAGGTCGGCGTCGCGGTCGTCGTTCGTCAAATTCGATGACGAAGAGGTGTGTCTGAAGAGGCACGTCGTTGGCGAACCTTGTACACCGACGAAGGTTGTCCGAGGAAGAAGCGGTGTTCTCTCTCGTTGACACGGAAGACGAAGAAGAGCGGAGCGGCGTTCTTCGTCGGAACTTGAGCGTTCTTCATCAAGTCTTGAGGAAAGTCAAATAAAAAGAAAACAACGAACTCAAGAACCCCTACCTCGATAGTCGCACGTTGGCGTAGTCGTGGAATATCGGTGTCGATTCCTTTGACGTCGGAGGAAGAGTCGTTGTCAATGGCGTTCGTCGCGGAAAACCGTCGCGGAAGAGATGATGCGGAAGAAGAACGTCACGTCACGGATATGGCGTCGCGGAAAAACCGTGTTCTTCGGCGAAGAAGTTCTTCGTTGAAGAACGGCGTTCTTTGTGTTCTTCGTCGAGGTTGAAGAATATGAAGAAACAAGAAGAACCTTCCCAACTCTCTCAAGGAGACAAAACTAAACCCAAAATAAAATAAGACTCTATCTTATTTTATTAACACAACAACACACTAGAATTTCAAAAGTTTGAAATTCAAAGAAGAGATAACTCCACATTAATTAACAAATTGTCATGTTAATTAAAGAGGGGTTAAGGGAGTTTGAGGGAAGATGTAAAGTTAGGTTTCGTGTGGGCCCCACCACACTTAATCCTCTCAAGGGAGGTTAAGTGGGTGTGGGTCCCACACCTAACTTCCTTTGAGAGAAGTTAACTATTAAGTTTAAATAAAAATTGTGTTTACATATTTTTATTTAACTTATTCTAATCTCCCAAAAACTAACTCTCAACCCGAAACAAACGCAACTCCCGAAAAGGTCTCTTTAAGCGAATATCGGCACTGCGAGCTCATCGGTGCCCTCGGATTTCAATTCCGAGCACCGGATCAAAAGTTAGGAATTCCCGCTCGTTCGTTCACTGAACGTACCCGAGCCAAACTTCGGAAATTGATTCCGGGCACTCCGGGCCTCGGAATCAGGTGCCGTCTGAAACCGCGCTCTTGTAAAATTCCAAAGAAAATTAAGAAAAAATTTTCCCTTGAATTTTATGGGTCTTTACATTACTCCCACCTCAGGGCTTTACGTCCCCGTAAAGATACATCAAAACTAGGGAAACAAATGAGGGTACTGAGCACGCATCTGAGCCTCCGCTCCCATGTGCTCTCCTGGAGATTCTCGTGCTGCCATCTGATGCGCACAAGAGGAATCGATCGCCCACGCAGGACCCGCTCCTGACGATCCTCTATCTCCACCGGGACCTCCGTAAAAGTCTCCCCATCGTCAACGTCAAGCTCCCCATGGTCAATGATGTGCGTCGGGTCGTGCACGTATCTCCTCAGCCGAGACACGTGGAAGACGTCGTGCACCCGGTGCAACTGAGGTGGTAGAGCCAGGCGATAAGCCACCTCACCAACCCTGCTGAGGACCTGGAAGGGTCCGATGAAGCGCGGAGATAACTTGCCGCCTCGGCCAAAACTCCGAATACCACGTCTAGGTGAGACCCGCAAGAAGACGTGGTCGCCATCCTCGAATTCTAGTGGCCTCCGCCTCCTGTCAGCATATGACTTCTTCCGGCTCTGAGCTGTACTCATCCGCTCTTGGATGACCTGGACCTTCTTTGTCATGGCCTGGACCATCACAGGTCCCACAAGAGCTGCAAGATTTCTTCTTTGCCGATAAGAGAAATCTGGTCCCATCCCCTGGATGAACCACATTCTTTGCCTAATACAGTCAATCCTAACATGGATGATACTAATCCATACCAAGGATGACGTCGTAAGGCCTCGACGCTACTACTAAGAGATTCAACCGTTACTCTCGCCTCCAAGGTTTGATTCACACTGTCGGAATCAGTGTGTGGTAACTGGGTCTCCTCCAGTAGATGTCTCACAAGTGAGGGTCAAGTCAACAGCCAAAACTGGAACCTCTTAGTAACAACACGAAAGAGGACAGGAACGAAAATATCACAAAGGTATGCGTCTTTTATTATTGCAGCACATAATACAAGACGCTACACAAAAGTAACAAGGAACCAGAAGTACAAAGGATGTATCCACTAGTTCTGCTCCTGTCCATCGGCTCCCAGAGCTCCATGATCGAAGGCCTCGGCTGCCTGAAGCTGAGCTCTCCCCTGCGGTCGGGGTGGACTTCCAGGTGGTGGTGGTGGTAGAGCCTCAAAGCGTCGTCCACCACCTGCTGCTCGGCCAGCTCCTCTGCCTCGTCCGCCTCCTCCCTGCAGACCGCCACGGTCGAACCTCTGCCTCTGCCTAGGTGGTTCCTCAACCGTCTGCTGCTCCTCCGCATGGCGGGTCGGGCAGTCACGAGCCATGTGGCCTTGCCCGCCGCATGCAAAGCACTGTCTTCCACTCAAAAGACTGGCTCCGCGCTGTGTGCCCTGCACTGCTGAGCCAGTGCCCTAAGGTCGTCTGCCTGAAGATCTGGTCTGTCTGGACCCCTGAGTCATCTGTCGGCTACCTGCTACCAAAGACTCCGCTACGTGCCGCCCTGCGGTGGGTCTCTGTGCTGGTGTAGGCTCAGCAAGGAAGCTCTCGATCAGAAGGGCCCGCTCCAGTACTCCTGTCTGAGTCGGTATGCTGAGGGAGATCAGCGATGCCCTGATCTCGTGTCTCAAACCCTGCTCAAAGGTCCGGGCCCGGAAGAATGGGTCCCGTACCATGTCGTTCGAGTAGCGCGAGAGATCGGTAAATCTCGCCGAGTACTGAGCGACCGTCATGATGCCCTGCCGCAGCTGTAGAAGCTCCTGGATACGCACCGCACGAAGGGTGGCTGGGACGAACTTCGAGCGGAAGATGCTCTCAAAGTCCGTCCAAAGAAGAGATGCCTCATCGTGCACCTGGAGCATCAAGATCCACCATCGTCCTGCTGCTGCGTGTAGTAGGATCGCAGCGAGGATCACCATGAGGTCTGCTGGTGTCCTCACTAGCCTAAACACTCGTACCACTGCCTCCAGCCAGTCCTCTGCTGCCTGGGGATCCGTCTCCCCACGAAACCTGGGCGGTCGCTGGCGCTGAAACTCATGCAGTGCGCTGAGGCGACGTGAATCGTCAGCGGCTGGTGCTGGAAGTATCGAGGGCTCGGCGGGTAGTGCTACCGCCAGTGCCACTGCTGACAAAGGGCCCTGCACCGAGGCCTCGTCGCTCGGTGGGCTGTCGTCACGCTCAACTCTCGGAACCCTAGCTGGCTGCCGTCGTGGGGCCATCCTGAATAGGAAACAGGTGCGCCACGGTCAAACAGTATACCTGGTGAGCTGACACAAAGAAATCATAAAGAAAACTTTGAAACACACACGCAATCAATGTTTTCGTGCATTAAGTCGGAAATCAGAAGTCAGGGTCCTGGTGTACGGATACGTCGGCCGCCGCACCAACACTGGACTCCCTGGACTGATAACCACACTCAATACGCTAAACATTATTGCTTCACATAGAAAAGATCAGAGTTCGCGGTAGAACCGAACTCCTCTGATACCAATTTGTCACGACCCGCCCTCGGGGTCCGTGCCGTGACTACCCCAAGCCCGCCTTCCATAGGCCAGGGGCTGGCGACTAGCACCAAGGCGTAAATCTCGGTAAAAAGGAAAGGCATTTCCTTTGTAAAGTAAACAAACACCACAGAGTAAGCAAGCAGAAAGTAAACACTAAACAAAAGCAGAGTACAACTGAAAGTGCGGAAAAGTAAATGGGCCAGAATACAAAACCAAACTGAAAGTAAAGTACAACTCGAAAGGGAAAACAGCAACTGAAAAGTAAAAGCCGCTACTCCGAGCTGTCCACTGGAAATCCCACCTGAAGGGTGGGTACAGATAGCTCCTCTGCTCCACGGGTCCCGCCGTCCGCTCCGTGCACGTCCCGCCCAGTGGTCCACCTCCGGGTACCGTCCCGCTCTGCAAGCCTCAGCTAAAGTCAACGCTGTCCGTCGTCTGCATCCAACACAACGTAGTGCGGGCAAAGCCCGTGCAGGGGTGAGTATAAGCTACTCAGTAGGGACCCCGAGACCCCTGAAGGTCTCTCAAAATCCACAGAGGATAAACCACGAAGAAAGGTACAATCATGAAGTAACAACCAACACTGCTTAGGTATATGCCCATACATATACCTAAGTCATCAATTCAAATACGCTCCAACCTCCGAGCCCAAGTACAACTCAGTCCACACAGGAAAGTAAACGTATTCCACACAGGAAAGCAAAACGTAATCCACACAGGATTGCACTACACAATCCACACAGGAAAGCAACAGATTCAGCTCACACAGGTATACTTCTTCGATAGACGATAAAGATGATCCCTGATCCATATAAGTCATCGGACCCACGAAGGATCGATAGGTAACTAACCAAAGGACGATAAAGATGATCTCTGATCCATCTAAGTCGTCGGACCCACAAAGGATCGATAGGTAACTAACCAAAGGACGATAAAGATGATCTCTGATCCATCTAAGTCGTCGGACCCACGAAGGATCGATAGGTAACTAACCAAAGGACGATAAAGATGATCTCTGATCCATCTAAGTCGTCGGAACCACGAAGGATCGATAGGTAACTAACCAAAGGACGATAAAGATGATCTTTGATCCATCTAAGTCATCGGACCCACGAAGGATCGATAGGTAACTAACCCCCGCAAAGACCCACACAGGATCGGGCCCACACAGGACCTGTAGGCGCTGGCTCACACAGAACCGCTGAGCGCGGACCCACACAGGATCGGACCCACACAGGATCGGGCCCACACAGGACCTGTAGCACTGATCCACGTAGGATCGCTGAGTGCTGAAGTCGTCGTCGTCGAATCCACACAGGATCGGGCCCACACAGGACCTATAGCACTGATCCACGTAGGATCGCTGAGTGCTGTAGTCGTCGTCGTCGAATCCACACAGGATCTCTGTATTGTCGTCGTCGCAGTCACAGTAGCAGTAGTAGCAGTAGTAGTCACAGTAACAGTCGCAGCCAGCACTAGGGTTCCCGCACACAGCAAGCTCGTTCGGAGGGTCCGCTCCACGAGCCGAGAGGCTGATACATCAACTGTTACAAATTCCAGAGTTGATGTATCCAAAAGTTCCGTATCGTCAACAGGAACTCAACGCAACAGACGGCGCGTCGATCGGACGCCCGGTCTGAGAGTTATTGGCATTTTCGTCCCCGGGGCCCGGTTGGTTTTTAAGGCAAAACCAACCCGACCGTACTCCACCTGCGTCTAAACCTCGGGCGGAGTATGCCAAAAGATCCGTATCACTAAGAGGAACACAACACGGCTGACGGCACGTCAATCGGACGTCTGTAGCTCAAGATATGAGCGTTTCCGCTCCGAAGGCCCGGTTGGTTTCGTGAACGAACCAACCCGGCCGAACTCAAAGTAATCCGAAACCTTGAGTGAGATATACTGAAACGACCGTCTCGATCAAAGGATCGCGTTGCCGTAGACGGTTCGTCGATCGGAGGTCCGTGGCTCAAGTTATGGCCAAAAGACCGAATCTGGTTTGAAACGGGGGGTCCGGGTCCGGGCCGACTCGGCCCGACCCCCCCCCCCCCCCCTGGGTCGGCCCGAACCGGGTCGACCCGACTCGGGTCCGACCCGGCCCGACCGGCTGGCGGCGCGGCGGCGCGGCGGTGGCGCGGCGGCCCGGCGGTGGCGCGGCGGCCCGGCGGTGACGCGGCGGCCCGGCGGTGGCGCGGCGGCCCGGCGGTGGGCGTGGCGATCTGGCGGCATGTGGGGCGGCCTGGCGGCATGTGGGGGGAACAAAGCCCCCCGCTGATTGGGAGTGGCGGCGCGGCATAATGCCGCGCCTTTGTGTAAAACGGCCCCCACGTGGGGGCCGGCTTGAAGGAAACCGGGGGGAGCCGCCTGCCCCCCCTCAAAGGAACCGCCCCCCTCATAAAGAGGGGGGTTTTGTGCGCTGGCCGGGGGATTAATTTCCCCCGGTTTAATTCCATCCGGCCGGCCAACTGGCCGGCCGGTTTTCACCAACGGGACCGGAAAAATCCGGTCCCCTCTTCGGCGTCCGACGCCGACGGCCCGGCCGCCGGTCTTCTCTTCCGCCGCGGCCCGGAACCGGCCGCGGTGTTCGTCGTCCGGCGCGGTGTGACGGCACCGTGCCCCTCTGTCGTGCCTTTATTTCTTTCAACGCGGCGTGTCGGCATCACGTTCAAGATGTTTCTTCCATGGTGCGCGCGCGACGGCGTTGCGTGAAATAAACGCACGACTAACCGCGTGGTGCGACGGCACCACGCCACCTTGTTTCCACCCGCAAAGCAATTCAACAAGAACGATGGAGGGGTTCAGCCGTGTTCATGCGGTCCGGCCCCCTCACGTTAAATATTAACACAACTTAAAAATATTAAAAAGCCTCACGTTAGACATGCGAGATCCACGATCAAGAATAAAATAGATTAACAATAAATCAACAACCCCTACCTTAGTATAAGGTTCGAAGATTTGTCTACGCTCCGCGGAAGACGACGTCGCGGAGGTCGGCGTCGCGGTCGTCGTTCGTCAAATTCGATGACGAAGAGGTGTGTCCGAAGAGGCACGTCGTTGGCGAACCTTGTACGCCGACGAAGGTTGTCCGAGGAAGAAGCGGTGTTCTCTCTCGTTGACACGGAAGACGAAGAAGAGCGGAGCGGCGTTCTTCGTCGGAACTTGAGCGTTCTTCGTCAAGTCTTGAGGAAAGTCAAATAAAAAGAAAACAACGAACTCAAGAACCCCTACCTCGATAGTCGCACGTTGACATAGTCGTGGAATATCGGTGTCGATTCCTTTGACGTTGGAGGAAGAGTCGTTGTCGATGGCGTTCGTCGCGGAAAACCGTCGCGGAAGAGATGATGCGGAAGAAGAACGTCACGTCGCGGATATGGCGTCGTGGAAAAACCGTGTTCTTCGGCGAAGAAGTTCTTCATTGAAGAACGGAGTTCTTCGTGTTCTTCGTCGAGGTTGAAGAAGATGAAGAAACAAGAAGAACCTTCCCAACTCTCTCAAGGAGACAAAACTAAACCCAAAATAAAATAAGACTCTATCTTATTTTATTAACACAACAACACACTAGAATTTCAAAAGTTTGAAATTCAAAGAAGAGATAACTCCACATTAATTAACAAATTGTCATGTTAATTAAAGAGGGGTTAAGGGAGTTTGAGGGAAGATGTAAAGTTAGGTTTCGTGTGGGCCCCACCACACTTAATCCTCTCAAGGGAGGTTAAGTGGGTGTGGGTCCCACACCTAACTTCCTTTGAGAGAAGTTAACTATTAAGTTTAAATAAAAATTGTGTTTACATATTTTTATTTAACTTATTCTAATCTCCCAAAAACTAACTCTCAACCCGAAACAAACGCAACTCCCGAAAAGGTCTCTTTAAGCGAATATCGGCGCTGCGAGCTCATCGGTTCCCTCGGATTTCAATTCCGAGCACCGGATCAAAAGTTAGGAATTCCCGCTCGTTCGTTCACTGAACGTACCCGAGCCAAACTTCGGAAATTGATTCCGGGCACTCCGGGCCTCGGAATCAGGTGCCGTCTGAAACCGCGCTCTTGTAAAATTCCAAATAAAATTAAGAAAAAATTTTCCCTTGAATTTTACGGGTCTTTACACATGAGGGAGGAATTGAAGAAGTAAAAAAAGATAATGAAATAACGATCACTCCACCGTTGTGTAATCAATTTCTCAACTTATTGTTTGAATAAATTAACACCATGAACCAAATATATCAGCATTATATTAATAAAAACATAATAATAGTTTAAGAATAACTTTTATTAAGAATCTATGGTTAATTGAACAACTTACATGTGAACGAAAAACTGAAGGAAACAAAATCGTAGCATAACATTACAATTAAAAAAACACCAATGATGATCAACTCATCCACAACCACTATCTTAAATAGGAATTCTGGAAGACTTGGGTAGATCCTCCAATAGGTAAAGTCATCCCACTTTAGTATGGTAGTCTTATGGTGGTGTACAGTTTGTGGAATTTGATCTTTTCCACCCTTGACCCGAGGTAGCAGCCGGCTTGCTTCCACCAAACAGAGGAACAAAAATGACCTTTTATATGGAAGAATTTGATTCATACAAAGAATAATAAAATGGATCCCCTGATGGCTCCTAACAACATGTATAATTTTATCCCAATTTGAATTTTGATTTGCAAGATATGTTCGGATTGGTGGAATGTTTTTTTGGGCCACAGAATCTAGCCCAGAATTTCATCTTCAACTTGGGATTCCTAAAAAACCATTAAGTCATTCAAATTATCTCTTATCACTATTATATTAAATGGTCCCCATGATTTCCTATATCTTCAGTTAATGTTTTTGAATCATTGGGCTTGAATTTTGTCCAATACAATACATTTATTAGGCTGTTGTCCAGTTCACTTGGCCTAGAATGTTGTTTTTTCAAGGCCCACTTTGGTGGTCTTCCAATGTGAATCTTCAAGTGATAGAAAAAAGTTAATTTTTACTTATTTAATTAGAAAAAAAAATTAAATATGAAAATAAAATCAATATCATTGGGTATTTTATATGGTGTTCCAAAATGTATCATGTATTAGTACATTTTAAGAAGGAATTAAAATCATAATATGAAATAATGTTCAAAGATTAAAATGAATTAAAAATGGTGTTTGTGACTAATAAATAACATGAATATTATAATATAATAAAGGAATATTATCCTCATTCTCTGGATAATCACACCCCCAACATAATTGTTTCTAGTCCAGATCAAAATATATCTCAAAAATTTGAAATTTGAATTCCCTTTTCCAAAAACATTTTAATACACAATGATCACCAAAAACCCTTATACCAATCAATCATGAAACCCATCAAAATATTTTAATACACGATAGATTCTTAAGTATATCCTAATCTCAAACCCATTCCTTTTTTCAAATTCATCACCATATTTCATCAAATATCAATTAAGAATAATGATGTGTTGTGTATCACAATAGACAAGGGGGTCATCATTATTCAAGGGTGAAATTATGGAAGCTCTTGGTGGAATCACATTTCAATATTAAGATGAGTATTCAATTTTTATATTTATATAAATATTTTTTTTTAATTTTTCTTTGGTAATTGAAATTGCACTCAATAGAGTCAACCCATGTAGATAGACATTGTCGATGACTCCCAGGCTCAAAGACCATAGGGAGCCAATTTAATCCATTATACTTGGGAATCATCTCAAGTTAACTCAATCAAAAACAAAGTAAATTTACCACAAATAGAGATAAAATTACTAACTTTGGGATATACAATAATAGAGCCAGAATCCCCATGTGTCGAAAGCCACGAATTAGGTCATTTCATTTCTCTAGGGGTAAATTTATTGTTTTTTTTATTTTTTTATAGAATACTCATATTAAAACTAAAATTATCAGTAAACCTATGTTATTTATTTTCGGGACCTTATGAACTCAAACTAATACCCCACTATCCAAAGGATGTGTATTGTGATCTTTTTTTATTTGGATGAAAATATAAATAATGAAATATCAAATTAGACAACCACACATTCTAAAATATATGATCATGAAATTATATGTGGATTAAAATAAAAAATAGAGGATTCTAAATTATTTGATATTTAGTTTCAATTTTTTCAATTTGTATTATCATGTCTAAATTTAAAGGAATTTTTCCTTCCATTTAAACACATTTTGTACTTCACAAGGATTTGTTTCTTTTCACCCCCCCCCCCAACATAAAATAACATTGTCCCCAGTGTTTAAAGAAAATGAAACATAGAAGGAGGTAGAGGATAGGATTTCAAAGAGGACATTGAAAATTAGAATCATGGAATGAATTCAACTAGTGGTTAAAGTTGACGTTTTTACTACTCCAATTTAATATTTTGATATCCATGTCACTCACAGGGTTCCATAGTGGAACAAATAAAACAAAAAAACAAAAAAAACAATATATATTTATATATTTATATTTATATAATAATAATAAATTAAAATATAAGTATATATACAAAAATTATAGAATAAGGAAGCACTATATGCCATAGGTTAGTGGAAAGTGTGTTCCCCTATCTCCATTCGATCCTGGGTTAGAGTCCCTAGAGAATTTACGGTTACGATGGGGTTTTCCCCAAGACCTATGATGCGTCCTTTTAATTTTTTTAATAATAATAATTATTATTTTGTATTTTTATTTTAACCTACAAAAACATAAAAATAAAATAAAATAAACTGATGATACATTGTCTTATTCTTAAGTATCTGGTTAAGGTATTACTCAAGGATCACATCACATGACACAGATGAATACAGCACTCTTCTTTCATACCCATCCATACTCATAATAGAAGAATGGGTCAACAATCCAAGGTACTGGGAATTTTTTTTTAAAATATAAAAATGATTCATTAATCCTATTTAAAAAAATGATTCACAATGATTATAAACATGAAAACCATGGTTTTCCTCCTGTGTAGTGCTTTTGTTTAATGTTGTTAGCCTAACATGGATCCTAAATCTATCAATTTTTTTCTGGTTCATAGGTTGGCTCGGTTAACTCAACCTTTTTTCTTGTTTATTGAATGATTCAATGAATGGTTTTAACCAATGAACATTGACTTTGAAATTGTGATCACTTGTGGGATTCTGAATCTCTACTGCCCTATGGGGGTATACATGATGCACTATTAATGGACCTGACCATCTAGACATTTACTTTCCTGGGTATAAATGATGTTTTGAACTATACAAGAGCATGAATTTTCCCAATTCAAAGTATTTAACTTTGTGTTTCCTAGACTGGTAGGCTTCGACTCTAGATTTATTTATTATTGAATTTCCATAAGCCTCCATTCTAAGTTCCTCAAGTTCATTAAGATATAATTTACTCTTTTCTTTGGCCAAAGAAATGTCAAAATTCATTTTTTTGATTGCCCAAAACGTCTTATACTCAATTTCCAAAGGTAAATAAAATTCTTTTCCATAAACCAACATATATAGTGACATGACTATGATGGTTTTTAATGATATACGATATGCCAAAAGGGCATCCAAGAGTTTCTTGAACCAATCTTTCTTAGAGGTATTGACAGTTTTTTCAAGAATTTGCTTAATCTCCCTTTTTTCTAACTCAGCTTGAACATTGGTTCAAGGATGGTATGCAGTTGAATATTTATGATAAATAACATACTTATATATATGACCGAAGAGAATGAGAGGTTGAAAAAATGGGTTCCTCAATCAATAATTATAGACCTAGGAATTCCAAATCGATAAAATATGTTCTCTTTCAGAAATCGGATCACAATATGACGGTCGTTGGACTTAGTGGGAATGACCTCAACCCATTTTTAAACATAACCAGTAGATAATAGGATGTAGAGGTATCCCCTAGAGTTTTTTAAGGGTCCCATGAAATAAATTCCCCCACAATCAAAGATTTCAAAGACAAGAATGGGAGTGAGGGGAATTTTATTACTTTTGGTAATGGATCCTAATTGTTGACATTAAGGAAATATTTCGAAAAATTTGAAGGAAACAATTATGAGGTTAATCTAGTAGAAACAACTTTGGAGGACCTTTTAAGTGGTTTTTATTTTGGAAATGTTTCCTCCACATGCCTCTCTATGACAAAATTTTATAATTCACTCTTTCTGAGACTCAGGAATACATATCCTAATGATTTGATTTGGATAGAACTTAAAGAGGTAAGGATCATCAAATTCAAGGTGTTTGACATAAGAAAGGAATTTATTCTTAGCTTGGTTACTGAGTAATTTTGTAATGTCACCCATAAAAAAATGGTTATCAATGTCAGCATACCATGGGCAATCACCCACAGAATAGAGTTGATCATCTGGGAATGAATCAGACATAGAATGGTGATGTGAGTTTTCTTTGAATTCCATCCTAGAGAGGTGATCAGATACAACATTTTCAACACCCTTTTTATCCTTAATAGTTAAATTGAAATCTTGTAGAATAAGGACACACCTAATCGATCTAGCCTTGGAATCTTGTTTTTGGTAAAGGTATTTCAGGGATGAATGGTCGATCAAGAAAATGATGGGTGATACTAAGAGATTGGACCTAAATTCATCTAAGTAAAAGACAACAGAAAGATACTCTTTCTCAGTGGTTGTGTAGTTTATTTTTTCATCATTTAAATATTTGCATAAATAAGCAATGACATATGGAATTTTCTCACACTGTTTCCCTAATAATGCTCCTACAGCGAAGTCACTCGCATCACACATGAGCTCAAATTGAAGATTATAATTGGGATATTTTATGATAGGTAGAGAGATAAGATATGACATGAGTGTAAATAATTATTCCTCATATATTTCTATCCATAAAAATGGAGCATCATTCACCAATAGAGCACAAAGTGGTGAAGAAATAGAGCTGAAATTCCTAATAAACCTTCTATAGAAACCAATATGTCCTAATAATTACCTAACTTCCTTAACAGTTTTAGGATATGGAAGGTGATGAATGATGTCGATCTTATATTTATCAACTTCAATCCAACTACTAGAGACCAGATGGCCTATAAAAAGTCCATCCATTACCATGAAATGGAATTTTTTCCAATTTAGGATGAGATTATTATCCTCGCATCTTGACAAAACCATTTCAAAATTTAGAAGTCATCCCTCAAAAGTATCCACAAATATGTAGAATTCATCTATTAATATCTCTAAACAATCATACCCCATGTCTGAGAAAATTCCCATTATTCACCGCTAGAAGGTATCAGGAGAATTATATAAACCAAAGGGCATGAGCTTGAAGGAAAAAGTGTTGAATGGAAAATTGAAGGTTGTTTTTCCTTGATCCTCTAAGGAGACCACAATTTGATTATACCCTGAGAATCCATCTAGGAAGCAATATAATTGATGCCCTACCACTCTCTCAAGGACATGATCAATAAAGGGCAAGTGAAAATAGTATTTCTTGGTAAAAGTGTTAAGATTCATATATTCAATACATACTCTCCATCCACTACTATCCCCATGTGGGGAGAAGGTAACCATACTCATTGGGGATCACAGGGATTCCAACATTCATTGGGGAAACTTGAATTGGTCTTACCCACTCACTCTCAGTAATAGTGTAGATGATTCCTTATTTCAACAACATAAGAAGTTATTTAATTACCACATCCATAATATTTGTGTTGAGTCTCCATTGAGGATAATGACATGGTTTGGATTTAGATTCAAGAACAATCCTATGAGTTCCAATAAGTGGGATAATCCAAGGAATATCAGAAAGGGTGCATATAAATGCATTATTATGCTTTGTTTGGACATATTTAAGAATCATCTATTTATTGGATTTAGGAAAATAATAAATGACAATAGTAAAGGCTCAATTCTCCTCTAAGAATGCATACTTGAGTGATGAAGGAAGGACCTTAAATTAGAGATTGATTGGAATTTTTATTGAACTTAGTTTCTTTTTTTAGATTTCTTGAGAGAATTGGTTCAATGTGAACAAAATTTTCATCCACTAAATTGGCCATATCAGTGTCATGAATGGGTATGGACTCATTGTTATTGATTTCACCAATGGTATCATTGATCTTTGATTCAATAAAATCATCAATAGATCTATCTTAAAGAGATTAAATCCAAGGATACAAATTTCCCTCATATGAACAAATAAAATCAATCTCTTCTTGAATTAAACATACTTCAGTAATTTATTGATGTCCCTAGAGTTCACTATCAACACTACCAATCCAATTAACCTCATGGATATCTTTTTCATCCCTAATTTGAGATTTTTCATTCTATATGTTTAGATCAAGGTTCATGTTTTAGAATTTTATTGCCATGTTCCCATTTCTAACTCAGATGACTGAGTTGATTGTTTCTAAGAAGGGAAGACCAAGGATGATTGGGTTTTGATCCCTAGGACCTAATATTCTATTATTTTCAAGGAAAATTAAGTCAAATGGGTAAATAAAACTTTCAAATTTCACCAAAACATCCTTTAAGACCCCCATTAGAACTAGAACACTGTGATTAGCAAGTTGAAGAGTGATAGATGTGGGTTGGAGTTCTTCGATCCCTAATTGACAATACATGGAATAAAAAATGAGTTTCACACTAGCTTCCAAATCACAATGATCTTTGAATACTTTATTCTACCCTATTTCAACATTTATGTACGGACATCCTAGACCATTCAAATTTAGAGGAATGGTCCCTTGAATGGTGGTACTCACATTAACAGCTAAAAGGGACTGGTTTTTTGTGAGAATTTCCTTTTAAAAGTGAAAAAGTCCTTAA
The DNA here is from genome assembly GCA_963277665.1 of Viscum album. Taxonomy (NCBI): domain Eukaryota; kingdom Viridiplantae; phylum Streptophyta; class Magnoliopsida; order Santalales; family Viscaceae; genus Viscum; species Viscum album. The sequence continues at coordinate 17,277,381 of OY728158.1, forward strand.
GATAATTTGAGTAGGAATGAATGGTTTAGATTTCATCTCTAAGGTGGATGTTCAACTTAACATGAGAGAATATTTCCCTTAAAGTTTCATTCAGTTCTGGTTTATATTTTCCTCTCAAGCATTGAGAGAAGGGAGCAAGTTGTTTGATTATTTGGTGTGGTTGTAGTTCCTTCACATATTTATTGTGTTTTTTAGAATCTTTGGGTTTTTATTCTTCATCTTCATTCATTTTTTATGCTTTTAATGGTTCATGAATAGTTTTATTAGGTTTCTCAATGGATTTCAAACTTCTTAAAATAGTCACTACTTTGAGATGTTCATGAGAGGTTTGGGTATAACTGTATTCTTCCCCTAAAGTTGAGGATGGTTACACCTAAGTAGGAATGTCCGCATTCTCAATTTTTATGGGTTGCAATCATGTTTAAGGGATGAGACTTATGAGTTAATTTTATCCATTTTTTTACACAATTGTTCAAGGACTGGTAAAGTGAAAAATTGGGAAGGGCTTTTTCTGGTTGGTTTATCCCAGGATTATACTTTGGTTGTTGGATTGGTTGTTGCATGGGTTATTGTATGGATTTTTGGTATTGGATATGAGGGTTTTGGTATTGGACTAGTTATGGTTGGAATAGTTTATGGTTTTGAAAATTTTATATAGGGTTGGGGTTTGGTCCTTATGGCTGACTAGGTTATTGGTTGGGTTTTTACTTATCTTTCCAACGGAATCTTGGATGGTCATTGTACTTTATATTGAAGGTGTTTTGGTATTGTGGATTCTGAAAGTTCAGAGAATTGACGTCCACTAGTGGTCCTCCAAAAATAAAATCTTTAATGGAATATATGGTTGGGCAGTTGTCGATCTTTTGGTCATGTTTTTCCCAAATTGTGAAAAAAGGTTCAATAGTTTAATTTCATGGACCTTCCTAAGATCGATCACCTCGACCTTCCTAGTGAGTGCAACAATTTTCACCCTATGTCTTTGCTCCTCCCTATGTGTATTAATTCCACCATATTTGGGTGGATTCTCATAGTAAAGTGATGTTCCCCATGTTTGTATTTGTTTATCAAGGCTTTCTAGATACTCATAAGCATCATTTGGGCTTTGTTTTTAGAGGTATCATTACACGTCATGGAAATGAATTGTTAATTCCTTAGGACCAAACCTTCATAGAAAATTTTAACTTTTTCTGGGATTGAAAATATTGGTTGAGGTACTATGTTTAGTGTGTCTTTGAACCTTTCCCATGTATTATAAAATGACTCCCCTTCTTTTTCAAAAACATTTTGGATGCGCTTTTTAAGTGAAATTGTTTTGTGATAGAGGAAGTATTTTTTGTAGAATTATATTTTCAATTGGTCCCAAGAGTGGATTAATGTAGGTCTCAGATTTTTTATCCAATTTGAAGATCAATCATTTTTTGATAAATTAAAGAGACTCATCTTAGCTGACTCAAGTTTATATGGTGGGCACAAGGTTTAAACATTGTTGTTGAACTCTTTGAAAAGAAGGTATGGCATTTCCGACTCCATCCCGTGGAAGGTTGGAAGGTGGTTTAGTACATGAGGTTTGAATACATAGTGGGCTTCTCCGAGGCCAGCATGCCTAATGAAATAAGGTTCATTAGTCCAAGTAGGTGTGAGGTAGTCATTCATAGTTTGTTCGACTTCATTCCCCAAGTTTTCAGCTACCTCACTTGGATTTCCATTTTGGTTCCCAGCTGGGTTTATGAGTTGATTTATTTGAAGACACTCCATTAAAATTGGATCAATTTTTGAATCTAGAGTATTAGGAATATTTGGATCTAATGGGAAGAGACCCCTAGGTGTTCTTGACTCCCCAACCCCAGGACTTTCCACCCCAAATAATCTATTTGAATTATCATGGGTGTAGGCAGACATGTGCCAAAAGAAAAAAAAGCAAGAAAGGGAAAATATAAGAGAAGTTGAGGTGAGAAAAGATAAATGTGGGAGAATAGAATGATTGTTGATATTACTTACTTGTGTCCCTAGAAATGGTTCTAAAATTTTTTCTCGCCCAAATTTACCCATGATTTTAGGGTTATGTAGTCTCTTGAAGTTTTTCTATGGTTGTCGAATCCTCAGATACCTAAGAAGTAACCTACAGACAAGAAAATTCTATGATTTTTTGGGCTATAAAGTGGAAAACATGGGTTGAGTTTTGATGGGTTTAAGTGAAAACTAATATAATTAAGTGAATTAAATTTAAAATAATGATTTGATCCTAGGTTATCAATTAGGGTGGATTGGATGCATTAATTTTTCAACTATTTCAATTTCTTATTTTTGGGATGGGTTCATTTAATAATATCCAACAACATCATAACTAACTAGTTTAATGCCTAAAAACCCTAATACTAATCACATATACACTTTAAGGATCAATGTTTTGAGCACTCTAAGGTAATGGTTCATGTTATCACTTGAAGTGTGTGGCTTAACTTCAACAAGGATGAAGGAGTTTAAAGATATTCAAACAAAATTATCTATTAAAAGAAGTGATTAGACATTAATGGAGTGGGAAATAAAATCCATTCCATCCCCTTTCTACTCCCTTGGATACACCCATAAGATGGTTAGTCCTCTATTGATGTTATGGTTTTAATGGAAGCAGGAAGTAGACTCATAAGGGGGGAATTGAAGGAGTAATAAAAGACAATGAAATAACGATCACTCCACTGTTGTGTGATAAATTTAACAAGGTATGGTGTGAATAAGTTCACACCATGAACCAACGGTATCAATGTGATATGAAGAAAAATATAATAAGACGATAAGAAAAACTTTTATTAATAAACTAAGTTGAATTAAACAACATACATGAGAAAGACAAACTCAAGGCAACGAAATCACATTATAACATTATAATTAAAAAAGAACTAATGATGATCAACTCATCCACCACCACTTCCTTAAAAATTAATTTTGTAAGCCTATGGTAGATTCTATAATATTTCATGTCATCCCACATGAGTGTGGTAGGATTATGGTGGTGGAAAGTTTGTGGAATTTGATCTTTTCCACCATTGATCCGAAGTTGAAGCTAGCTTGCATCCACCAAACAGAGGTGTCAAAATGAACATATAGATGGCCAAATTAGAGTGGGAAATAGAGGAATAAAATGGATCCCCAAATGGGTCCTAAAAAACTGTAAAATGTCATCCCATAAGGAATTTTTTTTGTGAGATATGTTTTAATTGGTGGAATTTTTTTCTGGGCTGCAGAATATGGCCTATAATTTCATCTTTGACTTGGGCCACATGAAACTCTATTAAAACATTATAATTGGCTCCTTTCACTGTTGTATAAAATGTTACACCAGATTTCATATATATTCATTTAAATTTTTATAATCATTGGGCATGAATCTTGGACTCTACCATACTTTTATTGGGCTGCTTTCCAGTTCACTTCACCCAAAATGTTGTTGGTTCAAGGCCCACTTTGTTGGTCTTCCAATGTGAATATTCAAGTGCTCTAAAAGCGTCAATTTTTCCTTATGTAGTAAAAAACCTGAAAATTAAATATTAAAATAAAATAAAGATCATTGGGTATTTTATATGATGTTAAAAAATGTAACATGTAATAGTGAATTTTAAGAAGGAATTACAATCATAATATGAAATAATGTTCAAAGTGTAAAATGCACTATAAATGGTGTTTATGAATAATATAGAACATGAATATTATAATATAATAAATGAATAATATCCTATTTTAGTGGCTAATAATTATGATTTTTCATGTATAAATAGATATATGGTCTTACTTTTGTAAAGAAACTAAACCACTATATACTAGATTTTAATGATTTAATTTTTTTATCTAAAAATGATGGGATAATCAAGTAAGAAAATGTAGGTTCACTTTAGATATTATTAGATGATGGTTTAGTTAATTTAAGAATTAGGATTAGAAAAAATAGGCTGAAATCTATATGTATAATTTTATGTATAGGTAATAAAAATAGAAGAATATTTTTAGAAAAGGATCAATATGGGGATATTATAAGATATTCCTTTAGACTTAATTATAAAAAAAGAATAAATTATTCATGATTTTATGAATTGTGTTTAATTCTTTTATATTTACGAAAATGTTAGGAAATAGGATAAACTAGGCCAATAACTCTTGTGAGGGATAATGCAAGGATTTCTCAAACGACATCCCCAATTTCATGGGAGGTGGAGTTCAAAACATTATAGTGATGCTTAACAAGTTATCTAAGGAAATGAATAATAAAAAACCACATAGTATATTATTCTAAAACCAATAATTATAAACTCTCAATTGATTCCTTTATAAATCAATGAATCTTGACATTTAGTGGAACTTCCGATCCACTTGTCACTAAATAGTTGGTTAACTCAATGGAGATGATAATTTTTGTGATCCATTTTTATGATAAGAAGAATGTGACTATATCCATATATCATTTAGATGGGGAATCCAATAAATTATTGGAATTAATAAATAAATAAAAAAGAAAATGATGAAATAGAAGAGATGGAGTGGGAATACATGAAGAAAATATTACTTACCATGTTTTTCCCTCAAAATCATTGAATAAAGATAGAGTGAGAATTCATAAAGCTGAAGCCTAGCGAAGGTGAATCTATCACGGTTTATGGGGAAACATAACATGGATTAAAAGATATGCATCAGGTTTTTATCTACAATGATAACAATATATAAATATTCATTGTTGGTTTAAAACCACATGTTCAAAAGGCTCTAGATATACAAGACATAGGGAGTTATAATGAAGTGGTTCGACATTCTCTCCAATTATATATGAGATTCAAAGAATAGTCACATGGTTATGGAGGTAAGAAGAGAAGAATTTAGATTCAATTTGGGGGATCAAATGAAAAATGAGGAAAGACAATCCAACTACCCACATTCCAAAAATTAGGGATGAAGCATCATGGGAATTTTCTCGATGGGACATAGAAATGTTTCAAGTATGTAAGAGAAATCCTCCAATCTCGTGAATGTTGAAGGTAAAAGAAGAATACATACAACATGATAGAGGAAAGGAAGGAAGCTCATAATACACCACCCATAGTTCAATGCTTCAACTATAGCGTGCAATGTAACTAATCATGCTAGTGCAATAAATCACGATTCCCTGACGGTAATTAGTGTTATCAACCAGAAAATCCAAAGGGGAAAGGGAAAGCTTATTCTATCACTAATACTAAAGTGAAATATGAAAATGAATTCATATAAGGTGCACTTCCTATTCACTCAGGAATGGAAAAATATTTATTTGATTATAGTTTTATGTATTCCTTTATATCCTAAAAGTTTTGTATAATTGTGTAATATAATCTCTAAGACCATGTAGTAGAGATATCTCTAAAAATACACAGTTGTGAAATCATTGAAAGCCATGTTTTAGACTCTTCTCTTATAAGAAACTATAGAAATATTATTCCATAAAATCTTTTAATACTTACCTTGGTTGAATTTAATATTATACTGGTCATGGATTGGATCTAATTATATATATCACACATAAACTATTAAGAAAAGGAAATAGATTTTCATATTCTAAACCATCAAATGCTTCTCTAAAAATGCATGGAAGATCAGGAATCTCTATTGGAAAATCCCTCAATGGTGTGGGTTTTGATACCCTATAATGAATAATACCTTTCCTAAATGGTTGAGTCAAAGTAAGGTATAAACCTATAACAAATTCTCATTTTTAGGGAATACACTGATGTATTTTTAGAGGAGTTACACAGACTTCCCACAGATTATGAGTTTGAGTTGTCAATAGAACATATACACCATGTTAGTTTTATCTCCAAATTCCCCTATTGGATGGCCCCAATCAGTCTACAAGAGTTAAAATGTTATTGTAAGAGAATTTGGAAAAAGGTTTCATACGCCCAAGTGCATCACCTTGGGGTCTACCAATTCTATTTTTCAAGAAGAATGATGGATCAATGCGGTGGTGTTTCGATTGTGATGATCTCAACAAGATCACCATGAAGAACGAGTATCCTCTTCCATGGATTGATGACTTGTTAAATCAAATATAAGTATTTTAGTACTTCTCAGAAGTGAATCTTCATACTGGATATCATGGACTGAAGGTAAATAAGGAATATATTAAAAAGACCACATTTCGTACAATTTATGGGAATTATGAGTTCATAATACTGCCATTCGAACTTACTAATTCCCCTACAATATTTATGAGTTTGATAAATATAGTCTTTAGAAAAAAATACTTGAAAATATTTTGGTAGTTTTTATAAATGATATTCTAATTTAATATAAGAGTAAGGAGTAACATGAAGAGAATATATAAACTTTGATGTCTGCATTATAATAGGATAATTTTTTTGCTAAATTCAAAAATTGTCACCTTTGGATATGAAAAGTGGCATTATAGGGGTACATGATCACAAGTAATGGAATTTATGTGTACCCCTAAAATACAAAGGCAATTGACTAAGTTCACAAACCAACTATTATAAAGGAAATCAATAGTTTTCCTAGATTAGTAGGTTAATATTGACGTTTTGTGCAAATGTTTTTATAATTTTCTATTCTTATAACTATGATAACATGGAACAATGTAAAGTATGTATGGACAGATGAATGTAATAAAATATTTATGGATATATAGAAGAGGTTGATCATTGTTCATGTACATACACTACTAACAAGGGGATAAGTTTGTGTGATATACAATAATTCTTAGAATAAAGGCTTGTGTTGTGTACTCATGTAGAATGATAAAGTGATATCCAATACCTCATGGAAGTTGAAGATCCTCAAGCATAAATACCCAATGTATGATCTGGAGTTATTAGTTGTTATCACTTCTCTAAATATTTGGAAGCACTACCTTTATGGTACACTGATCAGAAGATAAAAATTATATATTCACATAAAAGGAGCTCAAAATATATCATAGAACATGGTTATAGAAAATCAAGTAATATTATTGATCTTCTCACTACCATATGGGAATGGCGAACAAGGTAGCTAATGGTATTTGTAGAAAATAACATGATACTCTATCCATGATGTGGATTGAGAAAGACCATAATGCCATGGATATTCAAAGGATGATTCTTGAAATAATAATGGAAAGAAATATATATTACCTTTAATAAATTATTTCCCAGCCATCCATCCTAGAGAATATCAAGGAGACACAAAGGGATGATATATATCTACAAAATAAGGTTAAATAAATAACGAAAGTGGGGATACATGAGTTATAAATCGATGATGATGATGGTGCAATTATGTTTGATATGAGGATTTTTGTGCCTTCTTCACAAGATATATAGAATTATGTATGGATAATTCTCATATCTCATCATTATCTATCCATTTGGTAAGTAGCAAGATGTGTTGTGGTCTTCAAGATCTCTTTTGGTAGAACAACATAGAGAAAGATATTTCAGAGTATATCTCGCTTTATTTGGTATGAAAGAATGTTAAATCATAGAGATAGATGACCAAAGTAATTATGAAACCATTTCCTATACCCACATTGAAATGGGAAAGTGTTGGTATGGACATCCTCACTAGTCTCCCAAATAAATCTAATGTAATAAATTTGATATGGTTAATGTTAGATTGAATCACCAAGACTACCCACATTATCACTATTAAGGAGGATTTCCCACTGAAACAACTTTTCATTATATATGTGAAGGATGTGGTGAAGCTACATGGGGTTCCATTTTCGATCATATATGATCATGGTTCATGGTTTACATCTAAATTTTGGATAATTATTCAACAAGCTATGAATAATGAATTGAATTTCAACAGGACCCAAAATCCCAAAACTGAGGTCCAATCTGAAAGGACAATTTAAATTCTTGATTACATGCTAAGAGTCTTCTCAATGTAATTTAGTGGTGGATGGGATCAACATCTCCCAATTTTTGAGTTCTCATATAAAAATATCTTATACTCACATATTCAAATGGCTCCCTATGAAGCTCTATTGGATGAAATGTAGTAATCCAACTTGTTTGGACGATGTTGGGGGATGAAATCTAATTAGAAATGACCTTGTGAAAGAGATGAAAAATATATTTTAAGACATACAACAACATATAAAATATTATCAGACATGTAATAAGATCTATGATGATAACTGTCAAAGGGACTTGTAGCTTGAAGTTGGAGAAAAAAATTTCCACTGAATATCACCAAGGAATAAAATAATTTGGTTTGGAAAGAAAGTGAATATTATCCATATGTATATTATCCCCTTTGATATCCTTGATCACATAAGAGAATTGGCATATCATCTTACACTTCCACCAAGTATGGCTCCAGTTCATTAAGCCTTCCATGTATAACTCTTGAGTAAGTACATACCTCATCCATCACTTGTACTAAATCCATAGGTTGTATAACTAGAGAATTACATCTAATATGAAAAAATTGGTGATGATATTATATTGTAGAGAAAACATTATATACATTGAGACAACTTACCATTTAAAAGTATTATGGAGGAACCATAAGTATGAAGAGGCTATAAGAGAACAAGAGGAAATAATGAAACAGAAGTACCCTCCTCTATACTCAACAAATAATGTGATTTGAAATTTTGGTGATGAAATTTATAATATGGGGAATAATGTAATGAAATAGTGTTTATTATTAATATTTATTTCTAAATAAATTTTTGTTTTATAACATAATATTACACACATAAAAAATATATATAATCCAATAAAAACATTATTTCATTAATAAATAGTGTTAAATTAATGATTAATGAAACCAATTAAAATTATAAACATTACAACTTAAAAAAATTAGAATAGAAAATCTATAAGGGAAAAATATTTATTTCCCCAATCTACTAGAATTATCCCCCCACTACCAACAATATAGAAAAGGAATAAAATATTACTAAACAAAGAAAAATTATAGAAAATTTAAATATAGAACCTTGAGAGGAATTAACTTGAATAATGTATGAAGGAAAGTGGAGGAATTTATAGGAGGTAATGTGACCTCAGGATTAGTAATGTGACCACTGAAATAGTAACCTATCAATTTTGATTAGTAATGTGACCATTGGAATAGTAACCAGACTGTTGGGAATAGTAACCCAATCATTGGGAATAGTAACATGACTGTTGGAATAGTAACTTCACCTAAATATAATAAATTATGATATAAATAATATTTATAATGATTAATTTAATTATATATGAATATTATAATACCCAAAAATAAATATCATGATTAAAAAACTCAAAGAAAATATAAGCACATTTTTAATAAATTGTCTTTTAAAGTATTTTTTAAAAAAACATAACTTTAATATTAATAATTAAAACTAAATATGTTACAAATTTATTTTGAAAAAATTAATATCATTTTTTAATCATCAATAACAATTTTTCAATGGTGATTTTTTATTAATTTTTTGAAATACTTAAATTTTTATGTGAATAGTAAAAATATAGTTTTTTGCAGAACTGGTTTATCTTAAATTACATAATTTATGATATAATAATAATATAATACTTTATGGAACTACATTTTCCATGGTATATTTTACTTCATAATTTATTAATTACAGTACAATAAACATAATTTCCAAACCTAAAAACCTTTTCATAACCTATAGTCAAAAGTGATCCCTTAAAAGGATAAAAAAATCTCTTTCATTTTTAATAAACAAATTAATTCAAATTATAAATTGGTTTCAAAGTCTTAAAACCATTATATTTTATTTATATATTATTTATATTCTAAAAAATCTACTATTTCATTATTTACCATTTATATAATATTTCAATCAATATTTTATTATGAAAATACACCTCTCCTCCAGTATAAATAACCCCACTCCCTCCCATTGGAAAACCACTCATACACCACCTTTAAAAGTCTAAATTATACCAAAATATTTCATATAAGTCCCCATATAATCATTATCCTCATTCTAGTGTAATCCAGCTCCCATCATCAATAGATTTTTGTGTATCGTACAAGAGAATCGACACCAACGATTAAGTAAGTTTCGATCAACTGTTCTTCATTTTATTTCTTCATTTCTTATCATTCCTTTTTCAACATCCTATTAAAAAATAAATCATATAATATTAATTATTCATAAATTTAAAGTTATATTAATTATTTTAACCTAATATAACTATCATATATACAATATATATAAATTTCAAAATTCCCTTTCCCATTATTCCAATAATGTCATGTCAAAGGTCGGTTAACCATCTACAGAGACATTACCATGTCAACACATATAACCAAAATCAGAGAAATATATTGAAAACTATATATAATACATAATTATGTATTTATATATATATATATATATTATCTTTTATAATTAATTATACTAATGTTTAAATTATATTTAACAAAGTAAAAAAATTGAGGAAAAACAAAAAAAATTTAAGTAAAACATGATATCAAACTTACAACAACATAACCAAAGAAATAAATAGATATAATAAAATTGATATAATTGATAAATGGTGGTAATAATTAAAATATCTAACTTCTATATAAGTGTATTAATAAATATATGATTATTATTCGGGAGGCACAAATGTGGTAAAATAAATCTGAAAAAAGGTTAAAGGTTCTCGAACCAAACTCCTTTTCTTTGTTTTATAACACTTTCAAAACATCATAGTTATGAATACTTGTTTCTTACTTGATTTTATGACTAATACATTGATTTTAAAAAAGAACTCTTCTTTACAAAACTCTTTTGTTACTTCTCTTGAGTCATTTCTTCTTTTCTCAAGAATGATGATTCTTATACCAAATAATATTTTCCAATTCTCAATTGGGAACTCCATGTTTATTCATCAAATTAGTATTGATGAAATTTTTAGGAAACCCATTCATCTCCATGGGTTATATCATGACTATGATTTTAATATGCTATTTATGGAATGTATGATTATGTAAATATTATGATGTAGTGGGTGGGATCGAAATTATATATCCCTTAAATTCAATAGTAAATGTGATGTATCTCGTGATATAATGTGTATTATGAATGAACATGATTCTATATTTTTTCAAAAAGATGGTGTTATGATTATTCACATATTTTATTCCTGAACATGAAGCTATATTTCTTCACAACTATGTTTGGTATTTGACCAATATAGAATTTTATTTAATTATTATGAATTATAATGTTCCATTACATTATAACATGTATTACTCATTATTTTTATTATTATCCTATTATTATAAAATTATGATGATGATTTTGATAACCCATGTTATATTGATTTATGTCCCTTATTCATCCTCTTGTTGAGATTTTAGGTCCCCCTTTTCTTTGATGTATATCATCGGGTGATTACATATTCTAAAGATAAAGATAGATTAAAAAAGATAAAGAATTATTATTTTTAATAATGTATATTTTTCATGTATAATGTTACTTATGGTCTTAATTTTCAAAATACACTAAACCATTTGATAATTCATTTTAATGTTATTATATTGTTTATCTTAAAAATTATGGAATAATCATGTACTAAAAATCAAGGTCTCATCAATTATTTTAAGGAGTTCAGTTCTTCACCTTACATAATATTTAATATCATCCATCTTTGGTTGAAATACTTGTCCAAAATAATGTTGATGGTTTTTAGTTTTAATTATTTTATTATATTGTGTCTCAAATATGAGTTTAGAAATTACTAAATAATTCTCATCTCTTTTTCTATAAAAAACCCACCCAATATTTCATTCCTCTTCAATCATAACCCTTGGAGTTAGAATTTACTCTAACTTTCCCTCCATATATCCCTCCCAAGGATCCCCCAACCTCTTAATAAGCTCTACCCAAGATTTAGAAACTTCATCTCAACTTATGGTATCTTCTCCCAATCATCTTTCTTTAAGAACCTCATTTATATTTGGCCATTGGATTTAAAAATTTTCATTGTGGGAGATGTTCCTACACATTATTATTATTTTACTTATTATTTGAAAGTGTTCATACACCACTTTCACACTTATTAAACCCTTATATGAAATTTTATGTACTCCCATTACACCATTGAAAGTTTTCTATGATTTCCATGTTTAACATTTTTGTATTGAATACCCATCCTGATTTCCACTCAAAGGTATTCACTTAGATTTAATTATCCTTATTTTATTTTATGATTCCATGTATATAACCCATAGTACGTGATCACGAAATTTAAAGTGGTGAAATAAATCCTTATGTTGTATAATATATGTGTCACGCATACATGTACATGATATGAATGTGACTGGTGGGGCTAGAATTATATATCCCTCCGATGCATTAGGAAATGTATTAATCTCATGAGATATTATATATGGTGAATGAGAGGTTATCATACGAACATAATTTTATGATTTCTCATAAGTTAGCCCGGACTTATGTTTATAATGTCATGTTTTATGTTGTTACATCATTCTCAGGTTCCCCTTATGATTTCATCTTATATCATACTTTGATTTTCAATTTTATGATTCTCACCCCTCTTATGATACCATTATTTTCCACTTCAACCACATAAGATGCTTTAACATATGTTATGCATTGATTATTAGCTTATCGAGTGTTATAGATCATCCCTTTCTTATATATGTCACCAAATTAACCCATGATGTTTTAGAAGATATAAGGAATATATGTCCATGCTTCAATGTTTATAAATAATGATGGAATACCCATGTTTTAATTTATTATGATATGTATTTGATTACCCAAATGCATTTGGCCTCACGAACTTTTGGGATTTTTTTTGAGTTCCATTATATAATAAATCATGAATTTATGTGTATTAAAATATCAGATATCGTAGAAATTGACTCTCAATTACTTTAAATTATTATGGATAAAGTTATTTATTCTCAAAAAATATAGAAATAGGTGGATTGAATTTTGTGTTGATGAAGTAATTTTCATTTGATATTCATCCAAAATTAATGTTTCTAGTTAGTACGAAAAATTTCTTTGTAAAATAGTTTAATGTAATGATGTTACAATTGTTGAAAGAAAGTAGTTTCCGAAAACAAATAAATAAATTTTGAAAACATTTGAGTAGATTTTATGTTGAAAAAATTCCCTTTGGAAGAATAAATTTATGAGGATGTTGTCTTCTCATGTATATTTGATGGGGTTTTAGATCACTCAGATGAAAGCTCTGAAGATGAGGAATGGGAAGTATAAATAATTACTATTGACAAGAAATCATTCATTGTAGAAATCACTATGAATAATATTATTGTTAACCAAACAACCCTAGTTTAAACAATAAGGATTAAGGATCATAATAAAAATTTGTTCTATCTAATGTAGAACATAATACTTTTAAAGAAGCTACTAGATCTAGGAATTAGATCATGGAAATTCATCAAACTCTTGTGTAAATTGAAATGAATGAGAATTTGTATGTTTTTTCAAGGATAATAGACATGAATTTTATCATAGTAAAATGGGTTTTCTAGATTAAACACAATGAATAAGGAAAAGTGACAAGGAATAAATATTATCTCTTATGCAATGGTTATTCCCGAATAAAATAAAATGACGTAGATGAGGCTTTTTCACCTGTGTAATGATTTATGATTATAAGGTGGGTTTTGGTAATAGTTATGAAATCTGGGTTTAAATTTTATCGAATGGTTGTTATGTCAGTATTCATCAATATTTTTTATGAATAGTATCTTTATATTGAGTAGAAATATAGATTTCAAATTGAAAAATATGGAGATAAATGAAATCCTTATATAAGATAAAACAAACACTGAGGTATTGCTAATCAATGTTGGATAAATTATTAATGTGGTTCCTATTTTAAATATGAGTGGCTGATAACAACCTCTAAATTTATAAGGATAATTAAAATATTATTTTTGTTCTTATTTATATTGATGATATTATCATTTGAGACTCATATAGAACCTATTACATGTTGTTTTTGGAATTGATGAGGTGAAATTTCAAACTTTCTTTAATTATTGAGTTTTCATTTTCTCTTATTTTAATAGTTACTCAAATAAATGATAGTTAATTTCTTACCAAATCAAAATATTCCATAAAAATTATAAAAAGTTTATAATTGGATTACTTAGGGCTATTGAAAACTCTATCAGGAACCCAAATGATCTTTTCAAACGAAAATGAAGACAATGAGGTCAATATGACACTTTATTGAAATACACTTAGTATAATTTTGAACATAAAAACAACTCAATCATATATCTTATTCTATATATGTCAATATTCCCTCCTTCATATGTTAGTTATGAAGGTAAGCCATTATTATATAAACAATAGGGTGAATTTTGGTTGATTTTATTATACAAAATCTCAACAGCAATTATTAGGATTTACTGGATCATATTGGATAGGTATGGTGGATGATCTAAATAAAACATTAGGGTATGTGTTCTATATTTCTTATCCTTATGTATCTTGGCTATGTAATATGTAATATTTTATCTCTTTAATAATGTAAGAGGCGGAATATTCTATATCTACTCAAGATTTCTCCTAGTTAATATGGATGAGAAAAAATCTTAAATAGAATAGATTCGAATTTGGATATCATATTATTATTAATTTTGATAACTTGGGTGATATAAATCCTGAAAAAAAATACCATTAAACAATTAATAAAAATTCACATTATGGTTAAATATCACATAATAAAGGAGAAAGTGTAGAAACAAATATGTACAGTCGTAGAATGGGTCTTTATATGCCCATGTTGTAGACATCAAGGCAATTTCACTACCTAAGGTGGACTTTTAATGGAATAAGTTGGATCTTGGTGTCCAAAAAACTCCCTCCAAATAGATGAGTTAGACAAGGGAGACACAATCCCCCATGGAGGTTATATTCAATTTAACGACATGTTTTCTCTTCTCAATTCAATTATTGAATTTCAAAGTCTCTTTTGTGGAAATTCAAGGAAGTGATATTTAGGTTCATTAAGAAAGGTGGATAAGTTTTTAAAATATCAAGGGGATAATTTGTTCAAGGATTGTTCTTCCTATTCAAAAATGGAAAGAAAATTTATGATAATATCTCAAATAAAGCTAAAGAAGTACATTTCTTAATTAGGTGGATGATTTTTGTGTTGAATTTAAATAGATGAAGTGCATGATTTTCATGAGGTGTTTTCCTAAGGATCATTTCATTTAAATCATTTCTATCACAAATAACATGACTCAAGTAGGATTAGAGTTGGTAATTAGTGAATTATTAATAAAATCCTTGATAGAAAATGGTGAAATTTTATTTTTCAACTAGACTAGTTTAATTATGAGGGTTATTAAAAAATTAAGTGATAAATATATTCAATGATAATCAATAAATACAAAGGGAGAAATTATTTCTAAAAATATCCTATGAATTTTTTTAGGTTTTTTTGTTGAAAATAAAGGGAAAGGAATATTCAAACCATCTTACTTTAGTGTGTGAGACTAAAATTTTAAATCATGTAATAGGTTTGGAGAAATATTTTAAAGGAATATAAAAGCCTAGATATGTGTAATGTGTTGAATGATTTCACATATGGTTGACACAATCACTTCTAAGGATGATAAATACCATGAGAAAATCTTTATATGTTCAGTTCATGTTCTCATAATGTTTTTTTCATCCCTGTATATTTATTATAAAACTTCATAAGGTTGGTGTGTGTCCCCATTAAATTATTGTGTTTCCTTGTAAAGTTTGAACGCTACTTCATAATTTCGGTGTGAACTACTCGTATGGTTGTGATATGACTTTGTATGGTATATTTTGACCCTCATAAAGTCATGTTGAGAAACCTATAATGTTAGGACAATCATTGTAAGGTAGGCCATGATTTCCCCAAGATTCATAATGTTTTTTAGTAGTAGTTTTGGGTAAATTTTATAAGATATAAACTATAATTAATCTTATGTCTACCCTTGAGTAAACGCATGAATATGAGTTTCATAGGATATTAAGGAAATTATATTTTGATTATTATAATAGATAATGAGGACAATTTTTTGGGCCTATTTATACCATGAACACCTCATTAGTGAAAATCAAAATGAAAATGTGAACGATGCAGTAGCATGTATTGGATATAATTTAAATACATGATTTTTCTGATGTATAAGGTCCCAATAATAAATAATATTTTATGATATTTGGATTACATTTTAAATGTAGAGAGGAACTCACTGTTGAATAATAATTTTCTATATCATATTATGTAATTAGTTTTCTCATGCGTAAATACTAAAAATTATAAATGATAAAATAAATAAATATAAAGTCGGAGGATAGCATAGGAACCATGTTGGATATAAAAAATATATGAATGTGAGGTTATTTTAATTAAAAACAACGAATAAAAAAGAATATAGAATTTTTAGCTCTTCTAATGACTAAAAAATGAGTTCTAAACTCATGCTTGATTGAAGATGAAGAATAATAGAATGGAATTCTAGTAATTAACTTGCTTGATGGTTTGTATGTTTCTTGAAGGATAAGATGTTGGAGCATTGTGATACATCACTGCAATAATAATTTCTCATATATATTTTTGGAAAATAAGGTCTTCATAGAAGGAGTAGTGAGAACCTATCTGTGATAAAGAGTAGTGATTTCTCTAAAGCTATTTTTAAATATAGTTAAATTGATGGGTTAGTGAGGAAACTCTATTTTATAATCAAACCAAATTAGTTCACTTTAGTTTCTCAAGTGCATCGATACACTATCAATTTTAGGCTCTTTAGATTAACCTAGTATTTCTTAACCAAGTAAAAATTGCCTTCTCTATTTTTACTATTTCACTCACTCTGGAGTTTAGTTAAGGGAGAAATGAATTTTTTTCTTAAAAATATATCAATATCAGGATCAAGTACAAAATGTTTAACTATCACCATCCTTATTTCCCTTATAAGAAACTGATTTTTGTATTTCGTACAGATCCTTTTATTTTTCAATTAAACCCTTATTATGTAATTTTTTTGGCTTAAACCACAAATCAAAAAATAAGCTGGGTTGTATTTTATTAGAAGTAATGTAGAAAGTACTGGATCCTGATTGCAAAATTTCTTGATGTGTATTTAAAATACATGACATGTACTGGTCGGGCTAGACCCAATCCTATTTCAGTATTGGCTTTTCCCAAAGGGGAAAACCATATAATTACATAATGTTTAAATATTTTACACATTGTTTATATATATATATGGTTTGTTTTAAAAGAACAAAACCCTTTATTTTTTCCATACCCATCTCTTTCTCTCAAACAGTAGGAGCTCTCTAGTAATCTTACCATTTTAGCATAAGGCTAGGATTTGATCTCATATCTCTATCTATCATTTGTTCATGATGTCATTTATCATGTTGGATAGCCACTTTTCTGATCAAATTTCCATTGAATCCTTTTTTCACTTATCTTCGTGTTAACAGAGTTATTTTGGTTCAAGATCAGACTCCCTATTTTTCTGGGTGTTTTTTTGTTTTATTGTTTTCTTCCAATATGGGATTAATAAAAGATTGATACTAGACATGTATTCTATTTTATTATTAATTTATGTGTTCTATAACTCTTACCTAAGGTTTTTTTCTATTCAAATATTTGTATCAAACAACACACCAGGAGTTCAAATTATTACTTATAAATTAAATGATAATCCATAAATTAATTATCTCACCTTTTTGGGTCACCCTTGTATCACCTAATCATGGTTAAAGATTTTAAACCTCAACACGGGCTAACAATGTGTAATGTTTGTTATATTTTCCTTTTTTTACACCAACCCTTTGGGTGTGTGTGCTCTCCACCTTTATAGTGGTAGCCTCTTAAAATTAAATGAGTTTGTTTAAGATGATCATGCCACCATTTCCATATTATTAAATCATATTAACATGATTAAATAGTTGATTAAATGATAATTTTAATTGTGTATAGACACTAACATATCCCTCATATTTTATTTTAAAATTTTATTGATGTTGGATATAGGTATGGAAATATTATTAAGGTATGACGCCTATTATTCAGGTATAGAACCTATGATTAATAAGGTATGAAACCTATTGTTATAATACGTAACCTATGATTATTAAAGTATGGATTATATTATTAATGTATAGTTCTGGTTACTTATTGGTTTGGTATTAACTTGTTACTAACATATGGAAACTATTCTTACAGAATGGATCCTATGATTATTAAGGTATGGATTCTATGATTATAATGTTATGGAACCATCAATGGTATTTAGGTATGGAACTAGAAACCCCAAGGTATTATTATTTATGAAATGAATATTTTTATATGGACCCTGTAATGGAACCTACAACTATTGTATAATTTTATATCTCTGGATATAGGTCACCCTATTTATACACCTAGGTACCTAGCCCATGTAGGTCGGTTACCCTTATCATAGGAGGCTATCCTCAGTTGGTTAATAAATTTTATTGATAATTTAAACACACATTTATGGTATCATGTTATAGAATTATTTATCTATAGCTTTCCCCATGGGATAATTATGTTTATCGTACATTATTGATTACCTGTAATAGTTTCACATAGTTATATTTATTATTCACATGATGGATTTTTTATAAACAACGTTGGTGGTGTCTTAATAAGAAAATATCAAAACCCTACTGGGGATAATGATTTGTACCCATAAGAATTCATGGATACTGGTAGGGATATGGGAAATATCCCAATTTCTGATAAATGGTTTATTATATAATGGGAGTGGTAAATCACTATTTCTCTTGATGGTATTTGGATATAGTACATTTTGGCCTTTTGTTCTCTTAATATACCTTTATGAATGTGTGTCGATGCCATTTTTCATGTTATTTTTTTGTTAGAGACCTAACATTAAATCATTATGTTTATGGTACTAATATTTATGGTGATGTATTAATATTGGTTATCATCTAGATGTTTTACTTCCACTGGTTATTTTTAATTTATTTTATTTCATTATTATTCATTTGTTAAACCAATGTATTACTCTAACTATGAGGGTATACTCTTCCTGATGTACCACCTAAGATCCTTACTACTATTTGGAAGCCTCTATAATACAAGAAAGTATTCCTGAGGCCTTATGACCCACTAACTATGGGAACATTTTAGTGGATCTCGGGCTGGTACGTTACAAATTGGTATCATAAGTTTATTTTCATTACCTTAATATATTGGGATGGTAGAAAGGAGATGAAGGCGTGTCAAAAATTTTCAATAAGCTTGTTCTTGGGATAATCTTACCAATATAGGGAGAAAATAAAAATTCCACAGGATATGACATAATCGTTTGGATGATTCCTATTAAATATTATTTTATTCCACCATTGGGTAACGCACATGATATGTTATATTATTATTATGATTAAGTTCGATTACATTTCATCCATGGCCAGGTATGTCTAGGAGGCCCTGATCATGCATCATTATAGGCACCTTATAGGACTAAAAAATCATGCATTATTTTATGCAATTTATGTTTCATTTCATGAAGGCAAGATATTTGTTTCATGTGCATTGAGTGATATATATTTTATTCATCTAACGTTTCTATAGGAAAAATGGGATTGAATAATTGTTTCATAAGGTGTATATGTCACCATAAATGATGTTTTTTGGTATATGTTTATGATGGAACCTTAACTAGTCAA
The DNA here is from genome assembly GCA_963277665.1 of Viscum album. Lineage (NCBI taxonomy): Eukaryota > Viridiplantae > Streptophyta > Magnoliopsida > Santalales > Viscaceae > Viscum > Viscum album. Next base: position 17,297,086 of record OY728158.1, read on the forward strand.
TTATTATTATTTTTAGATATTTAACAAAGGATTAATAGACTTTAACATAGGTTGACTTTGAATATATAATTTTTTTCTAATATATTGAGTGCAGGTAAGTCTATAGATTAAGACTGATTATTCATTTTTTAGAATCATCTTATATTACATATTACATTCTATAATTAAATGTAAATGTTTGGATGAATTTATATTAACTACCAATTTAAATTTATAAGTCAAGTAATTGTATAAGTTGGGAATGGTTTTTCAGATAACTGATCTATTATCTATATGGATGAATTGTTTAATATTTAATTTAAATATGGTCGTCATAAAATGGGGTTACCAATTGAAAATTAAAGGGTGTTTTCCTATATAAATTTCAATTGATAGTTCATATACCAGTACCCTTATAGTAAAATATAGAGATTTAACTAGACTCATCCTTAGTAGTGGGCAGTGGGCAGTGTTGCTCATGTTCTTTATGATCTTTCCTATCACCTAGACCATGATCTATGAGTGGGTAGAGGTTGTGAATATTATGTTGGAAGAATTATACTAGTCCTATTATTATATCTCTAATATTATTGTTATAAATTACTATTGGAGGTGTGTCCTTAGAATTTTTATAGTTATTCCACCATGATGTCCTCAAGTCATGTGCCATGTGGGTGGTGACAACCTTGCTCTTGCAGTGGTGGTCCCTAATCCACTAATGTTACCTCCAATAATGCCACTCATAGAACCTCCTTCTATCTCTAATGTTGGTAGTGATTCCTAGTTTATATGGGAGTTTCTGAATCTTGTTTAGACTATACAGGGACCTCCCTAACCATACCATTCTATGGGAGATTTTATACAGAAGTTTAAACAGCATCATCAACTAAATTTTTCTATAGATGGTGGTCCCTAGGCTGTAGATTTATGGATTAAGAATATATTTTCTATATTCAAGAACCAATAGATACCTCTTGAGAGGAGGGTGATAATATCTATTTATCTTCCATGAGGATACACCATATATTAATTGGATATTCTAAACTAGGATGGTGAGAACCTAGAAGTTATTTGGATGGATTTCTAATCAATCGTCTATGACTAATTTTCCCTTGAGACAATGTGGGATAATCGTACCGGGGACTTCATAAACCTGTAGTAGGTTTCTTTGTCAATAAATAATCACTCAACTCATTTTAAAAATATTCAATGTTTTGATCATATCCATACAATTGATGATCCAGTTAACATAAGAGGTTTTATAGATGGGATCAAGAATCCTATTTGTTTTCAGGAGAAATTTTTTGGGTCAACTACCATGTCTAATATAGTAAACCTGGATATTATTACTAAATGTTACCTAAGGGAAGATAGAGGTCCAGATCTAACTAGATCAACGTCTCAACCTAGTATTGTAGTATTTGGTTGTAGGAAGAATCTCTTTGAGACCTATTGTGAGGGTAGTACCAATCAAAGTGAACGTACTAGCGGTTCTATAGTCTATCATCAGTACTGGATGTATGGTCATGTGAAACATCAGCGTGAGAGAGAAATAGTTGAGTGTCGGTATGAAAATAGGAAAATCCATTCACAATGGCTACATAGAAAATTCCCTATAGTGTCCAATGATAGCATATCAACCTAGAATCCATGTCCTATAGTGGGATCAGAAGCTTTATGTGAGGAAGAGAGATGGAGTGCCACCGTCCAGTATGGACGAGGTGGTGGTCATGGCTAGGGAAGCCAAGAGCTAGGTATATAACTTTACAATATAAGGGCATCACAAGGTATTCATGTTGTATCTCAAGGTCATGGAATGTTCCTAGTTTATGTATTTCATTATGTAATAGGGGATTCCCTGACCTTCAATGGTTTATGTAATGATTCTTGCAGCATCTACCTTGGTATATGGTTTTCAAATATGGGGGACTACAAATTGTTTAATATTTATGGATATTGTGGAAATCCTCACACACAAAATTCAGTACTTCTATGGGGTGATGATAGCTCACACCCCCATTTAAACACATTCTAAGAGTGTATGCCAATTTGGGGAGTTCCAACTTGAGATAAGAATCTATCATTTCCTATAGTACTTATTCATCCTTGAGATTTATAGTTTTGAAGTTATTCCCTATATGGATTGGTTGGTTCCTTTTTATGAATATGTGAATCGATATCACCAGAGGGTGTTTTTTACATCACCATAGGGAGGAACTTATATTCACAAAGTTGATTGGGATGTCTATAAAGGTAGAGTTTCACCCGAGTATCGTGGGTTAAGTGGCATGATAACCCATATTTCTAGAATCTATATGGTTGAATAGGAAAAACATCATAAGAATTTATCTCCTATGGTAGATCATTTCAGGGATGTATTTATGGAGGAATTTTCTAGTTTAACTCATGATAAATAGGTATAGTTCTCTATTGAGCTAGTTCTAGGAGTTTCACCAGTTTTTATGCATTATTATTGGATGTCCACTACTAAGTTGTATAATCTTAATATATTTATATAGGATATAGAAAATAAGGGTTATATACGGTCCAGTACTTCTCCTTAGGGTTCACCATCCCTTTTTTCTAAGAAGGCGGGTGGAAACCTTAAGATTTCTATAGATTACCAAAATTTGAATATGCTTAACATGAAGAACCAGTATCCTTTTCTTGAATAGATAACCACTTTGATCAGATCTAAGGAACTCATGTTTTCTCAAAAGTTAATTTGAGGTTAGGTTATCACTAGGAACATGTCAAACCCTTAAATGTACCTCATATCATGTTTCTATAATGTCCCCAGCTTAACATACATTGATATTTCATCATTTTTTATAAATATTACTTGAATTACATTAACACAATCCTTAGAACCATAATAGTTTAGTGTCTTTGGAAACATAGAAACATAAACATTAATACATAGGTGACCTACGACATCTCCCATTATGTTCTTCACAACTAGGAAACTTCTTATACATATCATATATAATAAATTTCTTCATAACTCGGGGAATGTAAACATAAGAATGTATGATCTCAGATGATTAATAAGGGTAAAAAGGGAGATAAAAATAAGCATAACAAGAACATAAGGGTATAAGAACATGAGCATCTATTTTGAAAACCATACCATATATATCAAACATCACCATCTTGACTCATGGAATAAAGATTGGATGTTCATAAGACAAGATTAATAATGAAAAAAATACACAATCCATGGGAGAATAAAAAGGGCATAATGCAAGGAATTTGTGGCATATACATAAGAATATAAAATCATTTCCATATTGGTCAAGGCTTACTACCAAGGCCATTAAAGTGTACAAAGTCCTTTCCTATATTGAGTTCACTCCTTGTTCCATCTCGATAATACTGAATTGGGTTCACTCCCCTTTCCAATTATATCTTACTGTACTGAGTCCACTCCTCATTCATTCTATATCTATATCATGAGATACAAAAATCTTTAACAAATTCATTAGAGGGAGATATAATTCCCAGTCATCTCATGATATAAACCATATTTATGTATGCTACAAGATAATAAAAAATTACTATATCACAACCCATGAAATGAAATTAGAATCATAACCATTTCATAAAATCATATTTTTTAAAAATTTATTGGTTTCATAATCATTTCATCATAGAAAAAACCAATAAAATAAGAAGTTTTCATAATAATTTCATCATGGTATAACCCATAGAAGATAAAGGTGTTTCATAAACATCAATAAATAAAAACATAATCCATTTAGAGAAATAATTTGATTAGTATCCTTGGATCATATCCCTAGTAAGGAATAGGTAACACCAAAGAATGTCATATTAGATGGAAGATAATTTTTAAAGATCATTTAAAACAATTCTTGAGGAAAATATCATTTCCTCGTTAAATTTTTTTTATAATAAAATATTTAAAAAAAAATTATTTGAACATAAACATGAATATATATAATTTAATCTTATAAACAATGATTTTTCATGACATTATAAGATTTTTTTCATGTTTTCACATTAAAATGAAGAGTCCATTCACATTTTTGGTAAAAACCAAAAAGGAATTATTTTTGAAAATGACATGATTATTCCTTTAAATACATTTTTATAAAAATTAAAACATGGGTAAAATGAATTTCAAAAATCCTAGGAGTGGAATGAACCATTTTTGAAAAAAATAGAAAACATTTTTTTAAGAAAATAGATTTCTGACCAAAGATAGAAATAAATTTTTATTTTCATAAATACATTTTATTAATTATATTAAGTACTAAAGAGTGAAAAAATGGTCCCATTACTTGTGAATATCATGAATAACCATAGGAGAAGAAAATTCACGAGAATTATTGAGATATACATCATAATATTTTATCATTGGAAGCATAATCATAAACAATCCCTATAAACGATGAGATTGTATCATAAAATCATTACCACTTTGGTATCCTTGAATTATAATACCAATGAAGGGATAGCATAAAATAGACCTTAAAATATAATTATGATAAAAAAATAAAATATATCACATTTAAAATTGGTTTTATATACACCTATTGAAATAATATAGGTTTATAACATAACATATGTCCCAAATAAGGAAAATTGAGACAAAAACCCTAGTCGATTTGGTAGATTTTTAACCACAAACACCGTGAAATAGAGATTGTAAAATTGATATGTAAATAAAATTAAAATTATGTTTAATAATCAGAAAATAAATTCATGTTTAGTATATGAACCACATATACAAAACATGTGGTGATTATAGAATTTGTCTCAATGAAAGTAAAATCGAAACGAAAATCCCTTACCTTAAGTCTTGATATCCTTCATAACATGTTCAAACATCTTATTTAATAAATATAAGTTTATTATAAATATATTATAGATCTATTTTCATATATATGAAAACATACATTTATTTCTTATGACTCTTCATTGCCTGTTTATTAACAATACCATGTTAAAGTCACTTTTTAGGTAATCACTACTTTGTTTTTCATATATATTTTGATTTGTTTGTTTTTTGGTCCTCTTAATTTGATAATGGTTAAATAATATTTATAATTATAAAAATGATATAAATAATATATATATATATGTGAATAATATTATTAATTATATTATCTCATGAAATTTAGTTATATGAAATGAAATACATCACTCATGATGATGGTAGGTTATATGCACACATAAACATTGTTATTAATTTTCTTACTGGGTTGAGAGAAAGAGTAGTAAATGATATTTATTATAATTTCATAATCCTATTTATATAAAATATATCATAAATTATTATAAAACTCATCCTTAATTCAATCTATGTATGGCGTGAACAAATTGCATCGCTTCAACAGGTATTAGTCCATCGTAAACATGAAATATGTAATAATATTACCATAAAATTAAAAGTATGAAGTTATGTGGGATATAAAAATTAATGAATCATAATAATATAATTAATATGATATATATAATATATAAATAATTAATTTATCATTATTCTCGTCCATGACAGGTGATAAGGGTAAAATGAACAACATCAGTTTGCAAGTATGTATACAGTTGTACACAGGAATGATGATTTCATAAAACATTTAATGGAATTTCATATGGTTTTAGCTCGTGAACATAACATAAAGTATATTTAAACTACTGTTATTATAATATCATTATATAAAAATAAATTAAGGGGTGAAGGAAGGAAGAAATAAATAAAAAATGCTCATCGATGAATGTTACCTCTTCTTTAGGAAGCCTCTATAGGTTTGCAATTAAATCCTTCATATAATGAATTTATCCCAAAAATAATAATTCTAGGATAGGGGGAGGAAATTTGAGAAGTGACTTGGGTAGTTTTTGGTTGAGAAAATGGATATATAAGTGTGAATAAGATAGTTTAGTGTGTTCCCTTTTATAATTGTGGAGTAGTGATGTTATTTTAAATACTAAAATGTAATAACTATTTGAAGGTATACCTTACCTCATGTGCCTCCAAAATTAAAAAAAAAGAGGGGTGGGATGATTGGATCGATCCACACATCCACCATAAAAACTAAACTTATTTTTTTATCATTTTATTCTGTAGACTTTAAGTTTACTCAATTTTATCCTAATATTTTATACCAAGGTAATTTGTATCCTTTTATTTACCTAGGTAATCTATCCCTAAAACTATGATTAAAAATAACATAATTAGATAATTTAGACATAATTATTTTTTATATGAAATATATTTAATTAAATAAAATTTATATTGGTGTGTAAAAAAATTTAATACAAACACAGTTAATGCACAAAACCTCATTCTAACATTAATAGTGTTAATCAATTTTTACACTTTTCACAAAGAATTTGAAAAAAAATTGATTTAACCATATAGGATAATATAAATTATTTTAATTCCAAATATGTAATCCATTTTTATTGATTATTTTCACAAAATTGGAAGAATTTATTTTTATTATTGATCAAAAAAATATAATTCTTTTAAGAAAATACTATTTTTGAAACATATAGAGACTTTTCCCAGAATTAGGTATTTTATTATTAATATAATTTATTTAAATAAAACCATTATACTTATTATTTAAAAATTATTTATTACTATTTATTTTACTATTTTTAATGGCTAGGTTATAACAGTTTCATTTAAATAATATATCATGGTTTTGTCAAGACTCGGTGATACGTGTAATTCAAGTTTAGTATGTGTTTCATATAATGCAAGCCTAACATGGTGTTCCATAAAATGCATATTTAAGTTAGTGTATTGTACAATGAAATTCATCAAATAAATTTAATTTATTCAAAAAAAATCAAAAACAAACATGGTTGTTACATTATACCCCCTTAAAATATATTTCACCCTCCAAATTCGTCAATTTGATACAAACAAATGGGGATATAAATGCATCATCATACCCTCAATTTACCACATAGCTTCCTTAAGATGGTAGATTTTCCAAATAAATTAGACCAGTTCATTGTAATTTCTTTATATAACTTTCTTTGTATAATCCAAATCTCCCTCCAGTAGTATGACCTCACAAGAACGGTCTACCTCCAGTAGTATGACCTCTGAGTTCATCACATGTCAATGGTTAGGTATGTACTTATTAATGAGATATATATGGAACACATCATGTACATGGGAGAGGTTTGGTGGAAGTTCCATTATATATTCTACCACCCTGATATGATCCTAAATTTCAAAGGGAATAATATACCTAGGACTCGGTTTACCTTTCTTCATGAATCTCATAACCTTCAACCATGGATAAATTCTTAGAAACACCTTGTCACCCACTAAAAATTATAAGTCATATCAATGATTGTTGGAATAAATTTTCTATAGATTGTAAGATTCATTTATGTTCTACTTAATGGATTTAACCTTCTCTTTTATTTCATTAGTTATCTCATGCCCCAATAGATTTCATTCAAAAACTTCTCTCCAGCGCATTGGATCTCTACATTCCATTCCATAAAGGGATTCATAGGGATCCAAAAGAATTATTCAGTGAAATCTATTATTGTATGAAAATCGAACTAGTGGAAGTTATTGATCCCAATAACCTTTGAAATTAAATGAACACGATCTAAACATATCCTATATGATTTGTATTGACTTTTAATACTAATCATCTATCTATGGATGATACATAGTTCAGAAACACAACTTTATATAAAGAGGTTGCTAATGTCTTCACTAGAAATTTGAGGTAAACATCACATCCTAATTAGATACAATGAAATTTGGTACTCCATGAAACCATACCACTTCCTTAATGTATATCCTAACATGATTATCTAGAGAGTATTCTTCTCTGATAGTGATGAAGTGTGATGACTTAGTAAGGCTATCTACTAAAAACCATATAGCAGTATTCCCTTTATACATTTTGATGAGTCTAATAACAAAATCATTTTTGATTTTTCTCAATTTATATTATTGTATTTTCAATGGATGAAACATACCTTTATACTTTTTTCATCCTTGAGTTATTGTCATACTAAGAACCAAGAACCAAGATATGTGATATCTCTCTCTATGAAATCCCACCAGAAGTACTCTTTAATATCTCTATTCATATTTTTACTTTCTCGATTAACAGTGAATGAAGATCTTTGATCTTCCTCTAACAAATTATTTTTCAACTCTGGTATATAATAAATACATACACAGTTCCTAAAACTTATCATTCCCTCATGATCAAGGTTAAACTTAGTAACATTTCTAACCTACTTTTTCATCTGTACATCTTCCTTCTACGCCTATTTAAACTTCACATGGATATATGGTTAATCATTAAATTGAGAAATATAATATTTTTCCATTACCTTCAGGATTTCAAGATCCATCAATTAAAAATACATAAATTTTGGATCTTTTTATCCTTTTCAGGGAGAAGTTATCATGATCTTTTTGACTCAATGTTTTGTCCACCTTGTTCTATTTCCCTTGGGGATAATTTACTAAGAATTCATAACCTTTAATCATATCTAAACATATTCTTTGGAAAATATTATACTCCTTATATGTGAAAATATAATTCAAACAATTATGATAGGTATTTATATCACACATTTATCCATAAATATAATGCATCCATGTCTTTAATGCACAAATTTCCATCGCTAACTCCAAATTATGAGTTATGTAATTTTTATCATGAAACTTCAATCATATTGAGTAATAATATATAATTATATCTTTCTTCATAATAAAACATATCAATCCCTTCTTATATGCATCACAATATATTATAAACCATTCTCTCCTATAGGGTAATGTAAAAATGGGTGCGCTGAATAATCCTCTCTTCACTTCCTTAAAATTTTCCTCATATTCACCTATTCAAAGTAACATAGCTCCAATATGAGTTAATTTGGTAATATAATAATATATTCATGTTAATTTATCTAAAAATAATCATTAATATCTCACTAAACTAGGAAAACTATGGATCTCAGTAACAATGTTTGGTATGGGACAACATTCAACATCCTCTGTCTTTTATGGATCAACTGATATACCCTCTCTTGAGATTATATGACCCAAATAATGAATTATTTAGAATTAAAACTTCACACTTTGTAAATTTTTATATATTTTTATTCCCTTAGGGTATTTAGTATAATTATAAATTGACCTTTAAGATCTTCTATTCTCTTTAAATAGAAAAGAATATCATCTAAAAATACTACCACAAACTGATCAAGGTGATATATAAAGACTATATTCATTAAATATATTAAGATATTAGGGGAATTAGTTTGATCTAAAGGAAACACTATAAACTCATAGTTTCTATAAATTGTAAGGAATGTCTTCTTGGGTATATCCTCCTTCATGAACCTCAAATGATAATATCAAGAATGAAGTTCAATCTTAAAAAAGTGTTTATCTCCACATAGTTGATAAAAGAATTCATCACTAATGGTAAGTGGATACGTTTTCTTAATTTTGATCTTTTTAAGATCTTAATAAGAAATTCATAGTCATATTTATCCATATTTATATTTAAAAATAAATAAACAGTGAACCCAAATGTGAAACACTTGGCTAAATGAATCCCTTATCAATTTTTTTCTAGAGTTTCTTCTTCAATTCATGTATCTTAATTAGGTCCATTCTATTGGGATTCTATGAAATTTGTGTAGAAATAGGTGTGAGTTTTAATGAAAACTCCACATCATGTTTTGGTGGAATAATCATAAATTATTCTAGAAATACATCAAAACATTCTAGAACAAAATTCATATCATTGATTTAATGATTATCCCCAATCATCTGAGATAAAATCCCCCTATAGATGGGACTTTTGACCCATAAAATGGATGTGATCACCATCATAAGTTCATACTTATCATCAAATTGATATAAAATAGTTCATTGGTTTGTAATAACAAACTTGAATTCACTTCCTTGACAATTGATGTATGATTTATGTAGATAAATAAAATTAATTCCTAAGATGACATCAAATTCATCTATAAAAAGAATGACAAGATTTACAAGAAGAACATTATATCCATTGTTGATCAGAGAGGAATAATAGACTTAATATATGATCATCCTACCATTAGGTTTTTTACTACTAATTTAAAATATAATTGGTTGTGTCACGGCCCACCTTCACCAAGATGAGAGAAGGGATAATAGATTTCTAGACCCTTCCTTCTTCCAGTTGAAGGAGAGATAATGACCCCTGAGACCTGCCTTCAATAGGTCCCAGAGTGGAGAGTAGCACCAAGGGTATAGAATCACACAAAAAATAAAAGGAATTACCCTTTTTTTATATGATTGAGAGATAATATAGTAAATACCAACAACACAAAAACTGAAGGTAAAAGTAAAGTCAAAAGAAAACCATTATCATATGCATGTCAAAAAGTAGGTTCTACAAAAGTACAAGAAAAACCAAAAGGAATATAACAGAAAAAGAAAAACAGCAGCAACAACTGTCCCAATGTCTGAGATAGTATGTTACTGTACGATCCCTAATGTCCTCCTAAAAACCTGAAAGTAATTTATATATGTATGATGAGTATACAAGTATACTCAGTAGGTAAAACCAAAGGCTCATGTGTACAAGTGGGGAGGTATTCTAATGCCCCTTGGGAAAAGGAGATAACCAGAATACCTAGTAAGGAAATTATCCACCCAAACCTTATGAAGGCACACTCCCCAAATAATGCAAGTAAAGTAAAATAATAGTAATATCACATCGATATTTGGGTACCCCGCGCCACTTTCCCACTGGTTATCGAGGACATCCTACGCATCAAACCTCTCCCGCCATCCTCATCACAGTCCCACTACCATCCCCTGCCCGCACACACCTGGGCTACCACAATCACACATCCTACCCTCAAACACATGGTATATCACTAGCACACATCTCACACAAACATAGGTCCAAAAAACTTCTACCATGTCCAAAGACACCTAGGCCTCATCCTGAAGACACTTGGGAAACAACCTGCCCGCACACACCTAGGCCAACCACCACCACGTACCATGCCTGAGGAATCTATGGATATAATGGACCTCAAGCTGCCACAACCTGCCTAAAGAATCTTGTCCTACTCAAGAAAGGGAGCAGAAAAGGAGCTAATAACCAGCCACTCATAGGAGTGTTGGGGAAAATCACCCTCCCCCATGAAATCTGGGTGTTCGACATGAATTACTTAACATGGGTGGGGCACAAATAAGAAACATAATAACTACAATTATATATATAGGTAACCAGCACTCATCCCATCCTAGGGTTTCCAAAACCAGCCCATAAACAAGCACCCTCGTTACTATTCATTCATTAGAAGCATAACAGCCACAACCGTGTCACAACTCATTCTTAGAAAAAAATTCACTATTGAACCCATTCATGTTTTCATATTCAAGTAATTCTATTTAAGTAAATTCTACACTATTGGGAAACTAACAGGCATAACCACAAGCCAAGGAAAGGAAAAACAGTCAAACAGCAAATTAAGCATTCACACCCGGTTCTCTTGTAAATTCACAAAAACAAAAGGGATCCATGAGATCCCTTTAAGTATTGGAACCAAACCATGCCCCACCATATAGTCCCACACTATCTCAGATCCAAAATCCAACAACTTCACCACAATAGAGGACCCCATCCCCATCTATGCCACTTCCCAAGCATCAACTGTCAACATCTCCAGAACTGAGTAAGGGAGTTTTCAAATTTGAATATGCCATTCATTCAGTTCTATCTTTCTGTTTGGCTAACCAGGGTGATCACATAAGGATTCTTATTTACTGGGAATCCATTTATTCAACCATTTTTATGTGATTAACCATTTTCCATGTTACACCCATTCAATCACCTAAATATCCATAAAAACAGAGGTTCATTAGTGCACAAGAAAAGACCACCAACGGCCATGATTTTCAGTGGACATAAGCCCGTAAAATTCACAACACATAATCAATGATAAGGAGTATAGAAGAAACATCAAGTACACCCCCTTCATTCTTTATAATTCCATTTGTTGTCTTCATTAAGGTTTGATTTCATCCATCCCCACAAAAACAATAGCATACCCACCCCACATGATACACACTAGGGAGAGATGAAGAAAAATCCCTAATTGAATGATCAAAGATTGACGTTTTTCTCCTAGCGCCAATAACTGGGGATGCGCGACTTGTAGGGGAGGAACTCGGAAGACTCTAAGAATGAGCAGGAAAGGCTCCAGCACATGCGCACCACTCTCCTCGGGAAGTTGGACTCCAAACACACCAAGGAGAAGAAGGGAAAGAGACCAGCCGGGAAGAAAATAATTCTCATGTGATAAAAAGGTGAGATCCTGGCATTACAGGATATGAGGATCTAGAGTGGGTTTAAAGGTGGATTGTGGTTTCACCTTGTGGTTATACGGTTACACACGATGTAATTAATTGTTTATTTAATAATTCTCATCGAAGGGGTGGAAAAATAGTTATGTGTTAAAGGATTTCATTTAAGAGAGGAAAATGGGTCCATTGAGGGTCTCCCCACTCCTAGGGGATTTAAAACGTTGTTTATGGCACTAAAAACGGTTTTGAACCACATTAAATAGGTTAAAAGACTTAAAAGTAGCATTAAGGAAAAAACTGGGGAAGGAAAATCCCGAAATCCCTCTGTGGCTGATGGGTGAGACTGATAGTTGAAACCGATCAGTTGAGCTGATCGGGTGAATCTGATCCCATGAAGCTGATAGGGAGAAGCTGATCCTATGAAGCTGATCCTATGAAGCTGGTCATATGAAGCTAGTCTTGTGAAGCTGATCCTGTGAAGCTGATCCTATGAATCTAATCAGTGAAACCGATATGTGAAACTGATTTGGTGAAACCGATCTGTGAAACCGATGCGGTGAAACCAATCTGTTAAACCGATTTTGTGAAACCAATCTGTGAAACCAATTTGGTGAAACTGATCTGTGAAACCGATTTGGTGAAACTGATCTGTGAAACTAATTTGGTGAAACCGATCTGTGAAACCGATTTGGTGAAACCGATCTGTGAAACCGATTTGGTGAAACTGATCTGTGAAACTGATTTGGTGAAACTGATCTGTGAAACTCATTGGGTGAAACTGATCTGTGAAACCAATTTGGTGAAACCGATCTGTGAAACCGATTTGGTGAAACCGATCTCTGAAACCGATTTGGTGAAACCGATCTGTGAAATCGATTTCGTGAAACCGATCTGTGAAACCGAACTATGAAACTAATTTGGTGAAACTGATCTGTGAAACCGATTTGGAGAAACCAATCTATGAAACTGAACTGTGAAACTGATTTGGTGAAATTGATTTGCGAAACCAATTTGGTGAAATTGATCTGTGAAACCGATTTGGTGAAACCGATCTGTGAAACCAATATGGTGAAACTGATCTGTGAAACATATTTGGTGAAACCAATTTGTGAAACCAATTTGGTGAAACCGATCTATGAAAATGAACTGTGAAACCAATTTAGTGAAATCGATCTGTGAAACCGATTTGGTGAAACCGATCTCTGAAACTGATTTGGTGAAACTGGTCTGTGAAACCAATCTGTGAAGTTGATCTGTGAAGCTGATCAGTGGAGCTTATCAGTGGAGCTAATCAGTATAGCAGTAGAGCTGATCAGTGTAGCTAATCAGTGAAGCTGATTAGTGGAGCTGATCAGTGGAGCTGATCAGTGGAGAATATCAGTGAAGTTGATCTGTGAGGCTGATCAGTGGAGCTGATGGGTGGGACTGATCGATGAGTCTAGGACACCCCAACACTTAGAATTTTGGAAAAGTAATTGACCAGGATGGTCTGGGCCATTACATCAGATACCTCTCAAAATTATTCTCGCCCTCGAGAATACAAGAGTAACCCAAAAACACCTACAAAAGATACCTCTCGGGGACAAACCACCCCAAACAGACATACAAATCCCAAGGATTTCATTGTCCCAACACACGGATCGGGGAGTTCTTTCCTTCATGTCAACATATTATCCTCTTTGGGTGGAACTGACTAGCCCGCATGGTTTTAATCGCATCCACCTTAATGAGTCTTGATTAGGGATCAATTCCTCCCTTCCCCACATATCAATACTTTTCATAACCATTCACAAGGTAAGGAAACAAAACATCTCATAAACCAAAAAGGTCAGCATTACATCACAGCATGTCACAAAAACAAGAACAACAAGGAAGGCTCAAAATAGTAACTCAAAACAGCTTTGGGTACTGGGCACGCATCTGATCTTCTTTCTCCCAAGTACTCTCCTTGAGGCCACCATGCCTCCACAACACACGAACCAAAGGGATGGTTCATCCACGAAGCACTTTCTCCTTTTGATCCTCGATCCTCACTGGTCGCTCCAAGAACATAGCGTCATCCCCTATATCCAATTCTCCCCAGTTAACGACATGGTAATCATCGTGTATATATCGACGAAGCTGGGAGAAGTGGAAAACATCGTGGATCCTTTCTAACTAAGGTGGAAACGCCAACTGATATTCCACCTCACCGACTCGCGCCAACACTTAAAAGGGCCCGATGAACCTAGGAGAGAGCATGCCCACCTTGTCAATCCTTCGCTTCCCACGTCGAGGGGAAACCTTTAAGAACACATGGTCTCCAACCTCGAACTCCAAGGGCCTCCTCCTATGATCGGAATACGAATTATTCCGGTCTTGGGATACCTTCATCCTCTCACACACAAGCTGAAACTTATCCATTATGCTCTGCACCACCTCTGGGCCAAGAACACCTACCTCCCCAACCTCGGTCCAACACATGGGTGAACGACACGGCCTCCCGTACAAGGCTTAAAATGGTGACATGCCTATAGTAGAGTGATAGATGTTATTGTAGGAAAACTCTACTAAGGGAAAATGTCATTCCCATGATCCCCCAAAGTCCAAAACACATGCTCGTAGCATATCCTCCAATGTCTGGATGGTTCTCTCTATCTGGCCATCTATTTGGGGGTGGAAAGCAGTGTTAAGACGTAGCTAGGTGCCAAAATCATGCTGCAATCCCCTCCAGAATTGTGAGGTAAACCATGCATCCCTATCCGAGATTATAGACCTCGAATGTAAAGACCCGAAAATTCTGTGAAATGTTTTTTCTTAAATTCATGGGATTTTTACATATCCGTGAAATTTTTTGGCACTTGATTCCGAGTCCTGGTGCGCTCAGAATCAATTTACGAAGTTTTTTCGAGTACGTTGAGTAAACGTACGAGAGGGATTTTATAACTTTTGAATCAGTGATTGGAATTGAAATGCAGGGGCACCGTTGAACTCATATCATCGGTGATTTCTTAGTGATACCTTCACCACAATTGCATTCTAACGAGAATGGAAGTTAGATTTGGGGGTTTTAATAAGATAAATAAAAATAATGTGAACTTATTTTTATTCATAATGTGGTTAAAACCAACAAGATGTGGATAGTGGTGGGGGCCACCACACCGTAACCTCCCATGGGAGGTTATGGTGGTGGGGCCTGCCCTCACATATCCTTCCTTGGGAGGATATCTTGGTGGGGACCACCCGGGGGTTGTAACTCCTTGGAACCCCCAATTAAGTGGTGAAACCTTTCAACTTCCCCCACCAATTAATTACACCAACCCTCTCTATTAATTAATTGAATTTAATTACTCAATTAATTAAACCCCTTTTTGAATTCCATGCTAACAAATTAATAGGATGTCTTAATCTATTGATTTGTTGGGCGTTGGTCTTTTTGGGGAGAGCTTGGAAAGGATAATTGAGGAGGAGAAGAGCTCTCCACTGAAGAATGACGAACACCTACATCAATCTTCAATAGTTCCAAAAGAGAAAGAGTCGACCACAAAGAATGCCATCCTCGACTTCGTCACCTCCGAACGCTCATGTGCCAATGACAGATATCCTATTTTTATTCCGACATTGATGAATCGATGCCACCTTTCTGTGACTTTGTCAATGATCATCGTCATACAAGGTAGGGGTTTTGTGTATAATTTATTCCCATTCACCATCATTCAATTTATGGTTTGAGAATTGTATATTGATATCCCCATAACGAGGAGGGATCGGTCCGCACGAACATGGCATGACCCTGCCCCTTCATTCTATCTTGTTTGTTGATGATGGAGGTGGCGCAATGGCACCACTGGAAGGGAGGACCGCAGTGGAGTATTGGTGGATGGCGATGGGCCGGCCGTGAGAGGAAACGGCAGCGCAAGGGCCACCGGGTCGCCGGAGGAGGGCGGCGCCATCGCGCCGCGCGGTGAACCGGGCCGCGGTTAGGTACGCCGCGGCGGTGCTGGAGGGGCATGGTGCAGTCACACCATGCCATAGAAAGAAGCCGCAACCACTTAGATCACGGCACCATCACGTCGTGCCAGAGAAGAACCGCGGCCAAAGGCCGCAGCGGACAGAGGAGGGTGGCCGGTTGAGTCGGCCGCCAGCAAGCGCACCACAGGTGGGACCCTTCAGGTCCCGCGGTCACTGGGATGGAACCACGCGTTGGCCGATATAGGGAGATGGGGGTCACTGACCACCCCCTCCCCCTCGCTCGGTCAGGGCGGGCCTCACAAGGCGCGGGCACGGCTGGCTTCAGCTGGCAGTCCGCCTCCCAGCCATGCGGGTCGCACCACCTGCCGGCTGGGCCGCTGTGCGGGCCGGGCCGCCTGTAATGGGTCAGGCCACCGCCCAGGTCGTGCCGTCGTGCGGTCCGGGCCAGTTTCTGGCAGGCCGGGTCGGACCCCAGTATGGATCCGGACCGAGGTCGGTTCAGCTAGGTCGGACCGGTCCCGGACCCAGTTTGACCCATTTTACCTTTTCGCCCATATCTTGGGCTACGGGTGTCTGATCGATGAACTGTCTGCGCCGATAGAAATATTAGAGAAAGATGGTTTTTTTGGCATACCTCACTTGAGGTTTGGATGCATTTGGGGTATAGCTAGGTTGGACTGAACCTAAATCCAACCGGGCCTTAGAAGTGGAAACGCTAATAACTCACAGACTGGGTGTCCGATTGACGCGCCGCCAGTCGCATTGGGTTCCTTATGATGAGAAGGAACTACGAGATACATCAAATTTATACTTTGTGGTAGTTGATGTATCAACACTTGGCTCGAGGAGTGGACCCTCCCGGAATCAAGCGTGTTGTTTACTGGAACCCTATGGTTGGCTGCGACTGAGATGATAGGATCCTATGTGGACCTACTACTCTAACAGGATCCTTAGTGGATTCGATAGTGATGATACTGTACCAGGATATTCTATGGGTTTTACAGTGATGGTAACAGGTCAGGATTCTTCGTGGGTTCGACAGCGATGACTTCTGTACTGGGATCCTCCGTGGGTTCGACAGCGATGATCCTGTTCCAAGATCCTATGTGGGTTCGACAGAGGAGATGATTTAGTGGCTACATCTAATCATCTATACCACTCTCATGAGTTGTATACCTATGTGAGCTGAGTCTTGACTTTCATTTGTTATCATCAAGATTATTGACTTTACTTCCTTTGTGGAATGGGTTATGCTTGGGCTCGAGTGTTGGAACCGGACTGTGGTTGGTAACTTAGGTATATGTATGGTAATATACCTAAGTATGGATGGTTGATACTTCATGATTGTATATTACTACTTTGGTTTATCCTTAGTGGATTCTGGGAGACCTTCGGGGGTCCCGGGGTCCCTTACTGAGTATTGTTATACTCACCCCTGCACGGGCTTCGTCTGTACCTTGTTGTGTTCTGTGCAGATGACGGTCAGTAGTGATTGAGGCTGAGGGAGATGGACGAGAGGCTGCTCGGATCTGAACTAGATGGGATGTACCTCAAGGAAGAGTTGTTTGAGATCTGTACCTACCCTTCAGTAGGATTTCTTGTGGATGATCCAGGATCTATTTTCCCTTTTTACTTGTACTTGTACTTATTGTTTAGTTGGGTTTGTATACTGGGCCACTTACTTTCAGCAGACCTTTATTTTCTATATTAGTACTTGTTGCTTCTACTTCTTGTGTTCAGATTGTGTGTGTTACAGGTTTCAAGGTAATACCTTCCCTTTTTATCAGGGATTCGCCTTTGGTGCTAGTCGTTAGCTCTTGGCCTATGGAAGGCGGGCTTGGAGTAGTCACAGCATGGGCCCCAAGGACGGGTTGTGACAAATTGGTATCAGAGGATTCGGTTTCACCATATAACTTAGGACTCTGATCATTATTTTCTATGAAGAAATAGTGTTAAGGGTACTAAGTGTGGTTTTTAGTTTAGGGAGTCCAGTGTTGGTGCGGCAGTCGACGTATCCATACACCAGGACCCTGACTATTGATTTCCGACTCAATGCACGGAAACACTGATTGCGTACGTGTTTTCAAAAAAATTTCTTTAAGTCATCTAAACTAGGTCAGATCACCAGGTATAATATTTTGACCATGGGGCACCTGTATCTTTTCAGGATTCCTCTATGCAGACAGCCAGTTAGAGTTTCGAGAGAGTACACAATGATGGCCCACCAAGGGACGATGCTCTAGTGTGGGGCCCTCTTACTATGTTGGCACCTTTGGGTGGTGTACCAGCAGAACCAACATCCTGTTGGGTAGCAGATTCCACCAGCCGCACTGGCAGATGGTGCACGCCGACTGAGCGCATTTCATGAGTTCCAGCAGGAGAGGCCTTCGAGGTTATGAGGCGAGACAGATTCCCAGGCAGTAGTGGACTGGCTGGAGGTGATTCTTGGAGTTCTCTGCCTATTTGAGACGCCCTTAGAGTAGATATTGATCTTAGCTTCAAGTTTTTTCCAGTTAGTGACCATGAAGTTGGTCCGCATAGTGATGAGGCATCGATACGTCGACCGTTGCTCGAGATTGTACCTTCAGGTAGTGTGTCAGCTATATCAATGTCTGTTGGTCACTAGTTACAACCGCTGGTACCGGTAGATGAAACATGTAGGCTTAGTGTCTTACACGTGTTTTATTATCAGATGACCCTCAGGTTCTGAGGTGAGCCCAACTCACAGGCGGCTGAGGACTGGCCTGAGGAGGTGGCTGAGAGTTCTCTAGAGCTTGTGAAACTTCATCAGGACGACATGTTCGTAACTAAGTAATCATCAAGGCATACCGATCATTACCGGTACTCGATGAATATGATATTATCAGTGATTTGAATCCCAAACTACCGAGAAAGGTGTGTTTTAGGACATCCGAGCCAGCACCTTTTCTCAAGATGCTAGAGAGAACCTTTACGGTTGAATGTTATTTGGATGAGCGGATACATCCAGTGAATGTTAGTAGTGGGAAATCAGAAAACTAATGTCAGTCTTAGATACATGAGCGTGTAAAATGTTTTGAGAAGAGGAGGTTTTAAGGACAGATGAATCTGCAGGGCAGTAGACGTGGAAGCAGAGCTAGGAGAGCAACATGAGGTGGTGTATTTTTCGACAAGTTACAATAACCCACCTTTTTAGTCCCCTCCAGGCTCACAGAGCTAGAGGGCAGGGGAAGAGAGTAACTTCATGCGGTCAAGGAGTGTGACCCAAGGGCTCTAGGAATGATTCGAGGTATGGTTTGTGTCTACTAATAGATTTTGTATCAATAGACATAGGTACCAATCATTCCTTATTTCCACGAATCTTGTCCTAGACCTAGAGTTTCTAGTTAAGATGTTGAATTGACCCTCACGTCTGGAGATACCTTTGGGAGGAGACTCGATAATCACACTTACGCCGATGGTGTGATCTGACCCTTGAGGCGATTGTTTTGGTTGGAACCTCTTGGTGGTAGCGTTGAGGCCATACGACGTTAGTTTGGGTATGAACTGGGCAACCACAGTTCATACACAGATTGAATGTATTAGGAAAAAAGTTTGTAGTTTATCTACAATGTTGGAATGATGATTTACTTATTCAGAGAAAAAGGAAACCCAAGCAGCACATGTTAAAATCATACATAGGAGGGTGCAGCCGATCACTCTTGGAATGGACATCCTTACCCTCGAGGCAGCAGGAGTTCTAGTTTTCAGTTACAAACAAGAGTGACAGAACATGGGGACATCTTTTCAAAAGATGCTTCCATGGTTACCTCCCAAAGGGGGGAGGGACGTCTGCTTTGGCTGGATACTACTAAAATTTCATTCCAGACTTCTCCAGAGTTGCAGCACCACTATCATCCTTGACAAAGAAGGGAAAAACCTTCTTGTGGTCAAAGAGATGTCAGTAGAGCTTTCATGAGCTGAGGCAGAGGCTGACTAGTGCTCCCATCTTGAGGCTACCGGAGGAGGGTGTTGGGTACGTTGTATTTTTCGATGCATCAGGGACCAGGCTCGGATGTGTCCTGATGTAGGAGTGAGCAGTGATAGATTATGGTTCTCTTCAGCTAAGATAGCTCGAGCAGAACTACGCTACCCAGGACCTGGAGTTAGCAGCAGTAGTCTACGCCTTGAGGATGTGACGACACTATCTGATGGGTGAGCATTTTATAGTCTACTCTGACCACCAGAGTCTCAGGTACATCTTCTCGCAGAAGGACTTAAACCTGAGACAACGGCATTGGATTGAGTTCCTTCAGGACTATGACTTCAAGATAGTCTATACTCCTGGGAAGGGGAACGTTGTAGCAGATGCTCTTAGCATAAGATCAGGCATTCAGCTGCTAGGAGAGGTGACAGAGCAGCTGGCCGCATTGCAGTTATCCTTTGTGGATCGAGATGGAGCAGGCTTTCTGCAGTCTCTTACAGTCAAACCTCCACTTCTTCAGAGATTTAGGGAGGCGCAGTGTGGTAATGTTGACTGTGAGGCTCGACATGCATAGATATCCATAGGTCAGGCACCTGATGGATTTTTTGTAGGTGAGGAGCACGTCATTCTCTTTAGAGGATGTACTATGGTACCAATAGCACTTCAGGACGAAGTGTGGAGGGAGTTCCACACGTCTCCTCTAGTGGTACATCCAGGTGTGGCGAAGATGTATCAGGACCTCCGACGATAGCATTGGTGTCCAGGTATGAAGAAGGCAGTAACAGAGTTTGTCTCATGATGCCTCACTTGTCAGCAAGTGAAGGTAGAGAACCAGGTTCTAGCTAGTTTAGTTTATCCCTTAGAGGTCCCAAAGTGGAATTGGGACAGGATATCCATGGATTTTGTAATGGGACTTCCACATACATCCAGAATTCATGACTCTATATGGGTGATCATTGATCGACTCACCAAGTCGGCCCACTTCCTACCGATCAGAGATCAGGGCTCAGTAGAGATCTTGGGATGCCACTATGTGTAGGAGATCATATGGCTTCATGGTGTGACATCGACGATCGTCTCTGATCGAGATTCTCGTTTCACTTCCCGACTATGGAAGGGGTTGCAGGAGGCTTTCGGGATGCAGCTTCACTTGAGCACCACCTTCCATCCTCAGACGGATGGTCAGACTAAGAGGACCATTCAGACTCTCAAGGACATACTCTGTGCATGTGTCCTCGACTTCGGTCACAGTTGGGAGGATCACTTAACCTTGGTATAGTTTGCGTACAACAACAGATACCACTCCACCATCGGGATGGCACCTTTTGAGGCATTGTACGGCCGACATTGCAGATCACCTCTGTGCTGGGCTGACCTAGGGAATCCAGCACTCATGGGACCATATATGGTGTAGGCTACGACAGAGAAGGTTCAGATCATCCAGGAGCAGATGAAGACTACACATAGAAGGAATAAATCCTATGCTGATAGGAGACGGAGACCTCTAGAGTTCGAAGATGTCGACCACGTCTTTCTATGAGTCTCACCTCGATGAGGTCTATGGAGATTTGGATGAGGTGGAAATTTGTCTCTGCAATTCATCAGACCTTTCCAGGTCCTCAGCAATGTAGGTGAGGTGATTTACCGCTTAGCTCTTCCACCTCAGTTGCACCGGGTGCACGATGTCTTCCACGTATCTCAACTGAGGAGATACGTGCATGACCCTTCCCACATCTTCGACCATGGAGAGCTGGATATCAATGATGGGGTGACTTTCATGGAGGTTCTAGTGGAGACTGAGGATCGACAGGAGTGGGTCCTACGTGGACATTTGATACCTCTAGCGCATGTTTGCTGGCAGCACAGGAACCTCTAGGAGAGCACATGGGAGCGGGAGGCTCAGATGCATGCTCAGTACTCTCATTTTCTCCCTTAGTTTGAGTTGTAGCTTACGAGGACGTAAAGCCCTGAGGTGGGGAGAATTTAAAGACCCGGAAATTCTGTGAAATTTTTTTTCATAAATTCATGGGATTTTTACGAATCCGTGAAAATTTGTGGTGCTTGATTCTGAGGCCCGGTGTGCCCAGAATCAATTTCTGAAGTTTTTTTGGGTATGTTCAGTAAACGTAAGAGCGGGATTTTATTACTTTTGAACCGGTTCTTGGAATTGAAATTTGAGGGCACCGTTGAACTCGTAGTGCTTGGGATTTCTTAGTGAGACCATCACCGCAGTTGCGTTCTAAAGAGAATGAAAGTTAGATTTGGGGTTTTTAATAAGTTAAATAAAAATAATGTGTAAGTTATTTTTATTTATAAGGTGGTTCAAACCACCAAGAGGTTGTTAGTGGTGGGGGCCACCACACCCTAACCTCCCATGGGAGGTTTTGGAGGTGGGTCCCACCCGCACATATCCTCCCTTGGGAGGATATCTTGGTGGGGAACACCAAGGGGTTGTAACTCCTTGGAACCCCCAATTAAGTGGTGAAACCATTGAACTTCCCCCACCAATTAATTACACCAACCCTCTCTATTAATTAATTGAATTTAATCACTCAATTAATTAAACCCCTTTTTGAATTCCATTCCAACAAATTAATAGGATGTCTTAATCTATTGATTTGTTGGGCATTGGTCTTTTTGGGGAGAGCTTGGAAAGGGGAATTGAGGAGGAGAAGAGATCTCCACCAAAGAATGACAAACACCTACATCGATCTTCAATTGTGCCAAAAGGGCAGGAGTTGACCATGAAGAATGTCATCCTCGACTTCATCACCTCCGAACGCTCATCTTCCAACGACGGGTATCCTCTTCCTATTCTGACATTGACGAATCGATGCCGCCTTTCTGAGACATCTTCAACGATCATCGTCATATGAGGTAGGGTTTTGAGTAAAATTTATTCCTGTTCTTCATCATTCAATTTAGGGTTTGAGAATTTCCAATTGATATCCCCATAACGAGGAGGGATCAGTCTGCACGAACATGGCCCGACCCTCCCCCTTTGTTTAATCTCATTTTTTGATGAAGGAGGTAGCACAACGATGCCACCAGAATGGAGGACCTCAGTGGATCATCGACGGTCGGTGAGGGGCCGACCATGAGAGGAACTGGCAACGCAAGGGCCACCGGGTTGCCGAAGCAGCACGGTGACGTCGCGTCGCGCAGTGAACCGAGCCACGGTGGTGCCGGAGGGGCGTGGTACCATTGCACCGCGCTAGAGGAAGCAGTCGCAAACACTTAGGCTACGGTGGTCGGACGAGTTGGGTGTTGTGCCATCACGCCACCCCGGAGAAGAACCGTAGCCAATGGTCGTGGCAGACGGAGGAGGGCGGTCGGCTGAGCTGGTCTCCAGTGGTCGCACCACAGGCGGGAACCTTCGGGTCCCGTGGTCACCGGGCTGGCGCCACACGCCGGTCGTTACAGGGAGATGAGGGAGGCGCTGACCCCCCCCCCCCCCCCCCCCACCTCGCTCGGTCAGGGCGGGCCCCATGAGGCGCAGCCAACGCTGGCTACGGCTGGCGGTCCGCCTCCCAGCCACGCGGTCCGGGCTGGTTTCCTACAGGCCAAGTCGGACCCCGGTATGGATCCAGACCCGGGTCGGGTTGACCCAAACTGGGTCGGGTCGGCCCGGTACGAGTCAGTTCGGGTCGGTCCGGCTGGGCCGAACCGGGACCGGACCCAGTTTTACCTGTTTCACCCCTTCGCCTATATCTTGGTCTACGAGTGTCTGATCGAAGAACCGTCTACAGTGATAGAAATCTTGGAGCAATACGGTTCTTTTGGCATAACCCACTTGAGGTTTGGACGCAGTTGGTTTACGGACAGGTTGGATTGAACCTAAATCCAACCGGGGCCTTGGAGCAAAAACGCCAATAACTCACAGACCGGGCGTCTGATTGACGCGCTGTCAGCCGCATTGAGTTCCTTATGATGATACGGAACAACGGGATACATCAACTCGAGACTTCGTGGTAGTTGATGTATCAACACTTGGCTCGAGGAGCGGACCCTCCCGGAATCGAGCGTGTTGTGTGCGGGAACCCTATGGCATACTGCGACTGAGATGATAGGATCCTACGTGGACCTACTACTATACCAGAATCCTTCATGGGTTTGACAGTGAAGATACTATACCAGGATCCTCCGTGGGTTTGACAGTGATGGTACTGGACCGGGATCCTCCTTGGGTTCGACAACGATGACTTCTGTACTGGGATCCTCTGTGGGTTTGACAGCGCTGATGTTGTTCCAGGATCCTACGTGGGTTCGACATAGGAGATGATTCAGTGGCTACATCTAATCATATCTACCACTCTACATGAGTGGTATACCTGTGTGAGCTGATTCTTGACTTTCAGTTGTTATCATCGAGATGACTGACTTTACTTCCTTTAGGGAATGGGTTGTGCTTGGGCTCAAGTGTTAGAGCCGGACTGAAGTTGGTAACTTAGGTATATGTATGGGCATATACCTAAGTAGGGATGGTTGATACTTTGTGATTGTATCTTACTACTGTGTTTTATCCTTAGTGGATTTTGGGAGACCTTCAGGGGTCTCAGGGCCCCTTACTGAGTATTGTTATACTCACCCATGCACGGGCTTCGCCTGCACCTTGTTGCATTCTATGCAGATGATGGTCAGTAGTGATCGAGTCTGAGTGAGACGGATTGGAGGATGCTCAGAGGTGGACTAGATGGTACGTACCTCAGGTACGATTTGTTCGAGATATGTACCTACCCTTCAGTAGGATTTATAGTGTATGATCTAGGAGCTATTTTCCATTTTTACTTGTACTTGTACTTGTTGTTCAGTTGGGTTTTTATACTGGCCCACTTACTTTCAGCACACCCTTATTTTCTATATTAGTACTTTTTTCTTCTACTACTCGTGTTCAGACCGTGTGTGTTACAGGTTTAAAGGCAATGTCTTCCCTTTTTATCAGGGATTCGCTTTGGTGCTAGTCTCCATCCCCTGGCCTATGGAAGGCGGGCTTGGGGTAGTCACGGAACGGGCCCCGAGGACAGGTCGTGACATCATAACTCCTTGTAATCGCATAACCTCATCCATGTATCTCCATGATAAGGAATCCACCACACTCGACTCCTTGATCTCCAAAAAGTGAGCTGATTTCATCAGCCGGTCTACCACTATCCTGATAGAATCACAACCTCCTTGAACCCTGGGTAGTTCTGTGACAAAATCAATCAATATGTCATCCCACTTCCACTCGGGGACATCTAAAGGCTGCAAAAAACCTCCTGGGACATGGTGTTCAGCCTTCACTTGCTGACATACCAAGCACCTTTCCACAAACTCTGCCACTGCCTGTTTCACCCCAGGCCACCAAAACTATTCCCTCAGGCCTCGGTACATCTTGGAAACTCTAGGTTGTACCACTACAAGTGAGTTATGGAACTCACAGAGAACTCCCTCATGAATCATCTCTAGGCTAAACAACTTCCCTCGGAAAAGCATCTAATTCTGACCATCCTCCGACCACCCTTCTGAAGCATTGCCTTGGTTAACCCAATCGTTCATCACTTCACTCTCTATGTCTCCCCACTGAGACTCTTTCACCTGCCATAGTAGAGAGGACTGCACTGTCATCTAAAACAGACAACCTCTACCACCATCCTCTCTTACATCCAGGTGTAGGGAATCCAACTCCTCCATTTCCTTCCAAGCATCCACAGATTCCTGAACAGCTTCCCTCCGTGACTTCTTATTCAAGACATCATCCACAACATTCACCTTACCTTTTGTGCAAGAGATCTCAAAGTTTTAGTCATGGAGAAACTCCACCCACCTTCATTGTCACAAGTTCAGGTCTCGATGGGTAAAGATATGCCTCAAACTCTTGTGATCTTTGAATACCACAATGTGCTTTCTGATGAGGTAATTCCACCACAACTTCAATTTGAACACTAATTCTGCAAGCTATAGGTCATGGGTGGCATAGTTATGCTCATGAGGACGTAACTTCCTAGACCCATAAGATATCATTCCCCATTTCTGCATCAACACACACCCTAGGCCAAGTCTAGAAGCATCACAAAACACCTCAAAAAACATCCCTTCCTCTGGTAACCTCAGCACTGGGGAACTAACTAACTTCCCTTTTAGATAACTGAAGGATTCTTGGAACTGATCACTCCACATGAAGGCCTGGTCCTTTCTGGTCAACGCTGTCAAGGGAGCTGTAACTTGAGAGAAGTTGGGTACAAACCTCCGATAATAGCCTGCCAGACCCAGAAAACTGCGAACCTCCGTCACATTCATGGGTGCTTCCCAATAAAAAAACTACTTCCACCTTTGACGGATGAACTGCTACCCCTTGTTGAGACACCATGTTTCCAAGGAAATGCACTTCTTGTGTCATGAACTTACACTTGGAAAATTACCCATATAGATGGTGATGTCAAAGGGTTTCTAAGACCATCCTGAGGTGCTTAGTATGTTTCTCCTCTGATCTTGAGTAGACCAAAATATCATCGATGAACACAATGACGAACGGGTCCAGAAACTCACGGAAAGTAGAGTTCATGAGGCCCATGAAAACAACAGGTGCATTCGTAACACCGAACGGCATGACTACGACCTCAAAGTGCCCATACCTGCACCTGAAAGCAGTCTTTGGAATATCATTATCCTTCACCCTTACCTGGTGATGCCAAGACCGTAGATCGATCTTAGAGAACCAACCTTCTCCCCTCAGCTAGTCAAAGAGATCGTATATCCTCAGAAGAGGGTAATGGTTCTTAACTGTTACTTGAATCAGTCTCCGGTAGTCTATTCACAGCCTGAGACCACCATCTACCTTCATTAAGAACAAGACCAGAGCACCCCATGGAAATACATTGGGTCAAACAAAACCCCTCTTCATCAGATCATCAATCTGGATCTGCAACTCCTGCAGCTCAGAAGGTGCCATACGATAAGGATCCATGGAAGTTGGATGGGCATCGGGTTGTAAGTCTATCCCAAACTCAACTTCACGTCGAGGGGGTAGAGTCACAACCTCCTTGGGAAACACTTATAGGAACTCTCTAACAACTCTCTAAACATCCATCATCTCAGCATCCACTTATTCTGCTGAAATCTCGGTTAACATAGAATGAAGAGGCTCTGCACACTATCTCCCCACCTGACAACTCTGAACGCTAATAAAAGCCACACGCTGGCCATCCCCATCGGAGAAGATGACTGTTATCCAGAAGAATTTGATAATTGCGTGCACAGAAAACAAATAGTTGATGCCTAGGATGAAATCATATGGCTGCATTTGTAGAAGAAGAAGGTCCCCACTAGACTGATGTGGCCCCAAAATCAATCTACATCATCGACAATGATCAAATAGACTAGTATGACCCCCAACTGGCTTACTCAGCACTAGGGGCATGGAGAGTCTCTCTATGTCTAGGCTCAGGACATGGTCTAGACTGGGTGTAACAAAGGAGTGTGATTCCCCTGAATCAAATAAGGAATAAGAAAAAGTGCTAAACAAGTTGATCGTATCTCGAACGACTTCTGACCCTACAGGAATTGCTGCCTCTGCAGTGTGCAACTACCCACACCCAGCTCTTCTGCATCTCAGTTGTTGGTTGCCTCCCCGACCATGCCCTATTTGAGGTTCTTGAGGAGCACCATGGGGTCGGCCTCCTCATGCCATGTCTACTCTCAGAGGAGTGGGAGCTCTCTTTCCCTGCTGCTGCTGAAAGGGTCTGGTTGGAAACTGCTGCTACTGAGGTGGGCGTTGAACCTGCCCACCCCCACTATATTGCACTCTGTCCAGGCATTGATTCTGAAGGTTCCCACAGCTTCCACAGATTAAGAACCTTGGTCTTGGGCTTGCAAGGAAAGGGAAAAACAGGGAGACTAAAACTAGAACTGCTGGGGCCTGCTCCCCACTGGTCGAAACCTAGAAGGCCCTGACACTGGAGGCCTACTGCTGACAGTCTTCCCCTTCGACAAACTCCACTAGCTCCCCTCTCATGGCACACCTCCCAGCATGTGCATCCTTTTTACCACTTCATCCTTCTTCTGAACCTCCAAGTATGTCGGTAGGGTGAAGGGAGTAACATCATACTGAAGAGAAGGTCGGAGTGCCTCCTATAAACGTCTCACCCGAGACTCATCATCCAAAAAAAGGTCCGGAGAAAAACTAAGTAGATCCTTGAACTTGATCCCCAACTCCCTCACTAACATGCTCCCCTACTGATGGGAGAGTAGCTCCTGCCACTTCTCCGCCTTCATCGTGGAAGTGGGGAATTCCGCCTGGAATTCCCTCTCAAATGTGGTCCACGAAACTTCAGCCACCCTCTAATCCCCAAGATATAGAGTCCACCATTGATGAGCTACTCCCCGCATTTGGATTACATCCAGAGGAACCCAATACTCTATCAGAGCCTAGATCAAGCTAAAATCTATCACCAGCTCCTCTAGCCGTCTCTCTGTCTCCATGTCTAAGGTACTGCCCTCGTATTTTCTGAGGGTCGGCCACTAAAAGTCATGAAGCATCCTCTACCACTGACCATCCTCTTCCTCTTGGTCTGCCCTTTTCTGATCATCCAAGTCAACCTCCTAGGCCCCGATCGCCTGCACTACTCATGGTCTTCGTCTAGGTGCCATTGTTGCAAGGTAAAAAATGAATTCCTAAGCTCGAGTAGTGTAGAAGATTGATTTTAAATTTTTCTTAGACTTATTATTCATTTTAAATCCCCAAAATACCCAAGACACACAAGAACAGAAGTCATTATGATGCATGTACCTTTCCTAGGGTCTCTACTCTGCAATCATTATAGCCTCACTTGGTCTTTTGGTAGGCCCAAAGTCCTTGCATCGGATCACAGGGGGGGGGGGGCTAAAATCTCATGTCCTAGCTGGTCTTCCTTGGCCTATTTCATGCACCAAGATTTCCTAGCACTGTTTCCCTACCATCCCATGAAATCCTCACTGTGCCTAACCCCGAGCTCCATCCTATCTCTAAACCTCCCTTTGATACCATTTTCTTACGACCCACCTTCACCAAGATGAGATAAGGGGCAGCATATTTCTAGACCCTTCCTTCTTCCAATTGAAGGAGAGATAATGACCCCTGAGACCTGCCTTCAATAGGTTCCGGAGTGGCGACTAGCACCAAGGGTATAGAATCACACATAAAATGGAAGGCATTACCCATTTTTTATAAGATCTAGAGATAATATAGTAAATCCCAACAACACCAAAACTGAAGGTAAAAGTAAAGCCAAAATCAAACCATTCTCTTATGCATGTCAAAAAGTAGGTTCTACAAAATTACAAGAAAACCCCAAAGGAAAGTACTAGAAAAATAAAAATAGATACAAAAACTGTCCCAACGTCTGAGATAGTATGTTCCCTCATGATCTCTGATGTCCTCCTGGAAACCTGAAAGCAGTTTATATACATAGTTTGAGTATACAAGTATACTCAGTAGGGAAAAACAAAGGATCTCATGCATAAGTGGGGAGGAATTCTAATGCCCCATGAGAAAAGAATATAACTAGAGCACCTAGCAAGGAAACTATCCACCCAAACCTTACCAAGGCACACTCTACAAATAACGCAAGTTAAGTAAAATAATAGTAATAGAACATTGATATTTGGGAACCCCGTTCCACTTTCCCACTGGTTATTGAGGGCATCCTATGCGTCAAACATCTCCTGCCATCTTCATCACAGTCCCACTTCCATCCCACTCCCACACACACTTGGGATACCACAATCACACATTCTTCCCGCAAACACATGTGCTATCACTACCACACATACCGCACACACCTAGGTCCGAACAACTACTTTCACGCCCAAAGACAAATGGGCCTCATCCTGAATACACTTGGGAAACAACGGACAACCACCACCACGTACCCTGCCCGAAGAATATAGGGCTATAATGGACCTCAGGCCATCACATCCTGCCTGAAGGATCTTGGGATACTTGGGAAAGGGAGCAGAAAAGGAGTTAATAACCATCAACTCATAGGAGTGTTGGAAAAAACCACCCTCCCCCGTGAAATATGGGTGTTCAGCACGAAGTTCTTAACATGGGTGGGGCATGAATAAGAAATATAAGAACTACAATTATATATATAGGTAACAAGAACTCATCCCAGCCTAGGGATTCCAAAACCAGCCCATACACAAGCACCCTCATTACTATTTATTCATAAGAAGCATAATAGCCACAACCCTATCACAACTCATTCCCAGAAAACAATTCCCCATTGAACCCATTCATGTTTTCATATTCAAGTAATTCCATTTAAGTAAATTCTACACTACTGGGCAACTAATAGGCATAACCACAAGCCAAGGAAAGGAAAAACAACCAAACAATAAATTAAGCATTCACACCCAGTTCTCTTGTAAAGTCACAACAAAAAAAGGGATCTATGAGATCCCTCGAAGTATTGGATCCAAACTAACCCCCGCCACACATCCCCATACAACTTCAAAATTTCACCTAACTTCTTCCCATCACTTCATAAATCCACTGCCCAATGACCATCATTTATATGCTTAAAACATTTATTAGTCCCCTTAAGACAATTTCCTCTATGATTCTTCCCACACATTGATCATAAAGGAATGTTCAACTTCTTCTCTCCATGGTTTTTAGATTATCCTTTTGACTAAATATTTTTTTATTAACAAAATGGTGATATTGATAAGTAACTCCAACCTCTATTTCCTCATTAATATTACATAGAACAAACTCTTCATAGATATTGAAGTCTCTTATGGATAACTGCATTCATAGACTCAGTTTTAAGCCACTAAATAATTTATCAAACATAGTTTTAGGTTTGATGATAATTCTATAAGCATGCCTCATAAGCCATTTAAAATTATCATTTTATGTACCAACTGATTTATCATATTTTTTCTTTATTTTATAGACGTCCTTCTCCATATTTGTATGAATAATATGAGAAATTTATTTATTGGAAAATAATTTCTTGAACTCATCCCAATTCACGGAGTAAAGTTTATCATATTTCTCTGTATTCTTCATAAAAGTACACCATTTATCTACTTCACCTTCCAAATAGTAGATAACCAAAATGAATTTTTAATTTTCCAAACACCAGATAATAGAAAATATCTTTTTAGTGGTATAGATCCATTTTTTAACAATTGGTGGATCAGAATATCCACACTGAAATAAGGTGGATGTTTCCTTATGAAGGACTCAACAAAATTTTGTTCCCAACTTTTTTCTTTTTAAGTCCATCAAGATTCATATCTTGAAAAGTTTTTGTGAGAAGAAAAATCCAGATTCATCATTCTACCTCCCATAAAATTTGTATTCTCATGAGGAGAATGATTTCATTTTTTTTTCCACTCATCATTAATTTGGTTGCATCAGGATATAGCAATTGACTAAACAAAAAAAACATAGTGTAAGAAACAATAATCATAGTGGGGAATCACATAATCCTAAAAATTTAATTATAGGATGTATAAATCATGAAACATTCTTCTATAATTTGTGACACCTTAAGTTTATCCTTAATCATTCATTGTCATATTTTATTTAAATCATTCATGATGATTCATAAAGAGTTTATGAATTTTGAAAGCATATCCCCTAAGAGTGTCAAACCAAGTTTACAGCAAGTCCCATTTTCATGCACCATATCCCTATTTATTCTAGATTAATATAGTGTTTTTAATGTTGTTACCCTTATATACAGAAATGTTAGAACCACATCCACTTTTAGTATCCTGACAAGGATGTAATTTATTTGAAATCACTCACTCTATCAGTTAACAAAATTCTAGGACATTTTCACATACATTGACTCATCCTTAGACATATCCTTAGACATATCCATAGGGATATCTCTATGGGTTTATCATCCTTGTTTTGAAAAGTTTAACTAAACCTACCCTTTACTACAAACTATAAAAACCTATTCTTAACATACATTGATATTACTCAATTTAATGAAAATTCATTACATTATATTACATAATCACAATCCTAAGGACCATAGTAGTCTAGTGTATTTTAAATTTGAACACATAAACACGAGTACAAAATTTACCTACTTAATCTCCCATAAAGTTCTTTAAAACTATCACCCTTCTAAAACATATCATACGTAATATATATTTTCAAAACATAGGGAAAGAAAACATAAGAAATAGTGAGCTTGGATTCCTAGTAAGAGTAAAAAAGGGAGATACATAAGGCTAGTATGATCATAAGGGTATGATAAATAGAGCATAACATTTTAAAAGTATGCCCTACATATCAAAGATCAAAATATTGAATGATTGTATAAATACTTGGTAGTTCATAAGACATGAATCATAAGGAAATCAAATTTCATGACCTATGATATCATAATAGTGGCACAAGGCATGAAATTTTTGATATACATATAAGAATATAAAATCATTTCTATGTAGTTGGGGTTTGACTTAGTGGTAAGCACCCCATAATCCTACATGAAAAATGGGGGTTCAAAACCCATTGGGTACAAGGTACTATAGCAGTGTTGTATCAGTGGAGGGTATTGTAGATCGATGGCTACTATAGTGATGGCAGGGCACTGTAGCAACGGTGGCATTATGTGGGTACTGTAGCAGGCGGGTTACTATTCACAGAATGGGCATTGGGCCAAAAATTTGGGCCTACGGGATGTGTAATGGGCTACAAGCCCACTAGGCCTTCGGGCTATGTAATGGGTCTCCCACTACCTAGTTAAAATAGGCCTTTACTTTTCTTTAATAATAAAATTAGGTTTCAGCACCAACAATTTAAAAAAATATAAAATCATTTCTATATTGGTTAAAGATTACTAATAAGGACATCATAGCATACAAATTTCTTTAATGTACTAAGTTCAACCCTCATTCTATCCCTTTCATACTAAACTAGGTTCAGTCCCCATTCCATCTTGGTCTTACTATACAGGGTTCACTCCCTATTCTGGGCATTTATATCTCATAAGATATATAAATATTTTCACAATTCATTGGAGGGAGATATATGTCCCATCCATCACATTATGAAAAAAAACATTTATGTGTTCCATAAGATAATAAGAATTCATCATATCATAACCCATTAAATTAAATGTGTATCATAATAATTTCATAATATCATAACCAGTTTTATAATCATTTCATCATAGAATAACTCATTAAAAGAATCTGAATTTGAAATCATTTCATCATGGCATAACCTGTGGAATTGAAAAGGGTTTCATAGACATAATGATATCAAAACATAAACCATTTATTAAAATAATTTGAATTTTATTAATGGATCATATCCCCATAATTCATAGGTAAAACCAATGAGTTTCATCATAGATTCAATATAATTTTTAAAGATCATTAATACATTTTAGAAGGAAAATATCCTTTTCACATTGAAATATACTTTTTAAAACCAAAAAAAATCAAAAAAGTTTTTCTTTGAAAATAAAATTGGAAAGTTATGATGTAAAATTTGGTAAAATTATTTTTCATTATGTTAGAGGATTTTATTTATTCTATATATGTTAAAATGAATATTCCTTTCACATTTATAGTAAAATACAAATGGACATTTTTTTCGAAACTATTTTAAGATCTCATTAAAAAAATTGTAAAAAGTATAACATGGGTAAAAATATATTTCAAAAAACAAAAGATTTTAACCAAACATTTTTTTATTTTTTATAAAACATGTTTTTGATAGAAAATATATTTCTCACTGAAGAGAGACATAAATTAATATTTTCATAAAAAATGTTTTCTACATTATATTAAGTAATAAAGAGTGGAAATTTTCTACCATTAGATTAGGATATAATTAATAACTATAGGTGAATAAAATTCATGAAAATTTTAGATATATAGATTGTAATATTTTATTATTGGAAGCATAATAAAAAACAATCCTGATAAACGATGAGATTGTATAATAAAACCATTACCACTTTGGTATCCTTGAATTTTAATCCAAAAGATTAGAAAACATAAAATGGGCCTCAAAATATAATGATCATAAATAGATTCAATATATAACATGTCAATTTGGTTGTATATACACGTCATGAAATAATATAGTTAAATAATATAACATATGTCTCAAAGAAGGTAAATTGAGACTAAAAATCCCTTACTGAATCAGTATCTTCTAAATTGTAATCCCCATAAAAGAGAGATCCTAAAATAGATATATAAATACAAATAATATTAATTATAATAAAAAAATAAATTCATGGAAATTATATACACCACATAAATGAAACATGTGGTGAATATTGTGTTTGATCACTGAAAGTAAAAGTGAGAAGGAAATCAACTACCTTAAGTCTTGACAACCTTCACAAACATTAAAACCTTTGTATAATAAATATAAGTTTATAATAAATGTATTAAATAAATATATCCATATATATGATACCATATATGGTTTTATTGTGACCCTTTAGTACCGCTTTATTAAAAATACCATGTTAAAGTCACTTTTTGGTGATAATCTCTTTGTTTTTCATATATTTTTTGATTTTTTATTTTCTTGGTCCTCTTACTCTCACCGTGGTTCAAGAATTTCCTGAATTATAACCATGATATAAATATCATATATATTCTATATATGTTTATTTATATCAATTCAAGAAATTTATTGATAGGAAATGAAATACAACGTTCATGGAGATGGTAGGCTATATGTATGAATGAACGTTGTTTTTCATTTTCTTGTTGGATTGAAAGAAAAAAAATTAAATGAAATTTTTTATAATTAAAATATATTATTTATTACATATATATATATATATAATATATTTATTAAACTCATACTTAATACATTCCATGTATAGAGTAAATGAATCACATCGCTTCGCGAGGCAGTTGTCCACAGAACTCATGAATGACATTATCATATTCCCATAAAATTGAATTCATGAAGATATTTGTGATATAAAAATTTAAAAAAAATAACATTATTAATATAATATATATCATATATAAATAATAAATCCAACATCATGACCATCCATGGGAGGTGGTAATGGGAAAACGAACGATATCAGTTCACAAGGAAGTGGTCCCCAGTACACATGAATGATTATTTCATAAACCATTTGATAGAAGTAGATATTTTTTTAGGTTATTTACTTAGGATAAAAACATGTAATTATATTTAATATACTTATTTTGTTATATTATAATTATATAAATATAATTTAATTGGGGGGAGAAATAAATTAAAAAATACGCATTGATGAATGTTACCTCTTCTTCGAGTATCCTCTTTAGGTTTTCACTAATTGAATTTATAATAGGGATTTAATCCCAAAATAATGATTATATTTTTAGGAGAGGTAATTTTTAAGTGATTCATGTAGTTTTTGGTTGATCCAATTGGCTTGAGAGCTGTGAAGAAATGAGGTAAGTGAGTGACCATTTATAATGGAGTAGTAGTGGCACTCATGTAAATATGAAAAAGTATTCACTATTAGAAGGTCTCTCTTACCTCAAGTGCCTATAAAACGTAATAATAATAAATTTTACGAAATATTTGGTTGATAAAAAACTCAAAAATACAAAATAAATACATTTTTTGTCAATTCATTCCTCAATATTTAAGTTTACTCAGTTCTATCCTTACAGTTTTTATGAAGGTAACTTGTATGTTTTTATTTACCTAGGTAATTTAAACTTTAATAATATTATTAAAAAGTGATTAATTATATAATTTTAACCTATGTATATTACATATTAAATCAAATACATTAGTTAAAATTCATGAATGTGTGTAAAATTAATTTTAATACAAACACATGTAATGTGAAAACCCTCGTTTTAACCTTAATCGCGGTAATTACTTAACTGTTTTCAATAATAATTATGGTCAAAAATTAAGTTAACTATTTTTATAATATAATTTATTATTAATCCAAATATTTTATCCATTTTTCCAAATTTCATTCACATAATTTTCAAAATTTAATTTAATGTGAATCCCGTATAAGTAACGAGAAAGGGGGTTTAAAAGAGAAAATGATCAAAAATTTAAAAAGTTTTTTATATCCAACTACGATGAGAAATTTATTCCAATATAAAAAATTGGATTAATAGATTTATAATTGAACTAATTATACTTTAAATACAATTTAAAATATAATTGAACATTATAAATAAATTAATTGAAAATAAACTTTTCAATTAATATTCAGTAATTTTCACTAAAAAAATGTAAAATTTTACAAAAATATAGATAATTATCCCATAGATAATTTTGAAATCCTAATTTCAAAAATTAATTTTATTTAATAAAATATATATTTTAAATTTATCAAAAGTTAAATTTGTTATTTATCACAAAATTAATAAAAACATTTTTTTGGTAAAATATTATATCTGAAACATATAGAGACATTATAAAAAATTATCTATTTAATTGTCGATATGTTATTTATATAAAACCATTATACTTTTTATTTTCAAAGTATTTATTACTATCCATATCACTATATTTAATGGATTGGTTATAATTTTCACATTAATATAATATATCATGGTTTTGTTAAGACTTAGGGTTGCGTGTAACACAAGCTAAGCCGATGTTGGGTATAGCATGAATGTAACTTGGTGATGTGTATTACACAATCTTAACTTGGTGTAGCATAAAACGCAATCCATAAAATAAATTTAATTTATTCAAAAAAATTAATTCATAAAAAACATGAGGTGTTACAATTCTGCAGTAGTTATTCTCTTTATGAGTATATGGTTATGCCATTCGGTATCATAAACGAGCTATCCATTTTCATGGCTCTGGTGAATCAGGGTTTCAATCCAATTTTGGATCCAGTTTTGGTAGTCTTTTTGGATGAAATATTTTTGTATTATTGTACTCAACATGACCATGTCAAACATCTTGTGATCATTTTTAATACACATATATAGGACCATCTATATTCTATGATTGGTAAATTTCACTATTGGATTGATGAAGTGAACTTCCTAGGTAATATTATCTCATAGGTAGGAGTGTGGGTTAACCAAGAGAAGGTGAGAGCTATAGTTACCTTAAACTATCCCAATAATTTTTTCGACATATGTAGATTATTATGCATAGAAGTTTATTATAGTCTCTTTATTCAAAACATTTCACACCTAGAAGTAGATCTTATAGGCTTGACTATGAAGGTTGTGAAATTCATTAGATCAGAAACCCACAAAAAATTATTTCATGAGATGAAATGAATACTAACTTTAGTTTTGATCCTAATTTTTCTAGATTTGGTTAAAAGCTATAAAATATTTTATGATACATCAGGTGTCAGTATTTGAGTAGTTCTGATATGGGAAGATTGATTTGCTACATACAGGTCTCTACAGTAGAGATCACATAAGAGGAATTACCCGATGCATGATCTGAAGTTAGCAATTGTGGTTCATTCCTTGATTTTTTAGAGGCATTATATTTTTTGAGAGGTTTTAATGGTGTTTACAAGCTCCAAAATACTTATTTATATTTTCCTATAGAATGAATTAATCATTAGGCATATAATCAGGGTTCAATACCTACAATCCTTTGATTTTCATCTTGCCTATATGCATGTAATAGGCAATGTCGTAGTGGATGCTCTGATCTGAAAGACTTGGACATAGGTAGTTTTGAGGCTAGTAGTGAGTGGTAGTTTATGGACATTTTTTTGGGATTCACTTGGAGGTTTAGGATCTTCATGGATAGTTTGTATATGCATCATTATTAGTTATATATTAACTTTTGGACAGAGTGAAGATGAGGTATGTATCATATCCTGGGGATATAGCCCTAGGGGAGATGGATGTAGCTGAGGATTCACCACCGAGATATATCATTGATGAGGATGAGGTATAGTGCATTAATGGATGTGTCTAGGTTTTTATAAAAATATTGGAGTTGATTTTAGAGTCTCATGCTTCTACTAGGACAGTAAATCCTAATCGTAAAAACATGTATCATTATATAAATAATTATTATTCAGGCCTGGTATTAAATGGTAAAAATCTGGTTTTGTTAATAGGTTCTCTACCAGTCAGTAGGTAAAATAATAACAATAGAAACCAAGTGAGAATCTACAGCTATTATCCATTTCTAATTGGAAATGGGTATTTTCCAAAATTGATTTTTTGAATATGTCACAGATCTCCACTTGAGGCAGTGATACAGTATGGGTGATCTTTGATAGGATCTTAAAGGTATATAATTTCATAACTATCATAGAGACCTTCTTAGTGTATGATATTTTGATAATTTATATCCCTAATATTATAAATTTACATGGGCTCACTTTTACTATCAATTCAGATAGGGATTCTTATTTCACATTGAGGATTTAGTGGGGTTTCTAAAATAACTGTAAACAAAGGAAATTTTGAGTAAAAACCATGTATCCTCAGACTAAATATTAGTCAAAATTGATGTTATAGGTTTTAAATTACATGCTCTATGCATGAATACTTAGTTTGGATGTTTTTGGGATAATCATTTACATCTTCCCAAGATCGATTATAATAATAGTTTTCAGGATACTATACAGATGGATCCTAATAAATCTTAATATTGTAGTCCATTATTTTTACATTATTTATGGTTATAGATAGGGGAGGTAGCCTTACTAGGACCTCATCTCATCTAGAAGACTTCATATCATGTTCAGTTGATCTAAAAGTGAATGATTACAGCTTATTCTAGGCAGAATTCAAATGTTGATCATCATTGTCGACCACTATAGTTCGAGGTCGGTGATCAAGTATTAATACATATTTCTACTAGAATAGGGAATTGATATTTTATTTTGTGTGGGATAATTTAACCCTAGTTCATTATGAATTTTTGGTTTTTTAGAGATTTGTTCCGATATCCTATCAGTTGCAGTTACCTCAAAGGTATATGGTTATCCATGATGTCTTCTATGTTTTATAACTTCACTGGTACTATCCGGATCCATTTAATATCATTAAACCTAATGAGGATGAGTTATAGGTATATGAGTCCTTTTATGAGAACCCTAGTTATATCTTAGACTAAATCATGAAGGATCTCTAAGGTAGATTAGTTACTTTTGTACAGGTTCTTTGGCATCATAGTTGCATACAGGATATGACCTAGGAGAGAGACTGACATATGTGCTCAGCGGCTGGAGTTATTCTCATAAGATGTTTTACTATCCTTGTAAGGGTAACTGAGGTATGATTTTCATTGAGGGGGGGGGGCATTCTATAAGAAATTAGTTTTCATATCACTTATGGATCCTTATGTTTCCTCATTAACCCCTTATTGAGTTTTCTTTTCATATTAAACTCAGAAAATTTTCCTTAAGGTGGGTTGTTTTGTCTTAGAATGAAGGTATTGGGGGATATATCCTAGATGCAAGAAAATTCATGACAAGAATTTTAAATAGAGGAGGTGTACTGGTATGGATAGACTGAATTCACAACCTTTATTGGTTTTTCCTAGATGGTAAAAACCCAATCTTTACAAGACTTGTAAAGAATTAACACACCATGTAAATGGTAAGGGTATGTTTTAAAGTGGGGAAACCCTTTTATTTTCTTTCACCTCTCTCATTCTCTCACATAGTATTATATCTCCTATGATTCTCCCCTTTTTTCATAAGATTAGTATTTAATGTCATCTCTCTATCCACCCTCTATTTTAGATGTCATCTATCACATTAGAAATTCGCCAGTAAGATATACATTCCTTTATCTACTTCCAAAATTTATCTTCTTATTGATGGAGTTATTTTAGTTTCAGCTCATATTTTCTATTTTTCAAAGTGTTTTTATATTTTTTTATTTTCTTCTATTCTAGGCCAAATCAAATGATGATATTGGATGAGTGTTCTCCTACAGGCTTAAGGTATGTGTTCTATACATTTTCCCTAAATTTTTGTTATATATTTTATTATTTCCTTCCTACTGTGTGACATACTTTCCACTTATTCCTTCTAAATTAAATATTAAGAATTAGATTAGTTATTACACCTAGTTGGGTTCCTATTACATCAACTAATCATGGTTAGAGGTTTTCAACCTCAACCTGAACCACCCATGTCGTGTGTTTCTTATATTTTTACCATGTTACACTACCCCTTTGTGTGTGTGGTATTTCCACTCTTAAAGTGTAAGCCATTATAAATTAAATGAGTTAGTTGGATAGGATCATGCATCCCTTTATATGTTATCAAATGATATCAAAATGATTAAATTGTCGACTAAATGATTATTTTAAATGGTTATGGAAAATAACATATCCCTTGTCTTTTTTTTGTAATATTTTCTTGATGATCGATCTAGGTATAATACCTATAATAAAGGTTTGGAACAAATTATTAAGGTATGAAACCTATGATGATTAAGTTATTGAACCCATTATTAAGGTATGGAAACTATGAAAATTAAGGTATAGAACCAATTATTAAGGTATGACACCTATTAATTATCGATTTCATACAAACATATAATTAAAGTATAGAACATATTATTATGGAATGGAACCTATAATTATTATGGTATGGCACCTATTAATATTACAGTATAGCACTGGCCAAGTTATTGAGGTATGGAACCTACAGCCCCTAGGAATGTTGTTTTATGATATTTCCCCATTTTAGAAGGATTGAGGATTAGAAATTGAGACATCCATATACCTTTACATATATGGATATAGGTCACCCTAGTTATATATTGTGGGACCTGATCTATATAGATCTATTAATCTTATCACATGTGGTTATGTCGAGTTGGTTACTACCAACTGTTGATACATTATATACATATTCATTCTCATTTATTATAGCCTGCTTCTTTTATACCCTGTGGCGTGGACTTATTGTGATTTCCTTATATTACTTCTTACTTGTTATACCTGCACATTGTTCTAGTTATTATACATAGCTATATTAGTTATAGAAACCATTTTTGGTGGCCTATTAATTATATATCACACCCTTCTTGGGTCACTTATTGGTACTTGGATAGACTTTATGGATTATGTTAGGGATAAGGACAAGTTCCTAGTTTTTGATGCTTGATTTGTTGTAACATGGGAGAAGTGAAGTAGAGGACCGAGCTATGGCTCATGATGATATCTAGAGATAGACCATTTTGGACTTTTGTTTCTTTGGATATACTTATATGTATATGTGTTTATTCTGC
Source organism: Viscum album (assembly GCA_963277665.1). Lineage (NCBI taxonomy): Eukaryota > Viridiplantae > Streptophyta > Magnoliopsida > Santalales > Viscaceae > Viscum > Viscum album. The sequence goes on from OY728158.1 coordinate 17,338,479, forward strand.
GTATCTTATTCCTTTTTGTTAAATAGATGACATTCCATATTTTTTTATATTATTGATATTTTCATTCATGTTTTACATTTAATTAACAAAACGATGTTTTACTTCCACTAGTTATTTTTTATTTTTTATGCTTACATTATTATCCATTTCTTATACCACTATGCTACTCTGATTATGAGGGTATAGTTTCCCTATTATACTACATGATACCCCCACTTCTATTCGGAAGACTCTGGAATATAGGGAGGCACGCTTGATGCCTTATGACCCACTGACTCGGGGACCATTTAGTACCTCTCAGGTTAGGATATTACACCCGCAAAGGTACTACCCTTTATAAGTACCAACAACATGGAATTATATAGTTACTGAAGTTACATAAAATTACTCAAGAAAATTATTTATATCCTTCATTAAAAATTGGGAATTTTTTTGATGGAGTTTAAGAAGGTTTTATAAATTTTCCCAGTCATTTAACTTATTTTGAGGTAAATTGGATTTGTTTGAATAGTCTTGAGATGTTCTAAAGAAGTTTTTAACTTACATTAGTACCTTTAGAATTATATATTGAAGGCTAAGAATTGATATAATAATTTATGTGTAAGATTCATCTCAGTTATCACAATATGTACATAAGGGTTTCCCAAAACATTCAGGTGGAAAAATGATAATGTATTGGTACTCCCTATGAAATAAATGAAAAATTTATGAGTTGAATCTGATATTAGAATAATTTTAGAGGTTCCCCTTGATAAAAGAAACTAACTCTCATTTTACCCATGATATATAAGGTACATCCATAATATGAGGATCTACAAATTAAAAAATGAAACAATCCCAATGATATATGTAAATGTAACTCTAAGTTAAACTAGAATAATATAAAATTATAAAAACCATAGTTGGATATATAACATTTATTCTAATATTTTCCATAATATATAAACTGAAGAAAAAATATTAAAGAAAAAAATATACAAAAAGGTCAAAAAAATATAATATATACGCGTCACTAAAACAGACTATTGGAAAGTCATGGGTATCACTGTGATATATAAATTTCAGTTTCATAATGATTAATGGTTATCCCTATGTTATGTTCTAGGCACAATGGTCATTAATTTTCCAAAAATTATAGATTTTAATGATTAACTTTTACTGAATAATAATAAGTTAGATGATTCTAAATTTTTTCTTTAATGGACTAATCATCATAATGATACAATGGAATGTTGTGATTCAGGGTGAGTATTGAGAATATGGTCTTTGGGCCATGAAGTATAAGGTTGCACCATAACTTTATATATACATGTGAATAGGAATGACAATGGGGAATAAATAGATATAGATTTTTTAGATGAGATTACTCCATGAAGATTATGGAAATTATGAGCATGAATGGATGTTGAGAGAAATGGAAAGTCAAAGATAAAGATTTATTCTTCATTATTTTTATTTTATAGTTATTAGTGAATATTTAGAGCCTGGATATCAAGAAGAAAATAATTAGAATAGAACAACTAACTTCTTGTGTTCTTTAAAAATATTGAATGACCTATATAAGAATATATTGGATCGCATTCCATGATGATATAGCCACACTATAGTCATCTATGGAATAGAAATAATGGGTTATATCCATGTTGTGATAGGAGAAAACATGTTGCACATGATCCTCGGCCTAGTTAGTGAGGACTCCTTAAGTGCATCCAGGAGACCTGAGATCAAATCCAGTCAGAGGCTAATTTCCAGTACTTTAGCAGTGTTGTAGCAGGCATTGTGCAGAACTGTAGCAAGTACTATAGCAGGAACTGTAGCAGGCACTGTTTGGCACTATAGCAGCAAGGAATATTCCCCCGTTTGGGCCTTTGGGCCACCAATTTGGTCCTCGAGTCCTTTAAGACCTTCAGGACACATAGGCCTTCGGGTCTGTAAGGGATTTGGGCCACCTCAAGGCCTTCGGATCACCTTAAGTGCAGATGCAAACTAGACAACCTACAAGGAACAAACTTCAGAAGGAGGAAGAGCAAGGAGATTTCACCATAACAGGATCTAAACAGATTGCAAGAATGAGAGGGTATGTCACCTACCATCGAGATAATCATGTGCATGCATCAGAAATACTATCTAAACAGTCATGCGAAGGTGAAGAGCTAATTTTACGATGAATATGCTGGGGAGGAGCAGTTCTAAGTAGTTAGTCTTGGTTGTATGTAATGTTTGAAGCCTACGGGAAATGAATTCCTCTAAGGCCTACGGGCCATGTAATACTTATGACTATGAGCCTTGTAAGGGTTCCACATCACCCCTTGAAAGGTGGATTATCAAAATCAATAAAAAAATGAAGGCCTTCGGGCCATTGGATGATAGGATACTACATGTCATAACCATTCTATTTTAAAGAAAAGTGATAATTCCTTGATTCCATGAGAAGAAATGTTTCTCAATAATAGTTTGTTCCTATTATTTCATATCAAGAAAATATATGTATATTTTCTAGAAGTTTTGATGATGTATAATCTTTAGTCTCAAAGATGATTAAATAACGATATCTTTGACATGGATTAAATGAGAAGAAAAAAAAGAGATATTGGATTTCTCAATAAGATTTTTGGCCATCTAATATGATAATATCATGTTACCAATATTGAAGATGATTTCCATAATAAAATATGGAATATATATTCCCATTATTTGGGTTATAAAATTAGATAAGGATAAATAAAGAGATAAGAAGTTAAATGTTGAGAAAATGATAGTGTATACTTGTAAATATTTCAAACGTCAAAGAGAGGGAATCTGATGAAAATATAAAAAGAAAATCTTATTCATAAATGATAAAGTAGAAGAAATAAGGATGAATAATAATCCCTTTGATATCACTATATCATATAAGATGTTTCTAAATAAAGATAAGTGTTTAGAAATTATGAAACACATTTTATTATTTTAAGTCTATTTGAATAAGAAGACTACATATTATGATATCATGGAGTAAAATACTGTCTACATATGTTGATAATTTTGAGATTAATTTCAGAATAACATGGTCAATGTGCATGTTTTTGTACATATTTAATAATTGGAAGTGGAATATGTATTTCTATAGAACAAAAAAATTATTTTTAATTTATTAATATATAAATAATTCTAAATATCTTGTTCATAAAAATAAGTTAGAAGAAAATAGAATACTGGAGATATCTAGTTTAATTATATCCATATAATTTGGGTGAATGAAGGTAAATTGGGAGATAGTTATTATTACTATATAGTATTTTGTTAAAGAATATAACCTACAAAAGGATTAATAATGATACCCTCCCATAACAAGTGTAGGTATTGAGTATAAGACTATATAGTCAAACCCATTTATAATATTTTATCTACACTATAAATAAATATTTGTCTCATTCTCGTCATGAACATAATAATGATTATTTTTCCATATTATAGACAAACCTTATAAAATGATTGTGTGTTTTTTTCTCTAATTTTTTCTCTATATTGAATATATTGTAAGTGTTAAGGTTGTATTAACATATAAGTTAATCTTTATAAATAAAGAAGTTAAAATATCAAGAGGGTATAATTAAAAGAGAAAAATGGAATTTTGTAAATTCTGTTAGCATTGATTCATTACCTAGTGTAACTGCACAATCAACTAAAAACTTCAGTTGGTATTAAAGCTAATCTATGTTTCTTATGATTGGATTTATTTCATTTTTGGGATATTTTTAACATATTTACCTATAGTGTATATTTAAATAAGGTTAGGATAAACATAGATGTAAAATATATTTACCATATTTTTTAATACCAACATATAGGTTTCATTAAAAAATATAAATAATATGTAAAAGGAAGAGGAGATAAAGTTGAGGAATATTTAAAATAAAAAACTGGGTACATAAAAAATTGAATATAATGAATATGGTATTTCATCTATTTTATATATTATTAATTATCCTTTAGAGGAATCGAGTTCAAGTTTTAAGTAATATTGTGAGATTGGATCTATTTAATTTGTTGAATACCATTTCATTAGGGTTAATGATTACTTCTGTAAAGTTTATAAAAAATTCACCTATATATTTGTGTTAATCTAATAACATTGTGGTGATAAATCATATTTGGTAGTGGATAGAGAATATTTTAAAGAAGAATTACCATCACAATTTTAGAAGTATAACTCTCTTATTGGAGAAATGAAATACAAGGAAAAATAATTAATTTTTAATAGAGAAAAATTCCCCATGGTTGGGAATTAATTTTGGTTTAACATTGATGAGAACATTAAGGTTATTAAATCTATAAAGATAATAGCTATGTTTTATAAAATATTTATAAATATATTATTTATGTCAAGATTGATATATTGAAATTAAAATCCAAAATAATAAAATAAATTGATAATTTATAAAAAAGTAGAAAAAGGAATGAGGGGCATACTAAGAATGTGAAAAGTGTATTCGAATGAAGATTAATATCAAAAAAGGGTGAGAAAAAAACTCATAAATTAAAGTGTATTGAACTAGGATCCAAAATATGAAACATAGAGATGAAAAAATCTAAGTCATCCTAGGATACTAAGAAAATAATATAAAATACCATGAAATATTTAGATAATAGTATTTTCTCTAAAAAAGATAACATCAGTTGAAAGAAAAATTTATCTATAAAAAGATCATGTAAAATTGTCACCATTGTTTCACAAACAATTTTTTGTACTAATGTGTTTTTATCTATTATAAAAAGTTAAAAATAAAAAACATGAAAAATATGAGTGAAAGAAGGTGTTCATAAACCCATAAATTATTTAAGTTTTGATTTGAATAATAGAAGGAGAAGTGTCTCCCCAAAAAAGCTCAATTATAAAGTTGTTTTTTCTCAAAACAAAAAGTTTTAAAACCCATTAATATTTCAATAAAAGGTAGGACAAAATGATTTATTGTATTTTTATGGGGATATTGAATGTTTGTGCATTTAAATATTATATTTTTCCATAATATGTAAATTTATATAAATTTTAGATTTCACACATTAAGGTAGTTAAAATATAAACAAATGAAACCATATCTGAATTTATTGAGGTTTTTAATAAACATTTCAACAAATTTGTTTATTATTATGATTAATTATAATATAAATATTTCAAACATCTACCATAACCTTTTAATGATATGATAGTACAATTTATGAATAAAAAAATGAAAAATTGGGATTAATCTACCTTAGGGTGTAAATAATTAAGGAAAAATATAAAAACAAAATAAACCCAATAATAATTTTGAAAAGGATTCTTCACCAAGAAAAAGATACTTGGATTGTGGAAGAAATGGAAACATCATATAGCTTTAAAAATTGTCTATGAATATCACGAATGGAGGAATAAAGGTTTAAAAAATCAAAAAATGACCTAGGAATGACATAAGAGGATTAGTTTGGTTAAGGACATCTAAGATTAAGAATATAAATTTCATGAGAGGTTTCTAAATATGGTAACCTTGAATTTTATGAGAATCTGTGTGGAAGGTGATAAAAAATAGGAATAATTATAAAAAAATGCATGGAATGGCTTATAATATAGAAATAGTAATTATGAAACAAAGGGAAAGCACCCACGACATCATTTTTACAGAATATATATATTAAAAAAGTATTTATATAAGAATAAATAAAAATATATTCATAAGAAATATACGAACATATGTACATCGTAGTTATAATTTTCTATGAAAATTGAGTAAGAAAAAATGATTGATTTTGGGTTGTTATCTTGTGTGAAAAACTAATTACAATTCATAATAATGTTGAAAAGTAAATGAAAACCATACATCCCAAAGAGATTAATGTTTCTAAGATCAAAGGGGGTGAAATATTAAAAATTTCTCCCCAAAAAATAACTTTTTTAGAGTGGGTTTCTAGGTTGATAAATAATACTCATCCCAATTTCTCTCACAAAAGAGCTGCATGATAATTCTACTTATTTCTACTTATTTTACTATTTTTTATTCTTTTTATAAGTAATTAAAGGTGATTCATATTGGGGAAAATCTAATGAATTTTTTTGATAAATTTATACCATGAATATATATTCTTCATGGAATGATTTGATCGAAACCATAATTCCTCCTTTAAACATTTCATGTGATATTAGAAAGACATGCTTGGATGTGACTTTATGATGATCCAATAAGATGAAGAATAATGGTGTATCTACTAAAAAGGAGATGACAAGAGAAGAATATATGATATGATATGATTTAATATTAATATATAAATATGGATAGTACTTGAAGGATGTTGAGGTTAAGGTATGGAAATTTTGATTTCATTTCATTGCTTAGATAGAATCAAATTTGATTAATAAGGGGGAAATATGTTGATCAAGAATGAATGAGGGATATTAATTCACTATAATTTCTTAATGAGTTTGATAAAGATTGGAAAATGTGTCCATTTTTAAAACAATATGATCTATTACAATGAATTTATTTTTATGTTGGTATCACATGTTGGATTGTATTACGAATAAATTTTTTATCTAGGTTAATAACTCTTATTTTATACATCGACCTGCCTCTAGTGGAATTAGACTTGATTAATTTATTCCCAAGTACTAAGAGATCTGTTATACCATCCTTCTCTCAAATGGATTTGGATTTAGTTTTAAAAGGGTGATAATATGAGAAAATCATATATGTATGAGATGCAAATTACTTTTTCTTATTAATTTATTTGGAATTTCTTTTCAAAAAGGTGGAGAAGAAAAATGAGAACTACTAAAAACAATTGATAGTAATAAATATAATTTGGTTAATGGTATTGATAAAAAAATACAAAGGGTGTATTGAAGAGTCTAATGGATTATGAGTATTTTAGTTTTTTATCAATGAAGATATCTTACTATCATTATGTGTTTGGTTATGGAAGAAGAATATAATGAATGAAGAAGTTTAAAATAGTGTGTTATATAGTTTAGATGAATTTTTATTCCATCATATTTATTTAGGAAGATTCATTCTTATGTTGGTAATGAGGTTGAATAATATATTACCCATAATAATTGTAAATGATTATTGAAACTTGTATGTTATATATAAATAGATTCATATAATAAACATATAGATCTATTTATTTCCTTGTTGATAAAAATGGTTATAAATTTCAAGTTGTGATGGAAGGTGTAATCATTGTATATTATTAGTTGAAAATGAGCATGAAAAGTTCATTTACTGATGATTTAAGTGAATCTTGCTGTTAATTTAAGTCAGAATATCAGGAAACCATCCTTGGGTAATATATATTATTTGATACTATAATAAATTAATAATATATATTAGGTTGTAGTCTGATGAGGGATAGAATTTAATCTAGAAACATAGGGGTAATAAAGGTTCATATAAATATTCTTGAAGTGTACTTATAAATTATATTATAATTTCAAAACATTATTAAATAAGTATGTTAAATTTCTTAAATTGTTTATTTTTTTCTATTGGTATTTTGGGTTATTGGTGTATCCATGAGATGATTTGATGATGTTTTGAGATTATGTGAATAATTCAGAATTAGATAAAAAAAATTAAAATGGAATTGATACATAAAAGTCATCTCATCTATCATAGTATATACATGAGTTTAATCTAAACCAAGTCAATTTAAAATTGATATTTTTTTTATCAATAGTGATACATAAGATTACATTTATTTGATTGACTAGAAATATGAAATGTTTTTAAATATCCTATTATATATAGAAGTAAATCTAAGATCAATCAAAATATATAGTGGTAATTTTAAGCATGAGAAGTGGAAAATTAAAAATAGATAGAATCATACTGAGATATTTAAAGGTAAATATATGTTTAATAAGAATAATTAGAAAAGTAAAAAACCATAAGTTGATATATAAGAGTAACTTCAAGAGTTTCTAGAATAGATAAATTGTCGAAGTGTTGAATAACATTATGATACATAAATGTAAAACAAATCAAATATGTAAGGGTAAATTAGATATAAATAGGGAAATTCATGATTCTATTGATTATATATAAAGTTAATGTTCTTTATACGTAATTTAAATAATATTTTTAAAGGCATTATGATGAGATTTGTCATGGCCGCTCTCAAATGAAGTGTGATTTTTTTGGGTACTTGGGTGCAGCAGAGTGGCTGACTAAGGTCGTCTCTCAAAGGAGGAAGTAAATTATAACAACTTATTAAATTTAATATAAAAATAAAATAAAAGAGAATAAAAACATTACTTGAAAGAATGGGGGTTTTTTATTATTTATAAAACTAGAAGAAGTTTGCTGGAAGATGATTGCATTTTTTGTTTTTAATTTTGAAATGATGTTTCATTAAAAAGACGCAACAAGAAGATGTTTTTTTAGAAAATATTTTAGAAGGTGTAATAAATATAACACTACAACTTAATTTACATATTAATAATTATAATTTAAATTAATAACCACTTAATTATGATCCCCTAATTTTTTAACCCCTGAACCCTACCGGAGTTAACTTAACCACAAAGATGAAATTAAATAAACCCTATTCTTGCTTCAAAACACACAGTCGTAACACCATACTTTGATTGATGTTATAAGGTTATATTATGGTTAGTGGTTAATTATAGCAAATATCCATTCTTTAAATGAGGATTAATTGAGTTTAGGGATTATATTTGAACTCTACAAACTTATCCTGTGTGGTCTTGTATTACTGATTAAGTTCGTGCTCTCACAATTTACACAAAATCTCGACCTCGCATGTTTTTTGTTAATTGTTCAATTACTTAATTAGTTTATTCTAATAAAAAAACTCAATTCATGAATCATATCAAGTAAATTATAGTATCTCATTGATTCAAAATAACTGAATGAATAAGGTAAGAGGTAGATCGATTACTAAAAAGAACTACTCTTCTATGGGTGGTGTAGTCACTGTAGAAACGTTTTTCATTCGCAAGGGGTTAGAATGGGTATAACCCAATATTGTTTCTACTCTTGAATTATATACTAAATAGGAACATAATAATATGAAAATGTAATAACACAAAATATTAATTTAAGAAAAATTCAAGATACAATCATGAAACCAATGAAATACAAAGAGGAGGTGGGAGAGGAGAGCCTTTTTGGAAGAGATGTTTGCACAAGGAATTACTTCTTCCATGATTTTTGAGGGGATCCCAAGAGAAAACCTTTATTAAACACCTTCCCAATTCCTCTACCAACCCTCCCAAAGAGTGAAAATATTCTTTAAATATATTTTTGGAGTGCTAGGGTTAAAATACTTTTTTACGTGTGAAATATAAATTTGGACAAATTTTTTAATCCTAATTACAACGCATATTTGACCTCCAAAACAAGAGACTTATATGGTATTATAGAGGGAATATTTTTTGTTAATCATGTTTTTTATCTCCCCTCCAAATTTGGGCCCAATCCAATCTCTGATGGAGAATATATGGCCCGAATTATAAAGTGATGTCCAATCTGGATAGTTTAGTCCAACTTTGTCTTCATAGCCCATTTACTCCACTCAAATTCATGATCTAGATCCGATTTCCTGAATATAATTTGTATCTGATTAATTCAGGAACACATTTACAAAATTTTAAGTCAAAATAATATATATAAAAATATTTATTCCCGAAATACTATAGTGATTTTTAAAAGGTAAAACTGGAATTTTCACCAAATTTTCAAATGAATGATATAATCCCAAATATTTTATAAATAAACACATTTACCACAATGTGAGTAAATTGTATCATTTATTATAAATAAAATATTCAATAAAATAGTGTTTTATCAACTCCCCCACACTTACCAATTTTTACTCTTAGTAAAAACCTCATATCATGTATTCGAAAAAATTATGACGAGATATGAATGTTCATATTTCTCAATCCATAGTAGAATTATAGGCAATGTAAGAATCCCATCAAGATTAAATATCAATAAATTTTAAATTAATTTTCTCATAAATTGTTTCAAAAAAATTCCAGTGAGATTCATAACACTAATCACAGCGAAACAAGTCATGGGTCTACCATGCCACTAATTCTCCACGTGTGTGTGTGCCAACCATTCCAAGCTTGTCTCTCCACCCTTTATCTAGTATATTCAGGTCAATAAAAACTTTTCTTATTACCTAATTCTATTCCTCCAAACCTGATCAACATCCTTTGAAATCAAATTCCAAAACCCACTCATTTAAGCATTCCTAGAAGTCAAACCATGATATCCCGACCTAAATATCCCCACATGTTGTACATTTCTCCACTCCCCCTTTATTGATTGTTTTTTTGGGGGTTTTTTGGAATTTTTTTTGAAGGAATTCAAAACTCAGATATTAGGTGCACACGCATAGGTCAATCTAGTATAGTGATGGAAATGATCAGAAAAGAAACGAACATATGGAAAGACTGTGTTATAAGCTGAAAAGAATTACTTACCCTGAATATACATTCAATTGGGTAAGATAAACTCACAAGTCATGATTGTGTGAAAAGTTGTGTGGAGAAATCAATGACACAATTTACCATGAACAAAAATCACAATGATTTGTGTCATAATCTAAATGGTTTTATTATGAAACAACCAATCATATCATCGACATCTTCAATTTTTATAAAAATCAATCCTTAATGAATAAATCTTACTCATTCTTATCATTCCACCAATTAGTTTTAAAAACATGCATTTTCCATATATTCCATATCTAAATGAATATGTAATATGATTTTTTTCTTTTTTTTTTTATATTTTTTTGTTTTTTTAAATAACCAAAAACATAACATAAAACACGCACAAAACACATAAATGAAAGTCCTAAATATCTACCCAAAAATTTTGTCTCTTCCCCCACACTTAAAATAGTGTATTGTCCTCAATGTGAACCTTTGAGATGATATATGCACATAAAATTTATAATTTTAAATAGGACAAAGAATATAAAATTGAAAGGGTTAGGAACATCCTGATATGTTCAAGTAATGATGGGGTCATGAAGTGTGATAAAATCCACTACATCAGTTGGAAGTCGCTCAATGTATTCCTCCAAATGTTTCCCATTGACTGTAAAGCTCAATCCAGTTTCCTCTTTTGTGATTTCCACTTAACCATAAGGAAAAACATTAGATACAATATATGGACCTAACCATATGGAATGCAACTTACCAGGCATCAGCTTTAGTAGTGAATTATAGAGAAGTACTTTCTCTCCAATATGAAACTCACTTTGTTGGATCATTCTATTATGGTCTACTTTTGATCTTTCTATGTAGAGCCTTTAGTTCTCATATGAAGACAATCAAATCTCCTCATGCTCTTGAATTTGTAGCTTACTTTCAATTCTAGTTTAGGCCAAATCCATGTTGCATTTCTTTATAGCCCAATAAGCCTGATGCTCAACTTCCACGGGGAGATGACACACTTTCCCAAAAACAATCTGAAGTGGGTACATACCAATGGGTGTCTTGTATGCTATCCTATAAGCCCAAAGTGCATCATCCAAGCACTTTCTCTAATATTTCATATTCAGTTGCTTGATTTTTTCCAAAATTTGTTTCAACTCCCAATTTGAAACCTCTGCCTGGCCATTTTTTTGGGGGTGGTATGGTGTTGATGTTTTTTGTGTCACCCCATACATCCGAAGGAGGGAATCCAGATTCTGATTGTATAAGTGTGTACCTTGATCACTAATGATATCCTTAGGAACTCCAAACCTGTAAAAAAATTGTTCCTTGACAAAGTCGACTACAACATGAGATTCATCAGTCTTGGTGGCCTTGGCCTCCACCCATTTACTCACATAATCAACAGCAACTAAAAGATACAAAAAACCAAAGGAACTAGGAAAAGGACCCATAAAATTGATTCCCTATACATCAAAAATATCACCGAATAGTATGGGTTTTCAGGGCATCTCATGTCTCCTGGAAATGTTCCTAGTGTGTTGGCAATGAGAGGATGACTTACAAAACACATGGGCATCATGGAATAAGCTAGGAAAATATAATATAGAGTTTAATACTTTCCTAACTATCTGTTGGGGTCCAAGGTGTCCACCACAAGAAAGTGTATGACAAAAATGTAAAACAGACTCAAACTCATGACCATGAACACACCTCCTAATAACTTGGTCACTACACATGTGTTGTAGGTATGGATCATCCCAAACATAAAATCTTTACTCACTCTTTAATATTTGGACTTGATATTTCTTTAAATTTGTAGGGATTTCGGATGAAACAAGGTAGTTTTCTAAATCATCATATCAAGGATACGTACCTAAGATGGAATAAAGATGCTCATCAGGGAAGGTATCCCGAAGTGGTACCTATTCCAAGGTGTCATCCTATAGTGTTTGAGTAATCCTACTCATGTGGTTCACCACCAGGTTATCTGACCCCTTTTTTGTCCTTTATCTCAATATCAAATTCTTGAAGAAGAAGCATCCATCAGATTAGCCTAGGCATTGAATCTGGCTTCTTCAAGAGGTACCTCAGAGCTGTATGGTTAGAAAAAAACAATTACTTTAGATCCCAATAAATATGAACATAATTTATCTAAAGAAAATATGATGTCAAGAAACTCCTTTTCTATGGTTGTATAGTTTTATTGGGCTGAATCCAGTGTTCTATATGCATATAAAATCACATGTGAACGTCCCTCCACCCTCTGAGATAAGACAGCTCCAACTGCAAAGTTGGAGGTGTCACACATAATATCAAAAGGAATATCCCACCATGGAGGTTGTATGATAGATGGAGTGGTAAGACGTTGTTTTAGCTCATCAAAGGAATTCCTATAAGAATTATCAAACACAAAATCATAATCCTTTTGAAGTAATCGTAACATATGAAGAGAAATATTACTAAAATCTTTGATGAAGCACAAATAAAATCTTTCAGGTCCTAGGAAATATCTAACATCACGTACACATGAAGGATAGGGTCAGGATGAAATAATATCTACCTTAGATCTATCAACCTTTATCCCATGTTTTGACACTACATTCCCTAAGACAATGCCATTCTCTACCATGAAATGACACTTTTCAAAGTTCAAGACCATATTCTTATCAATACAATGATTCCAAACCTTTCCCAAACTACACATAAAATCATCAAATAAAGACTCATACACTATAAAATCATCCATAAATACCTCTATGCTAAACTCAATGAAATCTGAAAAAATACTCACCATGAATCTCTAAAATGTACCTGGGGAATTGAAAAGTACAAATGGAATCCATCAGTAGGAAAACTTACTGAATGGACAAGTTAATGTTGTCTTCTCCTAATACTATAGAGCAATAGAAACCTGAAAATATCCAGAAAATCAATCCAAGAAATGATAGTGTGTTTTCCCAGCTAGTCTCTCAAGTATTTGATCAATAAATGGGAAGGGGAAATGGTCCTTGCATGTGGACTGATTTAGTTTCCTATAATAAATACACACACACCAACTATTTTTCACCCTCATTGGAACTAACTCATCTTTTTAATTTTTAACAACAGTAACACCACCTTTCTTAGGAACAACCAAAATAGGACTCACCCACGGGGAATATGAAATGGGATAGATTATACCTACCTTGATCAATTTTTCAAATTCTTTTTTCACAACATTCAAAAGAGTTGGGTTCAATCTCTTTTGTGGATGTCTAACTGGCTTATCCCCATTATCTAAAAGAATCATAATCATGCAAATGGAGGGGATAATACCTGATATGTCACCCAAGTTCCACCCGATTTCCCTGATGTTCTACCTCAAAAGATTCAAAATATTTTCTTCATGTTCAAAATTGAGATTATTAGCAATGATAATAGGTAACCTCTCACCACTCAACAAGTATGATTATTTGAGATTTGGTGGAAATGGATTGAGTTCCAATGAAGGGGGTGTAGTATGGATGGAGACGATGAAGGAGAAAAAATATGTGAATAATGAACATCAGTACCAAAATATACATCATCATAATCAAAGAATAAAGAATCAAAACCATCAATATATTCAATATCTAAGTCCTAATAAGAGTGAACATGATCAAAATCATAATATGAATCCATTTCAAAATCAAATCTAAGAGAGTCTTGTTAATTAGGAATGGGTGTGGAAGTGCTCCTAGACATCAAACCAGAGCCAATACTCATAATCTACCTAATCCTAAGACAACCAAATTCCATGGGGTTTTTATTTGGTGGTTCAAAATGGGAGATAAAAAATGTAGAATGGTCTCTTAGGGATACTTCATGGATTCCATGACATTAAATATCACAACTTCATCCCCGAACTCCATGTAAAGTGTACTCTCATTGATATTTATGATAGTTTTTGCAGTTTTGAGGAAGAGTCTACCTAAGATAATGGGAGAATGATAAATTACCTAATCATCCTCCATTTTAAGAATATAGAAATATTTTGGAAAGATCATGTCTCTTACCTGAACAAGTACATCCTCAAGGACTCCTGCTGGATATGTTATAGCTCTATTCTCCAACTGCACCACTACTCTCATCAGCTTCAACTCACCAACCTGTAAAGAAGAGAATACAGAGTGAGGAATCACATTTATGGAAGCTCCCAAATCACAAATAGCATCAGAAAAGTGCAACTCTTCTATGGTACATGAGATAGTGAATTTCCCTAAATCCTTCCACTTTTTTGGCATTGTTAGAGTTAGGGTAATGAGTTCTGACACAATTATTCCAAGATTGATCCTCTAATTTCCATTTAGCCCTCTTCAATTGGTGAAAAGTTCTTTTAAGAATTTTTCATACCTTGGGATTTGTTTAATGGCTTCAAGTAGAGGGATTCTAATCTCCACATGCTTGAATGTGTACAAAACCTTTTTTTGCATCGCCTCCTCAGCCATATTCTTGGTTTTTACAACCCTATTTGTAATGGGAAGGGGTTTAAGAGGAACATAATCAATCATTTTCTTACCTTTATCTTTCTCCTTTGGTTTCTATTTAGCTGGTCTTGAATGGATCTTCTCCAGAATTGAGGTGAATCCTGGTGGAATAATGGGTGCAGAAGTATCATTCATTTGCTTCCCACTTCTCAATGTGATGGAACTTACATTTTCATTTGGATTTGTAGTAGTTTGGGAAGGTATATTTCCAGAATTCTTACTTACAAGTTCATGGAGGGTAGTGGAAATCTGGCTCATTTGAGTCTTTAACTCCTTTAGCTCTAAACCTTGACTCTTCAGCTCATTTTGTTGATTAAGAACAATTTGTTTCAAAATATCATCAGTATTAGAATCTACTATTGGTTTAGAATTCCCTCGTTGGTGTCTTGTTGATTCTTTATATTCAAATCTCCTTTTGGGTTGTAGGAAAACCTGCTGGTAAGGTGGAGGCTACTGGAAGTTATGTTGAAAGGGGGCCTTTGTTGTTTTCTAGAGGCATACCTCATGTTTGATTGATCCTTCAACCCTTGGTTGTATGTTGAAGCAAAGGAATAAAACTTCTTTTTTGGATATGGTTATTGTTTCTGCTGAAATGGTTTCCCAATAAACAGTAATTCATAATCTTCTATTTCTTGTAGTTGGGGGAAACAATCAGTTGGGTGGCTTGTCTCAGTGAAAATTCCACAAGGCCTTGAAGAAGGGGGTTGGGATGTATTTTGAGCCAAATAAATATGTCTCACCATAGTTTTCAATTCTTCCAACTTGGTATCAATCAAATGAATTTCAATATAAGATGGACATACCTGATGTACTTCTCTAACCTGTGGGGTACCTCGATCATCAAATTGTTGAGAGTTTTGTGCCATCTTTTCAATCAATGCATGTGCAGCTACTGGTGTTTTGTCCACCAATGCTCCTCCAGCTGCGGCATCCACCATGCTCCTCTCCATAGGTGTTATTCCTTCATATAAGTATTGGATGAGGAGATTCTCACTAATTTTGTGATGCGGGCAGCTTACACACAACTTCTTGAATCTCTCTCAATACTCATACATTGACTCCCCATGTGTCTTCTTGATCCCTAATATCTCCTTTCTAATGGAAGTGGTCCATGATGCTGGAAAAAATCTCTATAAGAAAATACATTTCAAATCATTCCAACATGTTACATCTTCAGGTTGTAAATAATACATCCAATCCATTGAAGCTTCATCAAGTGAGAATGAAACTCTTAATTTTATTTGATCTTCAGATACATTTCTTGGTTTAAGGGTTGATAAAACCACATTAAATTCTTTTAAATGTTTTTTTCGATCCTCACTTGATAATCTCTGAAATTTTGGAAGAAGGTGAATTGATCTAGATTTTAGTTCAAATTATGATTCAAGATTTGGGTATTCAATACAATTTAGTTGATAGTTAATATCAGGTGCATCCAATTATCAAATAGTTCTATTAAGTTCATTTTAATTATTTTCATCCCTTTTTCTTGTTTTAGGTTTGATGTAGAAGTGTTTCTAATTTCAATGTTCTTAGAGTGGATGAATTCTCTAACTGGTTTCATGTGGAAACATCCTGTAGACTGAGAATGTATTATTCAAGATCGAAGACTACGTTCAATCTCAGGGTCAAGATCTAAATGATCATCAATATTAGTTAATTTCATAAATCAAATAAAAATTAAAATAAGGAAAGTGAAACATAGTAAAATAAAAATGAGAAGTTTGAGTTGATGGTCCAAAAAGAAGAAGAAGAAAATAAAAGAATAATAAAAAATTCATATTGGGTAAAAAAAGAAGAAAGAACGGAATAAGAGAATAAAATGTAAAATAAAATAAATACCTCTAATTGGTTGAAATAATTACTTGCCTCCCCAAGAACAGCTCCAATTTGATGAGAATTGTTTTGGGCGCTCTCAAATGAAGTGTGATTTTTTGGGTACTTGGGTGCAGTAGAGTGGCTGATCAAGGTTGTCTCTCAAAGGAGGAAGTAAATTAAAATAACCACTTAAAGGTATTATAAAAATAAAATAAAAGATAATAAAAAAAATATTTTAAAGGATGGGGGTTTTTTATCATTTATAAAACTAGAATAAGTTTTTTATAAAAATATTGAATTTTTTTTCTCTTAATTTTGAAATGAAGTTTGATTAAAAAGACGCAACAAGAAGATGTTTTTTTAGAAAATATTTTAAAAGGCATAATCAATATTACTCTACCTCTTCATTTAATTATTAATCATTATCATATAAATTAATATCCATTTAATTATGATCCCCTAATTGGTTAACCCTTGAACCATATGGGAGTTAACTTAACCAAAAAGATGAAATTACTTAAACCCTAGGCTAGCTTCAAAACACGCAATCGTAGCACCCTGCTTTGATTGATGTTCTAAGGTTAGATTATGGTTACTGGTTAATTAGAGAACATATCCATTATGTAAATGAGTATTAATTTAGTTTATTGATTATATTTTAACACTACAAACTTATCCCGTGGGGTCTTGTATTACCGATTAAGTTTGCGCTCTCACAATTTACACAAAATCTCGACCTCATGTGTTTTTGTGTTAATTGTTAAATTTCTTACTTAGTTTCTTATAATATAAAAACTCAATTAATGAATCATATTAAGTGAATTAAATTATCTCATTTATTCAAAATAAATTAATGAATAAGTTAAGAGGTAGATCGATTACTAAAAATAACTACTCTTCCATGGGCGGTGTAGTCATCATAGAAACATTTTGCATTCATAAGGGGTTAGAAAGGGTATAACCCAATATTGTTTCTAATCTTTAATTCCAGACTAAATAGGAAGATAATAATATTAAAAGGGAAAAAACAAAGAATATTAATTGAAGAAAATTTCAAGATACAAGCATGAAAGTAAAGAAATACCAAGAGGAGGTGAGAGAGGAGAGCCTTTTTGGAAGAGATATTTTCACAGGGCCTTAGTTCTTCCAATAGTTGTGATAGTCTCCCAAGAGACACCCTTTTGGAAACACCTTCCCAATTCCTCTAAAAATCCTCCCAAAGAGTGAAAATTTCCTTTAAATAGATTTTGGTAGGGATAGGGTTACAATAATTTTTTAAGTGTGAAAGAGAAATTCGTCCAAATTTTTTAATCCCAGTTTCACCGCATTGTTGGCCTCCACAACGCATGAATGAGATGGACTTATACAAGGATTATTTTTTCATAATCATGTTCCTAATATTACCTCAAAATTTGGGCCCAAGACAAGCTAGTATGAATAAGATACATCCCAAATGATTAAGTTATGTCCAATCTGGATAGTTCAGTCCAACTTTGTCTTTATGGCCAATTTACTCTACTCAAATGCACGATCCAGCTCCCATATCCTAAATATAATTTGTATAACATTAAGTTAAAAATACATTTACAAAATTTTAAGTCAAAATAATATATAGAAAAATATTTATTCCCAAAAAAACTACAGTAAATTGGAAAAGGTAAAACTGGAATTTTCACCAAATTTTTCAAATAAATGATCTAATCCCAAATATTTTATAAATAAACACATTTACCATAATGTGAGGAAATTATATCATTTATTATCAATAAAATAATCAATAAAATTTTATTTTATCACATTAAAAAATTAATCCTTTTCCACAAATATTATATTTCTAGAATGAGGTATTTTAGAGAGTAATAAGTCAGTTGATGCTAAAGTTTTTCTTCAATAATTTAAAATCATAATGATTGAATGGAATATTCTGATTCATATTCAGTTTTTAGAATGTGATCTTTATTTCATAAATAATGTTTTCATTTTATTATTATATTATTAAATGTGAATAATAATTATAGCTTGGATTAAATTCTTGTAGATTTCATAGAGAAGATGAGTCCATAAAGATTGTGAGAATTGTGAGCAGAAAAGGATGTTGATAGAAATAGAAAGTTAGAGATGGATGTTTCTTCTTAATTATTGGTATTCTGTAACTATTTTTAAATATTTAAAGCATTAATATCAAGGATGAAATCATTACCATATCATGACCAATTTTATTTATATTATAAATTAAAGTGAAAGATCTAATGGGGAATAGATTTGAGCTCATGTGGTGATGAGATAGCCACACTACAGTCATCTTCAGAATGTGTATCTTGGGTTACAATCATGTTGTAATATGATATTCCAAATTAAAACCATACTATTTAGGAGAAATTTATATATTATATCAAGCTATAAGAAGAAATATCTCACCACAATTTAATATACTCATTCATGTATATGTGAGTAGTATATTAGGATATTATTGAATTTTTAAGAAGTATAATCATGAGTCTCTTGGAATATTAAATATATATTTTTTAATAGGATTAAATGATAATAAATAGTTATAGGATTTATTCATACTTTTATAAACTTGAATAAAATATATAATCATGTTTCTATGAAAAAATGTGTTTTTAATATTGAAATATGAAAAATATATTCAAGTGATTCAATGTATGAAATTAGAGTGGGAGAAAGATGGATATGGGAGGTGAAGTGTTTAGAAACAAAAAAAAAGAATATCTATGAATATTATATTTATCTAAGAGAGATAATATGATGATAATATGAAGACATGATCACATGGATCAAGGAAAAATAAGAATAATTATACCTACAGAATCTCTATATCATAGTAGACTATTCAGAAGATAGAAGAAAAGTATTGAGAAACAACGACACTAAGTATGAGGTATCAGGGATCATAAATAACATGAATATTGTGTATGAATACAACATGGGATATACTAGTGTCTATATTAATTGATTATTTTTATATTGAGTTGAACAAGCTAGATATGAAACTGTTTTACCTCTTTATGTATGGGAATTCAAAGACCTATTCCTTTAAGAAAAAAAAATTTAATTATTGATTTAATGGAATACAAAGAATATTGAATATATTTTTAAATAAAGGAATTTTTCAGAGTAAGGGATGCTACAGTTTTATAGTATAATTATATCTATAACATTTAGGATACTAAAGGGCTATTAAACATTATTAATTATCATGACAAAATATTTTGGAAAAGGTTGATACCTACCCAGTGGTTATGGATGAAAAATTCTCCCAACCAATGTTGGTTTTTATTATATCATGATACCTTCTCACCTGTTTATGATCATTTTTATAAACTTGTGATAAATTTTTCTCTTAGAATAAACTCAGACACAAAAATGAGTAGATTCTCATATTGGATTTAACCTTGTAAAAACCTTGTGTGTTGTTTTCTATTGTTTATTAAATTAATTAAATGCGTTGGTGAGTGTTGAGAGTGTGTAAATATATCCATACGTATGATATGATACATAGTATCAAATATTAATACTTAATAATTAAAAAGGAAAATGTAATTTGCTAAAATAGGTTAACACAAATACACAAATCCTTTATATAGCTGCACAATCTACTGATCACTTTCAAACCCATATATAGATAGGGCATTTACCAAACCACTTTAAGAATCAAGGGGTAGTTAAACTTAGAAATTAAACATATGATTCTCAAATAAAAATGTGAATAATTTTTTTATAAATATGTTAGAGACTTGTTTATTCATTATAATGTGTCCTTCTTTGATAATTCATTTCCTTGTATTTTCTTTGAAAAAATGTAATTTAATCTTAATATTCTTCATCTTTGGGAATTTTATAAGGTTATCCATTAACTCAATAGATTTTTTTTATCATACATGATCACTATAGGAACTTTAGCATATGTTTTGATATCATAAATCTATTATACCATCAAAATAAATAGAGCATATTACTTTTTAATTAAAATATAATTCTCTTCCACAGTGTTATGTGATATATTCTCATGGTTATTTATAATCTAACCAATAAATTTACTTATAAAAAAGAAGGCTCCTCCTCTTGTAAATTTTTTAACAAAAACAAAAACATATTAACTATATTTTATAATACCATTAAATATTTTTCATTTACTACACCATAGAATAAGATATAATCAAAGGTATCATGGTCATACCTTGAGATTCCTTTTATAGAAGTGATATGGAATTCATTTGGATTTATTTGAAATATCACACCAAATAATATTGAGTAAAAAAATTCATTCCATGTTTCAGTCAGTTAAAAAACTCTCATGATTCTTTGATTAAAAATATTATATAAAACTCTTTTACATTCAGGCTTCCCATTTTTACTTGTAATATTTATCATTGTAAAAATCAGTTTTCAACCATCCATGTGAATATTTTTCAAAAGTTAATGTGAATTTTTTTTGGAAGTTAATTTTTACTTAAAATTTTTATTGAACTTAATCCCACGAATGTAGGTTATTTCACCTATCAATAACATCTCATACTTTAATCACATAAATTTAGTAAATTCATTACATATTTTTTATTGTTTCGAATAAATATAATATTATCAACTTATATATATATAGTATGAATTGATATTTCATAAATAATTTAACATGGAGGTTGGTATCAACAACACTTCTATTAAATTACATATACATAAAATAATAATCCAAATGTGTATACTACGCTCCTAGGGAATTATTCAGATTATATAAATCCTTTTTCGAGTGATACATCTTTTTTATATCATCAATGATCTGAAAGTTTTAATTTTTTTATATATTGAATTACTATATGAATATAACATTTAATAATACCATCATCACATCCATTTGACTATTCTTAAGCCGCTTTTAATATTTTATAGTGATAATAATCATATTGACTAAAGTCCAGATACTAATAAGAAAGCATCTTCCACATATATCCCTTCAATTTATTCTTATCTATTAAATGCTGACCAGGATTTATTCTTGTTGACACTACTTAAAAAGATTCAAAGATTACAAGGGAAACATAAACAAATACTCCCAATCTCTACGTGATATAGTAACATCCAACCGCTTCGTGACCGGCCTACGTAACCGAGCTTCGCGAGAGACCTACATGGACAAGCTTTGCGAACGAGCTATGCGGCCGAGCTACGCGTGAGAAGATTTTTTATGTCCCTACGTGGAGAACCTGTGTGGTGGATCTACATGGAATACCCGCATGGGAAAAGTTTCTTCGTCCAGGACCTATCCGTCCTTATAAATAGGACCCTTGGTCTCCCCATTTTCAGACTGAAAAAAAGTGAAAGACTCTTGGAAGCTCCCATTGTGTAGCTCTTTCGCCTAGATTTATCAAATTGTCTCAGGTAGTTCTCTAAACTACAAAAGAAGGGATAATTAAAGGAGATAGGAATGTTTTGAAGTTCTTCACATTCTTCAGTCCTCATCCATACCTACATGGTATATTAACGCATTATACCTATGCGGCACACCTTCGAACCATACCCGCACGATAGGGAAACACGGGGTACCTATGAGGCCCACTTGCATGAGGTACCTACGCAACCAGTT
Source organism: Viscum album (assembly GCA_963277665.1). NCBI lineage: Eukaryota > Viridiplantae > Streptophyta > Magnoliopsida > Santalales > Viscaceae > Viscum > Viscum album. Next base: position 17,360,839 of record OY728158.1, read on the forward strand.
CAAACACCCTTCTTTAAAGCCTTTCATAGAGGGGTATCTCTTTCCTTGGTTCCATTATTTGAAAGGGGATAAGTTCAAACCTCCACCAAAACCTCCTGAATTCTCAAACCTTTGGTAAGGCACATCAGTGTGTCTCCAATTTGGATTTGCATTTCCACAGTTAGAGGTTTCCCACTTTCATTTCACATTGGGGTTAAGATTCAGGGGATTTTTATGGATTTTTATATCCGCAGTCACATAGACCATTCTCCCAGAAATAGTGTTGGGAAGTTCTTGGTTTGGAGGATGGTTGGTTACCGGCCTCGCCCTTCTCAAAGAGGCGACCCGGAACCTCAGGTCTCTGGTAGGGAGTACACACTTCATACTTTCTATTACATGAAAGTATATGAGAAGTATCCCTCCCCTACCAGAACCAATTTTAGGGCAGACATCTTGGTATAATCCCCTCACCTTCACCCCTTCTTCCATACATTGGACCCTTGTTCAATGTAAATAGAATAGAGGGAAGGTTTGTCGCCTCTCCCTCTTCCACGATCAACGCGCCCTCTTCCATCAGTGTGGAGGAAATTTTTGGAAGTGTGAAATGTCATTATTTAATCTTTCACATCCTCTTTTTTCTCACATTTAGCATGAATCATGTGGGCTTAGAGATACGTGATGGTTACAACATATGCACAAACACTCAAAGCCAAAGAACTACGAGAACTCTAATTCCTGTTCAAACCAGGATACGTAGGAAGACCTTTCATGGCCCGAGCTCACTAGATATCCTCCTCAGAAATACAACTCTAAATTCTCCAATTTGGGAATCCTCCTTAGGAATAATCCCCAAATTAAATCCCCCAATCCATTAATCCATCCTTTTGAAGAAGTAAGCCCAAACTCATCTCTCTCAGAGGAATATACTCTCCAATGAGACCCATCGAACTACGTGGGATTTGATTCCCATTAATATGGGATACGTAGGATGCCTCCTTGAGGTTTAAACCCAACACCTCAAAATCAACCCTATTCTCTTTGGGCCATATAGCCAACAGGTTCTGATCCTACTTGGAAACTCATATTCTTTCCAAGATCCTTGGGCTACTTCAACATAAGTCCCACCCTAAGTTTCAACTAAGCACCTTTATAGGTCCTTATCATATGAACATAAAAGGTATGATGTGTCCTATTAAGTGGAACTAAAATACGAGGGTTCTGATTCCTTTCACAAGGATACTTAGGTAGCTCATTTTATGAGCACGATCCCAAGATTAAAACAAACCTTTGTCTCCTTGGATGAAAATAAATTCCAGAGTGCCCCACTGAGTGGATTAAAAAATATTATAATCATAACGATGATTAAAAGAATATATAATCAGTATATTAGAGGATACCATTGATGGAAAACCTCTAATATATACATATGTTTCCATGGATGAAGAACTTTGAATGCATGCTGATGATTCTAAATTTTACACATGTTAATAAGTGGTTGTAAATTCCAAGGGATACTTATGATATACTTGGTGAATTAATAAGGATTCATGAAAATATTTTAATTTTACAAAGAGAGTCCTGAAGTAGACAATAATTCCACCCAAAAGGGTGTGATGAGTCTGACCTCCCATCCTCTCGATCAATGCATGTTCTTAAGTATCGTAGAGTTCAAAACTTAATGAACGCCTGCCTTTGGAAAGCAGGTCCTCTTTGGATAAAGAACTATTGGAGGTTTCCAGTTCCATGAATAAATCCAATGGAGACCACCTAGAAACAATGATTATTAAATCTAGAATGCATGTTTCAAGGAACTACGAAACAAAAATGGTGAACTCAACGTGAATCCTTAACTAAGTTCATAATTTTACCCACACGTTAGGTCCCTATCAATTGATAAAGGAAGGCCAGAAAAAGGAATTAATCACACATGTATCCATCTAAAAAGATGTTGTTTTGATAAAGTTTTAAATTGGTCTCAATTTTCCATAGAACTCCCTTCAAACCAAAGAATGGCTTTCTCCAAGACAACATCTGTCAACTTCCCAACTGCTACTCAAGCTAGAATCCCATCCATGGGAAGGACATTATCACCAACCCAACATATTTAACGTTGGGTCTCTAATGTTCTGGTAAAGGAATATCATCAGCATGGTATAATATCGACTTTGGAGGCTGCTCAACAGGCCCTCCAGGTCAACAATAATCCTTGATCATCTGGCCAACAACAACCAATGATCAAGAAGAAAATGGTGCCAACCACAGTATCCAACTATTTTTGGTCATTATCCTTGGAAGATAACAATAAATCTCTACAATACTATAGGGAGGTGGATCGAGAGGTCACTGAAGGCCTTAATTCAAGAATACAGGAGTCCTTACTGAGGACTCCCACAAACAATTATCGCTAGAATCTTGCGGTAGTATATCCCCAACATGATGGGGGTGTTGTCTCTGACGTTTGGCCCAGGTCTCTCAAACCCGGGCATGCAAGAAAAACTTCCAGGTACAACGTCTGGTTAACAGGAAGCAGGTTCTCACCTCTAACTCCACTGGGGAAGTCCATCGATCAAACTTTATGGAAAACAATGAGTGGGGACATACACCCGCCCGTCCTAATTTTGCTGCTCAGCAGGCTCATCTGACAGAAACCCACCAATACCACCAGATAAACCTGGAGGGGTATCGTGAACAGGCACATACACCTTCTCACAAATTATTAACCAGTAAACAGGCTCTTCTAACTGCATTTAAAGAGACGCGCCAATCTAATATAATGGAAACTAGTAAACAAGAACATACACCTATTTACAATCACCAATTCTGTCAGCAGTCTCGTCTGCCAGTATTGAAGGAAACCCATCAACCATACTTGACAGAGAATACCCAGAAGGCACATACACCTGCCAATGTTTATCAAGCCTTCCAACAGTCTCGTTTGGTAGCACTCGAAGAAGTCAGCCGGAAAGCTCCGACGACAAATTTGGGGCAGACCCAACTCTCTGACCCCATGCATGAGTATTGTCAATATTCATTGACAGGAAAAGGAGGACAGGAGCAGGCACATACACCTACTCAAGATATAGAATGGACTTATATTCCTATTCTGGCCACTGAATTCACTAAACACATCTTATCAATGGTGAAAGGGAAGACTCATATCCCTTCCCATATTCTGGAAGCATGTCAAGATATTTTAACAACTACTTCAGCAGTATCAGGGTAACAAACATATAAATTTGTCCCCACACATGGGATGACACATCGGCTTGCCATTCCAAAGCAGATACACACCTCTGTTCTAGTCCATGAGGGTCATGGGGCATACTCCCCCATATCATACGAACAACAAGATCGGGAACATACACCCTTTCCAATTGTAGGTAACTGGTCTGTTCTAATAACTAACCCAAAGAAGGCATATATACCTACCCATGATAACCACTTTTCCCAGCAAGTGGCCCCAACTTAGTATAAGAGAACATCCAAGAAGAAATATCACCAAATACCATTGGAAAATCAAGAGTCAAGCTGTAATTTAGATCCCCTTAATGCCGGAGTTCTTGAAGCCCTCATACATTTATCTATTGCTACTCAAGATCCTACCCTCTCATTACCAAATTTTGGGAGTGGTATTTGTAATTATAACGTTTCTCACTAGACACTTCATCATGAAGGCTTTCTTCATGAAAATTCAGTCAATCCAGAGTGTATATATTTGGATGAGAGTCATGGAAACCCTCTATGTGGCTAGAATACCAAGGAGCAAGAAGATTTATCCCTTTCTGTAATCTATCATGGTAATCCTCCCAATGATGGAATTCTTTGTGAAAGTCCTCTCCGTATTAGTTTTTCGCATTGTCAAAACAATTATATAATTGAAAATGTAACTACAAGAAATCCCTCCTATCTCTAGGAACTTTCAAACACAAGTCCATTCATGTCTGATGCCTTGTCATTGATAGGTGAAACACCTTTAATCAGAAGATGTCTTAAGGGAATCGTCATTCTCTGAACCTCCCTTGGCTCATTTATCCTCTAATGCAGAGCATCCACTTTGGTCAGACCAAGTGGAGAAACCTCTAGTAGAAGATGATGAAGACATGTTGAAAATGAGGAAAAAAATAGCTAAAGGAGAAATACCATTCATGTTTTGGCCTTCAGCAAATTATCAGTTTGATATTCCAGAATTGATGACAGAAGATTACATTCATGACATTCTTCTCAACTTATGGAAAACTCTTTGTCATTTGAAAACTAAATTATTACCATATGATGAATATCAAAATCATATAAAGGTAATAGAAGGTTTACAATTCCAAATTGACTTGGAATATATTTTAGTTTCCCAACATCTAAGTGTTTAAAAACAATAGAGAACCTTTCAACACGCATGTCTCAATGCTCTGAAGAGGCTACGCCAATTAATTTCTGATTCCCCATCTAATGTTCGCATCAGAGGATGGGGTGCATATGGAGAATTGCATTTCACTGCACTCCAAAATCAGAAAAGTCCACCAAAAGTGGTCTCATGAAATGTTATTTCCCATGGCCATCCACATTAAATAGGTTTTGTGTGTAATCAAATGTACAGTCAAGAATAGGCCTCAATCAGTTCTCATCAGAATCAGGCCCAAAGAAAAGAAGTTGCTAAATTACTTCTACATCAATCTTCTAAGGATCTTGATTAGGCATCCCATTTAGAGGATGTCAGACATCAGAGGATGAAAATGTCTAAAATGGCACAGTGATCTTCTAAAACAGGTGATTTAAGTAATTTTCGAATGATGCACCTAGTTAATGTCTGAACCAAAATCCAAAAAATCAGAAGATCAATTGCATGAATTTTAGTTTTAGTAGTTCAAGAATCACCTCAGCTTTCCAGGATAGGGGATCATTTAATACAGCCTTCAAATTCATTAAACAATGTTCAAATATTTGAAGAAGAAGAGCATGATCAATCCCAGCCTGAAGGCTGGGGGCTTTTTCATATTTACAATCCCCTCCTCAACAGAAGTCATTTTTCTCCCGATTAGGGAAGAAGACACAAGGAAATCGTACAGCTGAACTGTCTAATGATTCCCTTCATGTTACTATCTGCCAAGCAGTTCCATGGAATTCTCCATATAGGAGAACGGAGTTTCGTCAAAGACAAAAAGGGAGATGATCTACCAGAAACACCGATAGAATGCCATTAATGTGTTATGCATTGGTGAATGTTATCAATACCATTACATAAGATCCTCTAGAAAATAAGTCTAGTTTAGGGGAATCAGAAGATGAAGTTCTTGCCCACAATGCAGTACACACTAAGGAAAATGAAGAAGGTGTGCATACCCAAAATCAAAGGCTTTCCTAGAATCTTGGTATGCCTTTAAATAACTGACTCCCCCCGCTCCAAAAGGTATCCAACAAGGGAAAAGGAAAAAGTTAGATTGCATCTCATTTTTCCATTGGAGAAGGTCAGTCTCTTTCACTTGAAGAGAGACTTTCACAATAAGAATAGGAAATTAAGGAGTTGAAAAGACTCAACATGGAGTTACTTCGAAATAGAATTTCTTCTAGATAGTATCCCCAGGAAAGTCCTCAACTTGTAAATCCTGTAGTAGCTCCTCATCAAAGGGGATATGTAGTAACTACAGAGGTAGATAATGAATTCCCTCCATTGGGTACACAATCAAGAAAGGATCATGTACATCGTGATAAACCTGTTTTTGTGGGTTATACAAGACAGATATCAGCACCACCATCAGTGGTCTTACCAGTTATTGCACCATCCCAAGTTCCAGTTGTAATACCTACACAGAATCCAGCTCATCTGAATATTCCCCAAATGATTATGAACATAATTGAGGCATTAACAACTCGATTGGAAGCTATGGAGGAACAAAATGCACCAGTTCAATCGTAAAAGAGAGCTTACCCTGAATGGGTGGATGCAATTCCTCCCCCAAAAAATTTTTTGAATACCACATTCCAAATTTTTAATGGTTTGGGAGATCTGGAACAATACTTAAAACATTTTGTTTCCTGTTGTGATCCTATGATGGGAACTCCTCAACAAAAAGAAGCAGTTAATATTAAGTGTTTTTTGAATTAATTACAAGGACCAGCTTTTGTCTGGTATACGAGTTTGCAATCTCGATCAATTACTGGGTGGGAAGATCTCTGTCAGAAATTCCTTCTTCAATTTATCTCAACATTACCAAAAACGATAGTTTTTTATATTACCAATTTTAAAAAAAGGTAAAATGAAAGATATTTCTATTTTATTACTCAATGTAAGGGATTAACATATTTCTTAAGTTTATCACTCCCACAAGAAGATTTTCTACCAATCTGTGTGGCGAATCTGCATGATAAATTATGCACACCATTGATCCCTGTGAAATACATAGGAGGGTTTAGAGACCTTACTTCAATCACTCAGCAGATAGAAGACTCTATTATAGAGACTAAGGCTAAAACTCATGTAATTCGATTAGTTCTAGGAAGGATAATAGGAAAGGCAGAAGTTGCTATAGTTACACTCTAACAGGCACCTGTACTTACTTCTACTTCAAGATCTTCATCATACCGAAGGGCTCGATTCCTGAGCATCAGCAACAATGACCACCTTGTCAAGATGATCAAAGAGATCAAAGTCAGAAATAGTTTTAGTAATTAAAGAATAAAGTTTATTCTTTCAGGAATGAACAAGTTCCTGGTTACTTCATCTCAGCCTTAGAAAACAATTTGGTTTAGTTGTCAAGACCGAAGAATCCAAATAAGGACGAAGATGAAGATTGTCCGAATTATTGTTCCTTTCATTAGATGTTGGGACACCCCATTCAGGAGTGCTTTGTTTTCAAAGACCTTTTTCAGAAGATAGTAGACTTTGGACAAGTGAAATTGAAAAGTTCATCAACTCAAGTAGCATGTGTTACTGCCACCAATCCAAAGGAAGAAGGAGAATGGAAAGAAGTTAAAAGTAAAAATGTACAAAAATATGATGATTGGATGATCAAGAAAATGATCAACCAAACTCATGATATTTTATGAACACAATTGAAACAACCAATTGTGTCTTCTACCACTCCTACCACAGCAAAACCATCTTCATCAAAGGGCCACTCCTCAAAGAAACAAGGTGGTCATAAGGATAAAGAACAGTTAGAAGAAGATGAGCTCACATCAAGACCAAAGTTTTTATTAACCCTGGCATATTTTATTCCATCTGTTTCAAAATCACGAGCACCACCCCACCAAACTATACAACTAGAAATAACCTGTTAGGAAGAATCCTCATCATACAAAGAATTGATTTTTCGTTCCGTTAATGTTATCCATTTAACAGATCATTGTGCCAATGGTGATTCTAATTGTATTGATCCATAATTCCTTGTGACTAATTGGGGAACTAAAGGAAGACGCCAAAGTTAAGGATATAGTGGAAGACGTGGGAATTCCAAAAACCATCATTTTAACTCTACCCCTGCTCAAATCATATATGTGGCAGAAACTCGTGGAAGAGACCTTCTGAGAGCTCAACAAGAACAAGGGGTTTTTTCCATGAAAAACATGTCTAGTTCTGACACAATTATTCTGGAGGACCGATTAGAAGATCCACCATCTTCTTATCAGCATATGAATAGACTTAGTTGGTCTAATTTTTCAAATTTAGTGGTATTTACCACTTCAATTTCAACACAGAATACATCTACAACAGAAGCATCAACTTCCAAAGCACCTGCAAAACCACATCTCTATGCTGGGAAACTCAGACCTTTGGACCAAAAGTATGATTTCTTTAAACAATTGGCTCAGGTTCCATCCAATTTATCAATTTTGGAATCTTTGAATCTGTCAAAAGATCTTCAAGAAGCACTCATTGAGGTCTTATTAAGTCCTCAATAATTTGAAACCGAAGTTGTTACTACTGAGGTTTACTGTATAGAGAATGATACTACAAAATGTCATGAAGTATTATCTTTTATAGATGAAGATGAATACCATGTGGTATGTGGACATATCAGGTCTTTATATCTGTCTTGAAAGGTCAATGACATGGATATTCAATGAGCCTTCATTGATAATGGCTCTGGGGTCAACCTCATTCTCGTTTGTACACTTCATCGATTGGGCCTGACTAAATCTGACTTATCTCCTTTGACTTTAATGTTGTAAGGATATGAAAAGAATGAACAAGAACCTCTAGGTGAAATTACACTCAGAACTCAGTTTGAAGATCTTGTGTCTAATTCATATTTCATGGTTGTTCGTCAGGACACAACCTTAAATATTCTACTTGGAAGACCTTGGTTACATCAACATGTAGCCATACCTCCATCATACCACCAATGTCTGAAATACTGTTTCAATGGTCAAATCGGAACATTGTATGGTGACAAGGCTCCATTCAAAACATGTGAATCTCAATACATTGAGGCATAGTTTTATCACACAAAAGGAATGAAGTCCATGACCAAGGAGATAACTAGAGTTAATGCTCCAAATGGACTGGAAAAGATTCTAGCAAATCCATTCATGCATTTGAGTACAGATTATGTGTTACTCATTAATAAAGTTGAAAGGGTAAAGCCAAATCCATGCACTAATCCAATAATTTCCATAATTTCAATTACGTAAATTGAGCCTGATAACATGGGAGAAATTATTTATGCACCAAGAAATGATGGAATCTTGAATAGAGATGTTTTTATTTCATATGCTGAAATACAATGATCCTCTACTTCATTAATCAGAATAGAAGAAATTCTAACAGTATTAAAGGAAGACAGAAATATTGATTCTCAATCTATTAATCCCTCTTTACCACAGGAAGACCATTCATCATCAGTAGGGTCAGATATGGTGGCTTCTTCTTCAAGATGTTCAAATACTGACTCCTCCCCTAACTTTGGGAGCTTTTCCTTGTCATCTATCATGAAAATGGAAATAGAAGAAGTGGCACATAATGAAGAAGAAGAGGAAGATCTTAGGGATTCTCCTCCGGCATTTGAAGAAGGTGTTTCTACCAACATGGATGAACTCAGAGAAATAAATCTGGGTACAAGAGAAGATCCACACCCCACCTTAATCAGTGCGGCCATGACCTTTTAGGAACAAGAGGTGTATACTTCCTTTTTAAAGAAAAATCAAGACATATTTTCTTGGAATTATATGGAAATTCTAGGTCATAATCCTGATTTATCCACCCATCATTTGGGTTTTCTAGAAGAACATCATGGGTTCAAGTAAGCAGCAAGGAGAACACACCCAACTCACGCCTCTAAAATTGAAGCTGAAGTTGATAAGCTTATAAAGGACAAATTTTTCTAGGAATTTTAGTATCCCAAATGGATGTCCAATATTTTCCCAATGAAAAATAATAATAGGAAAATTAGAGTCTGCATTGATTTTAGAGATCTTAACTGGCATTTTCCTAAAGATGATTTTCCAGTTCTGATTACAGAACTTCTAATTGGTGCAATGGCTAGCTATGAAGCTCTTTCCTTCATGGATGGATATTCTGGGGATAATCAAATTTGAATGGACCCAGAGGATGAAGAATCTACATCCTTTAGATTTCCTCAAGGTGTATTTATCTATCGGTTAATTCCCTTTGGCTTAAAGAATGCAGGTGTGACATACCAATGTTTCATGTACCATATCTTCAAACCCTTCTTAGGGAAATTTGTTGAATGTTATGTGGTTGATTTGTTAGTCAAATCCAAAAAAAGTTCCAGTCACTTGGATGATTTGGAAACCATATTTCACAAACTTCGGTAACATAATTTGAAGATGAACCCCTTAAAATGTGCTTTTGGGGTAACCTCAAGAAAATTCCTTGGCTTATTTGTATGCCATCGTGGTATCGAAGTTGATCCTGAGAAAAAAAATCAATCCTTGGTATGTCACCTCCTTGAAATTTTGAAGTAATTGAGAGGACTTCAAGGAAACGTGGCCTATATTCGGCGCTTTATCGCCAATTTGGCAGGAAAATGTTTACCTTTTACTAGATTAATGAAGAAGGGATTCACTTATCAATGGACTGAGGATTGTTAAGAAGCATTTGATATACTTAAGAAATATCTCTTGAGTCCACCAGTATTGATGCCACCTGTTGAAGGAAGACCACTCATTCTTTACGTGATAGCTTTAGAGCGATCACTAGGTGCCTTCCTTGCCCAAAAGAATGATGATGGAAATGAAAACATCCTTTATTACCTCAGTCGCACTATGCTTAATGCAGAAACTCGGTATTCAAGTATTGAGAAGTGCTACCTAGAATTAATCTTTTCTATTCAGAAATTGAGACATTACCTGCAACATCATGAGGTCTAATTGGTATCTCGTAATAACCCACTCAAATTTATCCTCAGCCGTCCTATGCTTATAGGATATCTAGCATGGTGGGTGGTTATTTTTGCAACAGTTTAATATCCAGTTTCTGCCTCAAAAGGAAATAAAAGGCCAAGCTATGGCTGATTTCCTTACCGATCATCCATCTGTGGAAGATACATCATTTAATACTAAACTTCATGATGAAGAGGTATTATCTATTCAAGATAATTCCCAAATGTGAGAAATGTATTTTGATGGTGCTTCTAGAAGTCCAACGAGGAAGAGATTGGAAAATCCTAAACTCAATAAGGTTGGATTAGGAATAATCCTTATTTCCCCAGAAAAGGCCGTATTGCCTTATTCTTTTCTATTATCAAAAGGTGGTGCCAATAATGAAGAAGAATATCAAGATCTCATTGCAGGTTTGGAATTTGCTCTTCAGGTACAAATGGATCATTTAAAGGTAAAAGGGGATTCAGAATTGGTAATCAAACAAATAAATGGGAAATAATCTATCAGAAAAGAATAGTTAATACCTTTGTGTGATTACGTCATAGAATTAATGGCTGAATTTCCCTCATATCTGACAATTTTCTATGTCCCGCGATCACAAAATGCCCAATCAGATGCACTGGCTAATGCAGCTACAACCTTGGTAGATCCAAATCAGGATGAGACAGTTATCAATATAACTCATCGCCATGTGGTTTCACTTTTTTTCAAACCATAAGAGAGGAAATTAATGAAATTTTCCTTATTTCTTAACCGTATAGTCATACCATGGGTTAGAGAACATCCATCATAGAATATCTTTAAAATGGGATTCTTCCACCAAATAGGGCTGAGAAAGAGCAGATCCGACGACAAGCGGCTAATTTTACACTTTATGATGGTCTAAACCACCAAAAGATCCTTTACAAGTGAGGCTTTAATGGAATTATCTTCAAATGTATTGATGGGGAAGAGACTTTGGATTTCATAAAAGAAGTCCATTAAGGAGCTTGTGGTGCCCACCAATATGGGCATAGACTCTCTGATCAGATCTCAAGGCTTGGATACTTTTTCCCTTCAATGACACAGGATTGTACAGACTTCACAAAAAAAGATCATCCCTGTCAAGTGAATTCCAACTTCATTCATCAAACCCCAGAGTTGCTACATACAGCTAAATACTCCTGGTCATTTTCCACATGGGGAATGGATATAGTAGGGCCTTATCCTCCAGCCACAGCTAAGCAGTTCAAGTATATTCTCACTGTTACTGATTTCTTCTCTAAATGGGCTGAGGCGATACCTCTCAAGGAAGTCGGATCCAAGAGCATTGTTAGTTTTGTCAAAACTAATATCATCACTAGATTTGGCATCCCTCATACTATTTTGATAGATAATGGCACAAATTTTTGTTCTGTTGAAGTAAAAAAGTTATATTAGGAATATAATATCAAATCCAACCATTCATCTCGCTATCATGCGGTGGACAATGGATATATAGAGTCTTTCAACAAAACCTTATCAAATATACTCCTGAATATGGTGGATAAAGATAAGAAATCATGGCCTGATAAACTTTTGAATGCTTTATGGGCTTATCGGAAAACTATCTGTACTGCCACCCAAGAAACTCCTTATTCATTGGTATATGAAACTGAAGTGGTTTTTCCAATTGAAATACAATTACCTTCACTTGGAGTGGCAATCTGTGATCAATTGTCTTCAGATGAAGGATCTTAGAAACGGTTCAATGATATGGAATGATTAGATGAGAAAATATTTCATACTTTGCATCAGCTAGAAGTCTATCAGAACCGAATAGCATGAGATTTTAATAAGAAAGTTCATCTTCATTCATTCCTTCAAGGAGAATTGGCATTATTCCTCAGGACTCCAATGATACCAAGAAAGAAACCTCCAAAACTTGAACCAAAATGGTAGGACCTTATTCCATACATAAGGTCTATTCAAATGGAGCCTATGCTTTAATCTCAATGGATGGAGATCTCATTACATCTCCAACCAATGTCAGATTCTTGAAGAAATACTTTGTGTAATTATGAACAATAGTCCTCACTGCAAGACTTTAAACTACACAGTACCATGTCCTTACTGTAAGACTTAAAACTGCACATCCCCCATGTCCTAGTTGCAATACATTAAACTGCATAACAACCATGAGCGTCCATGTTGCATGACGTTAAAGTGCATAGCATCTTCATCCTTGTCGCATGACGTTAAACTGTATGACATAATTTGTACGAATAATGTTTTCTCTATAAGACGCTAGAAGTTTTCTTAAGAAAATGTTGTTAATATCATCACTACTTCTTAGTAGTACATGAGTCCCTCTCTTTTCTATGTCAGAGTCAGATCTACATAGAGACCATGTTTCAAGAACTACATATGGCTTGATTCTCATTTTCAATGAGATACATAGAGACGCCTGAATCTCCAATTCTAGGCCCATCCATAATCACAAAATTTTCTTATTTTATTTTCTCCTCCTATATATGAATCTAATATATATAGAGTGTTTCCTTAAGATATATTATTTGGTCCTTATATCATTTCATGTATTAAGATTTATCGTTCTCTCATAACGTGTCAAAATCCCCCATTCCTCATGTCAAACTTAGCACGAGGAATGATTGTTTAAATAACTACATATGGCTTGATTTTAATTTTCAATGAGATACATAGATATGCTTGAATCTCCAATTCTGGGCCTAGCCACAATCACAATAAAAAAATTACCTTTATTTCTTGTATAAAAATAAAATCTTTATAGGGAATGTTTTAAAAAACTGTGTATGACTTGATTCTTTCCCCAGTAAGACATATAGAGACACTTGGGTTTTATCCCTTAATCCAGTTATAGTATGTATTTCCTTTCATATCAGTTCATAATCATCCTTACCTCATGACATTACACTGGATGAAAATATGATACCCCTATTATTAATTTGCATCACCTTTGAATTATAAAAGAAACCCTTACTGCTCCTTGTTTCCCACACCGATCATAGCTCACGTAGGCTTAGAAATTGAGTAAATGGCTTATTTATATAAGGTTTTTTGATTTCTTATGGGGTTACTAATGTCCTTAATGCATGACTTAAAACTTAGTATTACTATATTCATTCAAAGGAAACAAAGAATATAACATCCCGCCTTTTTATAACATAAACTTTCATTACATTACACAAAACTGAGGATCTTTAAGGTTTAGTGTCTTGGAAACGAGGAACATAATACATGAAAACAACATAAAACATTCCTCTTAAACACTTGAAAGGATTCTCCTTATGTTCATCCAATGATCATTACTGCATCTCATAACCTGGGGACATACATCAAAAGAAAGGGTGAGAAAAAGGCCCAGTAATGGAAACAAGAGAAACATTTTACATGTGAACTTGAGATACTTCAATAAGGACATGAAAAGAACTTTAAGGCATGAGAAAGAAATCATGAGGCATTTCATAATAAAAATAACATTTTCCATAACTTGAAGATGTGGCTACATCATTTAACATATACAATCATGAACATATCACCAAGGTCCATCCCCAAGGTGTCATTTGAAAATTACCAAGGTTATTCACCAAGGTATCGTGAAAATTGTAATCTCTAGTGGTTACATCATTACCCAATGCATTGGAGCGCTCTCAGGGTGCACCCTTAAATTTTCCTTTATTATCATGTGATCCACATATATCATCATCAAACATTTCATAAATAACCCACATAGCATAAAATAAATGGGTTTCATTTCATAATCATAACATTTTAAAAACTGCTTTAAAGACATGATCTTTACGGCACTTTAAACCCACGGAAGGGAAAGCGGGTCTCATGTATGTAAATACCAGAATTTAAAATGGAAAATTTTGATATATATGTGAATACCCTTGTAGAAATAAGAGCTTTGAGTATTCACTTTATAACATAAAATAATTTTGAGAAAAGAGAGAGGTATTTTGAGACGAAAATTCTGCAGCATAACGGCTATGTTACAAGGTTTTAGAAAACATTGAAAAGAGAGGGGACATGGGTCACCCACTCATAAATGATCCATAAAACAGTAAGGGAACATAATAAGAAGGATATATGGACATGGTAATGAAATTTTAAGGACATACCATTTGAAATGAAAAACATGGAAGGAAGACAAAAATTAGATTTCTCTTATGAAAATTCGGTAGCCTAACGGCGTCACTTAAAATTCAATAAAAAAGAATTGACAAGATCAAATAGGGTCTCTCATAATATGATCATAAGAGATCAGTATGATAGATATAGAGATCATACCCCAACATAATAAAAAGTAACTTGAAATACTTGACATGAAAATGGAACTTGAAAATGAGAAGGGTGAAAGAATCCCTTAAAGATTCGGCAGCCTAACGGCGTCACTTAAACTTCAACAAAATTGAATTGACAAGGTAAAATAGGGTCTCTCATAATATGAACATAAGAGTCCAGTATGATAGATATAGAGATCATACCACAACACAATAGAAAGGAACTTGAAAGAATTGACATGAAAGTAGAACTTCAAAATGAGAATGGTGAAGAACCACTTAAAAATTCGGCAGCCTAACGGCGCAACTTAAAACTTCAAAATACTGTATTGAAGAGATCAAATGGGGTCTCTCATAATATGATCATAAAAGATCAGTATTATAAATTTAGATATCATACCCCAACATAATAAAAAGTAACTTGAAAGACTTGACATGAAAGTAGAACTTTGAAAAAGAGAAGGGTGAAAGAATCCCTTAAAAATTCGGCAGCCTAACGGCGCCACTTAAAACTTCATAAAACGAAATAATGAGAGTAATAGGGGATATCTCATTTTATGAACATAAAAAGGGAAGTAATAGGATTATAAAATAACATCCTCCAACATAATAACATGGATCATAAAAGGAATGACATAAAAGATATCACTTGAAAAGAAAGAGAGGGGTCGGATCCCTTACCTTAAAATGTAACCCTTAAACCTCAAAGGTTGGGACCTTGAGGGCTTGGGGGCACCTTGGGAGGACTCCTTGGGAGGTAATGAGACCAGAACTTCGTTGGGGAAGAGTGGGGAGTCGAATGGATGAGGGGAGGGCTTGGTATTTATAGGGAAAGTGAGGGGACAAGGCATTAATGGCCAAGGGACACCTCACATGTGCTTTTCTCAAACCCATGTGCTCTCCCTTGGCATTTACCATGGAGTTAGGCCATATGGGGCCCCCAAAACAATAATTCATCACCCTTGGCCGGCCAACCCTTAAAATATCTCATGACATCACTATGACACAGTTATGATGTCATTAAACATACCGAAACCCTAAAACTGTATTTTTACTATTCACTGAAAATTCAACTTTCTCAGAAAAATCCCAAAGTTTCACACTAACCAAATATCAATGCTATGATTTCAAAAATGAACTCCATTTTATAAAAATAATTTTCTAAATATTTTTAATTTTATTTTTAAATAAATACACTATTCACCGAAAATTCATTTTTTTCAGAAAAAACCCCAAAAATTACCATAGCATAATATCGGTGCTCTGAGTTCAAAAATGAAATCCATTTTATAAAAATATTTTTCTAAATATTTTTAATTTAACTTTTAATTAAAAAAACACTATTCACCCGAAAAAACTAATACTTGAATAATAATTTATAAAACCGTTATTTAACCATTTTATTGAATCAAATTACTTAATCAAGGTGCCTAGATTATTTTAAAACTTTCTTTAAGTGAGATTACTAATCCATTTGGTCATATTACTAATCCTAATCATAAAATCACTATTCATAATTTACTATTCATCAAAAATCAAGTTGATCTTATTAGACTCCAAATTTTGTACTGAACATAATTGTAGAAGACCATTTTTTGAAAATCATTACACATTTTTAATTATTTAAGGTTTACATAAACATTTTTTAAAATATCCTTTTTCTAAAATTCATCAAAAATATGTATACTATATTTATCCGGTCATTTGAAAATTCATAAACATCATCACAAGAAGAAATCTCAATTTTTATTTAAAACAAAGGATTACACAAGGCAATCACGGTCTCCTTACATAGCCCCTTATCACACCAGCATAGGACCTAAGTGTAAGGTGTGCTAAGGTGAGAGAATCTGAGGGAGTCTCAGCCAACATCGCACGAGTCGTAATTTCTATTAGTTTGATCTTCTCACGAAGGCAATCCCGTTCTAGCTTCACATGATGAAGTTCAGCTTGGGTTTGGTCCAGAGCAAAGCCCAGTGGTGCTACCTCCTTCCCAAATTCTGTTAGATGGGCTTCGATCGGTCCAAGACTACTGGGTGAGGCCATCGAATCTTCTTTCTATATTAATTAACCAAGATTGCTTGTATTTAGAGATAGTAATCAAAACATTTAGTTTCCAGTGGTCATATTGACCAATGGTCAAAGAATAGTCAAAACCCAACAGTCTCATTTTAATTATACTCATGTTATCAAATAAAACATAAAATAACACATGAGATTAGGAAACAAGATTTATTCAAAATTTCGGGCCGTTACAATCTTCCCCCCTTAAGAAATTGCGTCCTCGCAATTTTAAAAAAATTGGGTTTTGAAATTTCATTGAAAGTCTCACATCGGAAAAAGAGTCGGTGACGCCATTACTTTAAAAGAAAGAAAAGGGAGTACAAAGGCCACCCGAGTTTACTCATACTGGGATTCCATGTAGGAAACATGGACATGGAGGAGAAAACAAAGGGTCACGTCCTAAAGGAGAGTGATAGAAAACATGATTAGGAGGAAGTTAACCACCAGAAAATCCTAACATTATTATGTGTGCAAGCTGTATTTGATTACATAGTAATAAACGTAAACCAACAATGTTTTTGTTTTACGTTCCTTTTCATAACTTTGAGGAATTCATTTACAACATAGAACAAAAACATAAGGAAATATATCTACCTTCATGTAGAGTTTCATCCTTTAATAAGTTTCTACCCAAAACTAATCTTTTCTCTAAACTATGAGCATTCGAAACTACTTGGTCTCATCAAAACACAAGAATCATCTTCTAGAGAATCACATAATCCACAAAAGATTAACTATCTATTTCTTTTATATTTAAACATTATCCCAAAAACCGAAAGGGTAAGGTAAAACAACTCTTCAAAAGAAAGAATTCCATAGGAATGGAAACTACTTTTAAATCTTCAAGGTTCCATGGTACTACCCAAATTTCATCATAGACCACTCCATAAATAATGGTCCTTAAAATTCCTCAAAATAAACTAAACTAAGATTGAAACCCAAATACAAGAAGGATTTGATAACATAGTATTCCAAAATAAACTTCATTGTTCATCTCCAAACAACATCAACCTCTCCTAACATCTTATAACAAAATTAGCTAACCTAAACATATTTTACCCAAGATAGGTTAATCATTCCCATAAGTAACCTAAATTACTATAAGTCCACCTTAAATTAATCAATTCTTCAAAATATAAGTCATCCTTACTCCTCAATGAAAATACCGTTGTAATATATTTACCTAGATCATATAGGGTCCCCAAAATAGTGAAAATCTTCCAAAATAATAATCATCCTTTAATCCAGAAATCATCGCATTTCCTATCACATTGGCTGTTGGGACATGTTCTTCCATTTCTAACCATTAACTAAGAAGAGAAAGTATAATTAGAGGCTTAAATACTTAACCAATAATCATGAAAAGGAACTTAAAGCATATAAGGATAACTTGTAGAAGAAAAGTATACCCTAACATGTGATCCGCTAGGTTCCCATCTAGGTTATCCATGATCATATATTCTTATGTGAATCTTTATTTTGTTTTATCCTTGTTCCTTTAATAATGGTTCATACTAAGCTTATGAATTTACCAAAGCATATCCCCCAGGAGTGTCGTAACCAAGAGTGCAGCAAGGCCCGTTGTCGTGTACCAGTTCCCATTCGAGTCTAGATCGAAGCGGTGTTTTCGGGTTTTACCCCTATGTACATCTGTGCCAGATCCACCTCTACCTGCTCGTATCCAGACAGGGATGTATTTGCTTGGCAACCCATTACCCAATACTCACCAAAATACCAGGAATATTTCCTATATATAAACTTTTCTATAGGCTTCTTCCTAAAGTTTTCATATCCTAATTTCCAAAAATAACTAAACCATCCTTTGATACCAAGTATAACATCCCGCCTTTTTATAACATAAACTTTCATTACATTACACAAAACTGAGGATCTTTAAGGTTTAGTTTCTTGGAAACGAGGAACATAATACATGAAAACAACATAAAACATTCCTCTTAAACACTTGAAATGCTTCTCCTTATGTTCATCCTATGATCATTACTGCATCTCATAACCTGGGGACATACATCAAAAGAAAGGGTGAGCAGAAGGCCCAGTAATGGAAACAAGAGAAACATTTTACATGTGAACTTGAGATACTTCAATAAGGACATGAAAAGAACTTTAAGGCATGAGAAAGAAATCATGAGGCATTTCATAATAAAAATAACATTTTCCATAACTTGAAGATGTGGCTACATCATTTAACATAGACAATCATGAACATATCACCAAGGTCCATCCCCAAGGTGTCATTTAAAAATTACCAAGGTTATTCACCAAGGTATCGTGAAAATTGTAATCTCTAGTGGTTACATCATTACCCAATGCATTGGAGCGCTATCAGGGCGCACCCTTAAATTTGCCTTTATTATCATGTGATCCACATATATCATCATCAAACATTTCATAAATAACCCACATAGCGTAAAATAAATGGGTTTCATTTCATAATCATAACGTTTTAAAAACTGCTTTAAAGACATGATCTTTACGGCACTTTAAACCCACGGAAGGGAAAGCGGGTCTCATGTATGTAAATCCCAGAATTTAAAATGGAACATTTTGATATATATGTGAATACCCTTTTAGAAATAAGAGCTTTGAGTATTCACTTTATAACATAAAATAATTTTGAGAAAAGAGAGAGGTATTTTGAGACGAAAATTCTGCAGCATAACGGCTATGTTACAAGGTTTTAGAAAACATTGAAAAGAGAGGGGACATGGGTCACCCACTCATAAATAATCCATAAAACAGTAAGTGAACAGAATAATAAGGATATATGGACATGGTAATGAAATTTTAAGGACATACCATTTGAAATGAAAAAACATGGAAGGAAGACAAAAATTAGATTTCTCTTATGAAAATTCGGTAGCCTAACGGCGTCACTTAAAATTCAATAAAAAAGAATTGAAAAGATGAAATAGGGTCTCTCATAATATGATCATAAGAGATCAGTATGATAGATATAGAGATCATACCCCGACATAATAAAAAAGAACTTGAAATACTTGACATGAAAATGGAACTTGAAAATGAGAAGGGTGAAAGAATCCCTTAAAGATTCGGCAGCCTAACGGCGTCACTTAAACTTCAACAAAATTGAATTGACAAGGTCAAATATGGTCTCTCATAATATGAAAATAAGAGTCCAGTATGATAGATATATAGATCATACCACAACATAATAGAAAGGAACTTGAAAGAATTGACATGAAAGTAGAACTTCAAAATGAAAATGGTGAAGAACCACTTAAAAATTCGGCAGCCTAACGGCGCAACTTAAAACTTCAAAATACTGTATTGAAGAGATCAAATGGGGTCTCTCATCATATGATCATAAAATATCAGTATTATAAATTTAGAGATCATACCCCAACATAATAAAAAGGAACTTGAAAGACTTGACATGAAAGTGGAACTTTGAAAAAGAGAAGGGTGAAAGAATCCCTTAAAAATTCGGCAGCCTAACGGCGCCACTTAAAACTTCATAAAAAGAAATAATGAGAGTAATAGGGGATATCTCATTATATGAACATAAAAAGGGCATAAATATGAGTATAAAAGAACATCCTCCAACATAAGAACATGGAGCATAAAAGGAATGACATAAAAGATATCACTTGAAAAGAAAGAGAGGGGTCAGATCCCTTACCTTAAAATGTAACCCTTAAACCTCAAAGGTTGGGACCTTGAGGGATTGGGGGCACCTTGGGAGGACTCCTTGGGAGATAATGAGACCAGAACTTCGTTGGGGAAGAGTGTGGAGTCGAATGGATGAGGGGAGGGCTTGGTATTTATAGGGAAAGTGAGGGGACAAGGCATTAATGGCCAAGGGACACCTCACATGTGCTTTTCTCAAACCCATGTGCTCTCCCTTGGCATTTACCATGGAGTTAGGCCACATGGGGCCCCCAAAACAATACTTCATCACCCTTGGCCGGCCAACCCTTAAAATATCTCATGACATCACTATGAAACAGTTATGATGTCATTAAACATACCGAAACCCTAAAACTGTATTTTTACTATTCACTGAAAATTCAACTTTCTCAGAAAAATCCCAAAGTTTCACACTAACCAAATATCAATGATCTGATTTCAAAAATGAACTCCATTTTATAAAAATAATTTTCTAAATATTTTTAATTTTATTTTTAAATAAATACACTATTCACCGAAAATTCATTTTTTCAGAAAAAACCCCAAAAATTACCATAGCATAATATCGGTGCTCTGAGTTCAAAAATGAAATCCATTTTATAAAAATAATTTTCTAAATATTTTTAATTTAAATTTTAATTAAAAAAACACTATTCACCCGAAAAAACTAATACTTGAATAATAATTTATAAAACCGTTATTTAACCATTTTATTGAATCAAATTACTTAATCAAGGTGCCTAGATTATTTTAAAACTTTCTTTAAGTGAGATTACTAATCCATTTGGTCATATTACTAATCCTAATCATAAAATCACTATTCATAATTTACTATTCATCAAAAATAAAGTTGATCTTATTAGACTCCAAATTTTGTACTGAACATAATTGTAGAAGACCATTTTTTGAAAATCATTACACATTTTTAATTATTTAAGGTTTACATAAACATTTTTTAAAATATCCTTTTTCTAAAATTCATCAAAAATATGTATACTATATTTATCCGGTCATTTGAAAATTCATAAACATCATCATAAGAAGAAATCCCAATTTTTATTTAAAACAAAGGATTACACAAGGAAATCACGGTCTCCTTACATAGCCCCTTATCACACCAGCATAGGACCTAAGTGTAAGGTGTGCTAAGGTGAGAGAATCCGAGGGAGGCTCGGCCAACATCGCACGAGTCGTAATTTCTATTAGTTTGATCTTCTCACGAAGGCAATCCCGTTCTAGCTTCACATGATGAAGTTCAGCTTGGGTTTGGTCCAGAGCAAAGCCCAGTGGTGCTACCTCCTTTCCAAGTTCTGTTAGATGGGATTCGATCGGTCCAAGACTACTGGGTGAGGCCATCGAATCTTCTTTCTATATTAATTAACCAAGATTTCTTGTATTTAGAGATAGTAATCAAAACATTTAGTTTCCAGCGGTCATATTGACCAATGGTCAAATAATAGTCAAACCCCAACAGTCTCATTTTAATTATACTCATGTTATCAAATAAAACATAAAATAACACATGAGATTAGGAAACAAGATTTATTCAAAATTTCGGGCCGTTACAAAGAAAGTCTCCACTTTACATATGAGTCAGATCTATATAAAGGACATCAAATTCATGGAGAATATTGATTCAAATATTTCTCATATACATTGGTCATAACTCCCTTCCATATCTCACACTCTTAATCTTGATTTTTTTTCTTTCATATTTTCATAATCTTTCGTACAGTTTCTGGTGACAAGGTTTCTAATATCTGAGAGCTCTTTTTCCTGACTATGCAGCACGTGCCCTTAGGCAGCCTTGCATAAGTTTCCTACATAACAGGCATGTCAGTCAAAAGATTCCACTATTTGACTATGCAATATATTCCCCAGTTGGCCCTGCATAATAAAGCCCCCATAACGGGTTTATTAAATAATGGTAACATCATTCTTAGTTATAGTATCTTTTTCCCCTTTAATCTTTGATGACAATATACAAGAATATATATTTTAAAACAGTCATTCAATTATACTTGTTCTGTTATATTTCTCACAATCTGAAAGTCTTCAAGACCTTGGTTTACACATTTCCCTCATCATGTGTTCGATAAACTATGAAATAATCTTGAAATCACTTGGACACATGTTATATATTATTTCCATTTGTGGTCTTAGTTGTATGACCTAAAACTACTGACAGCATATCTTTTAATTTTGGGTCAGACCTTTGTAAAAGTCATATTCCTATGATTATTTGGATATCTTGATTGGAAATACCCTTTCTATATTTAAGTACCTTTCTCCATAAACAAAAATCTTTTCTTTGGAAAATATGAATCTCCATAAACTTTATTCGACTTTTAGTAATAGAACATCAAAATTCTGAGATCTCTTTTTCCTGACTATGTAGCACATGCCCTTAGGCATCCTTGCATAAGTTGCCTACATAATAGGCTTGTCAGTCAAAAGATGCCACTATATGACTATGAAATATATGCCCCAGTTGGCCCTGCATAATACAGCCCCCATAATGGGTTTGTCAAGTAATGGTAACTTTGTTCTTAGAAAATACTTCCTCTAATTCTTCTAGCCCTTTTTCCATACCATTCCTCGTTTTCAGAAATTCTCAAAATCACAGTTTACAGTTTTCTCTCTCATACCTGAATATGATAGTATATTTCCAAACATATTATCAATAAATTGGGAGAGTTTCGTACTTTTGGTTAGAGCTAAAGACCTTAAATCACAGCACCCCATGTCCTCACTGCATGACTTAAAACTACACAGTGCCAATGTCCTCACTGCATGACTTAAAACTGCACAGTACCAATGTCCTTACTGCATGAATTAAAACTGCACAGTACCAATGTCCTCACATCATGAATTTTGGTTTAAAATAACCATTTTTTATTCTTAAAATTCATTTCCTTGAAAAAAATCACCTACTGTGGTCTTAAGTCACCCAAATCTTATTTTCCCCTATCTATCAACAACAAAATGTTAAATTCCTAAAGAGCTCTTTTGCCTGAATATGCGTCACATGCCCATAGGTGACCTTGCATAAGTTGCTTACATAACAAGCCTATTAGTCAAAAGATGACACTATTTTACTATGCAGTATATGCCCCAGTTGGACCTGCATAATATAGCCCCTATAATGGGTTTGTCAAATAATGGTAACTTCGTTCTTAGAAAAGACATACATTATGTTGATACAAGCTTTAAGATTTGGTATTCATAAAAAATCATGGCCCAAGATTCTCCTTGAAAATATTTAAAGAATATTAAAGTAATTCTTATCCATAATGTTTTTTTTGGGATTTAATTCAAACTTTAAGGTCAAAGATATTTCAACCCTAAATATTAGTCCATTTTCCATTCCAAATGCATGACTTTAAACTACCAGTAACAAAAGACTTGGTAATCATTAAATTTAGAACTTGCAAGGAGAACTCTAAACAAAAGTCGAGTGCCAAATCACTAAACATACATTTTTGTAGGATTTAGGTAATATTGAGAAATAAAAAAAAAGAGGTCAAAAGACACAAAATTTTTAGGGTTATCCATATAACCCTAGAAACAGTCAAATTATGCTCATTAGGTCCCTTTCCTTATTAATAAAATTTTGAGCACTTCATTCTTATTATTATAAATAATTATTGTTTAATATAAAGGAATCATTATCATCATTTACCTTTCATATTTCTATCATAAAAAATAATAATGAAGATTTATATGATTGAAAACAAAATTTCTTTCATTTATATGAAAATAGAGGGCCATGCACAAAATGGAGCCTCTATATCATGTTTTAGAATAAACTCTCAACATGAATTTTCATTTGTTGTACCGCTTCATAAGATTTATCAACTGTCTATTGAAGTTGAGATAATTGAGCAACTCCAGCCTTCTCTGCCTGACGAAGTGCTTCCTTTACAGTTGAAATGAAAGTTATCCCCTATAATTGGGTTTCTCCTAATGTTTGATTCAATTTATCAAGTTTTTTATGAACAACATCCAGTTTTTGTTGAATAGATAACAACTCCTTCATGGATTCTTTGATTTTTTGGCCAATCTTGAGTTATTTATTGTTATGATTTGCTTCCGCCTCAACTACTACAGCTTGAAATCCATAAATATTGATGGGTCGTTTAGCCTCTTCAAAAAAATTTCGCAATTTATTCTCCTGCTCCCATCGGCGAATAATCTCTTTCATGGCATCATAGACCGGCCGATAATTGAACCCACAAAATCCCAACATGAAGGATAATTCTGGGAGTTTTGAAAAATGGTACGATAATTCATTTAAAGGCTTTTCATCAATTATGATCCAAATCTTCCACCATGTCTTTTTACGTGTCATGAAAAGAGCATATTTCATCTCTAAATCTGAATCTGAGTCACTACCATGAGGTAAAATGTACTCTGGAAACAGGTCACTTAGAGAGCTGCCTTGTTCTACTTCTCTTGGAATAGTAAAAGCTTCACCTTCTGATCTAGGAGTTGATAACCCTAAATAATAAATCAAGGTCATTATTAGTTTCAAATGGAGGAAAAAAATACGATTCAGATAGCTGGTTATATTTACCCAACAATAAGTCAGCTACTTGATTGGATTCATCCCCTGTATTCTCAGATCTAGTATTTTGAGCAGATGTTTCTTGAGACGGGGTATTTCCATGAATTTGTGCAGGTATGACATTTGAAGGCTCTAGAACATCTCCTGATGAAGGATCCTCTCTAAGTATGTCTTCAGTACTAGCATAAGGATAAAGTGTAACACCCTCTTCCTGAAGAGCCTTTGTGATATTTTTTACAAATAATGCTGCATAAGGTGAATTTTGATGTAAAGAATAAAGTTTAAGAACAAATTAGGTATGGAAAATGTAAGAATAGGTACTTATGCCCTTGAAATTCCTCATGAAAATCCCCAAACTCCTTGATGGAACCTAGAATATCAATATTTGGATTAAGGGTGTCCATCATTTCAGTGTATATGGCTGAAATGTTACAGCATCCTCACCATTTAAGGTATCCAACAATTTTTGGTTGATGCCCAAATTGGCTCCACTGAAATTTGGTTCCGTTGTCTCTTCAATTGATATGGTAGCATCAGGTCCTTCCAAATTTGGGTAAACATCAGCATCTGTTTTAGATTTCTCTGGATCTTCATTCCTTTCTTCTAAAGAAATAAGAATATCAGTGTTGATTATTTTCAGGATTCATTGAAAAAAGCTACTGAGGAATGTATTTAATCTTACCATGGATTTCCTCTCTCTCAACAGAGCTAGGAGCCGTTATAGTTGAATCTCTTGATGATTTGTCTACTAAAATTTCATATTCATCAGTGTGAACCTAGGTTTCCCCTAAGGATTCTTTTCTAGTCTTAAAGAATCATCTCTTAATCCCTTGAGAGAGGATAGAGACATAGATCCTACAAGAGGATAAAATCACTACTGGAAATGGGTTTTATCCCCACGCATCTATGCCCATGGTTTAAAGGACCGTGGGGATAGATGATTTTTAACATTCTATACCCATTGTTTTATTAAAACTGTGGGTATTCAGCCCCTAAGTATCAGGCTCCATTGTGCTCCCCCCACTTCAACCCTCTGTCGCGCTCCCCCCACTTCAACCCTACCTCTCGGCTCCGCCTCCCAGCCTCCGCCTTTTCTCTCGACCTGGACCTCCCAAACTTCTTCTCCACCTCAACATCCCGGCCTTCTCCACGCTACCCCCATCTCAGGTGATGCCCCTGGTCCCCCCTCTCGACTCCCTCTCCTCCAGGTATCATCAAATTCATCAGTTTTCTATTATAGATGATGTTTTCCATGCGTTCCTACTTATAAATTTAAATAATAACCCTTCAAATTTAATTGATATTGAGAATGTTGAGTTGGGGGTAAATGATTCGTTTGAGAAAGGTCCAATATGGATTGTTGATCGATGAATAAAGTAACTATGAAGGAAGATGAAGCCTCTTGTTAAGGTTTTATGGACGAACATACATATTAAAGAAGATAAATGGGATAAGGAATCATATGTGTAGTATTACTAGACCTAGTTGTTATATTTAGACCTCTAGAGACACATATTAAGGTCAAAAAGTCATTATAGGGGGATATTGGAACAACACTCACTTTCTAGGTGCATTATGCCTTATTTTTAGCCTTTATTAATAATTTATTTAAGTTATTACATTTATTGGGTGATGTATTGGGTAGATTATGGGAGATTTGGGGGGTTAGAATAATTTAATGGGGATAATGGTTAGAGGGAATAATGTAGTCCCCCAATGTAACTATGAAGCCTATTGGAGAGGAGTAGTGGGTGATATATGGTAGGGGTACTTTTAGAGCTAACATGGAAACAATTCCATGGTAAATATGTAACTCTAAATAGAATCAACATCATAATTGTCATAGGGTTTACAAAACCATGTGTCCAAACCATGCGGGTGACTTGAATAGGTAGTTAACTTCCCATGGTTAGAGCATGATTTTGTAAGCCAAGAAACCAAACCATTTACATAGAATTTAATCATTTGAAAATTATTATTTTGACACAAAAACACCCTAAAGACGGACATTATTCCTCCTAAACTCAGGGTAATCAAACCAAGGGACTCTAATGAGACTTCATGGTGAATTAATTCTTTTCAGAGAGGAATTATATTTGATATAGATATATCAGTCCTAGAGATTTAAATATAATTTATCATTTGTTTGTTGTTATTCTTATTATTGCTAGATATTATTTATTATCCTCTTAAAGGAACTAGATCTTGGATTTCTTATCCAGGTTTAGGATTTACAATGATATCCAATGTGATCCTTTCTATATTTACATGGAAAATAAATATGGAAAGATGGTTTTTCCTGATCATTATCAGATCCATCTAGATCTCTTAATTTTGTAGTATCTTGATGGATAGGTCTAAAATGATCCCAACCCATAACATTTTCTTCATCATATATCATAACCCTTGAATACTCATGTAGCGATTTGGGGATTCTTCCATGGATCTTTGGTTTGTGATATTGATTCAAGTGGTGAACATTGATGTTGGGCTTCAATATGTTGAATGTAAGAAGTTCTTACCATGTTATGACAATTATATAAAAATGTATGATATGAAATAATAATGTGTGTGTGTGTACATACCATGATAATTCTTTTAAAATGATATGCTTATGCCTCTAATATGCCTCACTGGTCCTTGTACCGCCTGTGAATGATCAAATAACTCTACCAAACAT
The DNA here is from genome assembly GCA_963277665.1 of Viscum album. Lineage (NCBI taxonomy): Eukaryota > Viridiplantae > Streptophyta > Magnoliopsida > Santalales > Viscaceae > Viscum > Viscum album. Next base: position 17,388,419 of record OY728158.1, read on the forward strand.
AAGCTTCACCCTGCAGCATCACTAATTTTTCAAGCTTTCTTTAACAACTCAATGTATTGTATGACCATGGTATGCATACATTACTTGACTCAATGACTATATTAAAAGTTATCCATTTTAAAGGTACTGTGTTTTTGTCAATACAAATAGCATAAACCTATGCACTGCCAAATAAGACATCTTTGAAATTCCCTTCACAGATAACTACACAGTCACTTGACTGTGTAGATTTAACTTCTAGAAATCTACTCATATATTACCACTACTTTGAAGTAGCCAACAACATATACCTACTATTAAACATCTTATACAATTGTTTCCAATACTCAGACTAACACTTTTTTTATAGTACATCATATCATACATACGGATAAGGTTACCTTATTGTACTCAATATTTATATTCCAGTGTTTTAATGATCAGGATAACATGCATTAGTCATAATAAGTGTTGTGAACATATCATTTGCATCTTCAGTAATCTACTATAAGTACAGACCTATACTACTACATCGTGAACCACTTTGTGGTTTTCCTTCACCATGTATATTACATTCACTTTAATGTGAACTGTGCTTTTTATGGTTTCATTGCACACCTTGTTAAAAATATATAAAGAAACAAAATCCAAATATGAATTGCCTGATAAACTCTATAGATTCAAGGTTACAGTGAAGGAGACTTATGAAGGAATTCCAAACATTCTGTGAGTTCTTTATTATTTACACATGGAAATGTTCTGCTTATTATCTTTCTTTCAGTATTTATATTCATCATACCTGCCCCAATAATAGTGGTGGCTATTGCTGGAAACTCTGCAATGAAATCTACCAACCATTCTGGTACTCTAACAACTTATTCAATTCCAACGGCTAACATCACACATGGCTTCACACGCGTGCTATTATCACCTCTATTTAACAATGGTTAGTTCTGTGAGTTCTTTATTATTTACACTTGGAAATGTTCAACTTATTATCCGTATTTTAGTATTTATATTAATCTTACCTACCCCAATAACGGTGGAATCTACTGCTGGAAACTCTTCAATGACATCTACCAACCATTCTGGTACTCCGAAAACTAATTCACTTCCAATGGAAAACATCACACATGGGTTCACACACGTGCCATTATAACCTCTATGTAACAATGGTTTGTTCTGTTTCTATTTATCTATACAATCTTTATGATACTTCACAATGCAATTCATACTAACCCAAATTGAACGTATTTAACTACGACTTCTACGACAGTGCCCGAACAGTTCACATCTCGGTCAAATACAAACATGTATTGCCCATAAAACTCTAGAGATGTAAGGGTACAACGTGAGATACTGATGAAGGAATGATAGAAAGATTGTGCATTTTTAATTTCACTTACTCCAAACTGATCACGTACTTATTATTCTTTTGGTATTCGTATTAATTAAAATTGCCACAATATCATTGGTGAAAACCGTTGGAACTTATTTAGTGACATCTAGCAGTATGTTTGGTATTCCTTTTACTGGACCTATAACAACAAATAGAAGCACAAATTGAGACACACGAGTGCGATTATCACCTTTGTGTTGCAATGGTTAGTTCTGTTAAAATTTTTCTATATAAACCATTGGTTTTGACATTATATTTCAAATTGGCACATATTAAAATTATTTAACTACTTCTTTGAAAATAGTGCCAGAATCGTCTGCTCCTCAGTCAATATTTTCTTCTGGAACAAACAAACGAAAACAGCGACTAGGTGACATGACACATCCTCCTATATCATTCTGTAAGTAACATAACTATTTTGTTTCATTAACATAATGTCGGTCACACATCCTTTCTACTCACCATATAATAGAATGGTCATTATTTTCCATAGCTGTAAAAATTTTAAAAACTGTACAGAAAACAATGACCAGATTAGTTATTTCTTATAACAATGACTAGATTAGTTATTTCTTACAGATTTAGGTTCTTTATTATAGCATTGTGTCACACCAACTCAATGTACTATAATTTGAAAAAAAAAATTACCAAATTAGTTTTCTGTACAATTTTTAAACTTAACTATTTTTTCTATATGTTTAGTTCTTCCTGGTCATTTTTTTAAAACCTGTACTAAAAAACTGTACTGTTTTTTGTACAGTTTTTAAACACACATATTAATTTTTTGTATGTTTAGTTATTTATTGTAGCTTTGGGTCACACCCACTCAAAGTACATTTTTTAAAAACTGTACTAAAATCTGCATGTTTTTTAGTCTTTTTTTCAGCAATTTATTTTCTATATTCATTCTTCATGGTCATTTTTTCACTAATTTTTTCTACATTTTTTCTACATGTTCTAATATGTACATGTTTTTTCATCATTTTTAATACATGTTATAAGTTTTTTTATTCATTCTTAGTACTAAAATCTCCAAGTTTTTCAACATTATTTATACATGTTCTAATCTATACATGTACATATCCAACTACACTATTCTTTGTGTGATTTTACATTAACTATTTGAAAACATATAACTCCACTATGGTCTAATTTTTTAGGCATTTTTTCTACATGTTCTAATATGTACATGTTGTTCAACCTTTTTGATACATGTTATAAGTTTCTGAATTCATTCTTAGTACTAAAATCTGCATGTTCTTCAGCATTAAATCTACTGTGGTCTGTTCTAAAGACTGGTGTATTTGGGATTTCTCATGCTGGACATTTTAGTATGAGTTTTTTACAGGTTGATTATCAGTTTTTCATACTAGACATTTTTCATGCAGGATTTTTTTCATGATGGACAGTTTTCTTTTCATGCTGGATGGTTTTGTACATTTTCTAATCTGTACATGTTTTTCAGAATTTTTTATACACGTTATAAGTTTCTGTATTCATTCTTAGTACTAAAATCTGCATGTTGTTCAACATTATTTATAAATGTTCTAATATGTACATGTACCTATCCAACTTCACTATTCTTTGTTTGATTTTACATTTACTATTTGAAAACATATAACTCCACTACGGTCTAATTGTTTCTACATTTTTTCTACATGTTCTAATATGTACATGTTGTTCTGCCTTTTTTATACATGTTATAAGTTTCTATATTCATTCTTAGTACTAAAATTTAAAAGTTATTTAGCATTATTTCTACTATTGTCTATTCTAAAGACTGATGTATTTTGGATTTTTCATGCTGGACATTTTAGTATGAGTTTTCTATAGGTTGATTATCAGTTTTTCATACTGGAAGTTTTTCATGCAGGATGGTTTTTCATTCTAGAAGGTTTTCTTTTCATGTTGGATGGTTTTCATAGTGGATGATTTTTTATCATTTTTTCATGCTTAAAGTTTATCATAATTCTAGAAGTTACTCATCATGAAGGAGGGGTTGGGCAGGGGGGCTGGGTAGGGGGGTTGGGTAGTGGGGGATGGGCAATGGGGATGGAGGGGGAAGGGCTGGGCAAGGGGGGTTGGGCAGTGGGAAGGGAGGGGGAGGGTCTGGGTAGTGGGGAGGGAGGGGGAGGGGTAGGGGGAGGAGATGGGTAGTGGGGAGGGAGGGGGAGGGGTTGGGCAGTGGGGAAGGAGGGGGAGGGGAAGGTGGGTAGGTGGGGAGGGGGAGGGGATGGGGGAGGAGCTGGATGGTGTCGACTTATCCACCATCACCAAAGGAATGGTTTTACCACACCATTTTTTACTTCATGACAAGTTTTCCTTTTACTTAATTGTATCCACAAATATGAAATTTAACCCCAGACTCACATTTTCATAATATGATGCAGTTTCATGTTTGGTTGTTTAATGTTTTCAATGTATGGGTGAAATCTCCAGTTTAGGTGATGTTGATTCATCTTCCAACATCAATGGCATTAAAAAGGGTAAAATTGTGATATCGTCTTATTTTCAAGATTAAAATTACTATGTCTACTCTTGTAATTAATGGAAATATGATATTGTTATCATTTCATTATTGTGATTTATGCTTTCAGGTCAAGCATCATTACAAATAGTATTGACAATGGCATTGCAATGTGCCTTACAAGGGTTGGGTTCTTCAACTAAAAACATTGATGTGTCCATTGAAGAGGGTAAAATTAATGTATGAAGTGTCTATGAGCTTTTAATCATTATTAAACGGGTTGTTTTTTTATGCTGTTGTTTTATTTGGGCAGAATTTCACATGCATCGCATTGCATTTTTAGTCATCGGAATTTTTATGTGGGAATTGGCACCATCATTGAGTAAGTCTGATGTTTTCTTCTATAGTAGTGCAATGACCATTGGGATCATCCTTGTTATATTTATGATCCTCTTTCAGGTAGTTTATATTTAACCCCCACTGATATTTTGAATCTGATGTTTTTTCTGTTCAGTTTTAGAAGTTTTATATCTTAATGAGGAAACCTACTCTCTAATTTTTAATAAACTAAAATATTTTTAGTTTATCAGTGTTACTGATCCAATTTATTATTAGGGAATGTGACTGCTTCCCACTGGTCAAAAAAATCACTGGGAGTTTACATGGTTTCATCAATTGTGGGTATCAACTTCCTTTATCAGTCCTCACCCTGACTCATTAATCCATTCATCTGTAAAATTAATATAAATTTTCTTCAGGCTAGTCTGGGATCATGTCTCCTTCATTATCTACCTAGTTTATTCAATTCTGTACTCATGAACTTAGGAATCAGCAAGGAAATGTACTATACTAAATGTAAGTTATCAATTATGTATTTATGGGGTGTCTCTTCTATGATTGGTGTTGAAATGACAATACTAGCATTGGTGGGTTGTTATTTTTAACTCCAGTTGGCAATACTTTTGCTGGTTTTCACTTGTCTGGTTGGTGCTTGGTTGGGATTTTGGATTGTACTCAAATATGTCACTAAAGCTGATGGATCCATTAATATAAGCATGTCTACTTTTTTTGTGTGGGCCATCCAATTAGTATGGGCAACAATGATTCTTCAGGTTTTTTTCCCTTTGGAAACTATTTTTTCTGTGTGTTTTTTACCAAGGGAAACAGATTGAAGTATTCATTGAATTCATAGGCAACTGTTGATCACTGGATGGTGATTGAAGCATTGTTATATAGAATTCTGCTCTCAGATTTTTTGAGCAAACTTTTTTGATTCGGATTTCTCAAGAAACTCAGGTAACTCTGCTTTTTCCATTCAAGGCTGGAACTGTTCTTTAAGTAGCTGGATTTCTTGTATTTTAGCTTACTGAACTTAGCTCTTGGAGAGTTGGTAAAATTCAATCATTTATCATAATACCCACAAGTTCGATATGATTTCTATTTCTATTACCCTGCCTATTTGAAAGACCATCTACCAAATTTTATCCATGACAAGCATTAAAATTGTCAAAATTATTTTAGATTCATTTAATGTTTAATATTTTCCGATTTCATTTTAATTGATTTCATTTATGAAATCTATAATTTTCTGGTTTAATTCTCCAGTTTAGGTGATTCTTCTTCATCTTCCAACATCAATGGCATTGAAAAGGGTAAAATTACTATATCATCTTATTTTCTAGATTAAAATTAACATGTATACTCTTTTAATTAATGATCACGTGGTATAGTTATCATTTCATTAATGTGATTTATGCTTTTAGGACAAGCATCATTGGAAATAGTATTGACAATGCTATTACAATGTGCCTTACAAAATGGTTGGGCAGGGATAATTTTATAAAAGGTATGTAGTTCGACTATTTCTCTAGTGCTGATTTAGAATATTTGTTTTTCATTTTTCCATCATCACCATCTTCTCTAGTACTGATAAACTTCTGCAGATAGAGATATAAATATTAACACAGCCACACAAGACCTTAGTATGTTTGAAATGATTAGTGGGTGTGAACATATTCTTAAATTTTCTAGTATTCATTTATGTGGGGTATTCAATACCTAATTGAAACTTCGTGAGATTTGTTGATTTGCACACACATATTTCTGTTATCATCATTCAAAGTTTGAAATGACTAACCTCTCCATATTTTACTTTCTACATTAGACTACAAGGTGAGCACTTGAAAATATATAATGAAGGGGATAATAAAGTCAACTATATGCACACTTCAGTAGCAATCAATCAGCCTCTTACATGGTACAAGGCAATGACCTAAATCCCATGAGCTGATGTTAAGAACATATGATTGTTGATTTTTTTAAGAAGCAAATACACATTCAAGTGAAGTTATGGGGATGAATTTTACTGCTGCAGGCTGTTGTGGGTCCCCCACCTGGCAACGAACCTGTTGGATTGGATATGGTTTCCATGGGGAAGGGCATGGCCTAGTTGAATGGAGAATAAATTGGGAGGTATTGGCCTACGAATAGCTCCATTCATGATTAATGTGTCCTTGAATGCAATTATAGAGGAAAATTTAGTCCATTCAAATGTAGTAAAGGATGTGGAACTCCAAATCAGATACGGTAAGTCTTCCCAACTCCCTCCCTTGTATGAAAATGATCCTGAACGATCACAAATCAGATGTTTTTAGAATGTCAACCCAGTTTGAGTTCATTTTTTTCTAGGGAGAAATTTGATGTGTGATAATTTTCTTGCAGGCCTACTTGTACAAGAACAGCTGTGATATAGAATTAACTGAACAGAACATGATCAAGGACATGATCAGGTACTACTTGAGATAGTTTCAGGTATGATATGTGTATTCTGTATATTCTCACATATACATATCAATATATTTTTGACCCTTCCTTTTATTATTGTATATTTCAATTGGGACATAGAGGTACCAGTGGATTCCCTAGCTTGTCTCCATCTAATAAAGAATCATATTGGGGGTGGTCATCTTCTTAGATGTTGGGAAAATCCTTATTGGATAATTCCCCCTCTGGTAAAGAGGTTGTTAACCCACTTTTTAAGGACTGCAATCTAGATCCTATGTCGATGGTGTGAAGGCCTCCAAAATCTTAAACAATGATAGAGGTTAATGATAATAAGGGAGAAGTTAACCTAGATTACAGGATTAATGTGGTATCTCTTGCATCCAAGAATATTCCTTTAGGTAGTATACTTTAGGATATTGTAGTGGAACCTGTTCATGGAGGTAGTGTTTCAAATATAGATGATTTAGGATCCCTATGGAGGGGAGAGAAAACATAAAATGAAAAGGTTAAAATAGAGGAAGATTCTATGTGACCTAAAGAGAGGAATGAAATTAATATTCATATATTGTCCTCTCATGATTTATCTATGTTTATTGTTCAATGAAACATTGTTAATGTTCAAATTTTTGAGGGTATTTATACTTGGAATATGCATACACTCAATGGTATAATGTCTAGTAAACTTGATAGGTGTTTTGTGTTGGTTAATGATGGAACGGATTCATGTTTTGTATCTGTTTTTACTCTATCTAGAATACATTCAGGTCATAATTCATTGATTATTGATGTTTTCAAAATCTAGAGGGGTTGTACCCCTTCCCTTCATGTTCAAGAATGGATTGATTTTGATCCCTGGGTGTAGATAAATTGTTCTGGAAGCCTAGGATATTAGTTTTCATTGTATCCTGATGAATCTATTTACATGTAAATTTAAATACATTAAAATTAAATTAAACATAAGGAGAATGAAATCCTTTTCCATCCCTTCTGATGAAATAAAAGTTTCTAAAAATATACTTTTAAGCTATCAAATTTCTAATCAAGATCAGGATACTCATCCAAGTGATGAAATTAATGCTCTTTCAAAATTGGATAATTTTTTTGACCATGTAGAAGGGATTGAGAAGAAGTCAGCTAAATGTGAGGTTACTGCAAAATGGGGACATGAATACCAACATGTTTCATCTAATACATAAGAAAAAGGGAATAAGGGGAGGCATTAAAGCCATTATTTTTCATGTACTTATTTTCTCATCTGAAAATGAAATCTCTATTATAGTTATTGAGTGCTTTAAAATTATTTATTCTGATTATGGTTATGATAGCAGTCACAAAATGACTAATTCTATTACTAAGTCTATTGGTGAGAAGCAAACCCATGTGCTTATATCATTTCCCTCTAAGGAGGAGGTTTAGGTAGCACTTTTTTATCATAACATTGATATTACTTAATAAACTGATGGGTTCTCCAATTAATTCATTATGTTTTGTTGGGAAATTATTCATAATGAGGTGGTTAATGTTGTTAAATAATTATCAATTCATGCTAATATGCCTCATGGTATTAATTCCAACTGATATTCTATTCTGTTTTGTTTTAATGGGTGCACTGGAAGTAAGAAGCAGGAAGACTGTGGGTAGCTAGGTGCACTGGAAGCAGAAGGCTGTAGCAGTTGGGTGCATTGGAAGTAGCAGGCTGTAGCAGCTGGGTGCACTGAAAGGAGGAGGTTGCAGTAGTTGGGTGCACTGGAAGCAGGACGTTGCAGCAGCTGGGTGCACTAGAAGCACTGGAAGCAGGAGGCTGCGGGTAGCAACTGCTGTGTCTGGGAGAAGGATCTATGCCCACGGTTCAATGAACTGTGGGTATATTAGTTTTCTAGGAAGCATCTATACCCACGTTTCATTGAACCATGGGTATGTTATTTGGTTGTGAAAATCTATTCCCACGGTTCTGAAAACCGTGGGAATAGATTTATACCCACGGTTTAAACAAACCGTGGGTATTATGAAATTTCCATTGGATATCCCCATGGTTTTGTAAAAACTGTGGGTATAGTGATATACCGACGCTACTGCATCCCACGTTTTATAAACCTGTGGGTATAGCCTATACCCACGGTTTTATGGGCTATACCCATGGTTTAAAACTGTGGGTATAAGTGATATTTCCAGTAGTGAATGTGGTTACCAGAATGTCTTGAGCAAGTTGTATGCCCTAAGGATTGTATAAATACTTACTCTTTCAGCGAACACTTTGAAGAAATCTCATTACTCTTTTGTGTTTCTGTTCAAAAAGCTTGAGGAGAGGTTGAAAAACTTCTCTTAGAAGGGGAAACTTGAGGTAATGGTTGAGGATCATCTTTCGACATTACCCCAGTCATGATTCTTGTTCCTGGAGATAATTCTGGCTATTTGGGAGGATCATTCATTGCGTCAATGGGAGAGCCTGTTGGACTATACTAAGGCGTTTCAAGAATCGGTCCAGATCTTCCTTCTCTACATTCAATCTGCATAAATACATTTTCATAAGTATTAATGATGATAAATGATAAATCAGAGTGGAGATGAAAGAAAAAGGGGAAAACATTCTCAGTATTAACATAAATATCTCACTCCTCCTCGGAGTCGATAATTACCCCTTCGCAGACTTCTAAGTTCAGCATATGAGATACTCATTTAGAGGCTGGTATTTTTTTCATCAGTTGCATATATAAAGTCTCTAACTTCACAATATAATTTTTTACATCAGCCAAGTTATTGTCTGGATTAAAATCAGAAGGTACCTTGATATCACCAATATCTGGTATTCGAATTCCATACTGAAGAAATGCCCAGGCATCCCTAAGATCACGAGTTACACTCTCCCAATAATAAATGGCTGAAGGTCTCACATAATCATATTTTGTCCTGGTTGACTGTGGAATAGATTTGACACCTTCCTATTGAAGAGCTTCTTCAGACATTTCTTCCTCAGAAAGTTAAATAAATGGAATATAAATCTTTGTTTGATGGTGGGGACTGTACATCTTGGCATTGGAGGTATTGCTTATCTAGCCTTGTTCTTCCTGGTATACTTCCTGTGAAGACATTTTGAGGGCTCTAAAACCTCTGAAATTTTTGTATCATCTCTGGCCTTGGACTTCTTTCCACGATTTCCACATGCAACAGTCGCTATATCCACCACTCGATATATTCCTTTTGTCAGAGCCCCTTGAGGATATGATGAAACCCATGCTTTGGAATACCTAGCTTCCAATTTGATTGATTCATCTAGTGGAGGTAATGTAATTTACAATTTGGATACTTCAAAAGATATGATAATTCATAATTGTTGTGCTACCATTGGGTGCTTCTCATGTATGAAATATGTGGGTTGAAAAGTGCTTGATTGTTTAAGACACCTGAACTAACGAGCAAAATTATAGGGCACGTAATCCTCGCGGATAATTTCACCATCAATCCTGGTTGATAGTAAACCATCCTTGAATGCCATCATATAAGATATAAGCTCCTAATTATTTTCTTTACCATCATCAATAAATGTTCCAGTTGGTGTATTACCAAAAATGAAAGAAGTTTAATTCTCCTAAGACATTGAATACCTTCATTACCTCATCAGGTCTCAAGTTCAGAGGCTTAATACTAGAAACTTTCTGTAAAAACAGGGTGAATCGACCATTAGGGACTCTGACTGAGTTCAACACTGAGTATGAAGAAAAGTGTTCTGCAATCCAGCCCCACAACACTTGGAATGGCCCTGCAATTCTAAATGGAGCCTTCCCACTATTTAAATGCAGTAGGAGATGGTAAATTCTTCCCAAAACAGGGGTTTCTATCCCAATATACTTCCCCTCTACCAATTTAGTTACAATGATGAAAGTCCATGATCTTACACCTCCTCTGGATTCACGTACTGGAAGCAAATAAACACTTATCCACATAGCAAAGAAGGTAGATAAGAGTAATTTTTCATCTATATCAGGTTTGACTTTATAACCCCAGTGATTGTAATCGCCTCTTTCCAGTGTAGGACAATATGTGCCTAAACTGTCTCAGTTATTGGTAGAAGGAAAAACAGTAGGACGTCCACAAGTTAGACCTTTCTCTGTTGTTGGTTCTAAGAAGTCTTCCATCCACACTCTAGCATGGATATCTTTCTTATCCTTGGGTAAATTCTTTGTTATCTTAAGTAATTCATGGGCCAGTGGTGGTGTTCTAGTAACATCACCCTATGTTGAAGTAGGTGGGATGAATTCATCATACATTTCCCCAAGAATAGAAATTCCAGCTATTTGGTAAATGTCCCAGAGACTAATACCAACTTCACTATGTGTCAAACGAAAATAATTTGTTTTTGGACTCCATCGGTTCAGTAATTCAGGAATGAATTCATTTTTCTAAACATAAGTTTTCCCCATCCAGATAGCTTCGTAAATATGAATGTCTGATAACTCTTTTTTGAATTCTGCACAACTCCGGCGTACCCAGAATGCCCACATCCACTCGGGTTTTACAACCCCTCTAGAACGAAGGTCCCAATCTCCTTTCCAACCATTAGATTGATCTGTTTCAGATGCCCTAAAATTGGAATCATAAAAATGTGGTCTTGGCTCTACAACATGATCCTTCATGTCTGGAGTGCAACCACTATGATGAAGGATGCAACTAATAGGTACCGTGACTTCTTGTATCAGAACCCCCCATTGCACTAATATTCATGTTGTTACAGTTGGAATACTGAGGAAAGAAATTCTTTGGAATGTACTTCTTAATAGATGGAAAATGGGTGTCTTGAAAAATCCCATGCCCGTACAGGGGTAAGGACATTGTTGATAGTCACGCTGGTACTGAATTAGACCCTTCCATAATCTAGGAAGAGTACTATCAACAATGTCATAATAGTCTGGTCCAACGATCCTCATCATTTCATTTTGGCGAACCTTAGCTTCTTTATTATGGGTCATCAAATGATTCATTCCTTCCTGCAAAAAAAAATTCAATCTTTCAAGTCATACTTAAAGAAGAAAGTGAAAATTTTTGGCAAAAGACACTGTTCACATAGGTCCTTTGACAAGGTCCTTTGAAAAAGTCCTTCAACAAGGTCCTTCGAAGAAGTTCACTCGTGTAATTCCTTCAACAAAGATCCTAGAGAAACTCTATCAGTGAAGTCCTTTTGGCATAGCTCAATCACGTAAACAAATTTACCTTTAAGAAATTTCAAGAGAATTATGCGAGAGCATAACACAATGCAGCTGGGCAAACGAGCTACGCAATGAGAGCTCTAAATTTTGGAGAAATCACTAGTGAAGGAAAAAATGCGAAAGGTTGAGACCTATTTATAGGAAATAGAAGACCTACGTGTTATAACTGCATGTCGTATCTATGCGACATACCTGCGTGACATACCCATGCGAAGTACTTACACAATAAAATTGTGTTATTCATTAATCCATCCTGATCTTTTTCCCAAACTTTCACCTCAGTACTTGGCCCTCTTTGTATATTTTATATCCAATCGTGATTGGGGGATTTTGTGGACACTATTTAAAAAGATTCAAAGATTGCAAGGGAAACATCAACAAATACCCACAATCTCTACACGATGTAGTAACATCCAATAGTTTCGCGACCGGCCTACATGGCCGATCTTTGCAAGATAGCTATGCAGCTGAGCTTCGCGAACGAGCTATGCGGCCGAGCTATTCGTGAGAAGATTTGTGATGTCCCTACACAGAGCACCTGCGTGGTGGATCTACGCGAGAAGAGTTTCTTCAACCAGGCCCTATCTGTTCCTATTAATAGGACCCTTGGGCTCTCCATTTTCAGACCGAAAAAAAGTTAAAGACTCTTGGAATCTCCCATAGCGTAGCTCTTTCGCCTAGATCTCTCAAATTGTCTCAGGTAGTTCTCTAAACTACAAAAGAATGGATAATTAAAGGGGATATGCATGTTTGGAAGTTCTTCACATTCTTCAGTCCACATCCATACCTACGTGGTATATTCGCATGTTATACCTGCGCGGAACACCTGTGCACCATACCTGCACGATAGGGAAATGCGGGGTAACTATGTAGCACACTTTCACGAGGTACCTACACGAAAAGTTCAAACACCCTTCTTTAAAGACTTTCATGGCGGGTTATCTCTTTCCTTGATTCCCTTATTTGAAAGGTTTTAAGTTGAAACCTCCACCAAAACCTCCTGACTTCTCAAACCTTTGGGTAAGGCACATCAGTGTGTCTCCAATTTGGATTTGTATTTCTACAATCATAGGTTTCCTATATTCATTTCACAATGGGGTTAATATTCATGGGACGTTTGTGGATTTTTATATCCGCAGTCACATGGACCTTTCTCCCAAAAACAGTTTTGGGAATTTCTCGGTTTGGAGGATGGTTGGTTACCGGCCTCGCCCTTCTCAAAGAGGCGACCCAGAACCTCAGGTCTCCGATAGGGACGACGCACTTAATACTTCCTATTACGTGCAAGTATAGGAGAAGTATCCCTCCCCTACCAGAACCAATTTCAGGGCAGAAATCCTGGTATAAGCCCCTTAACTTCACCCCTTATTCCTTAAATTTTACCCCTGTTCAATGTAAATAGAACAGAGGGAAGGTTCATCGTCTCTCCCTCTTCTACGGTTGACGCGTCCTCTTCTATTAACATAGAGGAAAATTTTGGAAGTGTGAAATGTCATTTTTGAATCTTTCACATCCTCTTTTTTCTCAGATCGAGAATGACTAGCGTGGGCTTAGAGATACATGATGGTTACAACATAATCACAAACACTCAAATAAAAATAACTATGAGAACTCTGATTCTTGTTCAAACCTGGATACATATGAATCCCTTTCAAGGCCCGAGATCACTGGATATCCTCCTCAGTAATCCAACCCTAAATTCCCCCAATTTGGGAATCCTCCTTAGGAATAAGCCCCAAATTAAAACCCTCAAGTCATCAAGGTGTCCTTTTCAAGAAGTAAGACCAAACTCATCTCTCTCAGAGGACTATACTCTCCTATGAGACTCATCGAACTACGAGGGATTTGATTTCCATTAATATGGGATACGTAGGAATCCTCCTTGAGGTTCAAACCCAACACCTCAAAATCCAACCTATTCTCTTTGGTCCATATTCCCAACACGGTCTCATCCTACTTGGAAACTCATATCCTTTCCAAGATCCTTAGGCTACTTCAGCATAAGTCCCACAATATGTTTCAACTAAGCACCTTCCGCTTAAAGGTCCTTATCACATGAACATAAAAGGTATGATGTGTCCTATTAAGTGGCACCGAACTATGAGGGTTATGGTCAATTTCACAGGGATACGTAGGTGGATCATTTTATGAGCACAATCCCAAGATTAAAACAAACATTCATCTCCCTGGATGACAATAAATTCCAGAGCTGCCCACTGAGTGGCTTAAAAAGTAGTATCATCATAACGATGATTAAAAGAATCACTAATAGGTATATTAGAGGATACCATTAATGGAAAACCTCAAGTACATATAGATGTTTCCATTGATGAAGAACTTTGAATGCATGCTGATGATTTTAAATTTTAAACATGTTAATAAGTGATTTTAAATTCCAAGGGATACTTATGATATACATGGTTAATTAATAATGATTCATGAAAATATTTTAATTTTACATAGAGAGTCCCATAGTAGACAATAACTCCCCCCCCCAAAGGGTGTGATGAGTCTGGCCTCCCATCCTCTCGACCAATGCACACTCTTAAGTATCATAAAGTTCAAAACTTAACAAATTCCTGCCTTTGGAAAGTAGGTCCTCTTTGGATAAAGAACAGTTAGAGGTTTTCGGTTCCATGAATAAATCCAATGGAAACCGCCTGGAAACAGTGATTCTTAAATCTAGAATGCACATTTCAAGGAACTACAAAACAATTCTAAAGAAAATTAATATGATTAACATATTTATTCTGAACCAATTAATTTTTTTCAAATAATTTTTTTTCATATAGAATTTAAATAATCTCATATGTTTGATTCTTTTGTATCTGATTAAACTCTTCAATAATGAATCTATTATTGTTTTCTCCATATAAATAATTTTATTTGTACATGTGATAGAATATATATTAGTAAAAATAATATAAAAAAATAATTAATTTTCTGTGTAATATTAATGTTCTAATTATATTATATTAATTTTCACATTGAATGGTTTTAGCAGTTCCCCACTATAATTTGAAACTAGATATATTATGATAATATTCTTAAAAATTTGTACTAATATTTAGATTACATATGTCTAATGGGATATAGATTATGTTTGGCTCATAGGTGTGGGAGGATCATAATATATTAATACTTTATCTCATGATGTTCAAACATGGCGATCTTTGAGAAGGGAGGACATGAGGAATGACTCGCTAATTGAAACACCATATGTATTATATATCATTGGATATTACTATATTTGATCATGTATATTGGTCCTCAAAAAAGATATTATTAGTTTATAGCATGAATCAAGTACTTTTATAAATGTATAAAAACTATGATGACATATAATCATGGTATGGTAACATGAATTGGGTGTTCCTTAAGTGATATCACATTTATTAAATAAACCAAGAAAGTATTTTTCACATAAATATTATTGGAAAAAATATTTCTCTAGTAATTTTAATGAAACAAAATTATCTAACTAAATCCATGGACATGGTTTTTTATATGTGGGTTAATTTTTTAAATTAAAAGGAAGATAAATTGGGCATATATGATGATGATATATGCATGCATCTTTCTCGATGAGATGTCGATAGACAAATGGATTATATTGTATAGTATTGTTCATGTGTAGGTGGGTTATTATGATTGTAATATTAACTTCCTTCCCTATGGGTGTATTGACACATTTCTATACAATAATCTTCGGCTTTAGGTAAGATCGCCGATTTCCATTTATAAAGGGTCCTTGAGGGTCACATGCTATCTTTATCCAAAAATGTCATTAAATTATATTGAATTAAATATTTCAAATAAATTTATTCCAACATTTTTTATTAAAATTTATTCATGTAAATGTTTAGTGGGTAAATTCAATCATAAGATATTCAAGATTAGAATATTTATATTGAATATTATATCCTATTTAATTATTCACAAGTCAATAAATACATGTTTATTTATTCATAAATTTAGTGACTTGATTAATATAAATATTTTTTTGTTATTTTAATATTAAAATAAATATTTATTGATGTGTTTTGTGAATATAATATATATTTATTTATCAAATGAATAATATTTATTTTAACAATATTTTTATTATTCAAGGTTTAGAAAGTTACATGGGATGATAAAGAATTTTAGAAAATGACTTTATGGGAATGATATGTTAATTTAATATCATTTAATGAAATATTAATTTCTCTATTTAATAAATTATTGTAGAAATTACATGTCATTTAAATATTATTATTATTATTATTTGACATGGCTTATTACCTACGTTAAATAAATTAAAAAAGACCCCTATGAAATTATCAATTTTTTATCCATAAAAATATAAATAAAAATATATCACATTTGAAACTGTAGAATTATTATCAGAAAAATGAGACTATCATGTATTTTTTCAATTCCATGAAAGATTTTTCCTCTGTAATTCCCTTACCTAGGAATCCTAGAGCTGGTGTATTATTTTAATACATTGTCATGATACAAGGAATCATGTTCTGAAGGACCGATATGTTTAGCGGTCTCGAAAAATAGATTACATTCATCAACCTTACATTACAATTAAAAAAATAAACTACAACATAGATAATACATTGAGAACACCATTATTATCATATCTTAACCTTTCACATAAATCATAAAACACTTCTTGTCATCCTGGGAAAATAAAACATAATAAAGGGGTGATCTCAGATGCTCAGTAAGAATAAACAATATAGAGGAAGCTATCAAAAATAATCATAAACTTTTAAGGTAAGGTACAAAACTAAAACACAAGAATTTTGAACATAAAAATCATCATAACATGGCAAGGATAAATTAAATAATTACATTTAAACATTCACATGGATATTCTACTAGTCGAATAATCACATGTAAAATCAATAACTAGTCTCATAATGAGGGAATGCATAATGTCAGACATCACAACCACTACATCAAGGTCTCATACCAAGTCCATACATAAATATTTTGTCAAGGCCTTGTACCAAGACACTAGTTTTTCTCAGGAGACCAACCAATGAATCGAGGGTCTATAGCGGGCCTCGAACGTCACTTACTAAGTCCAATTCATTCCTCATATGAAAAGGGTGAAACATAACATAAACATTCGTATTAAAACTAGGATACTAAATGTCAATACTTTAAAATTAAAACATGAATGGTATAAAAATAGAAAATCCACTACCAAACATATCAAAACTCATTCAATAAAATATGGAATATTTTTTTATAATAATTCAACCTCAATCAAGAATAATATCTAATAAAGGATGTTGGCATAAATGAAAATAATCAGTAAAACTCTTTTAGAGAAATATCCATTTTTTATTGAAATCATTTAAAAGTCAAAAAAATTATATAAGGAATACATTTAAAATATATTTTTGAATAAAAGTGTCTCATACCACTTTGAAATTTTTGAAAGGAATTAAAATTTTAAAAAAATCATGTCCATATAAATAAATCCGTAAAATCATTTTGAAAAAATGGACAATAATTAAAAAGATTTAGAAAAATAAATATTTAAAACATTTAAAATGATGATATAGTTAAATATTCCCTTCCATAACACCATAAAAGATTCCTTTTGAAATTTTTTTATGAAACATGGATATGGATGATAAATATTTCCCAAAAAATACTTACACATAAACAATCTCAGATAATAATGAGATTGAGGAATTAACCCTTACCTTATACTTTCCTTTAGTAGAGGACGAATTATCCTCTTATATAATATTTAAAAAATATTATTAAATTATAAAAGGACCGTATCCATATTTATGATATCATATATTATTCATTTATGACTTTATATTACATGTTTATTAATAATTTTCAAGTTAAAGTAACGTTTTTGGGTAATAATCACTTTCTTTATCATAAGTGTTTTGACTTATTATTTCTGATTATATTACTTAAATATTATTTTAAATACTTCCTTAATGTAAAACATGATTTATATATCATATATATTCTATATATAGATATATATATTATATAGATAAATAAAATGGAACACGCCATTCATGGAGACGGTAGGTCATACGTACGCATGAACGTTGTTTCCGTTTTCTTATCATATTGAATGGAAGTAAGTGAATGAAATATATATGTGTCTATATATATATATATATGAATCATAAAAATCAAATTATTATTTCATATATTTCGTACTTATTAATAATATTTATTTTTATAATCATTTTTTGATGGTGAACATGGATGATGAGTCTCATCGCCTCGTGGAGATGGTAAGTTGTACGTACGCATGAGCGATAGTATAATTTTCTTAATGGTAAAATGGAATGTAATTGTATGAAATTTTAATTATAAAGAAAAAATTTCATGTAAAATTTATTATTTACATCCTTTATATTCAACTTTATACCCACATAAATAAAGTATAAATGAAAAATAGATTACACCACGGTGTGGAGATGGTAAGTCATATACACGTACGCATGGTGATATTTTCTTTCGTAGGATGTTTAAAAGGAAGAATATGGATGTCCCATAATCATAAAAACATATAAGAATATATTATATTCTGTATTTATTAATTTATTATGGATACAACTTAGGATGTGGAAGTAGACGAAGAAAAGACCTTTTGAAAGAGGTGATAAAACGATTACCTTTTCTTCGGGTGTCTCATTTTCATTTGCACAAACGAACTCCTTAGGTTGTAATTTTTCCCCATGTGTGGCCTCTAGTATGAAGGGATCGATTTTGGGAGAGTAATTGGGTAGGTTTTGTCATAGACAATGGGATTTGGAGGTGTTAATTAAAGAGAGGGAGAAGTGCCCTTTTATAAGAGGGGTGAGGGTAACTTTAAGGATTTCTTGAAATATTAATTTATTATAAATTTATTTTAGGTTTTTAATAGATAAAAATTCATTTATTTCGAGTATAATATGAGTATGGGTATAAATTCCCTCAACCGATAGGTTTTAGACATGTTTAAGTCATAAAATTAACCTTATCTTTTAGAATTAACCCTTAGTAAAATAGTTTAACTCTTACCATGTCTTCTTGGATTTTCATAAAATATGGTTAATATAGTTACTATAAAATGCCAAGAGAATCTCAAATGGATCATTATTGAAATTTGTAACATTATCTAAGTCCTTTTTCTAAATCATTGATTTTTAAGACTGTTATATCATATAAAAAATAGTATTTGTTTTAAAAACTCATTTATGACAATTTTGACACTATTTAGTAATTGATTTCCGTTAAAGTCATTACAATATGATTACTTTAAACCAAATGGATTAACTCAAATTTAATATGTCAGGGTAATCCATAAAATTCGCTTATGGAATCAAAAATTTAAAAATAAAATTATTTTAATATATATAATATCATTTATTTAAATCTTTGATTAATAAGGTATTTTGTCATAATTAAATTTATTTATTTAATGTCAAAAAATTATAAATAAAATATCACGATGTAGGAAATATATTTACCTATCAAATGAATATTTATAGAAAAATATATCACATATATAACCCCATATTAAAATTGATTTAGCAAAAAGAGACATGTTTATGTTATTTTTATTTTTACTTTAAAAAATGTTAATAATGTCATTTCCACACCCAAGTGGATTCCAAAGGACAAAAGTTATACCCATGGATTTTATTTGTCTTCCATGAATCATACAATAAGGTTAGGACAAGTTTTAATGAAATTTTATATTATTATAATATTATTTTTACTATTTATAACCCTGTATACCTTTAACCGCGGTAAACAAAATAAAAAGTTACTATTCACCAACAATTATTTTGATCTTATTAGACCACATTTTTATCCTGATTACAACCAAATATGTCATATTTTTTAAATTCAATTCATAGAAGTGGTAAAATTACGTATAGTTCTAATTTGTAAATGTTCCTAAAAGGTGGGTAAAAGAGACGTTCAAAAGTTCAATAAAATTTTATATATCTAATTCTATTATAAAATGAATCCAATGACTTAAATTGTAATAATATATGTATTATGTATCTATTTTTAATTTAAACTAAATTTATATTAAAATAATCATTTAATTAAAAAAAGTTGGTTTTTTAACATCAATGCAATGTTTTTCATTATTCATCAAAAAATGAAACTTTTCGGAAAATTACCAAAATTTCACCCTATGATAATTTTGATATTATTAATTTAAAAATTAATTATATTTTTTAAAATAAAATTTATAAAATTTCAAAATGTGGTTAATAGTGTTCTAAACTGTTTTTTAAATGAATAATTTGATAGGTCGTGGTGTGCTTGAACATGGTGTTGCGTATAGTGAAATCTTATCTTGGTGTAGAGTACAACACATGATATTGAATTTATTTAAAAAGAAACATATCATGGAATCTTGGGGTGTTACATTTTCATCTCCTTCAATAAATTGTTTCCTCGCAATTTAATCTCAGAAAAAAATCTATGGGATGGTCATTTGAAAATATCTTTATTGAAATCCCACATTGGATAATGGATTAATGATACCACCATTTTAAAATAATGAAAGAAAATTATGAAGGTTACTAGAAATAACACATACTAGGGGTCCATGTTGGAAAACATGGAAATGAAAGAAAATATAACCATCAAGTTCTGATGGAGAGTGATAGAGAATATTATTATGATAAAGTTACAACTAAAATCTATAAATATGTGATGATTTAGAAAAATATTTTTGGTTTTATGATCCTTTACCTAATGTTTAAGAATTTCATAAAACAAGATCAAAATGAATAATACTTACTTGAAAAGTATAGTTCCATACTTTAACTAATTTCTTCCACAAACTCATCTTTCTCTCCAAAAGATAATAAAACTCAAAAATATTATATTTATCTTAATCGTATAGGGTTTTAAAAAATGAATTTAAACTTCATATATCATACAATAAAAAACTACATTATACAAACCCGGATATCATGTAGGCCACTGGTATGTGATACACCCTTGTTGCCCTTCGGTTGCAGGTTCAAGTCTCGTGGCCTTGCTGGACGTGACGGGTTATCGCCCGACATGCAGGTTGTCCTTTTCTTAAAATTATAACATTACAAAAATAATAATCTTAAGAAATTTTTTAACCTTAAATAATATTATCCAATGTTTAACTAATCCATCCCAACCTTTTGACTTATCCAAAATGCTTATGTCCAAACTCACAGTCCAAAAAACTATACGGAAGTCCACTAAATTTCAAAAAACAACATAATATAATGCATATATCTTTTTTTTCACATACCAAACATTTGAATAAATTCATCATGTATTCTTCTTAAAAATGGTAATAAATTAGATTAGCATAAAACCTTATTGAATACTTTTATACTTCCTTATTCCTTACATAAAACATAGAATATTTTATATACTCCTTAAATCTAAAAATGTCTTAAACTCCAACAATAATGGATTAAATAGAACATTAATCAGTTCTAATTTAATAAATAATTTCCAATATAATTTATCTAAATAAATAATATCTTTTTTATAACATTATTATCTCAGTATCATAAACATGTTAAGTTTTATCTTTCCTTAAACCATATATTTTCCAAAAAGTGTAACTTGAAACTGTTTCGCTTTACTTGGTACTATATAATCTAAAATTCTTAATAAAAAAGTACTATAGTACAATCAATTTATACTCCATAATTATTATAACCAGTACATTTATAATAAAATATTAAAATAAAATAATTCTTGAATAGGCATATTCCTTTACATATGTGGTAGCATCATAACTTGATCATTATCCAATAGCAGCATCTGAAGTATATTCCTTTGATGATTGGGACACAGATTCACATAGTATAAGGCCCGAGCCTTAAACATTACTTAATCTTGAGATAATTCAATAATACACGTTGAGGATCTTTTCAGGTTTATTGTTTTAGAGAATTAGATTATAAATAATGCATTACATTCCACATTTAAACAAAGTGGTTACATAAAATATAGTATTCATTTTTTCCCATCAACGAAAACATATTTAAAACAAAACATGGATTCTTTCATGACACTTCCTAAACCCTATCATCACATCATGTACCTTTCCCTTGACCTGTGAAAAACATTTCAAAAACTTGGGATGAGAATAAAAAGATCAGTAAGTGATATAAAAGTACGAAATGAAAACATTAGTCCATGTATGAAATCATAATTTACTCATAAAACATAAGCATTTTAACATACCTCATCAAATCATGAATAAATCATAGAAATCATAAGACATAAAGGTAACTTGAGGCATTCATAACATTCTTATGTAGGGAGTAACCATCATGGTTACGTTTTGAATACCCATCATAGTATATTCCCTAAATCTCTTCGGAGAAACCTTAACGTTTAACTCCTTCGCGTTACCCAATGAATTGGAGAGCTATATCAGGCTCACCTGCCCTTAGTTTATCACGGAACCACCCATCTTCATAACAATGCCCAAGAACCATAACATAATGGTATCACGTAAAACATGAATAAAGGAAACATAACATTTCCACATTTCAATCACAAGATATCAATACAACACCTTGATATGATAAAAACATTATTAAAACCATTTTCAATACCAAAATAAAAGAAAATTAATACATGGTATTTATTTTTCATTTTAAAAAAAGTTAGGTTATGGCTTGTAGAGGAAGCCGAAACTCAAATAATGGTCACGACGACGGAGAAGTTGTTTTCGCTGTATATGTACGACAAAAAAACATTCCTTTTGTCGTTTAGTAAAATGCTTCGTATAAAAAAGGATTCCTTTTGAATGAGCGTAAAATTCAAAGTGGTTTATACACCGTATAAAAGAAAGTTGTGTATAAAACAAAATATGCCTCAATGAATGGAGATTGAGACGAAGTCCATTACAAAGATCATTTTTTTAAATAAAATAGATCTATTATGTGTATCCACTATAATTACACATAAATAAAGTACAAATAAAAGATAGGACATAATAATATCATGACATAATTTGAAAGTAGAAGATTAACCCAAAGAATGGAAATTGGGTTAAGAAGTTCCCTTACCTCGTGTCCGACTTGACTCGATCGTTATTTAACCTCCTAAATAATAAACTTGAGTTAATTTATAATTGCTTAATAACCTTTTTCAAGTTAATTATTCCTTTTATATCACTTATTACCATGCTATGAACACTATGTAATTATTTAAGTTAATAATGGTCATTTTGTCGATCATTGCTACTTGAGTCAAAAATAAACTCTTTATAATTACAAGTTGTTCATGTGGTAAAATATCCATTATATACAGAATTATATTCATGACATATACATCATATATATAATATATATCAATTATATTCATGCATTTATAATATTACATAACATTTAGGGGTAATAAATGAAATGCACCGTTCATGGAGACGGTAAGATGTACGTACGTATGAAAGCTACTTCCATTTCTATTTCATATTTAATGGAATTAAAATATAATGATACATAATAGTATTATAATTACAGTATGGTATCATATATAATATCATTAAATCTATCCTTTATACGTACCACATATGGTATTAACGAATCAAATCACTTTGAGGGGGCGGTAGTCCGCAATTCCTAAAATGAAGATATCGCGTTTACCCATAATGGAAACCATAAAGGTATGCCATAAATGAAAAATACAGAAGCTTAAGGAAAAAATAAACATATTATATATCATATATAAATATAGTGACATTTTAATGGCCACCTTCGAAGGTGTTAAAAGAATATTGAACAATCATCATTTCATGAGGCAGAAATTCACCATCCACAGAAACAGTATGTTCTTTAACCATTATATGTAGGTGTGTGTAAGTATAGATCTAATAATTCTTATAAAAAAATCCTAGTATATTTAAGATACTGAAGTTATTACAAAATAAATGAATAAAAATAGTTTAGGGGGTTGGATAAGCAAAATAAAACAAAAGAACACAAGTGAAGACATTACCTTAAAATCGGGTAACTCCCCTTGGTTTGAGCCTAAAGGGTTTCTTGAAGAGATTTCTGCCTAAGGTAAGGCTTCTAGGATGAGGATAGGGATGTGGAGAGAAAAAATTAGCATATCTTGTCTGAGACAAAGGCTTTATAGGTGTGGTTAAGGAGTTAGAGGTGGGGAACTTTTATAAGGGAGAGGAGGGGCACTCTTGGAAATTCTTGAAATGTTACTTTATTTTCAAATGATTTTAGGATTTTAAAGGTCCCAAATTGATATATTTAGAGAATAAGATGATAAAGGTTTTAAATATACTCATCCAATAGGTTTTGGACATGTTTAGGTTTTAGATTTTACATTATCGTTTCATTTTATTTAAATCGTTAAATAATGAGGTAACTGTTGCATCATCATGGTGTCATAAATAATTTAATTTATTTAATTTCTAAAAATTATAAAAAAAATACTATGATGTAGAAAATATTTTTATATTTCTAATGAATATTAATAGTCAAAAATATGACTTGTATAACCCCATGTGAAAATTATTTTAGTAAAACAATACATGTTTGTGTCATTTTTACTTTTACTTTAAATAAAAGGCATTAATGTCATTATCTTACCCAAGTGGCTCCATGGGGTCCCAAAAATAGACCCATGGGTTGTATTGGTTGTCCATGACTCATCCAATAGGGTTAGGAAAAAGTTTCAAGATATTTTCATTTTATTATAATATCATTTTTACCTTAAATCACACTAATTACCTTTAATCGTGATTAATAAAACCTAAAAGTTACTTTTCATCAAAAATTATTTTCATCCCATTGAACCACATTTTACTTAATAATGAAAATAATTTATATTATACTTTTTAAATTCAAATCACATAAGTGGTAAAGTTCCATTTAAACGAAAAATCAGTTTTGGTAACTACCACTTTGTGGTTTCACTATTCATCAAAAATTAAGGTTTTTCAGAAAAATACCAAAAATTCACCCTAAGATATATTTGATATTACAATTTCAAAAATGATGTATATTTTACCAAATTCATAACATAGAAGTTGCATTAATTAACTTTATAATTAAATCCTGCTGTCAAATCAAATAGCGTGTTTTTAAGAAACAATATTTATCAAAAGATTGACACTAGTTTAAGTCCAATTTCAAAGTGAAATTAATTCCAACGACCACTATTGGATTAAATGGTAAAAATATATTCTAATTTAACTTTAAAACCAATTCAAAATATAATCTAATCATATTAATAAATTAGATTAAAAAAGGTTTTGAATTGAAATACAACATTTTTCACTATTCATTAAAAAATGAACTTTATCGGAAAAATACCAAAAATTTACACAAAGTAAATTTTGATGTCCGGATTCTAAAGAAGAATTTTATTTGGTTCAAAAGAATTTATAAGAGTGACCAAAAATATATTTAATGACGGTTCGCCATTAAAAGGTGATAAGTGGACCTTTAGTGAAAATTAGAGTATCTATGCCTAAAATTGAATTCTTTTCGTATTTTAATCCTTTATCCTTTATTGGATAAATGTAAAAACATTTAACAAACATATACAATCATATTTTAGTTATTTATATTTATTCCCGCCAATACAACGTCTACGTGTTAACTACCATTTAAAATAATATTATTTTATTACTAGTGTGCAACGTAAGATTTCAAAGAAACTCTTTGTTGTGTATCGGGTACGCTAACGAACATAGAAACACCTTTAAAGTAAAATTAATATTTAATTCGTAAATATTAATAAATGTGAAAATGTTTTATTCTTTATTTACCTGGGATGTTACATCCTTCCCCCTTTTGTGAATTGCATCCTCGCAATTTTATTGTCTTATCAAAATAAGTGGGGGTATTTATCCCTCATTGCATTTTCAGATTCCCATATTGCCTCTTCACTCATGTGGTTTTTCCACAAAAACTTTACTTGATGAATCACCTTATTCCGCAACACTTTCTCCCTATGGTCAAGAATCTGTACTGGTTGTTCCTCATAACATAGATTCTCTTCCAGCTGAACTACCTCTGGACTCAAAACATGAGATGGATCTGGCATGTACTTCCTTAACATTAAAACATGAAAAACATTGTGTAATTGAGATAAACTCAGAGGTAAATCCACTCGGTATGCAAATGATCCAACTCTCTCCAGAATTTCATATGGTCTAATGAACCTTGGACTCAGCTTTCCTTTCTTACCAAATCACATCACACTTTTCCATGGTGAAACTTTGAGAAAAACATGATCACCTACCTCAAAAGAGAGATCCTTCCTCCTGTTGTCCGCATAACTCTTCTTACTCCTCTGAGCTGTTCTCATGTGTTTTTGTATCAGCTGAACTTTTTCTGCCAACTCTTCTACCAATTCTGGTCCCATCAACTTCCTTTCACCTACTTCATCCCAAAAAGCTGTAGTTCGACACCGCTTCCCATATATTTCTTCAAACAGTGCCATCTGTATACTGAAATGAAAACTATTATTATATGAAAATTAAACCAAAGAAAGATGTTGGTCCCAACTTCCCTGATAATCCATCGAACAATCACGTAGCATATCCTCTAAAGTATTAATTGTTCATTCTGATTGTCCATCTGATTGAGGATGAAAAGATGTACTAAAATTTAATTCAGTACCCAACAAATTCTGAAGGCCTTTCCAAAAGTTAGAAGTAAACCTGGGTTCACGATCAGATACAATGGAGAGAGGAACTCCATGTAACCTGACTATCTATTTAAGATAAAAATGGTAAAGTTGATCTAGATAGAAAGTATCTCGATAGGAAGGAAATGAGCAAATTTAGTCAAGCGATCAATAATAACCCAGATTGAATTATTACCTCGAGATGTCTTCAGTAATCCCACAACAAAGTCCATGGATATATTTTCCCATTTCCACTTTGGTACCGGTAAAGGCTGAAGCATCCCTTTCGGTAACTACCACTCTGCTTTAACCTACTGACAAGTCAAACACTTCATAGTAAAATCAGAAATATCTCTTTTTATTCCATCCCACCAGTAATACTCCCGCAGATCTTTGTACATCTTAGTACTGCCAGGATGAACTGAAAACGGAGAACCATGAGCTTCACATAACAACTCTCTCTTCAACTGTGAATCACAAGACACACACAATCTCTTCCCAAATCTCAAAACACAATCATTATCAATGTTGAATTCAGGTAACTTACCCTTCTGAACCAGCTCTACCTTTTTCTACAACTCACTGTATTTCTTTTGTGCTTTCTTGATTCTGTCTGATAGAGAAAATTTCACTGATACCAAAAACAAAATAGAAGTACATCCACCACCAACAACTTCTATGCCAAATTTCATCAAATCCTTAACCAAAGGATCACATTCCAAATGCAACATTGTTAATGAAGCATTACTTTTTCAACTCAAAGTATCAGCCACTTTATTTTATTTTCCCAGATTGTAATGAATTGTACGATCATAATCCTTGACTAATTCTATCCATCTCCTCTGTCTCATGTTCAATTATTTCTGAGTGAATATATACTTTAAACTTTTTTGATCGGTATATATTTCACACTTTACTCCATACAAATTATGCCTCCAAATTTTTAAAGTGAAAACAACAGCAGCTAATTCCAAATCATGTGTAGGGTAATTTACATCATGTGTTTTCAACTGTCGTGAAGCATAAGCAATTACCTGATCATTCTGCATTAGGACGCAACCAAGTCCTTTCAATGAAGCATCACTGTAGATAACAAACTCACCATTCCTGGAAGGTAGTACCAAAACTGGAGAATTCACCAATCTTATTTTCAGTTCCTGAAAACAATCATCACATTATTTTGTCCAGATAAACTTAACACCCTTTCGAGTTAGCTTAGTCATTGGACTAGATAACCGTGAAAAATTTCAAAAAAACTGTCGGTAATAGCCTGCTAAACCAAGAAAACTACGGATCTCGGTTACATTTGTGGGTCTTGGCCATTCTTCAACAACTTTTGTTTTTGCAGGATCCACAGTTACTCCATCTTTAGAAACAATATGACCAAGGAAATAAATTTGTTGCAACCAAAACTCACACTTACTGAATTTCCCATACAATTTATTTTCTTTTAAGGTTTTCAAGATAACCCTTAAATGACTTTCATGCTCCTATTTAATTTTATAAAACACCAAAATATCATCAATAAAAACAACCAACATTTTTCACCTGATTCAACTGAGCCATCACTGTAACAAACTGTTTAGTTCTTATTCTGACCATCTCAGGATACTAATTTGAAAGGTCATTTCCCTCTATATTTTTTCCCAGAAAAGCTGTTTTATTTCCTCTATGAAAAACCATTCTTAACATAGAAATATATTAGGAGAAGCAACATGGTAATCTTCAAATACTATATCATTTCAATTTGACAAAAAAAAATATTTTTGGATAATCATTTAATAGAATTCTAACTCCTAAAGTTATCTAAACCTACCTCTGATACCAACTATAAGTCCCCATCCTTAAACATTACTTAATCTTGAGATATTTCAAGAATACACGTTGAGGATCTTTTTGGGTTTAGAGTTTTAGATAATTAGATCATAAATCATGCATTACATTTCACATTTCAACAAAGTGGTTACATAAAATATAGTATTCATTTTTCCCCATCAACGGAAACATATTTAAAACAAAACATGGATTCTTCCATGACACTTCCTTGACCCTATCATCACATCATGTACCTTTCCCTTGACCTGTGAAAAACATTTCAAAAACTTGGGATGAGCATAAAAAGCTCAGTAAGGGATATAAAAGTACGAAATGAAAACATTATTCCATGTATGAAATCATACTTTACTCATAAAACATAAGCATTTTAACATACCTCATCAAATCATGAATAAATCATAGAAATCATAAGGCATAAAGGTAATTTGAGGCATTCATAACATTCTTACGTAGGGAGTAACCTTCATGGTTACGTTTGGAATACCCATCACAGTATATTCCCTAAATCTATTTGGATAAACCTTAATGTTGAGCTCCTTCGCATTACCCAATTCATTAGAGAGCTATATCGGGCTTACCCACCCTTAGTTTATCACAAAACCACCCGTCTTCATAACAATGCCAAAGAACCATAACATAATCGTATCACGTAAAACATGCATAAAGGAAACATAACATTTCCACATTTCAATCACAAGATATCAATACAACACATTGATATAATAAAAACATTATGAAAACCATTTTCAATACCAAAATAAAAGAAAAGTAATATATGGTATTTATTTTTCCTTTTAAAAAAAGTTAGGTTATGGCTTGTAGAGGAAGCCGAAACTCAAATAATGGTCACGACGGTGGAGAAGTCATTGTCTCCGCATACGTATGACAAAAAAACATTCCTTTTTCATTTAGTAAAACGGTTTATATAAAAAAGTATTCCTTTTGAATAATCATAAAAGTCAAAGGGGTTTATACACCGTATAAAAGAAAGTTGTGTATAAAACAAAATATGCCTCAATGAATGGAGATTGAGATGAAGTCCCTTACAAAGATCATTTTTTTGAAAATAAAATAGATCTATTATGTGTATCCACTATAATTACACATAAATAAAGTTAAAATACAAGATAGGACATAATAATATCATGACATAATTTGAAAGTAGGATATTAACCCAAAGAATGGAAATTGGGTTAAGAAGTTCCCTTACCTCGTGTCCGACTTGACTCGATCATTCTTTAACCTCCTGAATAATAAACTTGAGTTAATTTATACTTTCTTAAGAACATTTTTCAAGTTAATTATTCCTTTTATATCACTTATTACCATGTTATGAACACTATGTAATTATTTAAGTTAATAATGGTCATTTTGTCGATCATTTCTACTTGAGTCAAAAATAAACTCTTTATAATTACAAGTTGTTCATGTGGTAAAATATCCATTATATCCAGAATTATATTCATGATGTAGATATCATATATATCATATACATCCAGTATCTGCATGCATTTATAATATTACATAACATTTAGGGATAAGAAATGAAATGCACCGTTCATGGAGACGGTAAGCCGTACGTACGCATGAACGCTACTTCCATTTATATTTCATATTTAATGGAATTAAAACATAATGATAAATAATAGTATTATAATTCCAGTATGTTATCATATATAATATCATTAAATATATCCATTATACGTACCACATATGGTATTAACGAATCAAGTCACTTTAAGGAGGCGGTAGTCCGCACTTCCTAAAATGAAGATATCGCGTTTACCCATAATGGAAACAATAAAGCTATGCCATAAATGAAAAATACATAAGCTTAAGGAAAACATAAAAATATTATATATCATATATAAATATAGTGACATCTTAATGGCCACCTTCGAAGGTGTTAAAAGAATATTGAACAATCATCGTTTCATGAGGCAGAAATTCACCATCCACAGAAACAGTATGTTCTTTAACCATTAGATGTAGGTGTGTGTAAGTTTAGCTCGAATAATTCTTATAAAAACATCATAGTATATTTAATATACTGTATTTGTTACAAAAGAAATTAATAAAAAGAGTTTAGGGTGTTGGAGAAGCAAAATAAAACAAAAGAACATAAGTGAAGACATTACCTTAAAATCGGGTAACTCCCCTTGGTTTGAGCCTAAAGGGTTTCTTGAAGAGCTTTCTGCCTACAGTAAGGCTTCTAGGATGAGTATAGGGATGTCTAGAGACAAAATGAGTAGATATTTTCTGAGCCAAAGGATTTAGAGGTGTGGGTAAGGAGGTAGAGGTGGGGTCCTTTTATAAGGGAGAGGAGGGGCACTCTTGGAAATTCTTGAAATGTTACTTTATTTTCAAATGATTTTCGGGTTTTAAAGGTCCCAAATTGATATATTTATAGGATAAGATGATAAGGGTTATAAATATACTCATCCAATAGGTTTTTTACATGTTTAGGTCTAATATTTTACATTATCTTTTCATTTTATTTAAATCGTTAAATAATGAGGTAATCGATGCATCATCATGGTGTCATAAATAATTTAATTCATTTAATGTCTAAAAATTATAAAATAATACTATGATGTATAAAATATTTTTATATTTATAATGAATATTTATAGTCAAAAATCATACTTGTATAACCCCAAGTAATTTTTTTTTTATTAAAACAATACATGTTTGTGTCATTTTTACTTTTACTTTAAATAAAAGGCATTAATGTCATTATCTTACCCAAGTGGCTATATGGGGTCTCAAAAATCAACCCATGGGTTGTCTTGGTCATCCATGACTCATCAAATAGTGTTAGGACAAGTGTCAAGATATTTTCATTTTATTATAATATCATTTTACCTTAAATCACACTAATTACATTTAATTGCGATTAATAAAACATAAAAATTACTTTTCATCAAAAATTATTTTCATCTCATTGAACCAAATTTTACTTAATAAAGAAAATAATTTATATTGGATTTTTTAAATTCAAATCACAGAAGTGGTAAAGTTCCATTTAAACAAAAAATCAGTTTTTGTAACTACCACTTTGTGGTTTCACTATTCATCAAAAATTAAGGTTTTTCAGAAAAATACCAAAAATTCACCCTAAGATATATTTGATATTCTGAATTCAAAAATGATTTCTATTTTACCAAATTCATAACATATAAGTTTCATTATTTAATTTTATAATTAAATCCCTCTGTCAAATCAAATAGCGTGTTTTTAAGAAATAATGTCTGTCAAAAGATTGACACTAGTTTAAGTCCAATTTCAAAGTGAAATTAATTCCAATGACCACTATTGGATTAAATGGTAAAAATATATTCTAATTTCACTTTAAAACCAATTAAAAAGATAATATAATCATATTAATAAATTATATTAAAAAATGTTTTGAATTAAAATGCAACATTTTTCACTATTCATTAAAAAATGAACTTTATCGGAAAAATACCAAAAATTTACACAAAGTAAATTTTGATGTCCTGATTATAAAGAATAATTTTATTTGGCCCAAAATAATTTATAAGAGTGACCAAATCTTTATTTAATGATGGTTCTCCATCAATAGGCGATAAGTGGACCTTTAGTGAAAATTAGAGTATCTATGCCTAAAATTGAATTCTTTTTGTATTTTAATCCTTTATCCTTTATTGGATAAATGTAAAAACATTTAACAAACATATACAATCATATTCTAGTTATTTCTATTCATTCCCACCAATACAACTTCTACGTGTTAACTACCATTTAAAATAATATTATTTTATTACTAGTGTGCAACGTAAGATTTCAAAGAAACTCTTTGTTGCGTATCGGGTACGCTATCAAACATAGAAACCCCTTTAAAGTAAAATTAATATTTAATTCGTAAATATTAATAAATATGAAAATTTTTTATTCTTTATTTACCTGAGATGTTACACATAGTTTCCTATCTCATTTCAGTTGAAACATTGTATATTGGAAAGCTTTTTCCTACCCTTTCAATCATGCACTTAGTGTCCATTTTCTCCACATTTATAACAAACTCCCATTCCCTTTATGAATTTACCAAGTTGATTCTTTCAACAGTTATCACATGTGAGAAATTCCTTCTTCCCATTCTTCCCTTTATCCATCTTTTTCTCTTACATCTTATTCTTCTCTTTCTTCCCTTCAAAGCCATAGGAATTAGAGAATTATTTACATATCTTATTAAAAAAATATATTATTTCTTCATCTGATAAGGATACACGAGAAACTATTTCCCTGTGAAAAATGGATTAAGACCATGAAAAACATGATTCTTCTTACTCTTTGGATCATGTGAATTTGTGGGGTTCTCATTCCTTCTCCTAGGAACCATTTCTAAATGATTAAATACACTAGGTTAGATCATATTGTAATGTATAATCCAAAAATAGAAAAAATTATTTACATAAATTGATGATTTACATGTATCTAGTCTCATAATCATATAAATGGTTTCTTTTGGGACATATTTACTCATAAATACTTTATAAAGGTTTATAAAGAAAATGTGAATTATCCTAAGCATATCCCCAAGAGTGTCAAACCAGGTGCCCAGTAAGGCCCGTTTTGTGTACTAGGTTACCCAAAGTCAAACACGGAAAACCTTGTCAATGTTTTCAACCCTAGGTACATCTGTTCTAGAACCACATCCACTTGTAGTATCCATATAGCAATGAATTTTCTGGGAATAGCCACATAATCTCAATTTTACCAAAATTATAGGATTCTCTTCAATACTTATCCTCAAATTTTATCTTAGGGTTATAATCCCCAATCTATATTTTTCTAAAACTATTTCCAAGGTTGTTACTAAACTTCCTCTGATACCAAATATAACGCCTCGACCCCAGAAGCCCAGATCTGGTGCATTACTTTAATATGTTGGCATGATACAAGGAATCGTGTCCTGAAGGACCGATCAGTTTAGCAGTATTGGAAAATAGATTACATTCATCAACCTTAAATTACAATTAAAAACATAAACTAAAACATAGATAATAAGTTGAGAACACCATTATTCTTATATCTTAACCCTACACATAAATCATAAAACGCATCTTGTCATTTTGGGAAAATAAAACTTAAGAAAGGGGTGAGATCAGATGCTCAGTAAGGATAAATAATATAGTGAAAACTATCAAAAATAAGCATAAACATTTTAAATAAAGGTACAAAAAACACACAATACTTTTGAACATAAAATTCATCATAATATGGTAAGGATAAATAAGATAATTTCATTTAAACATTCACATGGATATTCTACTAGTCGAATAATCACATGTAAAATCAATAACTAATATCATAATGAAGGAATTCATAATGTTAGAAATCATAACCATTACTTTAAGTACTCATGCTAAGACCATACAAAAATATTTTTTCAAGGCCTTGTGCCAAGATTATAGTTTTTCTCATGAGACATACCAATGCATCAAGGTTCTATAGTGGTCATCACTCGTCTCTTACAAAGTCCAATGAAATCCTTATATGAAAAGGGTGAAACATAACATAAACATTCGTATTAAAACTAGGATAATAATTGTTAATAATTTAACTATAAACCATGAATGGTATAAAAATATCACATCCATATTCAAACATATCATAACTCATTCAATACAATATGTAATATTGTTTTATAATAAATCAACCTCAATCAATAATAATATCCAATAATGGATTTGGACATAGATGAAAATAATCAGTAAAAATATTTGAGAGAAATATCCTTTTTTATTAAAATCAGTTCATTGTCACACAATTTATAAAGGATGTCATTTAAAATATATTTTTGAATCAAAGGGTTCAATACCACTTTGAAACTTTTTAAAGGAATTAACATTTTAAAACAATCATGTCTATATAAATAAATCCTTAATATCAATTTGAAAACATGGACATTAATTAAAAAGGTTTATTAAAATAAATCTTTAAAAAATTTAAAAGGATGATCTAGTTAAAGAGATACTTACATAAAATCATAAAATATTCCTTTTGAAAATATTTTTATGAAACATGGATATGGATGAAAAATATGTCACAGTAAATACTTACACATAAACAATCTTGGATAATAAAGAGACTGGGGAATTAACCCTTACCTTATACTTTCCTTTAGTTGAGGTTCAGTTATCCTCCTATATAATGATTAAAACATGTTATTAAATTATACTAGGACAACATCCATATTTATGATATCATATATGATTCATTTATGACTTTTTATTACACTTTTAATAATTATTTCCAAGTTAAAGAAACGTTTTGGGTAATAATCACTTTCTTTTTCATACGTGTTTTGAATTGCTATTTTTGATCGTATTATTTAAGTCATAATTTACATAATTTAATAATGTAAAACATTATTTATATATCATATATATTCTGTATATAAATATATATAATATATAGATAAATAAAATGGAACACACCATTTATGGAGACGGTAGGTCGTACGTACGCATGAATGTTGTTTCCGTTTTCTTATCATATTTAATGGAAGTAAGTGAATGAAATATATGTGTATATATATATATCATCCTAGTATAATTATTATGTCATATATTTTATACTTATTAATAATATTTTTTCTTATAATCATTCTTGGATGGTGAACGTGGAAGATGAGTCTCATCACGTCGTGGAGATGGTAAGTCATACGTACAGACGAGCAGCGGTATCATTTCCTTAATGGTTAAATGCTATGGAATTGTATGTAATATTAATTTTACTGGAATAATATCATGTAATATTTATTATTTAAATCGTTTATATTCAATTTTATACCCATATAAATAAAGTATTAATGAAAAATAGTTTAAACCATGGCGTTGAGACGGTAAGACGTGCGTACGCACGCATGGTGATATTGTTTTTTTAGGATGGGTAAAAATAAGAATATGGTTGTCCCAAAATCATAACAACATATCATCATATATTATATTCTTCATTTATTAATTTAGTGTGGAGAAAAATTAGGAAGTGGAAGTAGAAGGTAGGAAAGAACTTTGAAAGAGGTGATAAAACGATTACCTTTTCTTTGGGTATCTCGTTTTGATTTGCACCAAATGACTCCTTAGGTTGGATTTATGCCCAATGTGTGGCCTCCAATATGAAGGAATGGTTGTTGGGAGAGTAATGGGGTAGGTTTTGGACAAGAAAAAGGTATTTTTAGGTGTGAATTAAAGAGAATTAGAAGTTCGATTTTATAAGAGGGGTGAGGGGAACTTTAGGAATTTCTTGAAATATTAATTTATTATAAATTAATTTACAATTTATAAAAGATAAAAATTGATTTATTTTGAGTCTAATATGAGTATTGGTCTCAATTACCTCAACCAATAGGTTTTATACCTTTTTAGGTCATAAAATTAACCTTATCTTTTAGAATTAACCCTTACTTTAGTCATTTAACTCTTACCATGTCTTCTTTTATTTTCATATAATATGGTTAATATATTTAATATAAAAAGAAAAAAGATCCTAAATTATATTATTAGTGAATTTTGTAACATTATATAATTCATTTGGCTGAATCTTAGATTTTTAGGACTATTATATCATTTAATAAACTAGTATTAGTTTTAAAAACTCATTTAGGTCAATTTTGACACTATTTAGTAATTGATTTTTTTAAAAGTTATAATAACTTTATTCCATAAAAAATGCATTAAATAAAATATAATATTCCATATTAATACATAAAATTCTTTTATGGAATCAAAAATTTTAAAATAAATTTATTTTAATATTTATAACATCATTTATTTAAATCTTTCATTAATAGAGTAATCAGAGCATCATCATTGTGTCATAATTAACTTTATTTATTTAATGCCTAAAAATTATAAATAAAATATCATGATGGAGGAAATTGTTTTATCTTTACAATTAATATTTATAGTAAAATATAACACTTATATAACCCAATATTAAAAAAAATTAGTAAAAAGAGACATGTTTAGGATATTTTTATTTTTAATTTAAAAAAATGTTTTTAATGTCATTTTCACTCCCATGTGGCTTAAAAAGGCTAAATGTTCTACCCAGGGATTTTTTTAGTCGGACATGACTCATCCAATAAGGCTTGGAAAAGTGTTAAGGTAATTTCATATTATTATAATATTATTTTTACATTTTATAACTCTATTTACCTTTAACCGCGGTAAATAAAATAAAAAAGTTATTATTAACCAAAAATTATTAGGATCCTATTAGACCAAATTATTCATCTTGATTACAACCATGTATGTTAGATTTTTGAAATTCAATTCATATAAGTGGTAAAATTATGTTTAGTTCTAATTTGTAAATGTGCCTAGAAGGTGGTTAAAATAGATGTTCACAAGTTCAATAAAATTGTATATATCTAATTCTATTATAAAATGACTCTAATGACTTAAATTAGAATAATATATGTAATATGTTTCTATTTTTGAATTTAAATTAAATTGAAATTAAAATAATTATTTTAATATAAAAAGTAGTTTTTTTAACTTCAATGAAGTGTTTTTCACTACTCATCAAAAATTGAAACTTTTCAGAAAATTGCCAAAATTTTACCCTAAGCTAATTTTGATATTCCAAATTCAAAAATGAAGTCTATTTTAAAAAAATTATAAAATTTCAAAATGTGGTTAACACTGTTCATAACCTATTTTTAAACTGATAATTTGATAGGTCGTGGTGTGCTCGAATACGGTGTTGTGTGTAACGCAATCTTAGCTTCGTGTAGCTTACAACACAAGATATTGAATTTATTTAAAAAGAAACATACCATGGAATCTTGTGGTGTTTCATCCTCCCTTTCTCCCTCTATAGAATAATAGGGAACAACTAATATTATTTTTATCAAGGATGAATGACGTAAAACAGTAGATACAATATTTATAGATCCAAGATTATTAATAACACTTTCTAGATACACATGGAGTGCATGTGGATATGTCTGGAGGAATCGAATATTTGATTCTTCACTACAATGATAAATGAAGAAATGGTAGAAATAAAAATATATCATTAGGATTTACTCTGATGTTGTCATTCCTATTTAAATTAATTATATATTGAATTTGAAAGACCCTCTCTATAATATTTTGTGGTGTTCTCATTATGTTCTTTCAGAATGATCCACTGATATCGATGAAAAAAATCAGGCCTCCACCAAAAAAATTCACTATTCCTTAGATTCTTCATGTGGTGTCAATGTAGTCAAAATATAAATTATAATTATTTAAAATTTATTTTTCTAATTTCATGCATTGGTTTATTATTTTACATATTTATAATTTCATTATTAATACAATAATTGAATTAAAAAATAAATTCTACTTTATATGGTCATGAGATGGATAAAAACACAAGAATAATAGAATAATATTTCATCTAAAGGTTCCAAGGTCGCTTCCTACTTGACACATTTAGAAGACACATGAAAAAAAATTACACACCATGAAATAATTGTTAACTCAAACCAGAAAGGATCTATGAAAATCATGGATCATCTTGTGAACTGTTATACATCTTCATTACATGTTGTGTATTGATCACCAACATGATACACAGTTTGGTAATGACTACATGATTTGTAACTTGTGTTCATGTTTTGTAACCCCACATTATTAAATAGATCATTTAATTTATACAGATTCATGTGGTTAGTCTACAACATCATTACATATCACAGATTGATAGTCAATTGAGAAATCTGTAATGTTATAGGCTACATAGAATGTAGCTAGATTTATACATTGTGTAACATGTTCCATCCAATGAAAATAACACATTATGGATTTTTAGTATATCATGTAGTAAACACATAGACTAATTAATCTGAGACAATATAATATAACATATAACTATTTTTTCATGTTGTGTGTCTAATGTTTTTTATTTTAAGTATATGTTGAGATAATTTTGGTGTATCATAAGGTTATATACACTTAAAATTACACACTGTGTAATTTATTCTATTACATGAAACATATCATTCATTTTACATTCCATGAAATGACGCATGGTTTACCAGTGGTATATGTCGTGTATATTTATGGCATATTGTGTGGTCATACACACTACACCGACTATAAGATTTGACCATATATATCTAAACATTGTGTATATGGAGACATGTAATGTAGGAATAAATGAAATATAACTACACAATATATTATAAGGACAGTATATCTAATGTTTCAATAATCTTTTCAAGTGAAATAACATGTTGTGTAAATATTAAATTCTAAGAAGAAAATTAAATATTATGCATAAGTTGTACACTATGTTTCATCCATTATACAAGTCACACACTTAAATATTCCAAAAAAATAAATTTATCTACAATTATGATGGGATTCTTATCTCTCCGGGACTGTCTGAAAAGAATATTACGATAAAGAATTAATTATTTAATTAGATTATTAATTTTTTTAATTTAATAAATTTATCATAGTGGCAATAAATAGAAATTAATGCTAAAAAATACTAATTGAGTTTATGGTTTCATGTTGTGATTGATCCTGGTCTTGATCGAACTATATATGAGTTGGATTTATTTATATATTTATTTATTTATATTATTTTTAATATAATAATTTACTATTAAATTAAATATGATAATATGGGAATCATACCTCCCACTATTATTATGTATGGGCTATGTGTCAAAGGTTTATGTTGTGTAACATTATTCCCTTGGTACTCTTCACCTATTTATGGGTAAAAATTTATAAAGGATAGAGTTTTGAGCTAGAGTAAATGATTCAGGACTAGAGCTAGAGTGATCCCAACCAAGGTGGAACATGATAATGGAGAAATTATGTTACTCATGTTAACTTTATTCATAAGGATTCGCTTCCCTAGGGTCAAGGATGGTTTATCACTATTCAATAAATAGACCTATAGAAAAAATATCATGATTATGTTTCATATTTTTTATATTCATGGTTAGTTTTATATTTATGAGATTCATGATTTATTTATTAAAACACAATCATATAAAGAAAGTAAATTATAAATAATGTTATGACAAAATGAAATAAATGTTATGAGATATATTTTATAATTTATATTTAATTATTTATTTATGATCTAATATAAAGTAATTAACTAGTATATAAAGATAAACTGAGATATCTTATACTAAAATGTGTGTAAATTATTTTATCAAAAATCTTAAATTAATTATGTAATACCCACATAATATTTACAAACATGTTAAGAATTAAATAATGAATATTTACACATAAATTAAACAAAATATCTCAATAAAAATACTATGTTACTAAACACCATCCATTAAATTGAATAGAATATAACCACAATTCAAAGTACTTTTTTATCTCTCATCATGGTAATTTAATTACCGGGGAGTTATAATGAAAGTCTTGGCTAACATAACGAAATAAGAATCTATGGTTTATTTCCATACCAAGATATTGCGTAACATAGAGGGAAGACTTCAGGAAATCCATTCTTCAGAATTTTTGGATTGGTGAGTACACTCAATAGATTAGGGAACTATAATTTAATGAAATTGGAAAGTAAATCCAACATAAATGACTTTGGATCATTTGATAAGGCCTCTATATAGGTTATTTTAAGAGAAATATATATCATTTATACTATAATATAAAACATACTATATATTTTGAACCTAATAATTAGGAATGTTTAGATTTGATAAAATAGCAAGAGAATAATAAATTCATTGATTATTTCATAATTTGTAATCAAGATAATGTACTAAAAACTAATTTTATTTATTATGGTAAAAACGAAATTAAAACCATAAAATCAATTTTATATTTTCTAGAAAAAATAATATGTCTTCTACAACATAAATTTCT
Source organism: Viscum album (assembly GCA_963277665.1). Classification (NCBI taxonomy): domain Eukaryota; kingdom Viridiplantae; phylum Streptophyta; class Magnoliopsida; order Santalales; family Viscaceae; genus Viscum; species Viscum album. Next base: position 17,428,613 of record OY728158.1, read on the forward strand.
ATGTGTGGTATAGGTTATTTCATGTTGTATTACTACAAGAAAATATGTTATATGTGTTGGAGTCCTACATTCCTAAAAATTTACCTCATGACACCAATATGTGTAAAAATAATGCCTACTGGAGTCACATAGAGGATACCTCTATTATTTAATATGACATTATATCATATAAATTTAGAAGGATGGGTTTGAAACATTATTACAATGATGTTTACCCCATGATAACTCATCTCTAATAACATGAAAATGATAAGGAGTGATAAAATATAAAAGTGGTTTTCATTACATTATATATTTGTAAAATTAAAGATAGATACCTAGTTACTGGTCATGTACTCATGATGATGAATTATATTGATAAATTTGTGAAGTTGGGATTCTTTATGTATAATAAATTATCTGTTAATCTCATATTATCATCCTCTAAACCTATATTCTCTATATTCACTAATAACTATAATGAAAATAGTATGTATAATTTCCTCAAGAATATTTCTATTATACTTCACTAAGTTGTTAAGGAATTTTGGGATCATGGTTCCTTTCCCATTATGGTGAATGAAGTGATATAAAAGGTTGTAAATCTAATGATACCTTTGGATTAAATAACTCTACTTCAATGTACTTCAAAAAAATAAAAAATTCATAGGGCCAGCTATGAACATGAAACAATATGCTTCACAAGTATCATAATAGGTCACTATATAAAGAATCATAAATAATTGAATATGAAGATAGAAGAATATTAAACTTTATTTATATTACATATTTCATGTAATATTTATATTTAAATTATTTTTTAATAAATACTATATTTTTTCTAAAATATTTGTTTCAAAATATAAGAACCAAGAAACATCATAGAGATTGAAAGATGTTAGGTGAAATTTCATGTAACTGATAGAGTTTAACTCCTTATTAAACTATGTTAAGATTATAACATCACATTAACTATGGAAATATTCCTGTAAAACTATTGTTTTATTATGGATGATACCAAAACATTTATTTATGGCCTAGTTCTAGACACAATGGGAAATTATTTCACATATGAAATTAATGTTGTTAAAGTATACTATACTAAATTAATTTTTTAGTTATTAATGAATCAAGGGTGTATAATAGAAACAATTAATGATGAATATGAATTATAATAATTAATTAACACTAAATTCTAGAAGGTTAATTTTTTTTCAAGTGATACTATAAGTAAATTTTAAGTGTATACCAAAAGGTTTTTCAGACACTTTAAAGATAATACTCTTAGGTATTTGATAATATTACATATAAGGTTTTAAGACAAAGATACCCTTTTACATTAAAATGTGTTTATTACAAAAATGTTCAATAATAAATTTAAAAATAAAAAAGTGAACTCTTATTGGTAGAATATATAGAAAATTTATTTACATTATGATATTCCTATAAATATATTTTAGCAATTGAAAGTGAAGTGGAGGATATTCGTGGTAAAATATAAGAAATGTTAAGATGTGGATAATATCATAACAAAGAATTAATTAATTGATAAATAATGTATTGTATTTACTCTTAAAGTCACATTACCTTATTCAGATTAGATGGATGGAGTTTGTATAAGGAGGATCAATGATGTGTATTATAATTATTACATGTATTCAATTACTTATTTCAGAAAATTTCCTATAAATAAAGGTATTGTGATCTAACCATATTCCAACTATCATGAATAAATGATATCATTTATGTTTTAATGTCAAATTATTCCATTATTTCACAAACTTATGTGTTTTTTATGAATAAAAAGTTTTAGGGGATAATTTTATTTATAAATGTACTTCAAGAAAAAAATAAAGTACATAAAAGTTAATTATCATAAGTTCCTAAATATATAGTTATCCTTAAGATATAAAATAATTAGTTAAATAATTGAATATATTCCTAGAATGGGGAGACAAATATCTATTATATATAATTACAGTAATCTATAATATAATGAAGTTAAAAATCCAAATGTTGATGAGTTTGAATTTGAAAAAACTACATAATTATATGTGTGATGATTTGTTCTCGAGATATATACTAAATTGGAATGGTAATTCCCAAGAGAAATCATTTTATATACTATAAGTTAATTTATATGTAATTCAATAAGAATAATTAATATTTATCACATAAATAAGCTCTAAATAGAAACAAGCTAAAAGTGGCATGTTAATTTGAACTTGAAATGGATTCCATGTTCCAAAATCAATATTTTTAGTTTTTTAGTTATTATAGTTAATTTAAATCCTACTAGTGGGTATTCAAGATGAAAATAGTCATGCATGGTAAAGCTAATTCCTATAAGAAATGGTTAGATGCTAAAGGTTTAGATCAACTCAAGGAATTAATTGTTATTGGACCTTTTTTATTGTCATAATTTTAAAATACATTGGAATTATACTTATCATAAATATATTCTATAATGATAAAATTTGGAAAATGGGTTCCAAGTACACTATACTTAATAGAAACCTTGTTTAACATATTTATGTGACCCAACCAAAAGTATTTTTGAAACCAACAGATATTAATAAATCATGAAGGTTATAGAGATTAATTTATGTGTAAATCAAGCATTATGGTCATAGAATAGTTATCTTAATGATTCCATAATAGAATTTGGGTTTATTTATAATGAATGTGATCTCTTTTTCTATAATAGGTTAGTGGGAGAAAAATATTTTTCATGTATATAAGTGGATGACATATGGAAAACAAACATTAGTCTTATAATTATTTAAGACTAATTTTAAAAGATATTTATTCAAGAATTACTTGAAGTGAAAACCCAAGTTATAGGGAATAAGATCTACTAAAATAATTATATGGAGTTTCATGAATAATTTCATAGTAAACACATTTTAAATGTAATTAATATATAATATAAATAATTCAATAGTAAATTTTTTATTATGAAACTTTTCATAAATCTATCAAGATGATGGGGTACAGTATATGAGTAGATTGAGAATGTGAATTAAAATTTCTATTATTAGGTAGTGTCATCTATCTTTAATTCCCTGATATATACTAAAATTTCAATCATAATTAATGATAGGAAAATATCAAATATAACAATTAGAATTGAATAATGTAGTTGTCAGAACTATCCAATAGTACTTGAGTTAGTATGAAGGATATGCTTATTGTACATGGTGAATTATGAATGTTAGTTATCAAAGGGACATAAAAAATAGTTTTTCCATATGATCAATAAGTTATTATATCATACTTTGGTGAATAAATAAAATAAATATAATCTTATTGAAGCTAGTGGTGTCCATATATTCAAATATATAATATTTTTCATGTTTTAATGCAGTTAAGAAGCATTATAAAATATGAAATTATTTGGTTTATATATTGTAATTTCATAAATATAGTAAATTATTTTCATATTATATATTGTGATAATATTATTACTAGGGTACAATACTAGATTTCATGTTTATGAAAGTGGAAAAAAAATGTATATCAAGGATATTTCCAATTTTATGTCTTACTCAAGAGGTGATGTCACAATAAGTAGACTAGATATAAAGATAAACATGGAAGAGACACAAACTATAATGATACCTCTATATAAGAATAATTATCTTGTGAACAAGTAGAGAAATATTAATAATTAACACTATTAAAATTATGATTCTATTGGGAGTATGATTATCTATATATTAAAAAAATATTATCACATAATGATTTTTTTCTAAGTAATGTTGATTTGATATTATACTAAGATTAATTATCACATAGAAAGGTTATGGTAGTGCTATAATAATATGAGAATTAACAGATAATTAAAAATTATTCTCAAATATATGCCCGATGGTCTAGATAGAATCTATATAATGTGATATAAATGGTGTTTCACTATCATGTGTTGGAGGATTCTAATAAATTGGGACTTCTTCAAATAGAATTTTCACTAGTTGGTCTCTAATATGGTAGGTCATGAGGATAGATCCACCAGTTAGAATTAAAAAAAATTATGTGTTGTTATATATTCTTATATGTAAAAATTTCAATTAATCCTCATACTTGAAATTATTATAAATGTATATCATGAATCATATAGTTTAATGTATGGATGAAAACCACAATGGCATATGATCATAATAAGGTATAATATGTTGGGTGAGTCGTAAGTGAAATGACATTAATTGAATAAGTTAATAAAGTATTGTTCTATTCTATATTAATGGAATAACATATCTTTTTCCTTTTGTTGAAATTTATTTATCACCTGAAATCTATTTCCATGGTTTTTATAGGTGATTTCATTTATGATAGATAATAATATATAAATCTAGAATATTGGTTGATGGCACAAGTATCCATCCTACTTCATGAGCTATTAGTAAAAAAGGGATTATGTAATATAATAAGTTTTATAGGGGGGTTGTAGTTTCTATATTAACTTATTTCAAAATCGATACATTAATATATTACTAGACACCGATCTTGATATTTAGAAAATTTCTCACATATCCATTGAAAATTTAATATTAAAAAAATATTCTCTTTATGTTGAATAATATTAGTCAAGTAAATATTGAATGCATAAATTCAATCATAAGATATATGAGTTTAGAATATATGAATTAAATATTATCTATTATTTTATTATTAATTAGGTGATAAATAAATATTTTTTATTCAGTAGCTACTGAATTGGTTAATATAATTATTTATTTAGTTATATGAATACTAAAAGAATTATTTAACCATTTTTTCAGGGAATATAATATTTATTTATTTATTAAATGAATATTATTTATTTAAATAAATAGATTATTATCCATGATTCAGTAATTTCCATTAGATGATGAATATGTTGAGTTAAATATGTGATATAAATGATATATTTATTATAATTATTTGAAAAAATATAAATTTATTAATTTTAAAAAATATATTTAATGTTACCTATCATGGAAATAATAATAATGATATTATTATTTAATTTATGTTTTTTATAAGGTTAAATAAACCCAAAACAGAATGTGTGGACTTATCTAGTTAAGTATAAATATTAAAATATATCACATTTCCATGTGGGTAGATTTTGAAACAATGAATATGTTCTTTATATTTATCATAGGCCCAATAAATATTCAACCTCCCTTCCTCCCCCTCAATAATTAGATAAAATAATATATATTATTGTAATCAATGATTAATGGCGTAAAGAACTAGATACCACCACACTAGAACTCATTTATCTTAAAACACCACCTCAAGATTCATGGAGAATGTGATATGTCTATAGGAATCCATTCTTATATTCATCACTATAAAAAATAATGAAACAAGAGTGGTAATGAAAATTGATCAATAGGATTGACTTAGACTCAATAATTATTATTTATATTAATTATATGTTGAATTTTTAAGATCAAATTTATAACATTCTATGGTGTTTTTATTAAGTTATTTAGGTTTTATTTATTGATAATTATGAAAATTGAGTATTTTATTGATGTTTTTATTGCACACTAGAACCTTCATATTCAAATTTACCACTTCCTAAAATGATTTCATTACATCATATGATAGTAAAGTTATGTTTACAACAAAATCCATTAATTATGTTTATGTTAGGTCTACCTTATATAAAATGATGTCAGATTACACAAAATTTTCTCCTCTATTCATCCTTTGAGTCGATGTTTAACTCTCTTCAAATCCTAATTATTCTTTTTTGTTGGCCTATAAGTCTTATTCATTCGATTAGTTTTGAGATTCTCTAAAATTTAAATCAGAATCATATTCATCTTCACATATTTCCTCCAAATTTAAATTTCCATAATTACTTAAATATTTTTATTTAATCGCTGTGATATCATTTCATTAAACAATATTGTTGATCCTCTTATTAAAACACATATATGATTTGATCTAGGTTGATAAACAAAAAAACACTCTTTCCTCGGTTACATCACCATATATCCAGTTTTTCATTCAGGTCATGAATATAAAAAATGATAAACAAAAATACAATGTGTTTTCATGTTAATTTTTATAACTTTTACATTTAATATGGAAATATATTCTAATTAAGATCTATCAATTCCTTTTTTTGTAAACCATCACTTTCATGGAATTTTTATAAAAAATTCATGATATACTACTCTTAATTACTATATATTTTTCAAAGTTCATTATTATAAAATTTAATCTTTCAAAAACTATATTTTATTATAGATTCCAAACTTATTAAACCACATGGTTAACGCCACAATTCTATGAATAATTTTCATTCTATATATAATTTTACTTTATTCCATTATTTGATCAACCATTTAGTTTCATTTTTAACTTCTGTTTGAAACCATATTTTTTAATCAAACACATATTTTAAGTTTGCACAAACATAATTCAACCTATCCTTCTATTTTATTAAACAAAAAATGAAATACATTTCTATTATATATCTGAGATGTTTCATAAAAATACACATATCATTGTTAACTAAATTGATAAATTTTCAATCTTGATTCATCCTTTTCATAAAATGATTTCTCATTATCTTCTATCTCATAAAAAATCACATGTTTCTATATATATTTCATAAAATTTGTAATATAAATCATTAACTTAAACATTTATATACTTTTTAATCATTATTGATGAATATTTACAATTCTCTGATGACACAATATTTTCTCCTCTTCCAATATAAGGGAAAAAGTTGATTCATTATTTCCCTATTAATATTAATTTTCCTTATTCATTTTTCCACATATAAATTAATTTCCTACTATTAATTTTATTAAACTATCAATTTTATTGAATGTTAAGTTGATTCTTGGGTCACAAAAGTTTCTTGTGCTCAAGATTTAATGCCAAAGTCCATCCATGTAGTTTAATTTTTAATTCTTTGATTCATCTCCTCTATCAATTTTTCTTCACTAAAATTAATATTTAAATATTTTTTATTAGAAAATATAACCATTTCAACAACATGACACTTCACATTATTCAATAATATCATATTTTATAATATTTTTTTGAAAAATAATATCAAAAATCCATGTGTTTTTTTAAAAAGGTTGAGGGTATAGCCCCCTTTATTGAAAATAAAACATAAAATCGTATTTTTACAAATGGGGAAGAGGTAACCCATTATAAACACAATTTAAAATTCCAATAATTACAATTACAAAGGATGAAAAATGTGATCGATGATAAAAAAATGTCAAAACATGTAAAGGATTGTGTTTCATTTCCACCTGAATGATAATACAATAGTGAGATTAGTCAAGAGAAAGTGTCTCCCCCTGCCAAGAACTTGCTTTGTGCTAGTAGTACAATAAGGCAGAGCACCACTCCTATGCACATAAAAATGTTGAGGGTAAACCAGATGATATATTTAATCATGACACTTTAGTTTGAGTTGAGTCTAGTGTGGTTACTTCCCCCATTATTTTCAACATGACTAGTGAAGTATACCTTTTATTCTTCTAATAGGTACAATTTTTTCACAATGGAATTAAATTAATTAGTATTCTTTCTAGTATTCTTAATGATCTAATGGGTTTATTCCCATTAGTTATTTACATAGAATCGAAAGCATTGTAACCAATGTTATGTAAATAAAAACAATACTCCTAAAAAATTTCTTCCTTGAGAAGTATGATATGCTCTCATCCTCTTTTGATGGATTTTGGTTCTATAAACTTCTAAATAACTTATATATTTAGAAAAATAGGTAATTATGTGACTTAGGTGTCCAAATATTTTGAATGTCATTAAGGGTGGTATTTTATCACCTTTCCTCTGCATGATTTCTACCCCAAACTTTCTTTTAGTTTTTTAATAACCCTCAATGATAAGGATTTATCTTTAAACATTTGATTTAATTTATATATAGCACATATTTTATGGATTATGGATGATTCTACTTCAGAAATAATTATAACTTTTCCTATGTTTTTAAATATTTAATACTACAAGCGCCTTTAATAATCTACTCTTCGACATTCATCACTGCCCTAGAATTATTCATTCATGAATTTCAAAAACTATTTATTTTTCATAGAAACAAAAGTTTAAATTTAAAAATCCAAAATATTATTCAATGTAAAAACTAATTCATAATGGGATTAAATACTATTTTTGGACTAATAAATATCATAATTTAGTTCATTTTTTACCTTATCTTTCTCTTAAATCTTCAACTTAAAATCAATAACTTATACGGATATTTCATGAGATGAATTATAATGATAAAAAATCATACCTAAATTAGTTTTTTCTTTTTAGGGGATCGATATACATTAAATAATACTTTAATATTCATTCTATATTATTTTAGTTCATTTTAATGTCAATATCCTTAGTTATACCTTCGAGTTCAACCTTATGATTCAAAAATACTACTAAATGATTTTTATAAACCTTTTTAGATTGAACACTATATTATAATTTTTCTCACATCATCTTCCAAATAAAATATTTACTCTGTTTAACATTATTTAAAAAAACATTTTTATCATAGTATTATTATTTATAAAATAACCTCTTATATTAAAATTATATAATTGATGTGTTTTTAGATTCATTATTCTATCTTGGGGTAAATTTTATGTACTTGTTTAATCAATGTCACCATCAGAAAATTAAATCCTACAAGGAATCTCACTGTTATATTCCCAAAGTTTCCACACATTAAAAAATATAATGGTAACTTTTCCCCTGATCTTACTTTTATATGTTTCTATTTTCAAACCATTAATTAGAGAAATTTTTCAAACACATATTATTTTCTATAAACACATTATTTTTTATAATTATTGTAATAGATTTAAAAGAAATATCCTTTTATGAATTACTTTATGATAATTCTATTTTCACATGAATTACTTGATACCTTACACTACATTACAACTAAATAAGTGATAACTTTGACAAGTTTCTTTCTTTACATTCAAACACTTTTGAATTTAATAAAGTTAGTAATATCATTATGATTATTTATAGAATATATACAACTATTATATCATTACCAAGTCTATGAGTATATCTAATATTCTCAATGATTTAATAGAAGAAACCATCAATTTTATTCTTAGATTCATCTTCAATCATTAAACTTATAATTTAATACATGTAATTTCTTTCACCTTGACCATGTTTTCTCATTTCCAAAAATTCAATAACTTATCCAATATTGTATTAATGGATTCACAAAGGCTTAAATTTATATAGATTAAAATTTTAAAATATCATAATAAGTCCTTTTTTCCTTTTTATCACTATTGGGAATTTTCATGTTCATTCCAGTCACAGAAATCACAATAGGATCACTGAGTTTTATTTGTCATATTTTATTGGAGAAAATATACTTCCCTAGATATTATATATGATATCTCATATTATTATTCATGATTTTTTTATTTCATGCATCAATGTCAAGAACACTATTTTCATTAATGGTGTTATCTATACCATAGAATAAGTTGAGATAAAAAATCACTGAGAATAACCTTTTAGTTTTGAAACAATATATTGAAACCCAAAGGCTCAAAACAATAAATATTGGGGGTTAATTATGGTGTCGAATTTATTTTTAATAAAAAAAATATTTTCCCTTCATTATAAAAAATTAATTAAAATAATCAATATAAATATACATTTTCAATAACTAAATATAAAAACTAAAATTAATGACATTATAATTTTCCTTTATTTATCACAAAGTGTTATGTAAGTGGAGAATAAACCAATGGTGTAAAGTTTCATGTTTTTTAACTGGGTTAAAATACGAAGGTTTTTGAATTTTTTTCAGTTTATCAATGGGTATTTTTTTTAAACCAAGCCCCATAATTTTATTTCGAGCATTGGAGCGCCTAAAAGTGACATTTTTGGACTTGCATAATTACCCTATAATTTTAGCTGGTGTCTCGATGAGTCTCGGGAGCATCAGATTAGGAAAATTCCTCTTTAATGGATATGCATAGGCAGCGCACGGTTACTGTCCAACCCGTGCAGTTTATCCTGTTTAATAAATTATTTAATCTAATTAAATATGTTTATATGAGAGATTTTGATTAATTAAAATAAATTTTTAATAATAATAATGATGAATTTATTATTATTATTATTATTATTATTATTATTGTGGTTGTTTGATTAAATTAATGATAAAGAATTAATTAAATGACAGTTGAAGAAATTAATATGGATTTGGGGTTTATCAAAGAACTATTTTAATTAAATAAAGAGTTTTAGAATTATTAAAGGAGAATTTATTATTAAATGGAGGAACGTTCTAATAATAATAATTTTATTATTATTATTATGGGGTCATAAATTATTTTGAAGCTTTGATATTTTAATTTCATATTAAAAGAGTGTATCATTTATGAGAATTTAATGTGGATTTTGAGCTTCTCAAAGAAACATTTAATAAAATGAGTAGTTTTATATTTAATGAATATTTGTTATTAAATAGTGGTTTTGGGTTTATCAAAGGTTTCAAAAATAATAATAATGAGATTATTATTTTTTTAGTTTTATTAATGTAATAATTTTTATTATTATGGTAATTTAATTAGGGGTTATGGGTTAGAGTTTTTATCATATTAATGATATTGTAATAAATTGAGGGTTTGGGTTTCAAATAAATGAAAGTTAGAATAATAATAATGATGATGTTGTTATTATTTTTGTGGTTATTTGGTGAAATAAATGTTAAAATAATTTAATGATCAATACAAAGTTTCATATTTAATTAAAAATGTTTATTAAAAGAATAATAAATGAAGAAGCATTTTTAATTAAATGGGGAGTTTTGAAATTATTATAAAAGTGTTTAATGTGTATAATAATAATAATAAACTGAGTATTATTTTTTTAATTATTACATTCAATTAAATGGATTAATTTAATGAAAAAAAAAAGAAAATAAAAGGGGGAGGCACGACCTGCAGGTGGCACGTCCCCCCAAGTTTCTCCTCCTCTATGTGTGATGCAGAAGCATCTCTAGCCTCCTCCTCTACACGGACCTCCTCCTCGGGACCTTCAACAGCACGCAACCCCTGGGCGACCCTCCCTGCAGCAGCGTGACACCTGGGCAGAGCTCCTTCAGCGCACAACTCCCATGGTGCGACCCCCCTATGGGCAACACCCAGAGGCGCCCTACCCCCTCTCTCAAACTCCACTTTTCACATGACGATTCCTCTAAGACTCTTAACGAATTTTTTCAACCTAGTCAAGTTGAGTCCATCTGTGTATAACTCTTCACTTGCATCAACCATTTGACTCCTCTCTCTTTCCTTATTTTCTCGGCCAAAACCCTAAGGTTTAGGTTTAATCTGATCATTGTGTTCCTCTATTTTTTTAGAATATGTGAATGTTGACTCAGGACCCATTGGTCCATAATTCTACATCTACCACCAAGGGAGAGGTGGATAGTCTCAAATTTTTTTTTCACCATTGGTTCGGGTAAGCTTCCAAACCCGATTTTTAGTTTTTCACCAGTTATATTAAGTCCTATTAATTTTTTATGAGTCCACGGTACCATGTTAGAGTTGTGTTGTCCATTACTACTTTGATTATGGGTACCTATTTAATATATTGACTTTTTTATCAATGTAGACAATGCGAACATATAAATATATATATATATATATATTAAGGTGTGTGTGCATGCGACTGCGGACTAGTTGAGGACTGGTTTCCACCAAGTACATTAAAGCATTGCGGAATAAAAATGGTGCCACCCCAAAGTGGGGTGCCAAATTCTTAACACTTTATTTAATAATTATATATTCTTTTAATAAATTGAGAATGTGAGTTTCCTTGATTAAGGAACTAATAAGTTTTCTTAAAATGATGATTAAAGATAAACTACTAGTTAGTGGTAATATTATAACATTCTTGTTGTGGTTTGGCTTTTCATATGTCTTCTTGCTGGAGATGATATATAATATGTTGATGCATGACACTTTTGATGTTATTAAATGATGTCGCCTATTTGAGATAAATGAGGACTTGAACATGTGTTGATTTCAATCATGTTTTTCTAATTTGGTTAAAGTTATATGATTAAATAGTTAAATGATTTGAATGAGAAGAATGGGTAATAGGGTAATTAATTTTAGAATTAATTATCAAGTCGTGAGTTGGAATAAAATTGTGGATTTTACTAATTATTGAGAATATTGAATATTTGACATGTTCGGAATATAAATTAGAAACTGTTAATAATTAATGGATGGGTTAATTATTACATGTTAAATGGTAAATGGTTATTTAATTGATCATTGGTTAAAGAGATGATATTTAATTAATTAATTATTGAATTAATTAATTTGCATGCATTAAATTAAGATTTTGAATTGATTGTTTGATACGACTATTGGCCAAGGGTACCTTTTGATGCGTGTAATTTTTATATGCCTTAAGTTGTCATGGATGGAGTTGTTTAAAAATATGATATGTTGTCTGAGATGGTTGTTAAATATCTGGATTTGTTCCGAATGTTTTGAGATAATTATAATGTGCATGTAAATTATTAAAGTCCTGGATGAATCACTTCTTGATTGTACGGGTTTAGACTTGTTAAATAATTTGGATAATTAAATGTTGAGTTAATTATTTAATTAGCTTTCTAAGAATAATTAATTGTTAACTAATTATTTACTATTGATATGTTGAATGGTTAATTAATCGTTGACTTATTAGACTGGAGATTTATGTTGTTAATTAGTTGTTGAATTAATTAACAATTTGGATTAATTAATTTATGAATTAATTAATGGATGGTTTTGGGGTGTTAAACATGGTGTTCTACAACAATGATAAATATATATGTATGATTGATAAATGGGTTGTGAGACAAGGACTGAAGCTCTAAATACTCAAAGGGTGCTAGACATGGTGTTTTACACTAATGATAAATATATTTTTATGATTGATAAATGGGTTGTGAGATAAGGATAGAAGCTCCAAATACTCACGGGGTGCTAGAAATGGCGTTCTACACCTAGATTGCATACAAATATTCTTTTATGGGATAGGGACTGATGCTCCAAATACCTATGGGTTGTGAGACAAGGACTACAATCCAAATACTCGTGAGGGTGCTATACATGATATTCTACACCCATTAATTGGCATTGGATTGTGGGTCCAATTGGTTGTACATGAAATGAATTAATGGTTAATGAAAACTGTTGTGACCTAATGATTTGTGAATTGAATATGAGAAAAGGTTTATACTTATTAATGAATTGGGTGAATCACTATTAGTGGACAAACCCAGGAGTGAATCACTATTTTTAGTGGAGGGTATTGGTTATAATATATGAAAGATTAAATTGAATATCTTATGACACATTATCCAAGCCAAATCACAAGCTTGGATTCGATATTTACTTTGATTACATAGATGGTCTTTAAAGACATCTGTGGTGAGTGGATTATACGGGGGATGTCGGGTTTAGGCCGAATCTCGAGACTTTCATAATTTAATGAGGTTTGAATAATTGATAAATGAAAATGATTGTTGAGTATGCATGAAAAATTTATAATGTAGGTTCAGACACCAACTGAGGGCTGAAGCAGGTACTTGGGTATATAGTTACTTTGTACTGCTTACTTTATTTATGCATTCTTTCACATGTTTTAAATTATTTATTAAATGTCTAGATTTGTGGTAGACACTAGTGGTCTCGGCCTACTGAGATTTATATCTTACACCCTACTCAGGTCGCCATTGCACTGGGGTACCTGAGTAGATTCTATTTGATTACAGGATTGTGTTGTTTTCATTTACTTGGGAGATAGGAACATAGGACCAAGCGGAAGCTCGGGATGCTAGAGGAGACCGCCCTCGGGGCTTTGAGTCATTGTTTATTTATTTCTGTATTGGAATGTAAAACATTTTGTTTTGTTCACTATGTTCTATTTTTGTATCATTATCATGTCATGCATGCATCTACTATATAATTGGCATTGGACATTTATTTTGTATAAGATTTATAAAATCTGCCTTCCACCGCTTTATCATTTATTTGGATGCATCCGCTATTTATTTCACTTGTCTATTATTGAACTCTGATATGAGGGTGTAGTCTCCCAACTGACTATCCATAGACCATCACTACTATTAAGCAGCCTCTTGCATATGGGGAGACACACTTGAGGTCATGTGGAGACAGGTCCAGACACTGATTTAGTGGTAAGCCAGGTCGGGATGTTACAAAGTGGTATTAGAGGGGTTTTTTTCTTTGTCTTACTATTTTGGGGTAGGTAGACAGGAGACTAGGAATGTGTTGGAATTTGAGCTAATAGTCGTGCTTGGGACTGATCACCCCATGTACGGGAAATGACCAAGTGTCCAGGTCTAGGAATTGATGTTCATGCTTTTTTGATATTACAGTTGGTATGATTTCACCTTGAGTGGCTGGTGTATTTTCTGCTGCTTAATGATTTTGATAATTTTGAAAAATAATTGTCTTGTCCTGATTTGGCAAGGAAGTTTCATACATACATCATCTTATGCACTTAGAGATTCACATTTAATGCATATAACATTCCATATAGTTTCATTAGTAGGATGACTGCTAATTTGGATTGTGTTCCTTGGGTGCAATGCCATGTTTTGATCTTCTTTAGCATGCCTCTGTAGATAGCATGTTTCAGTGATAGATATAACATGCTTTAGTTTTTATATTTCATACGTATTAGCATGTTTTATTATTGTTCCATATTTTTGTGTTATATCATGTTTTTGTGTTACTATTTATGATAACATGCTGGATATGTTTTGATGTGTGAAAGGGATGCTAAAGTTAAAATGTTAAATGAATGTTAATTGTTATAAATGGGAGTCAAATTCCATCGATATGGTGTACAAGTTCCTTATAGATTGGTAGATGGATACCCATGTGTTTGAACCATATATAACCATAGTATGTTTGAAAATGTTTATAAATTTAAAACTGTTGAGTTTTAATTGAAATGAACTATTTTTTGGTTACTTTTTGAAGAACCCGGATTTAATAAATGGGACCCTCAGACGTCGCCTTCTTGGTAAAAGGAATTTAGATTCTAAATTTCCTATTTAAATTTGAATAAATCTAAATGTTAAATTATTAAAGAGGATTTTTGTGATAGCATGCCTATTTTTTCCGTAGGGAGTTGTTTTGAAAACCAAGTGACTTATTGTGAAAAGTACTTGTGTGTTTGTTGAAATTCATTCAAATGATGAAAGGTTGAAATGAATTAATTAAAATGGCTAAAATGAAAAAGGGGATTTTGAATATTATGATTTTGGTTTTGTGTGACTAGGAGAGAGGGATGACTTTTATGTTTTGTAAGGGGATAACCCATGGTAGGTAGTACCCTTATAATTTTCTAAGCCATTACAGTAAGTTTATCCCACTACTCGGGAGGACTTCTTGGGGATCTACTGTTATGGAAAACTGATAGGTTTATGTTATGTCTTTTATGATCAATGTTTTACGAAGTGATTGTGGTTCGAGGAACACCACACGCATGAGTTAAGTGTTCAGAAATAGTGTTTGGGTGAGTAGATGATCTTTTATTTTGACGGTATGGACAATCCTAAGGTGGGTAGTGTGGCATCATTTTTGGTAAATGTGTCAGCAGGAGATGTTGAGCTTTTAGAACAGAGTTTTTTTGTAGTAGTTCGATGGAACTTTTTAATAACCTTGGTTTTCTCTTAGTGACCTCTTCTGAATATGACGAGCATCTCCCCTATCTTGACCTCGTCATTGAGACACTAAGATAGTTTCGGTCTTACGCCGCGCTAAAGTTTCAAATGTTGTTTGGATTGATAAGTGGTTATTATTTGGGTTGTACATGGGATGTGTGGCTTCTTTGGGATACTCCTTTATTCGTGTTGGGGAACGGTTATTTTTAAAATATCCTTTTGATTCCTTGACTTGTAAATTTCACCATAGATCGGGTGAGGACTTCGTTATACATGCAGATGTTTTTGGAATAGTTTTAAAGGCACGTTTTCAGATAAAGGGAGAATGTGGGTTTTGGGTCTATGACGTCTTTTGAGGGAAGAATGTGCATCATGTTCTGTTATTTGAACGAGATTCAAACATTTTCACTAATGAGGTCCCTATAATGGCCTCAAATATAAGCTATGTTTCAATGTTTAAGCTACAAAGTGAGCTTCGGATCTGGTTTTAAAGGATTAACAATTAGGTTTGTGAAAGGTTAAAGGTGTGTTTGGCATTGGGAACACAAAACGTCAGTTCTAACAAGATTAAATTACCTTGGTAGTTTGGTTGTTTTAGTAGTGGTTCCTGATGGCTTCTCGGGGACGATAAGTTTTTAAGGTTGGTAGATGTAAAGTCCTGTGTTTTTTAACTGGGTTAAAATACGAAGGTTTTCAAAAATAATCAGTTTATCAATGGGTCTTTTTTTAAACCGAGCTTAAAAATTTTATTCCGAGTGTTGGAACACCTAAAGGTGTCATTTTTTGGACTTGCGTAATTAACCTATAATTTTATCAGGTGTCCCGATGAGTCTCTGGAGCACCGGATTTGAAAAATTCCACTTTAATGGATATACACAGGAAGCGCACAGTTGTGGTCCAACCTGTGTAGTTTATCCTATTTAATAAATTATTTAATTTAATTAAATAAATTTATATGAGAGATTGTGATTAATTAAAATTAATTTTTAATAATAATAATAATAATGTTATTATTATTATTATTTTGGTTGTTTAATTAAATGAATGGTAAATAATTACTTAAATGAATGTTGAAGAAATTAATGTGGATTTGGTGTTTTTTAAAGAATCGTTTTAATTAAATAAAGAGTTTCAGAATTATTAAAGGACAATTTATTATTAAATGGAGGAATTTGATAATAATAATAATTTTATTATTATTATTATGGTGTCATAAATTTTTTTGATTCTTTGAGATTTTAATTTCATGTTAAAAGAGTGTATAATTTATTATAATTTAATGTGTCTTGTGAGCTTCTCAAAGAAATGTTTAATAAAGTGAGGAGTTTCGTATTTAATGAACCATTGTTATTAAATAGTGGTGTTAGGTTTATCAAAGGTTTCAAAAATAATAATAATGAGATTATTATTATTTTAGTTTTATGAATGTAATAATTTTTATTATTATGGCAATTAAATTAGGGGTTATGGGTTGGATTTTTATCATATTAATGATATTGTAATAAATTGGGGGTTTGAATTTTAAATAAATGAAATTTGTAATAATAATAATGATGATGTTATTATTATTTTTGTGGTTATTTTGTTAAATAAATGTTAAAATAATTTAATGATCAATAATGAGTTTCATATTTATTTATGAAACGTTTATTAAGAGAATAATAAATGAAGAATCAATTTTAATTAAATGGGGAGTTTTGCACTTATTAGATAAGTATTTAATTTGTATAATAATAATAATAAAATGATTATTATTTTTTTAATTATTACATTAAATTAAATGGATTAATTTAAGGGAAGAAAAGAAAATAAAAAGGGGAGGCGTGACCTGTAGGTGGAACAATCCCCCATGTTTCTCCTCCTCCATGCGCGACGCAGAAGCATCTCCAGCCTCCTTCGCACAACCCTCCTCCTCGGGACCTCCAGCAGTGCACAACCCCCGGGCGACCCTCCCTACAGCAGCGCAACACCCGGGTAGAGCTCCTACAGCACGTGGCCCTGTGGCGCGACCCCCCCTCCGGGCAGTACCCAGAGGCGCACCACCCCCTCTCCCAGACTCCACTTTACATGTGACGATTCCTCTCGAACTCTTCATGAATCTTATCTGCCTCGTCAAGGTGAGTCCTTCTACGTATAACTCATGATTCTCATCATCTGTTTGACTCCTCTCTCTTTCCTAGTTTTCTCAGACAAAACCCTAAGGTTCGGTTTTAATATGATCATTGTGTTCCTCTATTTTTTAGGATATGTGAATGTTGACTTGGGACCCATTGGTCCATAATCCGGCATTCATTGCCATGGGCGAGGTAGATGGTCTCGAATTTATTTTCCGTCATTGGTTCGGATAAGCTTCCAAACCCGCTGTTTAGTTTTGAACTGGTTATATTAAGGCCTATTAATTTTTTATGAGTCAACGGTACCACGTTAGAGGTGCTTTGTTCATTACTACTTTGATTATGGGTACCAGTTTAATATATTGAATTTTTTTTATCAATATAGAAAATGCAAACATATATATATATATATATATAAATGTGTGAGCGCATGCGAATGCGGACCAGTTGTGAACTGGTTTCCGCCAAGTACATTAAAATGTTGTGGAATAAAAATGGTGCCACCCCAAGGTAGGGTCCCAAATCCTGAACACTTTATTTAATAATTATAGCTTATTTTAATAAATTGAGAATGTGATTTTCCTTAATTATGGAACTGCTAAGTTTTCTTGAAATGCTGATTAAAGATAAACTACTGGTTAGTGGTAATGTCATATCATGCTTGTTGTGGTTTGGCTTTTCATATGTCTTCTTGCTGGAGTTGATATACAATATGTTGATGCATGACACTTTTGATGTTATTAAATGATGTCACCCGCATGAGATAAATGAGGACTTGAACATGTGTTTATTTTAAGCATGTTTTTCAAATTTGGTTAAAGTTATATGATTAAATAGTTAAATAATTTGAATGGGAAGAATGGTTAATAGGGTTATTAATTATATAATTAATTATCAATTCATGATTTGGAATAAAATTATGGCTCTTACTGATTATTGAGAATAGTGAATATTAGACGTGTTAGAAATATAAATTGGAAACTAGTAATAATTAATGGATGGATTAATTATCACATGTTAAATGGTAAATGGTTAATTAATTAATGGTTGGTTAAAAAGATAATATTTAATTAATTAATTGTTGAATTGATTAATTTACATGCATTAAATTAAGATTGTGAATTTATTTTTTTGTTACGACTGTTGGCCAAGGGTACCTTTTTATGCGGGTTATTTTTCCATGCCTTAAGTTGTCTTGGATAAAGTTGTTTAAAAATATGATATGTTGTATGAGATGGTTACTAAATATCTAGGATTTGTTCAGCATGTTTTGAGATGTTTATAACATGCATGTAAATTGATAAAGTCCTAGATGAATCACTATTTGAGTGGATGGGTTTACACTTGTTAAAGAATTTAGATAATTAAATTTTGGGTTAATTATTTAGTTGGCTTGATAATAATAATTAATTGTTAATTAATTATTTAATATTGAGATGTTGAATGGTTAATTAATTGTTGACTTATTTGATGGGAGATTTACATTGTTAATTAGTTGTTGAATTAATTAACGGTTTGGATTAATTAATTTGTTAATTAATTAATGGATGGTTTTGGGATGTTATACATGGTCTTCTACACCAATGATAAATATATATGTATGATTTATAAATTGGTTGTGAGACAAGGACCGAAGCTCCAAAAACTCATGGGGTGCTAGACATGGTGTTCTACACCAATGATAAATATATATGTATGATTGATAAATGGGTTGTGAGACAAGGACTGAAGCTCAAAATACTCATAGTGTGCTATACATGGCATTCTACACCCATCTTGCATGCAAATATTCTTTTATGGGATAGGGACTGATTCTCTAAATACCCATGGGTTGTGAGATAACGACTGATGCTCCAAATACTCATGAGGGTGCTAGACATGATTTTCTACACCCATTAATTTAAATTGGATTGTGGGTCCAATTTTTCATACATGAAATGAATTAATGATTAATGAAAACTGTTTTGACATAATTATTTGTGAATTAAATATGAGAAAAGGTTCAGACTTATTAATGAATTGGGTAAATCTCTATTAGTGGATATACCTAGGAGAAAATCACTATTTTTAGTGGATGGGATAAGTTATAATATATGAAAGATTAAATTTAATATCTTATGATATGTTATCTAAGCCAAAGAATAAGCTTGGATTCGGTTTTTACTTTGATTACTTATATGGTCTTTTGAGACATCTATGGTGAGTGACTTATACGGGGGATGTCGTGCTTAGGCCAAATATTTAGTCTTTCATAATTTAATGAGGTTTAAATAATTTATATATGAAAATTATTATGTAATGATTTTTGAGTATGCAATAAAAACGTATAATATAGGTTCAGACACCAGGTGAGGGCTGAAGTAGGTACTTGGGTATATAGTTACTTTTTACTGCTTAGTTTATTTATGCATGCTTTCACACGATTTAAATTATTTATTAAATATATAGATTTTTGGTAGACACTGGTGGTCCCAACCTACTATGATTTATATCTCACACCCTACTCATGCCGCCATTGCACTGGGGTACCCGAGTAGATTTTATTTGGTTACATGATTGTGCTGTTTGCATTTACTTAGGAGATTGGAGTGGAGGACCGAGCGGAAGCTTAGGATGCTTGAGGAGACCTCCCTCTAAGATTTGAGTCATTGTTTATTTATTCCTGTATTGGAATGTAAAGCATGCTATTTTGTTCATTGTTTTCTATTTTTGTGTCATTAGCATGTCATGCATGCATCTTTTATATAATTGGTGTTGGCCATTTGTTTTGTATAAGATTTATAAAATTTGCCTTCCGCTGCTTTATCATTTATTTGAATGCATCCACTATTTATTTCCATTATCTATTATTGAACTCAGATATGAGGGTTTAGTCTCCCCAATAACTATCCATAGACCCTTTCTTCTAGTCGACATCCTCTGGCGTATGGGGAGATGTGATTGAGGTCATGTGGCGACCAGTCTGGTCATCGGTTTAGTGGTGAGTCGGGTTTGGACGTTGCAAATGATGTGTCAACATACTAAAAAATTACTGTGAAATATTCTTATTATAATTGTTGTTCGGAGTTGTATGCTCCAGAAGGGGTGAATTTAGTTTCTATAAAGCATTCTATCTAAAATAATTATTTAAAAAATCTAACAATTTGGAAAAAATATATAGCCCAGTTAAAAAAAGTAGAAAATTTATAAAATATTTGATAATTTGAATGATTTCTCAATGATTGATTAGTTATTAGATAAAACAATATGGGTTACTAATTTTACTTTTGAAAATAGGATTAATAAATAAAATTATAATATAAACAGTATCAAATAATAACAATAAAATTAAAGTTAAGTTTTCTGAAATAATTACAAAGACAGTGAAAACAAAACATGAAGACACATAGCAGAAGTAATCAAGTGGTTTAGTCTCAAATCGAGAACTAATCTTTTCCACTTGGTGATCACCTTCCACCATGAAGTTTATATTAAATAAACTTGATCCACATCCTAGATCGGGGTAACAATAGTATACAAACTATTTAGGTAAACTAGACCTCTTCCACAGTTTTCATCGGAGTATAAAAACAAACATGCCAAATAGGGACCTCTTCCACAGTTATTTGTGGGAGTGTATATCTGATGGTTTGAGAAGATATCAACATATATTTCAGTTTAACTCAGTATTTAGTGTATATTAACAAGAAATATACAAACACTTCTCAAAATTTCAATAAAGTACATGAATAGAGCTAAATGATAATAAAAGTTTAGAGTGTTATGTGTGATGTTCTGTGAAGCTTCTAGAATCCTTGAGGAGAGTATAAGTGAAGATAGATTCATCCTCCAAAAACAGACGGAAAAATACAAAGTTGTTTTTTCTTCTGTCTTCTGTTCATGGTGAGGTAAAAGATTCCTCAAAGTGTTCTTGTCTTCTATGTTTTTGCTACAGATATTTGTGGTATTTTGGTTCTTAGTAGTATCTTCATGTATGCTCATTAGGCAGCTATTTTGTTTTTCTCTAAGGTTCATGAACATCTCAGTATATTTATTCCTAGTTTCCTCCTTCTCTATATCTTTATTATTGATCTAGATGTTCCCTATATATATACAAGCATCATGTTCTATGGAACCTCATACCTTTTATTGATCTCTAACATCGTTAAATATTATCTACAAAAGATAGAAAATATCATTAATATAATAAGAAGTAATAAGTTTCATAAATATGACCATTAGAGGTAATTTTAATTTAAAGAGAAATATCATCGGTGACTCAGTCTTTCGGTAGGTCATATTATCGGTTACTCATGTTTTAAGTGAGTCATTATGTCAGTGATTTGTACTATTGGTTGATCATTATATCGGTAGATAATTTTTTTCAGTAGATCATACTATCAGTGGACCACTCTGTTGGTAGATGGTGTGTTAGTAGCTCGGCTGTCAGTATCTCATATGTAGTGGTATTCTGAGTGTCGGTCAATCTTTCAGTAGGGCGAGCATCAATAGGGAAAGTGTCGGTAGCATAGACTTTTGTCGGTGGATTAGCTTATCGGTATATTATGTTGTCAGTAGCTCGTGTATTGGTGATTTGTGTATTGGTAGATGATACTTATCGGTACCTTACACTTAACCAAAACCTTCCATTATTTATTATGATGTAAACACTAACACCATAGGTTAAAATTACATTTGAACATGATTAACAACAATGTATCTTAGTAAATAATAATTATCATAGGTAAACATGATTTGTGGGGATTAAAACTAGAGGAGACAAAAATATTAGCCTTTTTGATGATCAAAAATCATGGAATTATATACCATAATAATTGAATTTATTTATGATTTTCAGCGAAAAGAACTTCTTAACATATTACACAGATTATTGAGATGAAATTTAAAATGAAACACAGGTACATATTACTTATTAAATGAACTTTGTCAAATATATGTTCCCTTTTAATATCAAGCTTAATCTTAATATCCCCCTGAGAGAGATTCCATATTATTTCTCCTAATATTGATATTATCAAAAAGTAAAAAATGAATTAAAAAGGAATAATAGATAAGGAACTAACAATAAGATGAAATCAAAGAAGGTATTCCATTAATCAAGTAATACAAGGGATAAAAAATAGTACAACAAAAAGAGTACATCAAATCTATATCTAAAAGTGATCCAACTACTTCTTAGTCACATATGAGTCCATAAATTTCTCTCCCTTATCAGAAAAGTGGAGGGGGGAGTGGAAGGTATAGGGGTAGTATGTGGTGGATCAGTGCGGATAGTAAAGGAAGGAAGATGAACTCCAGTAAAGATGAAAGGAGCAAGGATGGTTCTAGATGAGGAATTAGTTCTTGGAAGTTTCGGTTGGATGATAGGTATAATCTGGTTGAGAGAATGAGAAGGGGTCATGCTCAAAGGTGAGAAAAGTTTAGAAGAAGAAGAAGTAGAATTAGGCAGGACTGGTCTGATAGGATCAGTAGCTGGAGTAACAAAGTTTGTGTTGTGTTGATGCAGGGATGGTTTGAGAAGATTGATGAGGTCTCTGATGACATCACCACCATATTCTATTGCCTTCTCAATTTCATAATTATTTTCTATGAACTTCTCAAGGGTAGGAGTAAACTCTTTCAAATTCCTAGTTGTCTCCTTGAATGCCTAAGTCACTGGAAGTAGCCTCAAATTTTAAACCAAATATTTGAAGTGACTGGTTGGATGATTCAAGGTGTAAATCCTATTAAAATAGGAAATCAATCTTCTTGGATATTTCTTCTTGAGAATTAGTGGCTTCTTTTGAGTGTAATCTCACTAAATCATGAATACAGTCACGGTTCATTCTCATTTTACTGAGGCTCTTCTGATCAGTTACATCCACCAAATTCTAAAGTTCCTCTCTAATAACATTTCTAACAATATTAACATCAGGAGAGTGAGAAACAGAAGTAGCTGAGATAGAGGCACCTTGAAATATATCTTGGATATATAATATAAACTAAGTTGAAACAATATCTGGAGATGGAGTAGTATCTTCCTTAGTAGACTTAGAAGTGGTGCCTCCAAGAGTTTTCGTAACTTTTTTTAAATAATTTCTATATTCAATTTTCATAAAAATTAATGGAAGAAACCATAGAAGTGAAATCATTCTTAATTTTTTTACTATCTGAGAAAATGGATTCAAGTGTTGAGATTAACTATGTTTCAACCTGAGATACAACTCTCTCAGTAATCAACTCATCATCTCTTTCACAGATTCTAGAAACTTGAGAAGGTGGTTGTGTAGGGGTTGATCGAATAGCAGCCAACTAATCTTCCTTAAAGGCATTAAAATCAACTTTATTGATATATTCAATAGGTTATGAACTAACCAAAGGAGTAGGAGCATTCCTCTCCTATGCATCAGGATAATCCAATCCAAGAGTCACATAAACTGGGTCCCTTCTCTATACACGTACCACAATATCATCCAAGGGATAAAGCACATCAACCTTTGATCTTTTATATTTTATATCCCCCTCATCTTATGGACTCTTTCATGAATAAACCAACTCCCTCACTAGAGTCAAAGATACATCCCTTGTATCTTGAACTTCCTCTTGAACATGGAGAACAGGACCTCTCTCTTCAACCACAGCTGGTTCAACATGAGCATCAAGATCCATTTCCTTAATCACAACCTTTTTAGAAGACCCATGATGTTCCATAATAGGTTATTGTTCCACTAAGTTAGGACCATCATTATTCTCATATTCAACATGATGTACAGTTAGATTAATAAGATCTCCACCAGGACCATGGTCATTATCACCATGGTCTGATTCACTATATGAATCGTCGCATTAGTATCTTTCCATTCACTTTCATCTTCTCCATCATCCTCTCTAGATTATCCATTATCTTCCTCATCTCCATCATCATCCTCAGCTTCATCTTATTCTTCACTACCACTTTCTTCTTCTTTACCAGATTCTTCTTCACTAACAGACCTGCTTTAATACTCATCATTTTCTAACTCTTTTGTCCCATCACTATCATTCTCAAGTATAATTGGTTACTTAGAAGGTATAGGTCTAGGTGAACTTTCAGGACAATAAGAAATCCTCATTGTAATTTCATTAATATCATGATCACACCTATAATATATTGGAGACTCATTTCGTTGACCTTTCTTAGCCACACCCTCATCAGAATTCTCACCAACTGCATCTATTCCTAGACTAGGATCAACCATGATCATCAGCCATGATGGATGGTCAACATTATCAAATTTCTCATACATCTTGTCATTTTACTAAACCCAAATCTTCTTCTAGGTATTCCAATTAATTGTCATCCTCTTAAATAAAGAATTGTTGTGACAGAAACCATCACAAGCAGATATTATCTCTTCATTTTCATTTAAAAAGACCTTATCCTTTAACATAGAAGAGATAATTCTAGGATAAAATCAATATTTTTTTTTCAATAGGTCTTGATCATCACACTAATATGAATCATCAGATATTTTCAAAATTTTACCTTATGTCCTTTCTTCAATAGATATAACAAAAAATCATGTTCTTTAATAGAAGCAAAGTCCCCTTTCCTAGGACATAACTAATGCTAGATATATTTGAACAAAAATTTTCTATCACCATAATGTTGTGTATTATTGGGTATCCTATATTCTCCATTTCCAGTCAGCTCAGCCAAAGATGCCTCATAAATAAAAAAGATCACTTGTGGGAGGATCACTCCCTTGATAGCATCACAAACACCTTCATGGGGTACCTTTAGACACTCTACCCAATGTTTAGATGAGAAAGAATATTTCATTCCATATATCATTGATTTTATACAAAATACATATGATCCATCAAAAAAATACTCATAATATAGGTAAAACTCATGTACCAGGCTCAGATAAAATGGTCTCTCATTGTAGGGGAACTACTCCAACCATCCTTGTGTTTACAAGACATTTAGAATAAGAGATTTAATCAACAATACCCATTCTGAATATACTTCCTTATTAGGGGTCACAATGTGATTCGTGAGTTCCTGATGAATAGGTGGTAGTTTTGGTTGGCTAGCTTCACCTATTTGCCTCTTAGATTGATGTGACTCATCCTTAAACCCTTGAAGGTTGCAGTTGACATGAACCATTGAGAGAGGTTTGAAGGTTTCGGTTCAAGAGAGAAGGGTAGATGCTCTGGAGAGAAAGGATTGAGGGTAGGAGTTATAGATTAAGAGTGTGAGGGTAAAAAGTATTGGATCGACCCTTAATTTTTATCATATGGGGATCTAAAAACATAAAATGCTAAATGTGGGTTCATAAAAAAAATAAAAATGTTTCAAATTCCAGATAGAGAAATAATTCAAAACCATTTGGTGAAACATCATCAGTGAAACCTATCAGTGAGACATCATCAGTGACTCACATCGGTGAAACATCATCGGTGAGTCACATTGGTCAGACATCATCGATGATTCACATCGGTGAGATATCATTAGTGATTAATTTTGATTATACATCATTAGTGAGTCATGTCGGTGAGACATCATCAGTGAGTTATCCTTAATAGGTTCTAAAAAATTGATCATCCCTAACTCATGTCTGATGTAACTCATCCTCTAATAATTTAAAGTCTTAGTAAAAATATCAGTAAGCTGATATTTTGTGCCGATGAATTCAAGAGTTATATCACCTTTTTTATAATGATCTCTCAAAATGTGATGTCTTAAATCAATTTATTTTGTTCTAGAGTAATAAATTTGATTTTTTGAAATGTTAATAGCACTTGTATTGTCAAATTTTATTCGGACATCTCTAAAATGATATCCACATTCTAGTAATGTGTATTTTATCCACAAATTTTGATCACAAAAAATTCCAGCATCTATGTATTCAACTTCATCAGTCGATGATGCAATAATATTTGGTTTTTTACTGCACCATGATACTAGATACTTCCCCAAAAAGTGAAATTTTCCAGAGGTGATTTTTCTATATAACCTACAACCTCTAAAATCAACATCATAATAACTAACTATGTTAAATGGTTGTCCTCTGGGATAGAATAGTCCTAAGTTAGTAGTATATTTGAGGTAACTAAAAATTATTTTAACAATATTTAAATGAGATTCTTTATGGTTTTCATGAAAAGTGAACACATACACACAAAAAACATAATATCAGGTCGGCTATAAGTCGTGTAGAGTAGACTTCCAATCATACCTATTATTTGTTTTGATCAAATATTTTCCATTATCATCAAGAACCAATTTACAGGTGGTACTCATGGGAGTATCGCTGCCTTTTGTACCACCATGACCAAACAATTTAAAAATATCTTTATTGTGTTTACTTTGATTTAAAATAATACCTTATTTATTATGAAAATTTTGAAATCTAAGAAATAATTTGAGTTCTCCCATTAAACTCATTCTAAATTCATTTTTCATCATTTTTGAAAAATCAATACATAAATAATTTTTTGAAGATCCAAAAATAGTGTCATCAACATAGATTTAAACCACAAAAAAACAAATTTAGAAATTATTTTTATAAAAATAGTAGGATCAACTATGCATTTTGTAAAACTTTTTGAAATTATAAAAGTATTGAGACTATTATACCAAGCTCTTGAAGCCTATTTTAATCCATATGAATATTTTGATAATTTTAAAACAAGATTTAGAAAATTTGAGTTTGTAAAACCATGGGGGTTGTTCAACAAAAACATCCTTAGTAATATACCCATTTAGGAATGCACTTTTAACAAATATTTGATATAGTTTGAAATTGAGATGTGCTGCATATTCTAGAAGAATTCTATTGGATTCAAGTCTGGAAACAGGTGAAAAAGTCTCTTAATAGTCAATTACTTCTTCTTGAATATATCCTTGTGCAACTAGTATTTCCTCATTTCTCAAAATAGTTCCAGTTTCATCTAATTTATTTCTAAACACCCATTTTGTGCCTATAGTCAAGGTGTATTTGGGTCTATCAACAATTTTCCAGCCATTATTTTTTTCAAAATGATTCAACTCTTCATTCATAGCCATTACCCAGAATTCATCATTGATTTCATCATTGACTTTATTTGGTTAAAGTTATGACAAAAAGTATTGATTCTCGACATGGTTCCTTAGAGAAGCTATATTCAGTGTTCCCTTATCTAAGTCTTAAACTATATCATCTAAGGGATGTTACTAAATGGTTCTGACAGATCTAAAAAAAATAAGGGCTAGTTATTTCACTTTCTTATACAGTTTTGGGTCTAATATGATTAGAGTCTATTGATTTTACTAAACTAGAGTATTTTTTTACTTTCTTCACAATAGAGTCAAAAGATTTAGCATTTATGTCTAGATTGGACATATCAACCACAATATTTTCTAGGGATATTTTAGGATCATGTGGATATGTTTCATCAAATTTGATATTAATAGATTCTTCCACACACTTGGTTAATTTATTAAAGACCATATTGGTTTTCCTAGAGGTTGAATAACCTAGGAAAATTTCTTCATCACTTTTTGAGGAAAACTTGTCAGGATTATCATTTGTATTAAGGATAAATACAATGAAACAAAATAAATTAAAGTAATTAACCTTAGGTTTCCTATTTTTCCATACCTCATATGGATTTTTCTTAAAAATATTTCTATTTAAAATTCAGTTAATTATATAAGAAGTTTTATTCACAGCTTCAATGGAAAAGTAAACAGGTATTTCATACTCATTATGTATAGTTTGGGAAATTTCATGTATGGTTATATTCCTTCTTTAAATAACTCCATTCTATTAGGGTGTGTTAGGAGCATAGAATTTATTACTATATCCATTTTTTGTAAAAATATATTCAAATTCTTGATTTTCAAAATAACATCCATGGTTGATTAATAAGGATTTAATTATAAGACCACATAGGTTTTCTACTGACCTAGAATTCATGGTGAATTAGGAACAAGATTCACTATTGTGAGATAAAAATAAGGTCCAAGTATATCTAGAAAAATCATCTACTAGAACATATACATAATGCTTCACATTTAAACTAGAAACTATAGATAGTCCAAACAAATCCATGTGAACCAACTAAAGAGGTTGAGAAGTTGAAACTTATTTCTTTGGTTTGAAAGATATTTTATGTTGTTTTCCTTTTTGACAAGGATTACTAACTTTGTCATTTGGAACATCAATTTTAGGTAGATCCTTTACTAGTTCTTTCCTAGTAATCTTTCTAAGGGAGTGAAGATTGTATTTTCCAAATATCATATTCTATATCCAAGACGCATTGTAAAATGCACTTAAGAAAGATACATTTTATGAAACTAAATAATCCAAATTCATATCAGAAACATATTCATTTTGAAAAAATGTGAATACTAAATCATTATTATAGTTGACAACATTATAGGAATAATTTTCAAATTTGAAATCAAATCCCCCATCACATAATTATGAGATTCTAAGTAGATTATACTTAATACCATCAAAAAAAGAACTTTAGAAATTTAAAATGAGTTAGTGTTGCCAATTTTGCCAAGGAAAATTATTTTTTCCTTTTGAATAATCTCCAAAGGTGACATTCCCAACAAGAATCTTGATAAGATTATAAAAGAAATAATAATACCTAGTCATATGTCTTCAACACCCACTGTCCAAGTACCACAAGATTTTACAGGAACTACATATCCAGTTTTCTTACAAAGATAAATCAAAAAAAGACATATTTTGGTACCCATACTTGCTTGGGTCCAAAAATTTTAGTAATTAGATATTTGGGAACCCACATATTCATCATGGGTTTCTTATAATAATTTTTTAAAGTATTATAAAAATAAAATTTATTTAGTACTGAAAAGTATAAAGTAGTATAAGATGTTTTAGTACTGGAACTTGTAGTAAATTTTCCAAAAATAGGAATAAAACCATATTTCCTATATGTGGATACAAAATTAGTTTTAACAAAATTTTGTTTTACTAGTGGATAGAAAAAACCAGTAGTATATTTTAGAGAAACCTATTTTCCAAGAATTTGAACTAATGTAACTTTAACATTTTTGAATCTCTCTAGGTCATTCTTTAATTTAACATTATACAGTTTAAGTTCATTATTCTCATTGAGAAACTGGGAATTCATTTCCTTTTTAATAGTATGATCAGATTTAACAGAAATACTAAGAGCATATTGTTTCTTGAGTTATTTATACTTATCCTTTGGTTCATTTAATGTGTCCTTAATAATTTTATAGTAATAAAATATTTCTTCATTTTTCATATTTTCAAAATCAGATTCATCTCTGGAATAATAATAATTTTGTGCAGGGGATTCTAGGGTTATCTCATATGTGTTTTTCATGAAACACATATTGGATTTGTTATCCTTCTCATCATCTAAAGATTCAGATTCACTAAAGCTACCCTCAGAAACACTCCAGGTGGCCTTTTTTTCCTTTTTTTACATTCTATCATTGTCTTTATATTTCCTTTTAAACATTAACTTAGGATAGTCAACTTTTACACGTCTTCTTCTCTTACACTCATAGAAGACTATCTCATTACAATTATCACTTCTCTTTTAGTCCTTTTTTAGTTTCATTTATTGTAATACTTCCCCTTATAACTAGGTTTTTGAAGAAATTATTTCTTATATAAAACTTATTAAATATTCTGGCTAGCTGATACATTTCCTCATTACTATCTCTTGGTGATTATTCATTGTTGGAACTTTTAGCATGAACTTGCACTTTCTCTTTTTGTTTGGAGGTAGTGGTTTTTAAAGCCACTGAATTTCTATTTGGTTCATCATATTCTTCTTTTTTAACCTTCATCTCTTCTTCATACATCAACATCTTACCAATCATATCCTTTACTGGTAATGCACTAATATCACAAGATTTTCTTATTGATATTGAGGATCCTCTCCATCTTCCTGGTAAGAATATGAGAATTTGAATTACTTGTTCCATGTATGTGATTGTCTTTCCCAGAGAGACCATCTTATTTATTATCTCATTGAACCTGAGATACATGTCATAAATGGATTCATCAGGATTCATATTAAAGTTTTCATATTAAATAGTATATGTATTAAGTATTATTTCTTTAACACTAGTGGTTCCTTCATGTAAAACAACTAGAGTATCACTAATTTACTATGCTGTTTTATGTGTAGAAATCCTATTAAATTCTTAATCCCCTAAAGATCAGTATAAGGCATTCATAGCTTTATAGTTATTATTGTAGGTTATCCTAGTTTCATCATCTTAAGTGTTCCTAGCAGTAGTATTAATCTTATAATCATCTACAATTGAAGAACAAATTTCAAAAACCATACTTTACAAATGAATTTTCATTTTAATTTTCCACTGAGAATAATATGTGCCATCAAAGTATGGAGGTATGTTAGTAGTAACACCATCCTATCAATTTTCCATTTAATAAATATTTTAAAGAGTAATAAATTTTTAACTCACAAAAATTTAGAGATTTTTATATAATAACTAAAATTAGATTTTGAAAAAAAAATTGAGACTTTTAAAACATTGAAAACATAAAATTAAAAATTCCTTCTGATAAAAAATGTTGGTCGGATTAGGACACTCAATATGGTGTTAAATTAAGTTCCTATAAAAATTTCTATCTAAAATTATTATTTAAAAAATCCCCCAATTTCAAAAAAACTACAAAACCATTAACTAAAGTACGATATTTATAAAGGATTTAATGTGTCGGTATCTTAGTTTTAAGAAGGTGATACGTCGGTAGCTCATACATAGAGAAATTTTGTGTTTCATTCAGTCACTCTATTAGGATGTCGAGTGTCGGTAGAATAGGCATTGGTATCTCAGACTTATTTTAGTGGCTCAGCATATCGTTAGCTTATATCGTTGGTAACTCATGTATCGGTGATTCGTGTATCTATAGCTCATACTTATTCGTGTATTAAACTTTACCAAAATCTGTAGTTATGTCTTATGATGTAAACACTAACACGTGAGGTTAAAATTATAATTGAACATGGTTAATCATAATATATCATAGTAAATCATAATTAACATAGGTAAACATGATTTGTGAGTATTAAAACTAAAGGAGGCCAACAATAATGTATTGGACTGTATCATTGAAAACACTAAGGTTCACTTTATTGTTATACCTTTCAACTCACTAATTTAATATAGAGAGTAAAAGAATATTCAATATATTGGTCACCCACAATGAATATAAATAGAATACTAAAAACAACCTACAAACATGGGTTCCTCTCATTATACCCAAACTCTCAATCAAATTATCAACTTAAATAATAAAAAATGGTCTAGATTTAATCATAGTAATGTCTTTAAAATTATTGGTTGAATTTAGTCTTCTTATCTATTGTGTATTATTTTCCAATTCTACTAGCCCCTCATTAATTGTTTCCCATATTTTATATTAAAAATGAAACTTTTTGTAAAATTATTGGCCTCTAAAAATATCCCTTATACTTTACTCAAATATATCATAAAGCATCGTATCCTTTTATAAAGATGAATTAAACTAAATCTTTTGTATTTTTAGAAATTTCACAAACCATGGAATGGAAATGAGCAATAATATGTAGATTATTTAGTTTAAGTTTTAACTCTAAAAATAATTTACATGAAATTATTATTTCCCTTAATATATTTATATCATAAAAATACCATGATGTGTTTATATTCAAAACATGACATAGTTTTTTCACAACTCCAAAAGTATCTTAAAAATATTTTCTAGAAAAATGTCTAGAACAATGATCTTCACCTTGATTATCTACCAATTTTTATGAAAAATGGAATAAAAAATGGCTCATAATCTCCCCCAAAATATATTTTATACAAGAACTAAATAATACAAAAGTCATTAAAAAACTCATCACATTGACATGGTTTCCTATAACTCCCAATGTTTTCACCATATATGGGTATAATGACTAACTTCCCTTTGGATAATATGATAAATTCACTATTTTACAATAAATCATGATATGAACCATGGAATGGTTTAAAATCCCATGGACACAAAAATGTTTTTTAAATAATTAGTGTCTACAAATGTTGTAATTTCCTCACTGTTATGTGGTCAATGTGACCATGAAATAACTACTCCATATGTATTCCATTTGACTTAATATCTTTACACTCCATTCCATTCCATTGACAATGAACTATAAATTGATATAAAACCATGATTCTTGTTTGATAACCACAATGTGTCCTACCTCATTATGACGTGGTTTATCATCCTTTAATAAAAAAAAGTATTAAAGACTCACTATGTTGGCTCTATGATATACAATTCTTCAAACCTAATCATATCACATAAATTTGTGATAAAGGATACCTATTTATAATAGTAAAATAATTTGGTTTCTTATAATTGATGCATGGAATCAAAAACCTATCCTTATTGTATAAAAATATAATAGGTTATCCCAAATGTGATACACTAAGGAATTTAAATCCCTCATCAAAAAACTATAGTAGTTTCATATTCAATTCCATAAATTTGACTAAAACCAATCTATATGGTGGATTATAAATGGTATTTATATTAGGTATAAGGTTACTAAGGAATTCAAATTTATTATTAAGTGGATATAAAATTAATTCCTTAGGATATGAATCACTATAGTATCTCACAACTAATATATACATTATTCTTAAAATATAATTATTCTTTAGGGATTTTATAAATATTTCATTATAGTGAGCCATGATAGGTTATTCTATATAATACATGGATAATTAATTCTCTCTTCCAAAATAAATGGATTCTATATTTGTCCCGTAGTTTATAACCACTTCACATAAATAGTGAATTCTTACATTATACATTCAGATCGAATCCACCAAAATAATTATGAAAAAATTTACCATAGGAATAAAAATGAAATTTTTAACCATACATATTCCACGCATTATAATGAAAATTAATATTTTATAGTTTGGTATCTATAAGACTTAAATTTAGTATTTTAAATAAAAACTACTTCCTTATTATGTTAGGGGATGATACAATTTTCTTAGAAAATATAAAAGTTATTAAAGAATGTATATATATATAATAATAATTCATCATATAACTTTTGAATTTATGATTAAAATACCTAATATCACATCATTTAAAAATTCAATATCCACCATAGTAATTTCATATAAATTTCCTTAATCATTTGACATCTTTTATGGTGTATCATATCCATAAATATTAATAATTATACATTCAGTGACTCCCTTATTTCTTTTCACTCATGTGCTTGATAGTAATTATACCAACACTTAAATAATACTACATATTCCTTTAAGAAAGTCCCAAGGTGTTTCTTTTTAAATTATTGAATATTTGAAATTATACACTTCCCTTATTCATATTTACTAAAGTTATTTATATAGAGAGATAAACTATCTTATTCTAATATAATATTCCTTTAAAAATATAATACATGGAGAAATCAATTTTTTACATTATTCCCCTTTTTCACTATCTATTCATTTATCAAAATTATTTGAGAGACTAACTCCCTTTGAAGTCTTAGAGTTATTCCATTAAATATTTAAACAATATTTTTTGTAGATTTAATGAATAATTCATAGGATTTATTGTTAAACATTTAATGTTGTCCTCATAAAAAATTATAGCTTAATTTTCAATGTTTTTAAATCATTTAAATTCCTTTATATTTCATTTGATTCAACTTGATGAAATTATTTCTCAAGGAATATCCCTTTAAAAGCATTCTGTTATATAAATTACATCTCATCATCATTATTAGTGTTTTGAATAAATAACCTCCATTTATCAGCATCTACCATTAGATTATATACAACCATGATAACCATCTCAATTTCATTATATCTTAATGTGATTATTAACTTATCTAGAGACATTTTTTTTTACTCTTCTAGTTATGGATTTGTGATTCCATTAAAAGATGTAGGATACTCCCTCATGAAATAATCTTGCATTATTTCACATTATTGAGGGGAAATAGTTTTTTATATATAGTCGGGGATATTTTTCATTAGCCAATTCAAATATACTAATATAGTGATTTTTCCCCAATACTAACTTCCATGGTATTATTTTTAGGGAAATACCTACAATGGTTTTTTGGTGTCGACTTAATTTTTATCCCATCAATTAACTGTAATTTCTAAAAAATGAATATTTCAATTAGTTCATGAATAAAACTATGAATTATATATCATATTATATTAAAATATAAATTTATTAAAAATTAAAATCAATTATTTTATCCATTCTAGAAAATAATCTATAACTTTCTAACGTTTTATCATAATGTTTTTTTAACTGTGTTCTTTTAAATCTAGATTCAAAGGTCCCTCCTAAAATTTATTTGATACCAACTATAATAACCCTGACCCATGTAAACCTAATTTAGTTTTTATTTATTGTAATGTAAATAGAATAAATAAGATCATAAGGATCCAAAACATTTGTATTCACAAAATACTATATGCATAAAAAAACATCTCATTATAATAGAAACATAAATACATCATTATAATACATTATATGATATTTTACCTCTATTTTTATCATTATAAAATATGTATTATTATTTAGGGTTCTTTGATGAAGGAGATAAAACAATATAAAGGGTGAGGTCAGAAACTCAGTTAAGGATAATCTATAAAGGAATCTAATATGACATTATTATGATATAAATAATATGGTAGAAATAAATAATCAATTGATGCCATATAATTGACATAAGATTATAACATAAATGGATGACATAATAATAGAAATAAATAATCCCATGGATAAAAATAATAGATCACATAATGATTAAATTCATAATATCGGGCATCATAACTATATTGGTGAGTCCTTATAACAATCATAAATAATGGGTAATGATGCCCCCATCACCCTATGTAATTTTGTCTTCTGAGGCATACTGATGCATCAATAGGCAATATAATTTTATTTCCCACCCATTAATTAATATTTCCAATGTATAAATCTTATTAGATAATGGCTAAACAATACATTTTATAATGTTCCCAAAGGAACCCCCTATATTAACATAGCTAAATAATAAATAATTATTAAATAGAACTTAAAGATATACATCATATTAGGGTTTCACTAGTAAAAGGAATAGTGTGGATATTTAGGTGAATATCTATCAATAATATTTAAAACTAATAGGATATTCAAAATACTATAGAATATATCCTTAGGAAATAAAAAATATTGAATTAATAGTGTAAGATAATTTTAATATATAATAATGTCAATTAGGATTAAACATTGAATACAATAAGTTTTAATGTTATGAGAATAAATAAATGATATAAAAGTACCTTAAAAATTTATAGTATTTGTCACACATATTTGATATGAATTCTGGAAAAAAATTATTTAAGGAGAAACTCTAGGTTGGGAATCCTTGATACTGAAAGTTCACTTTTACCAAAACAATATTTGTAACACTAGAACAAAAAAAATTCAATGTATTTGAGGAGGAAAATTTTTATTGAAAATACACTTTTTTCATTCATAAATAACATTAGAAATGGATCTAAATCATAAAAAAAATTCACCTGAAACCCTTTTTGAATTAACCTTATTTGAAATGGAACACCACAAAATATATGCAATAATATTTTGTGATGGAAATAAAAATTTATCACTAAAAATATTTGAAAATAAATAATTAGTGAAAAAACTAACACTCCTCACAAGTAATTTATATATCAATTTTAATAGTGATGGATTTTTAATTTATATAAAAAATAAAAATAAATAGTGATTGAGTAATATATAACCAAAACATATTTTTTTAAAATGTAGATATAAATTAAATTTTTAATAAAATTTTTATATAAAATAATGTTAAAATATTAAATTAAAAAATAATTCATATGTGGTTTTTTAAAATAATATGTCACTATATAGGAGGGGAATTATATCTAGGAAGGTTTTCAATTGGTAGATGAAACTCTCTACCAAACCCTTATGTGAGTTATCACATATTCTTGAACATTTTCACAATATGAAATTGCTAGAACCGTTTCTACACATCATATCCCCAATAGAGGATTTGTATAGTTTCATCCTAATATTTTTTCCTCACATGATACTATAAAAAAAGGATAATTATCCCATAAAAGTTCACCTTGAGGTTGATTATGTTTGAATTTTTTGTGTACCATAATGACCAGAAATTGTCGATGACTGACCAACATTGGTCACATGGTCTTTCTAGATACAAGTTATTATTTCCCATAACCATGTCTCTTAATAAAATCATGATAGGGATGAGCCATTTTATTGATCATTTTTTTTTTACAATATTTTTTAGAATCTCATGAAAATGATAGGACTCTACCTCATACATATTCTATGATAAATAAATATAAGTTTAAAATAACACATCCATTTATATTATTTTAGTTAAAAAAAATACTGACTAGTATCTATCATTTCCCCTCATTAAAAATCTTCCAAATAATTTCATCATTGTATATCAACATATACACATTAAAATTTACAACATAAGTTTCAATAATTAAATATATAAATATAACATATATGTTTTAAAAACTATCTATAATTAATAATCAATATAAATTACTATCTCCTAGTGGTGTATAAAAAAAGTATTACTGTTATCTCTATGTGTTACATTATAACTCTCCCAACTATATTGGAATACATATAATCTTTTCAAAAATGTATTACATGTCAAGTTGGTGCACAACCCCTCTCAAGATTGGGTGGAAATGAACTTGGGATGATTAGTCAAAAAAGAGTAAATATAGATAGTCATGAAATATATTTTTATTTATCTCCACAATATATGATATGAAAACATGAAGAAATAGTCACACATGTAAAAATCTCATACCTTGCAGAAGGAGGGTCTCAAGTTTCCCTCGATAGAAGAGTATAAAACCAAAAATAATTAATAATAATAAGTTAAAATTGAAAAAATAATTTTAAAAACCTGTATTTATTCATATATCCTCATTTTGTTAAGCATATTATAATGAATATCAATGGTTATTTTATCCCATGATGTCAATGGAGTAGAAAAAATTTTCCTCGTAAATATAGTTTCTAAATAAATAACTTGGTGTTAAAAACATTGTAAATAAGAATACAACGTCATGAATATAATTGATGAAATAAATTAATCATTATTAATTAAAAAAATATATACTTCCTTAAATGAGGATAAACATAAAGATATAGATATCACTTTGGAATAGGGTTTGGAGTCTCTATTTTGAAAATGACTCAACCTATCCTAAAAAATGGTTTAGTGGAATCCCCGTTATGCTAATTAGATTATAAAATAATAGGTTATCATGGAGTAGATCATCCTTGGCCATGTTACACATTAGATCATTTAAATTATCTTGAGACATTAAAAATACAAATAATATTAACAACTAAAAAAATTTAGGACTAGATTAAAATATTTAAAACTAATAAATCATTAACAAAACAATTTATTATATACTCACCATGAACTTATTATCAGGTAACATTAATTTTTTATCCTCATATTAATATTCATCATCATCATATTCTTTGTTTTCTTTCTCGGTATCATCAATTTCAATAATATCATTAATTTATTCATCTCATATTGTCTCAAAATTATTTATATTTACATATTCAAAATTATCATCACCATAAACCCTCAAATACAATGTTTCATTACCGATCTATATATCACATTCAGTAAAATATGGATTTATAGATTTAAAAATAAAATTTTCAAAATTTAACAACTAAACCAAACTATTTTCATTTTTCATGATATTTTATTATTATTAAAAAATAAAAATCATTTAAATATATCATATAAGTAAAATAATTTTCACAATAAACTTGATGTTCTTGAATTTACAATATAAATTTATTATTCATTGTAATATAACTTTTTAACTTAATGTCAAAAACACCAAGTCATGGATAAATGAAAAAATATCAAGATGTTTTGTAAATAATCACCTATAAATATAACATAATATAGTATCTTTAGATTAGAACACAATTAATTTCCCAAATATATTTTTGTTTTATAATTTTAGATAATTATGTCATAAATCTAACATTAAAAATCCATATTTTGTAAGGTGGACACTTCTGATCAATATCCATTTTTTCCAACCAAATAAAACATTTAAAAAGGTTTTTATTAATGAAATATATTTAAAAAATCAATATTGACATAATGCTTATCCCCAATCATCATTAATATCTTTGAAAAAAAATTAAAACATGGGATGAGCTCTAAAAATCTAAGTAAGGTACATGAAAAGAATTAAAATCATTAGTCTGAAGAAAAAAAATGAAAACCTCTGAAAAAAAATTTATTAAAAACATACAACTTTACCCTATAAGGGTATAATCATTATTTTAAAAAATATATTTATATTACCTTTTGAAATCAATGATTTCCATGAAAAATAATAATTCATCATATAAAATTCGTATAGGTTCCTTGGGATATCATTATAATTTCCATCTTACAATCACTCATAAAAATGGAATAACCATATAGTCGACTTCCACCTCCTCAAAACCAAATGCATTAGTGCTCAATCTGGGTAAACCCATTGTAAAATCTGTAATAGGATCACATGTGATCTATAATGGGGATCAAGCATTTTTAAACAATTTCCATAGACTATATCATAAATAAAAAATATAAAAACTTTTTAAACCCATTTAAAAAACACTTTCAGATATAAACATACCATTTTCTATTAAATATCACTTTTAAAATATAAATAATATTCAAATATTAAAGAAACCATTTTTTTAGAATAACCATGGTAACTTATAAAATAAATATAAAACCATTAAGTCGTTATGATGGATATAATTTTACTTCATGTCATATATGTAAAAAAATACATCCACTTTTGAATTTTTTAAACAGAGTTGAAATCATAACTTTAAAAGATTATTTTTAAAATAAAGTCTCCTTCCTTAAGTTAGAATCCCCACGTACATTCCTTATCTCCATGAATATTAAAAATAGGGTAATTTTCAACTTGGTTAGAAAACTTTTAAAATTTTATTATTCATTTTATAACAATTATTACCACGTTATATATGTACTGACCCTGACCTGAGTATCTTGAAGTAGGTATCTTTTTTATTACATTAGAATTGGATACAAGGAATCACATACCAAAGGGTAAAATAGTTTTTTAGTATTCTTAATCAAGATACATCCATGATTCCCATATTACATTTAAATACAAAATTATAACATTTTTTAAGAATATCATTATTCCCTCTAACGTGTCCCTGCCTATCAATCATATTACAACTCAAGGATTCCAATGAAAGGAAACAAAATAAGGGTGACTAAAAATTCTTCGCAAGAGTTAAAAATAGAGGAAGCAATCGTGAATCAATAATCATACTCAATATGAAATTATAAATAACTAAAAACATATACCATTTAGTAAATAAATAGAGAATTAAAATAATATAGAGATAATATCATTTTTAAAATATCATGGATAATAATTTAAGGAATAATGAATATGTAATGGTAAATAAATTAATATTCATTCCATTTAAATAACTTTATTTCCATGATACAATAAGGAATAATAAATATATAAAGGTAAATAAATGAAAACACATCACATTTAATAAATAATCTTAGAATGAAATTCATATAGAGATAATATCATTGTGAAAATATTGGGGATAATAAGATAATCAAAAATAAATATGACAAGGTAAATAATTTAAAACCCATTCTATTTGGTAAATTAAATTCATCCAAAGATAATATCATTCCAAAAATCTCATAGATAATATGATATGGGATAATCAACATGGCACGGTAAAAGACAAAAAACACCTTCCATTTAATAAATAAACTTTGAATGAAATTAATCCATATATAATATCATTGTGAAAATATCATGGATAATAATAAATCAATTCTTAATGATGGAAATGATTAACCATTGGATGTTATTTTTTAGGTACATGATACTTTTAAGATCAATAACTATCAAAATATAATTTGGAACTATAGGTAAAAACTTTTTTAATACTAGCTTACTTATTCTATTCATGAGACTACAGATGCATTGAGGGTATATCTATAAGTAGGACCCACCTATATATTCTTGTCCAAAGAATTAATTATAAATTAAAAAACCCTATTTAATTCATAAGCAATATATATTATAATTAAATATCAATATTGAAGAAAGAAAATGGATTATCAATATTTTATCTTCCAATTAAATAACCTTCAATGTTAAACATAATATGTATAAATGATATATGGTTTAAAAAATAATCATATTCATGATAAATAATATGGATATTTTGGGAAAATTAAATATCCAATGGTCATAGGAAAGTGAATATGTTAATATAAAGTTAATGGCTACAAAAAAAACAATCATGAAAGTGAATTCTAATATTTTCCTTAGTTAAAATGATCATAAACCATATAAAAAATAATAAATATTATATAAATATATTATATACCTAATTTTTTATCTATAAAATAAAGTTTCATTGTCATTTATGAATAGAAATACCATAAAAATATATTTAAGAACATTCTTTATGAAAAAATATTTTTCTTTTTGAAAGTCACCTTTTAAAACTAAAAGTTTACAAAAAAAAATTGAAAATAATTTTCTTCCAAAACAACCATTAAAAAATGTAAAGTAGTATTTAAAACATTAAGTGGTAATTATAGAAAGAAATTTTGTATATTTCATACACATTAAAAAAATTCATTTTACATTTTTGGTAAAATCTAAATGGGCCCAATTTTGAAAAGGACATGAATATTACTTTTAAAAATAATTGTAAAAAGTCAAACATGGGTAAAATTTTCATCAATAAATCATTTTGAGAATGTTAAAACATTTTTAAAACAATTTTTTTTAAATATATTTTTGGAAGAAGAAGGATTATTGACCAAAGAGAGAAATGAAGTCAAACTTTAGTAAAAACGTTTTCTTAGTCATTTTAAGTACGAAAGAGTTAAAAAATGGTACTACTGCATTAAAAAGTTAGGAATAACATAGGATAAGAAAAATAAAGAGTTTTATTCTCTATTGATCAAATGATTTTTCTCCTTGGAAATTCAATCTTAAACAAATCTGATTAAAATGTGATTGTAAAATAAACCCTAATAAATATCATAATTTTGAATTAAAAATTTATCAATTAGTCGATTATGTGTATCCAATGTAAACCCACATAAAATAAGTGGAAATAAATCATAATATATTTAAAATTAATTACAAAAATAATCTCATAATATCAAATACAATACCACAATTATTCCTTTTAACATCACGTAAAAGGGCTTTAAAAACACTAAAAAACATTGTTTTCCTCAGTTCCATTAAATGGGGGCCTTTATCATCACTAAAAAAGTGCTGATAAAGGGAGACTTTGTCAATGTTAAAAAATTATGGATAAAGGTAATCTATTATCATATCTAATTTATCATTGATAAAATACCCCCTTTATCAGTGTTTTTTTAGCTTTGTTAAAGGGAGCCTTTGTCATCACTTTTATTAGCACTGTTAAAGGCCATGCTATTATAGTTTTCTTTTCGAATAGTAGCACACTATAGAAATTATACTTGTCAGAAAATACAATTTTATGAAAATTAATAATTTAGATGAAATAAAATTTACATAATAAATACAAAATACACTATTATATACATTTAAACTAATATTTTATAAAATTACATTTTTAATTACAGTCCACAAACATTTAAAAATATAAAATTTTCATTTTCTTTGCCACCCACAACCCCTTCTCAAAATTCAGAACTTGGTATCAGTTACATAAAAATCCACTAAAACAAAATAAAAATAATCCACCTTTATAAGAAAAAAATTATTATGTTGGTAATACATTAAAGAAATAAATTAAACATAAATATGAAAGAATACATTAAAAACATGTTAATTTTAAATAAAATGACACAAGTGGATTCATATCGATCACATCGTGCATTATATTGAGGTGGGAAATATTTCTACATGTCACAAGTGACATATGGATCATTTTCCTAAAGTATCATCACAATCTGAATATTTTTCCTTGATTTTGAGTATGTCGCTTCTCTTTTTTACTAAAATTTCATTTTAAACTGCAAACATGCACTTTAATCCATACTAGTCACATCACGTGACAGTTTTGACATGAGACAGATTCATAAATATAAAAAATAACTTATGATTCTCCTAAATTATAAAGAAATTACAAGTTGATTTGGTCAGTTTTCAGTGAGTTACACACTTTTGGAACTAAAATATCAATTTTAGACTAATAACCGACACTTAGAGTCATATCGGGCACACCGTATATCAGATTGAGGTGTGGCTGATTCCCACATATCAAAAATGACTTATGTATCATTTTCCTAAATTATCAAAACATTATGAATGTGTTTTCTCATTTTTTAGTATCTCACTTTTGTTTTTTATTAAAATTTATAATTAAAATTAAAATACATACTTTGAGTCATACCAGTCACATCATCCATCGAATTGTGTTAAAGTTTATTCATGCTCATCACAAATAACATATGCATTGTTTTTCTAAAGTATCAAAACAATATGAATATGTTTTCTCTGTTTTGGGTAATACACTAGTGATTTTTACTAAAATGTGATTTTAAACTATGAAAATGA
Organism: Viscum album; assembly: GCA_963277665.1. Taxonomy (NCBI): domain Eukaryota; kingdom Viridiplantae; phylum Streptophyta; class Magnoliopsida; order Santalales; family Viscaceae; genus Viscum; species Viscum album. The sequence goes on from OY728158.1 coordinate 17,472,135, forward strand.
ATTTTGGGTTATATTGGTCAAATCACGTGTTGGTTTCATGTGATATTAATTCTTACACATCAAAAATGACTTATGAATCATTTTCCTATAATATCAAGAAAATATGAGTGTTTTGAATTTTTTTTCAGTGGATGACACATAGTTGGAACCAAAATGTCAATTTTAAACTGATAACTGGCACTTTGAGTCATTTCAAGAACATGGTATAATGACCCTCCTTTCTTATTACATATATTTTACATCATTTTAAATATAAACATCATAATAGTGTTACAATCTAGGATCCAAATTTTAGTTTCTTGGGAAAACTAGGACCATAGATTACATATTCATTATAGAACATAAACATTAATTTAATTCCTTTTTCTCTATCTTCTTAGTGGACCTTCAGTTCTACTTAATACAAGTAGTCCCCATATGATATACATCAATGAAAAGGGTGATCTAAAATCCCAATAAGAGGATGAATAAGATACATGAATCAATATAACATGGGAGATAATAATTGTAATCATAATTAAATCATCATATAATCCTCATAATAATCATGAGAGGAAGTGTTAGATTACGTTATGGAATGTGGAAATGCATAAAATTGAAAAAGCGTGTCTTATTGGTCAAATACCACACATAGTTGTGATAAAATAAGGCATCATGTTCATAAATAACATATGTTAATAATCATAACATAATCATTATGAATAAATATATAATCATTATCATGAATATTAAACCTTATATCCTGAGATATATCACATTACCCAATGCATTTGAGCTCTATATAATTTTAGTTTCACCCATCACATCATAACATTTACATAATCATGCATGTCACATATAATTTATATCAATATTAGGTGTAAAATAACCCATTTAAATGAATGGGTTTAATTTAATAAATCATACATTCTTGAATAAACATTGGGGTTCCCAAATGAGAAATGTAGAATCACCAATCTTTAGTGGAGAAGAAACAGTCACAAGAAATGTAAATATGTGTTTTTAGAGAGAATAGTTCATTAGGAAAATATTTTTGTTTGTCATAAACTCATGTAGAAAAAAGTTTTATCCAATAAAGGAAAAGTTAATAATAATTAAATGAAATATATAGAACATTAAATTATTGTCCATACTAAAATTTCTTTGAAATAGGGAAAACCCAAGGAAATGGAGTTCGGTTAAAGAATCCCCTACCATATGTTCGAATTATTCCTTCACATTAATATCCTAGAAAATAAAATTAGATTCATTAATTAATAAATATATACATATTATAAATGTAATTTATTTATTATAATTTCATTATGTTTGTAATTTTCCATTATGTTGTTTTATAGTGTTCAATTTCATTATTCGAGTGTTTGATTTCATGGTTTTCGTGATCATTTCAGTTGTATACATGTATGGAAGATCAAGTAAAATTAGAATAATTATTGAAAATTGAAAATATTTGTTATTAATGAAATTGTAGAAGTTTAAATGGTTTTATATAATTTTTTGTTTTAATATATAAGGATTATTCATTAGATTAAATGTTAATGATAATCGTTTAGATTAATTTGGTGGTTTTTCGATCATCACGAACTAGTTTTATTTTATTATTTAATATCATGTATATATGTTCGTTACAGAACATAAAAAATGTTTTAAAATAAATTTAACATTTTTTTAAACCATTATAATGGTTTTATGATCATCCTTGATGTCGGTAACAGAAAATGAAAACTTTTCATCCTCGAAGGTGATAAATCAATACCTCATGGATGATGTTTTCATTTTTAGAATAAAAGAAAGAGGATAAAAGGTTTGATGATGGATTATTCTAGTAACAAAATAAAATTAAATTATATAAAATATATCATATTTATCATTCCACTTGTATAATGGGTGTTGAGGAGAGAACACGAAAATAAAGGAAATTAAAAAGAATTGAAAAGAAAATTAAAGAGTATTTTACCTCTTAAATTCTTATGCATGAGAACCTCCTTAGGGAAATTGGGTTTGGTATTTTGATGAAACCAAAGGATATTAGTTATGGGGGAGAGGTTTTGGAAGAGTATTTAATATAATTTTTAAAAGCTTCAAGGCTTTGGAGGTGTGAGGAGAGGAGGTGGTGAGGGGTGGTATTTATAGGAGAGGAGAGGGGGGTTTTTTATTATTTAATTCATTAGTCTGTTATTTTGTCTCATGCTATAAATTGTTTTAAGATTATCACTATATATATTAAAACTTAATGTTTTTTTGAGATTTTTATCTCATATCATCCATAAATCATCTAGGACTCAATAATTCATGTATTTAGATTATATCATAAATTATCTTATTTCATTATTCACAAAAATTTCAACTATTCTATAAATTACCAAAAATTCACCCTAATGATTATTTGATATTTATAATATAAAAAAGAAAATATTTTTATGAATATAATTTTATAAATATGAGAAATTTAATTTTTAAATAAATTCATAATTTATTGAAAAAAAATATTGATTTTAATATTATAATCGATTTTACAATGCTTTGAAAAATTAACTAAGATATCAATAAATTATATTATAATTATAAGAAAAAAATATTAATTTAAGAACCTATTTTATGAAATGAAATTATATTTTAAAACATTATATTAATTAGAAAATTGAAAATAAAGATTTATATTTTACAAAAATACCAACACTTAATTTTTCATTTTTAAAACATTTACTTACTTATACTATGATATAATTATATCATATTATTATTTACAAGATATATATATTTTATTTATACTTAATGGTATAAGTTTTTATTATATTGGTCAAATTATTATTTCAAATGGACATGTTACTATTCCAAGGATCAAGTTACTATTCCATCGGTATTAGTTTTTTAATTTCATTAAATATCAATTATTTCATTTTCCATTTATTAGAATAATGTATTTATTGGTATCTATATGCTATTTATATGTTTTATACTATATAACATAATTATAATAATTGAAAATTCCATTGATAAATGTTTGGGTCATTATATTCTTCCCCCTTTTTGAAATTTCGCACATGAAATGTCACTTTACATAAATAGGTGAGGATATTTATCTTTCATTGCTTACATCAGTTCCCAATTCAGTTATACATACTTATAGTTCCTCCAAAACACTATGACAAGGTGATTTGTCTTTATGTATAGCAATTTGTCTCATCGGTTCAAGATATTTATCAGTTGGTCTTCATATGAGAGGTCATACTCTAGTTGTACCACCTCCAGATTCAGTGTATGTGAGGGGTCAGTTATGTACTTCCTTGGGAGAGATACATGGAACACATCATAAACTTGAGGCATATTTGGTGGAATTAAATGCTGATAGGCCACTAATTCTATCCAATCATGGATCTCAAAGGTGAAAATATACAATTTCCTATGTTTCCCTTTCCTTGTGAACCACATGAATCTCTTCCATGGTGATATTCAAAGGAAGACTTTATCACAAACATTGAACTAAAAGTTCCTTCGAAGGTTGTTAGCATATATATTTTACTGACTCTGAGAAACATTGATGTGTTTCTAGATGGATTGAACCTTCTTTTTCATTTATTTTACAAGATCCTATCCATTTATCTTTTGTTCTCCATCTTCATCCCAACAGGTTGAAGTTCTACATTGCTTTCCATATAAAGCTTCATATGGAACCATCTGAATACTTGAGTTTAATAGAATGTTTTATGAGAAATAAACCAAGGGGAGATGATAATCTCATACACCTTTTAATTACATTTAGTAGGCTCTTAGTTTTTATTCGATCATCTAAATAGTATTTTCAGATTGGATATCATTTTAGGGGTGATTGGCCATGAAAAAATTCAATTCAGTAATCAAGGAATGTTGGATATTTTCCAAAACTTAGTTTTGAACCCTGGATCATTATTAGAGATGATATAACTGGAGACTGATTCAGCCTCAACACTTCCATAAAATATATTTTGGGAAGTTCAAGAATGAGATCTTATTGAATAGTAATAAAGTGGGTAGTCTTGGTTAGTTAATCCACCATAACCCATATCACATTGTTTCCTTTAGATGTCTTTGGGAGACCAGTGACAAAGTCCATGGTAAAATTCTCCCACGTTCATGTGGTTTTTTTGCTATGGTTTCATTATCCCTTTGGATTTATATCACGCTTCTTTAACTTTATGATGTATCATGTATCTTGAGATATACACCACAATCTCCTTCTCCATGTTATCCCACTATAAGTGTTCTCGAAGGTCATAGTACAACTTGGTACTTATATAATGGATAGAAAATGGTGATCTATGTGCATTATTAAATATATCACTCTTTATATTGGGTGATGAAGTCACACACATCCTCATTCCAAACCAAATAACACCATCATCATCAATGTGTAAATCTTGTATCTTCTCTTCCTTTATTGCACCCACCTTCTTTCAATCCTCCAGATCATCCCTTTGTGTCTCCTTGATATTCTCTTGGATATATGGTTGGGTAATAATTTGGGAAACGTAGGTTTTATTCCCAGTTGTTATGATTTCAAGATCCATCATTTCCATATCCATGGAGATATGATCCTCCTCAGTTCGCATCATGGATAGAGTAACTGGTTCTTTTCTACAAAGATCATCAACAACCTTGTTCTCCTTTCCTGAATGGTAATGAATAGAGGAATAATAGTCCTTGATTAGCTCAAACCATCTCCTTTGATGCAAGATTATATCCTTTTTCATGCGTATATACTTTAGGATCTCTTGATCATTATATATGTCACACTTTTTTCCATAGAGGTATTTCCACATAATATTCAAGGCACAAATCATATCTTTTGACTCCAGATCATGCATCGGGTTTTTATATTCATGGATGTTCATCAATCATGAGGCATAGGCTATAACTTTATCATTATGTGTGAGTAAAAAACCCAAGCCTTTCTTTGAATAAACACTATGTATCACAAAACTTTCTCCACTTGTTGGTAATGTGAGTACAGGTGTAGAGATAAACCTCTTCTTTATCTCCATAAATCTTTCCTCGCATTTTTCATCTATACATACTTTACCCCTTTATTTGTTAACATAGTTATTGAGATATATAATCATGAGATATTTATAAAAATATTTCAGTATAACCCTTATAATATAAGAAAAATTTGGATTTATATGACACTAGTGGGTCTGTGAAATTACTAAATTGACTTTGTTATTGAAGGGTCCACAGAAATTCCCTCACTCTTGATCATGTGTCCTAAGAATGTGACTTGATGCACCCAAAAGTCACACTTTTTTAACTAGGAATACAATTTATACATTCATATTTTTTCTAGTATAGTTCTTATATATTCTTCATGTTCCTCCATGCACTTGGATTATATAATAATATCATCAATAAACACTATAACAAAATTTTAAACGTAGTGCCTAAAGACTCTATTCATAAAATACATGACTATTGAAGATGTATTAATATGTATGAAGGGAATCACTAGAAACTCATAGTTCCCATATCTTATAAATAATGCAGTCTTATGAATATATTCCTTCTTCAACATTAGTTGATGATATCTAGAATGAAGATCCACATTTGAAAAGTATTGGGATCATCGTATTTGATTGGAAAATTCACCAATCCTTTGAAGGTGATACTTGTTCCTTATGGTGATCTTGTTTAATTCTAGATAATCGATACATGGTTGCATCAATCTGAACTTTTTATTTACATAGAGCACTAGTTCACCCCAAGGCTATTCACTAGGGAATATGAACCCTTTTCCAAAATTCTCTTTCAAAAGATTCGTTAACTACTAAATATTAATAAAGGCCATCTAATAGGTATATTTTTTAGATAAGATTATCTCCGGGTATGAGTTCTATTGAGAACTCTACCTCAAAATCTGGGGGTAGTCTGGGTAACTCTTTGTAAAATACATCATTGTATTGCCTAACAATGGTAATTTCCTTCAATTTGATACCATCCTTTGACTCAACCAGTTGATCAAGGTGTGTTTCTTCATAGTAAATCAACTCCCATTCCATTTAGAGATCTTCCAATGGAGATTCATGGTCTTCTTTTCATTTGTCGAGGAGCATGGGATGGTTCAAAATTTCAAAAGATATTTTTTTTCCCAATAGATGATGTGTGAACAATATAACAAGAGCCAATATATCCTTAGTATAGCCTCAAATTCCACCAAGGGAAGTATCATGAGATTCTATAGAATAATATTCCCACATATTCTAAGAGGAGAATATTCCAACACATTAGTTTCAATGGGAGCACCACTAGGTTCTTTTACATATATCTCTACTTCAGGATTTAGGGGATTTGATTCGATAGTTCTAGAAAACTTGAAAGATATAATGGAATGTGTAGAACAGAAATGAAATAAAACTCCTTCCATTATTGAGTGAATATGATGTGTACCTTATTGGAATTTTTTTTCTCACTCCACATCAGAAGTAGTGATGGAATAAGATTTCACTTACACCATTTTATTTGGTGGATGTATATGTTGATTACCCTTAAAGACTAAAGGTTTAGTACAATAGCTTACTTAGTTCCCTTTCTCCCAATAGTTGAATCTTTGAACCATGGGTGGTTCTCGCCTTTTCACTATAATATTAGTTGGATTGTTTATGTCTCTCTGACATACATGAGCTTGGTGGCCTTCTCTCTCATACTTAATTCATTTCTCCATCCCATTGAGGCAATTTCCATGATTCTTCTTCCCACATTTTTCATATGTGAGTGGTTGAGATTTATTTCCACCTTTTTCATTAGATCATCCAATATGAAATTCCATCTTTCAATTCGTATCACCAAATACATGGGACCATTATCAAAACTCCATCTCCACTTTTAGATAACATCTAACAACATCTTCAAAAGTACCAATTTTTTGAATAGTTAGAGCCTTTTGAAGGTGTGGTTTTAAACCAAAATAAAATCTATGTATTTTTCTATCACTGTTGATAAATAACTCAAGTCATATATTATAATCCTTGTGAATGTTTTTTGGAAGTCGTGAATTATTCAACCTCATTTCGTTTCAACTCTATAAATTATATATCCATATTTTTATGATGATTCCATGGAAATTACTTGTTAATAAATGTTTTCTTATTGTCTTCCCACTCCATCTTTTCTATTTCATCCTTTGTCTTGGTACTCTTAATCAAAGCCAACTATTGATCAACCACTCTATCTAAAACATAAATGGACAGATTCAACTTATTTATTTTAGAATAGTGAAGAATATAAAAGATATTCTCTATTAAGTTGACCCACTGTTCTATGACTAATGGGTCAAGAGATCCAATAAACATTGATGATCATTGCTGCATGAAAGACTTGATAGCCAGCTTCTCCCTCTTAGGTGAAGGTGGACATTACACATTATTCAGGTTGTTGTTCATAGCCCGAGATATCTGGGTAATCATCACCATGAAATTTTGAACTCCATGACCTTAGGAATTGGGGATGTCATTCGGGAATTCACTGCATTGTCCATCACACAGGTTATTGTCTTGGTGTCTCCTGGTTCCCACCATTTTCTAAAGTAGAAATGTTTTGAAAAAAATATAAGTCAAAAAATCATGAAAAAATATTATATTCATATTTTTAATTGCCTATAAAGGAATATCTTATGGGATCCCTATGTTTAACTTTTTTTAAAAACAACGATTCTTAGGTGCTTACATATACTTAGTCTCATACTAAGATCTTTCACTAATTTTCACTAATACTAATTCCCAAATTAACTATACCATGCTCTAATACCAACCATAATGTACCTTATTATTTATTGCATAACTATTACGTACTTTTAAAGATAAAATACTTTATATTGTTACAATACATGATCAAAAGTTTATTATCTTGAGAAAATTAGGACCATATATTACATATTCATAACAAAACATAAAAATTAATTTAATTTCTTCTTCTATATCCTTTTATTTTCCCTTCAGTTCTTCTTAATATAAGTAGTCACCTGTGGATATACATCAAAGAAATTGGTGAGATAAATGCCCAATAATAGGAGGAATAACATTAATGAATCAATATAAAATGGGTGAGAATAATAATAACCATAATAATCATGTGAGGAATAATTATATAAAGTCATGGAATTAGGCAATACAAAAAAATGAAACAACGGGTCTTAGTGGTCAAATTCCACACATAGTTATGAAAAATATAGCATCATGTTCATAGATAAAATATGTGAATAATAATAAAATCATAATTTTTAATAAATCATTCATCATGTTCATTCATGTTGCACCTTGTCTTATGAGATACATCACATTACCCAACGCATTGGAGCCCTATATAGTTATGGGTGGACCCACCACATCATAACATTTACGTAATCATGCATGTCACATAGAACGTATATCTATAATAGAGATAAAATAACCCAAGTAAATGAATCGGTTTCATTTCATAAAGAATAAATTCATGAATAAAATTTTAGGTTCCCAAATGAGAAAGTGATAATCATCAATCTTGAGTGAAGAATAAACAATCACTATATAAGTAAATATTTGTTTTTTGAGAGAAGAGTTCTTTTAGAAGATATTTTTTTCATAAACACGTGTAAAAAACATTTATATCCCAGAAAATAAAACATAATAATAATAAAATTAAATTTATAGAACTTTAAATAAATATCTATACTGAAATTGTTGTGAATGTGGGAAATCCCAAGGAAATAGAGTTGGGCTAGAGCATCCCCTTACATTATGTAAGAATACATTATTCACCTTAATATCATGTATAATCAAATTATATTCATTAATTAATAAATCCATATCCTATTCTACATGTATTTTATCTACTATAATTTAATTAAGTTCTTTCATGGCCATTATGATGAATTATAGTGTTCAATTTGATCATTAGAGAGTGTTCATTTTCTGGGTTTTCGTGATCAGTTTACTTGTATAAATGTATGGAATATCATGTAAAATGAGAATAATTATCTAGAATTTAAATTATATGTTATTAATTAACATCCATAATTTTAAATGGTCTTATTTATAATTATGATTCATGATATTAGGATGATTCATTAGATAAAAAATTAACAATAATCGTTTAGATTAATTTTGTTGTTTTTCGTTCAACATAAAGTAGTTTTGTTTTATTATTTAACATTAAGTATATATGTTAGTTATAGAAAATAAAAAAGGTTATAACATAAATTTTAAAATTATTTTTAACCGTTGTGATGGTTTTTTTATCATCCTCTAAGGTGGTAAAGTAAAATTTAAACTTGTCATCCCCGAAAGCTATAAATCAACACCTTATTAATGATTTTTTCATTTTTAGAATAAAAGGAATATGAGAAGAGGTTTGATTATGTATTATTACATTAACATAATAAAATAAAATTATATGTAAGATATTATAGTTTTAATTCCACTTGGATAAGTGTAGGTGATGAGAGAATATGAAAAGAAAAGAAATTGAAATAATTTAAGATAAAATTAAAGATGATGATGCCTCCTAAATTATTCCCCTTGAGAACCTCCTTGGGGAAATTGGGATTAGTATTTTGTTCAGACCAAAGGATATTAAACATTGGGGAGAGATTTGGGAAGAGTATTGGATAGAATTTGGAGAATATTTTGGGCTTTGGAGGTGTGTGGAGAAGATGTGGTAAGGGGTGGTATTTCTAGAGGTGGAGAGAGGAGTTTTTTTATTATTTAATTAGATAGTTTATTATTTTCTCTCAAGAATATAAATATAATTAAACTTATCACTAAATATGTTAAATAATTAAGGATATCTCAATATTTTTGTCTTACATCATCCATATATCATATATGCACCAATAATTCACGTATTTAGCTTATATCGTAAATTATTGTATTTCTCTTTTCATCAAAAATTAAAATATGTTATAAAATCAAAAAAAAATCACCCCAATAATTTTTCAATGTGTAGAATTAAAAAATAATCTCCATTTAATGAAAATAATTTTCTAAATATATGAAATCTAATTTTTAAATAAATTCACTATTTATTCAAAAGATATTGATTTTAATATCATAATTGATTTCAAAAAACATTGAGAAATTAACTAAGATCTCATAAAATTATCTTATAAGAATAATAATAATAAATATTAATTTTGGAACCTACTTTATAAAACTAAATTTTTGTTTAGACTATTATATTAATGATATAATCTTAAATAAACATTTGTGTTTTACAAAAATACCAAAACTTAATTTATCTTTTTTAAAATATTTACTTACTTATATTTTGATATAATTATATCATATTTTTATTTATAAGATGCCAAAATTTATTTATACTTAATGGGATAGGTTATTATTATATTGTATAAATTACTATTCCTTATGGTAATGTTACTATTCTAAGGGTCAAGTTACTATTCCATCAGTATAGGTTCATTAATTTCATTAAATATCATTTATTTCATTTTTAATTTATAAGAATAATGTTTCTATTGGGATATCTATGCTATGTATGTGTTTTATACTATATAACATAATTATAATAAAATAAAAATTACATTGATAAATGTTTGGGTTATTACACGTGGTGTATTAGATTGAGGTGTGGTTGATTCCTACATGTAACAAATGACTTATGTATAATTTTCCTAAAGTATCAAAAAAATATGAATTTGTTTTCTTGGTCTTGAGTATTCCACATGTCCTTTTTACTAAAATTAATGTCAATTTAAATAAAAAGACACACTTGGAGTCATACTTGTCACACCATGTGTTGGATTGAGGTGTGGTAGATTCTTACAAGCTAAAAATTACATATAGATAGTTTTCATAAATTATCAAAAAAATCAGAATGCATTTTACAATTTCTAAGTGTGTCACAAGTGTTTTTTACTAAAATTTAATTTTAAATTGAAAACTCACACTTTGAGTCCTACTGATCACATAGTGTCTCAGTTTGGTGTGGGATTGATTCCAACATGTCACAAATAATTTATGAATCATTTTATTAAATTATCAATTCAATAATATATTTTTTTATTGGTTATTAGTGAGTGACATGTATTTTGAAATAAAATGTCAATTTTAAACTGATAATGGACACTTTGAGTGATACTGGGAATACGATGTATTAGATAAAGATGTGTCTAATTCCAACACATCAAAATGAATTGAGTATCATTTTCCAAAAATATCAAAAGAATATAAATGTTTTTCCCATTCTTGAGTATGTAACTGATTATCTTTAATAAAATTAATGTCAATTCTAAATTAAAAACACACCTAGAGTCATACCATTAACATTGTGCATCAGATTAAAGTGAATTTGATTCCAACATGTCAAAAATGACCTATCGATCGTTTTCCTAATATATAAAAAAAATGTGTAAAATTTATTATATTTATTATGTTAATTATCCTTTTTAGTAACTAATTCCAATTTTTATTAAAAATACACGCTTTAATTCATATTAGGCACACTGTGATTTGGAGTGAGGTGTGGCCATTTCCTACACCTAAAAAATAAATTATGGATCATTTTCAAAAATTATCTTGACAATGAAATTTTTTAATCATGGATTTTCATATGTCATGCGTCTTTTTTACTCAAATTAATGTCAATAATAAATAAAAATAAACACATTGAGTCATAGCAATCATATTGTGCATCAAATTGAAGTTTGGTTCATTCCTACACATCAAAAATGACTTATGAATCATTTTTCAAAAGTATCAAAAAACAATATGAATGTGTTTCTTGGTTTTGAGTATGTAACATTTGTTTTTTACTAAAATTAATGTCTAAATTACATAAAATGACACACATGGTTTCATATCGGTCTCACCATATTCTCAATTGAGGTGCGACTAATTCCTACATGTCCCAAATGAATTATGGATCATTTTCTAAAAGTATCAAAATAATATGAATGTGTTTTCTCATCTTTTGGGTATGTGATCTATTTTTTGACATAAAATGTAAATTGTAAGCTAAAAACATACTATTTAATCCATACTAATCACATTTGGAATCAGATAGAGGTACGGTTAATTGATTATGTGATGTGTGTTTTGCGTTCAACTGTCTACAACAAGACAGAAAAGAGGGAATTTATCTATTTTCTATATTTATTTATACATGTTGAATGAAAAATATAAATTCTAGACATATCTGTGGAAAAAATAAATAAATATTAGTTAAAAATGATAATGAAATTAACATAAAAATATTAGATAAATTGGTGACAAAATTAACTAAATAATTAGTAAGAATTCAATTTATCATGATGTCTTTATTTGTAATTACATGTTACCTTTCTATCAGGTATTTTTTAACCATTGTTTTTTGTTTCCTTTTTCAATGGATTAATATTACTAAAAATGAATCGGTAGGATACCAGTAATGGTGAATTCATTTATTTTTTAGAGTTTTCATCTTAAACCTGTAATTTTTGTTGTTAGTAGGGTGATTACATACCATGTAATGGGAGTTCACGCCATGTAATGTCCCCTAGGTAAAATATTTTAATTTGATATATAGTGTGAATGGTTTACATGATGTGTGATAGGTTAACAATATATAATAGAAAATATCACATTTTTAATAAAAATGGAATGGGGTTTTCATTGTATATGAGCTTAGTGGAATACACGAAGTGTAGTCAGATTACATGCCATGTAAATGTCATGATTTTTTGTTTTAAGGGTGGTCCATAAATTATTTTAATTTCATTCCACCTATATCCTTACCTATCTCGACCCATATATTACCCTATAGGATTTTAGGGGACCCTTTTTCTTCCAGATCACTTTTTTCAGTAATTTATCATCATTGGGGTTTGATTTCTTCTCCCTGGTTATGTAATCTCGCCATTTCCTCTTTATTTTTGGTTATGAATGTGGTTTTTTCTACATTTGTGTTTGGATTTGTGATCATATAGTGTTTTATATCAATAAATTTTAGTTTCTTGTCATGCATTGTCTTTTGAAGGCCATTCTTTTGGTTTCTAGTCACCATTGTCGATGACACCTAGGTTCCTACCATGTTAAGGTAGGTGTTTCTATACAATGGGTTAATTTTATTAATTTCATATAATTATTTATAAATTTATTCACTTTTTTCATCAATTAGATGTTATATTTAGTTTCAAATGATTTCATGGAAAATAAAATGTTTTTCTAAAATGGGGTTTTTCTTTGAAAATGAATTTTCATGATTTGTAAAATGGGTTTTTAAACTCTGAAGTGGGTTGTCTTGTATTTGAAATATTTTTCTGAAATTATGATCATGTTTTTAAAATTTTATTTAGAATTTTTCATATTGGGAACCGTGGGTGTGTTTGGAAAGACACGCGACTAGCCTTAGTGTGTGTTGCACCACTAGGATGTAACATTTTGTGATATTGACTGGAAGAAATCGATATTGGTTGGATCCAATTTATTCTTGTTTAGGATTGTGAGTGTTTAGTATACATTTTACCATAGTATTGATTCATATATGAGGTGCTTTTATATTTATCATTTATCATTTTTCATTTATGGTTATTTATCGCATTATTGTTTTATCATGGATTGTTTCTCATTTGTTTTTATATGAGATTGTATCACATAGCTTCGCATGATAGAATATTTTAGGGTTATGTGTACCTTTTGATGCATGGATATGATTTCCTATTTTATCCCTTCTAATTTTCATATTTCTTGTTTTTTAATATGAAAAGATTTTATGAAAACAAAAGAGAATGTGATTTGAAATTAGATTTAGTTTATGAAAATTCTTTGCAAAACATTTTTGTTTTAAAATCTTGAATTTTTTCATTATTGATATTAACACTTGTATATAAATTGTTTTGGTATCCTACTGAAATTTTTATCACACCATATTTGTACCATTGGGTGTTTTTATATGTTTTACTACATTATTTAGGTAATAGTAAGAGCATTTAGTAGTATATTGGATTCTATTATTGCTGTTAATTTAGTTAAGTTGGATTGTAGGTGATTGTTGTTCACATTGGGATTTAATATGAATTCTTGTTTAGCAGTTTTTTTAATTGGATTGTATTTATTTGTGATATATAATTTGTTTCCTCTTTTTACTATGGTTTTATGTCTTATTTCAATTATATTCATGACTGGTTTTTATTATATTATTTTACCTATATCACGTAACAGGACGGTTCGGATGGATTGCCTAGTTGACTGGGGTTGGTGCATTAAAATATATATTCCTAACCCACTTCCTTGTTTTCTATTATCTTTGTTATAGCCTCTAATTCCAATCTCTTAAGAGCATGATCATCTTTGAACAGACCACCCCAACTCGAGAAAAAGAATCCACCTGTATAAGTAAAAAACCTATGTTAGTAATATAATAAAAATTAATGTAAACATAATTATGAAAAAATATATTAATAAAATGTAACTTTTAAACTAAACCCACACAATTTGATTCATTTTGGGTACACCAGGTATCATATTGAGGTATGGTTGATTACATTGTGTATTTTTATCCAACAGTTCATGCTCATAGTACATGAGTGGATAATCATTGTAGAACAAATTATTTCTTCATGATATCTACGAAAATTTAAAAAAATAGATAAAAATTATGATGAAATTAACTATAAAAAGTAGATAAAATAGTGAGAAAAATACCTAAATAATTAGTAGGAGGTCACATATTCATGATAACTATGTACATTATGATACTATGTATGCTACCCATTCTTTTCTAAACAAATCTATTTATTCTTGTGAATATGATAAATTTCGATAGTAATATTAGTACTGGAAAAATATAAATACATAAATGTTTAATATTTATTTTAAATTAAATTTTAATTATCTTCAAAAATACCTCTTTGGTGATGCTAGTTTGTTGATGGTGTGTGATATCTCTCATATATTTCCTAACATAATAATAATATTGTTTTCCATTGGTTTTTTCGAAAACTATAGATACATTGATAAAAATAAGTAATTTGTTTTCATATGTGTTTTGATAGTAAAATCTTATTATATATACCCTAATACTTATCCACTTGTATAAGTTGGTAAGATCCTTTTATATATGGACTGTCCTCATGCCATGATTTTCATGATATTTAAACAATGCATTATCATAACTAAATTCTCATTAAAACATAATATAAAATATATAACATGAAGTTTAGTTCTAAAATTATTTATGTGGTGTATTAAAAATTGATAAATGTCATCACGTTTGGTTGGTTTGTTGGGTATTTATGTAGTGATTATGGAAAATAAATCTTTAGAGTATCCAAATTGACTGCAAATAGTAACATATTTTTCATAAAAAAAAATGAATGAAAATATTTTTGGTTTAACTAAATTGTATATTTTTACCCCTTTATTATTGGTAATAAGAAGTCACTGTTGTCAAAAACAATCTTTTAATTTTTTAGGCTAGTTTTTCCACTATTACATCAATTTGATCTAAATCTAATGAGGTTAGGTGTGTAAATTTATGTGAGGACTAATGTTTCAATATTTATGTTCATTGGGGGTTCCCTTCAAATATTATAGGTATAGACACTTATAAAAAATATTATTTATACTTAGTCATAATTGACGTGGTAGATCAGCTATTGGAAATACAAATCACGAAAACACACCTCATGTTTACATTTACAACTAAGACTCCTAGACATTCATATTTGAGTATTTCATTTAAATTATCAAGATAAATTTAGTTTATAATGTCCTCTCTATATATTTTTTCTTCAAAATCAACTATGATATTACTTCCATTTTGTATCCTTGTATATACAATAATCTATAATGTTAGTAAATTAATAAATTTAATGGGTAGGTTAATGGTGCTTTGTGAATATATTTTTTATTGGTTGAATGATTCTTTAGATAATTTTTATTCAACATTATGTTTCACCCCCTTAAAATTTTATATCTATAATAATATTCATTGGTCCATATATTTTTTTCATTTATTGTCAGTGGTATAGCATGAAAAGTAAATTTTAAATGAATACCGCTTTGTCAAAATGTTTTTTTACAAGATATAATGGACAAGCTATGAATTTTATAATAGTTTTATTGGTTGTATGAATATCTAAATCATCATGCGGAATAGGTATCTCGGTTTTCAACTCATGATATATGCTAATCACCACTCTCACATGACCTATTGGAAGTTTCCTATTATGTAGAGTGTCTTCTTGGATATTGAACATAGTAGCCCTCGTAATATGGTGTTGGGTGGGTATTGATAGATAAAAGTCAAAATTATTTTCACCTTGTATAATTTTAGTATAGTAAATCTATCAGTGTCTTCCTAGTTCACATTTCCTAAAAAAATATGAGAATATTGATTAAATCATATAAGAAAGCTCTTTGATGGTAATAGATCTCCTAAAAGCTTGTTGGGGTGGGGGTGGGGGGACTTCATGCAGTATTTTTCTTGAGTTTTTTATTCACTACTCTTCCCCCATAACAATTTCTAGAAAATCATATTTTCAATGAAATTTTTCTTTAAGAATAGTTAATCATTCATACATCTCTTCAATTTTTTAACTTTACCCCCTGTTATTTTTTTTCACAAAATATCTTCAGGGTGTCACTCTAAAACCCACACCTATGACAAGAACATATTATTATGGACACTTCAAGTCCACTGATAATAGATTCTCATCTAATATAGCTAATGATTATTACAATATTTACATTAGATTAAAAAATATAAGAAAATAAGTTATCATTGTTATATAATAATGATTTAAAGCAAACCAAATTTTTATTATGTCATACATACACATGATTCCTCTACATTTAGTTTGTTTTCATCTATTATAATCCCATATAAATTGACACATTCTTCCTACCAACAAACATGAAGTGTGATGGAAGTGGATTTGATTTTTCATTTATCAATCTACATATAAATATTGGAACATAATTATGTTGTCATTCCATGTCAAATAAATGTACTATAGTAGATTTAATATATGTACCAATTTTTTTCAATTGAATCATACCCCATCCTTTCTTTACGGTATGTGTAAGTTGGTTTTTCTACCCATTGTATATTTTTTTCACTCAGTTGTTATTTCAAAAATTAAAAATTCTTAATCAAAGTGATTAATAAACGTATTTTCAAACAATGTATTACCAATCACAATGTACCTAAAAAGATGTCTCCTCATGATGTCCAATAATTTCATCCCACACTTATTGTCTTATCAAGTGTGCATAAATATTTTATGAGTGGAGGTTTATTTTCCCTAAAATATATTTACAGTGAAACTATGGTATAATTGTGAAAAATACACTATGATCCTTTCCAGTAGAAATTAAAAAAATTATTTTAGGTGTTTTCTACTATAAATTTACTCTTCACAGGATAAAGAAGGGTATGCCAATGTTTCATTATTTGTTAAATAAAAATAAAGAAATTATATCATAATGTTACCCTAATATTTTCCAAAATTAGTGTCTTAAGTATAGTAAAAAATTATTGTCATGATCCTAAATCAATCAGAACAAACTATCATGTGGTTAGACCAATGAAACAGTTGAACATGGTCTTTTTGGGTTAACAAGCTAGTTGCACACATTCTATCCAACCTAAAATGTTATGCCTTTGTTTTTTGGGTTAATAAATTTTTCTAACATAACCATGCTACAACACTCTTATTTTTTTACTGGGACATCATTTCTTCACTATCTACCACCTCCTTGGTTTCAAAATAATCAAATGGTGTTCCTCTATATTTTTTAGCATCGGTATGTGTAGATGAATTTTTTCCCTCATCAATGGGAGAACCATTAGGTTGTCTTTAGGATTAAGATCATCATCACCTATAGAATAATTAATTATAGAAGTTGTTAAACATTTTATTTAGATTATGTAAATTTGGAAGTGAATATAAAATAATATGAGGCAACACAATGTATATTAAAAAACATGATTATGAACTCTCTTTTTTAATGGTTTAAGGGATTTTACCCCTATATCAAGTATCCAAATCCCTTCATTGTAGTTGTCTTTGACATACAAGACCTCATCTACACTGGTAATTCTGAAAAATAATTACAACATCCCAATAAAAAGTTTATCCTCAGTTGAATCTTCACCTTACCCTTCATTTTTTTGGTTGATAACAGAACAATTGAACACTTTTGGTTTGAGGGGTCTAGAACAAAAAATACTTATATTATCTATGATTCCATTATAAACAGTTCACCTTTGTACCATTGCACACTGAAATCCACATTCAAAAATCCCAATTCATATATTTTTATAGTACTCACATTATCAACCCACTTTCATTGAAAATTCAGCACATGGAATATTGTATAATAGAACTCTCATATTTGTTTGATGGTGCTAATTTATATTATATTCAAATAAATTGGATTTCTTTCCTTGATACAAGATACATGCATCATTGTTTCTATAATTTTAACTCCATTATTTTTCTTGGTGATTCCTATATCATGTTCATTTATATAAAACATGTAACCATTAATTACATGACAATTATAGGATAATACATACACACTTGATACTTTGGATAGCTGTTAAATTCATTTTTAAATTGAATCTATATTTTCATCTAAATAATTAAAATTAATTTCTCAAAACCATCTTATAAACTAATTATTCTGTTTGTTTGATATTCATATTTCATCAATTGATGGATTCAAATACCTGAAAAATTATTTATTGATTTCAATATATGGTTAAACCTCTAAATGTTTATGAAAAATTTAAATGTCTTCATGCTCCTAATTTGTAATAGTGATTATGACAATATCTATTATAAAATTCCTTCACCCACGAGCAACTGAGTGTGTTTAAATTTCAATAAACCTTTTCTTTCCACACCAAATATGTAGTTAGAATATAAATCCATATCTTCCTCAATAATGTATTTCCAAACATTATATCATTCTAGATAACTTTTATTTTTGGCATACCCTTTCAAAATATGCACATACCATTCAATGGGGTATATTGGTCTATAATGGATAGGACCACATAGATGAATCTATCTTACTAAGTGAACCATCATTTAAAATAATTCTTATGGGAATAACATTTCTTATTCATGTAATATGATGACAATTTCCTATTCTATAGTTAGAAATTTCACTAGTTCTATACCATATCAACATATATTTTTAAAAATAAACATATCATGTATAATATATGACATACATTCTTTGAGAAAATGCAATGTAAATATACCAACATTTGATCATGAATCAAAACTTGACAATCATGTGATTTTAAACCCTTTAACATTAAATAAGTCTTTAACATGATATTATTTATATTCAATGAATAACCCTATAGAACTATTAAATAGTTCAAGAAGTTAAAAATATTATATCTCTCCTATTTTGAAAGAGTGTAAGTAGTTGGAGGAATAAATGTCCATTTTTCACCCATCACTAGCACCAAATATTCCTATATTCCTATATTAATCATGTCAAACCTTACCTTAATTTTTTTACTTTTTTTAGGTGCATTTAGTAATGTGTCAATCACACTATCACATAAAAATTTTTAAACATGCATAACATCAAGAAAATGAGTGACATACAAACAATTCAACTATTGTAATTCAAAAAAACTGATCACTTTTTCTGGCCAGTTTTCATAATATTTTTTTAAAAAAGGTTTAGCAAAAGTATTTTCCATCTCATTTAATTTCGCAAACATTTGGTAACCTATTGGTGGAGATGTTTTTGAACGTTCTTCTAAACTCCCATGGAGTGATTTCATCCATGAATGGTACTAATTTCATAGGGGTATAAATCTATGATTTCCTAGAAACATAGTCTTTAATGAATGTTTCAACTGAATTTAATGTATACCTTGTTAACAAATAGAATACCCTTGGGTTTCTTTAATGCTATATCATGAAAAATTTCCATAATAAGGAATTTACTTTATTATCCCATAAAATATGGATATCAATGTGAAATATTCATTTCTGTGAGAATCATACAATACAACACTGGAATCCCACAATAATTTCAAATCTCCAATAAATGGGTATGAATAAAAATCAATTTCATTACTTTTTTTTTTGTCCTATTATAATAAAAGATAACATAATGTATTTTTTTAGGAAAAACAATGGTAGTGAATTAAAATTTATCAATATAACCAGCCGTGTACTGTGAGTGTTTCTTTAAAAACCAAAATTATTCCCTCTATTTTTAGACAGTATAAGATGAATGTTTCTTTGTTCATTTCCAAATTGAGTATACTCATGATAAATTCTCTTCCACCGAGGAGATTCTTTCTGGAGAAGAAATTTCCCATATTTATTTCTTCAATCAGTATGTCATGTCAATTGCCTTGTAGTCTCCTCACTTCCATGTGGGAACTTAAACATTGGAATGATTTGAAAGTACTATAAAATTTTCATAGAACCCAAAACATATTTCTTGAATTGATAATCATCCCACTTTAGTAATTATTTAAGTTTTTTATGGTCCTTTTGAAACATTATACAGCTATTTGGACATGCATTCATTCTTTCTGATATCATACCCATTGAACATATCATTCATTTAGCATCATATGTTTAGATAGGAACCTTATTATCTTCTAGGATCATATCATTCATGTGAGGATTGGTTTAGTAAAACTAGTTTCACTCTTTCTATTTTCATATTTTAAATTATAAAGTTTCAATATGGCTGACAATGCTGTATATTTACTACAACTATCATAAAATGGTATCTTTTCATAATGCTTTAAATTCTTAAACAATTTTAGATACTCATTATGTTTGTATTCAACTTTAAATTTCATTTCCTTGGTACGATCATTACCACAATTCAGAACTTTAATCACAACCTAAATATTTTCTTCTTCACTTCATATACTTTTAATCATATTTGATGACCCATAAAATGTGGTGTTATCCCAGTCACTAACTACATTCACTTTTTTCCCACATTTCGTCCAACATTTATAACTTATATCTATTCTATGATAGATAAAGTATTCATCTAACTCTTCTAGACTAATTATTATTGAATAAGAAAAGTGTAAACATTGACAATGGATTTTATAAGGGTCAAATTCCTGATCATTTGCAAACATGATGAACTCTTTCACGCCATCTTCATACTCTTTTGTCATACAATTGGTATCCATCCATTTTTTATTCATATCCATCATATTTGTTTTGATAAAAAATAATATTTACAAAATAAATAAACACATAAAAAAGGCCATTAAAATAAGGTGAACCTAACTCTTTAATGGTTCGAATAATTTCATAATTCATTGACGGAAATGTGTAATTGAATTTAAGAGAAGAATTACTCCACTTGTGGAAGGTTTTTTCCTCTTAATTAATCGATAATGACCACAGGAACCTGGTATAGGATGAATAATGCTCTAGTTTGTTCAAGAAACATAGGTTCATGTATAGAAGAGATAAGGGATGAGTCTCAAAAAAATCGATAATAATTAATTCAGAGATGAAGTTGATGAGGATGACAGTTTTTTCCTTAAATCTAAATGTTCCCAGGCTGGGGAGTTGGTGAAAAACTAGACAATATTTCTTACTTTTCTGTCTAACTTTGAATAAATCCACAACAGTAGTATGATACCCATATGGGGATCTTTTTTTGGTGTTAATATGAGAGGGCTTGTGTAAATGGTCATACACACACTCATGTTTAGGTATTCAT
The DNA here is from genome assembly GCA_963277665.1 of Viscum album. NCBI lineage: Eukaryota > Viridiplantae > Streptophyta > Magnoliopsida > Santalales > Viscaceae > Viscum > Viscum album. The sequence goes on from OY728158.1 coordinate 17,493,824, forward strand.
TACAGTTTGAACATTCAAAGAAAGACTTAAATTACTCCATGAAAAGGAAAAAATGATTTTGGTCTAAGGAATGGATTGAAGTAGCACATAGCTTTATGTGATTCCAAGGATGTGGGATTGGGTTCACGATGGTCATCTTATGGGTTGCATGTAGTTAGATACATACCCTTTTCCTATGTTATTATAAATCTATAATATGTAGTAGGTGAGATTATGTGTATCTAGGAGGGTTATAAAAGTTAATATGATCAGATAAATATAGATACCACCTTCTTCCTTACACATGTTTGGATTTTTAAATATATATACTACTCATTCTATTGAATTTATAAATATCGATACCACTCAAATTTTTTGCACGTATTTTAGAGATTGTTTGAAAATGAAACTGAAATTAGTAGGTGAGTGGATAAATGCTTTAATATATAACAACAATTAGTTTCTAAATAGTATTTTTAAAAGAAAAAGTGTATCACTTATTTATCACCCCTTCTCAGTGATAAATTATCACTACCCTGGAATCATCAATGTTCCTTTGGTTTGGTTGTAGTGGATGTTTTTCATGGATGATACCAAGGTAATACATTGTTTCTCTTTCCTATTTCCATACTTTATATAAAAAACAAACTAATACAAGATTTTAATGATGAATTTTGAAAAGAGTTCAGGGATGAAAGTGAAAATCTAATTCAAGTGGGTGATGTATGAAATTCATTCAACATACGTATTAATATAGGAATACAATAGTAGACAAAAAATGAGTGGGATCACTTAAGGAGAAAATGATTGTGACCTACCAATACTAAAAAGAGAAAGGAATATTATTTTCTCGACATGCCTAAAAGAAAAAAATTTCAACTATTCATATAATAATTTAAAGATACATTCTACCCAATAATAGAAGATTATTTATTTATATAATTTTGGGACAATGAGTAAGTATTCAAAAAATGTAGATAATTATATAATTTCTATTATTGAAAAAATTACCTAAATTAAATATATATTTTTATTATGGGGCATAAATCATATGAAGTAAATATGTTTAAATGTTTTAGAAGAAAAATATCAAAGGATTTTAATTTCTTCTTACATATGACCTATGTAGATAATGGTATGGAATTTATTAGGGGAATAATTGATGATTATTTTGAGAATAATGTTACTCCCCATGAACTTAGTATACCATTTACCACATAGAAAAATGATTTTTTAATAGAATAATGAAATTTTAGTTGGGAAGGCTTAAATATGGCTCATAGATAAAAAAATTATAAAAATTTTGATGAATCTATTCACACAAATTTCAAATCACAAAACTCCATTTTGAATTCAATGTGAAATTTAATAGATCCTTTATTTTGATCATCATTGAAATCCAAAATATCTTCCTCATTCCAAAAAAATAAAAATCCAATTTTTTAACTTTAAAACCGAAAATTTACCCTTAAAATCACATTTAAATTATAAAAACTGATTAATTTTGTCCTAATAAGTCTTTGGAACTCTTTTTCTTGAATTTTAAAATTTATTTTGACTGCTAAAAAACACATTTCTCTTTATTTAATTTTTTTTTAACCAAATGATTACCTATTAAGAAATTAGTTGTTGGAAAATAAAACACATATTTTATTTTCAAACAACCTTAGGAAAATCACTCACTATTTTCAAATCCAATCCCTTTACATTTTGATCAAATGTTTTAAAAATAATTAAAGCATTAAACCCCCTTTGATAAGCTTAGATCAAATATTATATGATATAAAATATATTAAAATTTATATATAAATATTTATGTTGAAATTTAAAAAAAATAAAAGCTCTATTATATTTAAAAAAAATTCATTATAGAAAATAATAATATTGAATATAATAATGGTTTCACAAAAAAATAGTAATTTTGGCACTCTGGTTTTGGGTGATTTTATGGCGATTTCTTTGTAATTTAGGCTTCCTCTGGTTCGTTGTTGATTCATATTTTTGTTCAAATGGTGGTGTATGTGGAATCAGTTGTTCATTCGTTCTTAGTTGATGCAGTTTTGGAGAATCATTCCATTATGAAGATTCTTCCTAAGGGTTATGGGATAGTGATTGATGTGGTTAGCTCATATGATGACCAGGAAGGTCTGTCTCATTCCTTTGAACATGTGATGGGTGGAACCTCTAGTCTATAGATTCTAGGGGATTCAAAGGCTCTCTTGGGTGGTGGTGGTACTCCTATTTTTAGAGACTCTTCTGATCTATTTCCACTATGATTTCTGGTGGCTATCCAAAAAATTAGATCTTTTGAGGGGCTTCAGCATATTAATCCAATCACTCAAAAATATACAATGAATGGTAAAACTTCATTTTCAAAGCCATCCATGGTATTATTACTGATGATATTAAAGATTGTATGTTCTGTATTATTTCCCACTTATCTGTAGTGGAAAATAAGCATCGGTGGGTTTTATTTGTTCTTAATAATTACTTAATTTCTATTTGGAGCTTTGATGGCTGGAGAATTTCTTCTCTAGGAATGGGATTCTATCATGTTGTGTTCTCGGATTCCTCCATGAAAACCAAAGAAAGGGGATTTTTCCCCATTAATATGAAACATGTTTTCCATATAATTTAATATTTTTATCCTACCTTCAACCATCTGAATGTGAATAATTAACTCAATTAGGCTTGGGTTCGGATCTATGGGTTGATCTGGTTCCTTTTGCACCCATCGATTTTATGGGAGATTTCTCTGGCCATTGGTGCTCCAATAAAGATGGATATGGAAATGTAAAGGGAAAGGTATGGTCACTTTTCTAGGATACATGTGGATATTGACCTCGTGCATCCACTGATTAAAATTGTAATGTTATATACTGATAATTATAGTTTTGATTTGGATATTGAATATGAAAATGTTTCTAGACTTTTCCAAATTTGCAGTAATAGTGGACATTTTTTGATATATATGGAAAAATATTGGTGTGAAATTTTTTCAGGGTGAAGGGGAACACTAGTGATAAATGTAGTATGGCTAATTACTCTCATCCAAACGGGGATTTTGAATGTCATCTTGTGATGAAACATAAAAATATGGATTCTATGGGCACTATTGTGGGTGAGGGATGCCTTATAGAGGACATTATTATTGAGGGGAATGATCAATTACAAAATGAAGAACTTGCTGTTATGGGTGTTCCCCCACATAGATGTTTCTAAGAACACCTATGTTGTGAATGATTCTAATAGAGGAAATGAAGAAAAAAATTATGAATGGAGTGAGGCCCTCATACAATGAGCCTGAACTTAACTAAGATGAAATACATGAGGATATATATTTTACTACTAGTGAGGATAGGTGAATGAAATGGGTTTTAGGGATGGATCTCCCTCTTCACGTGAAACCAAAGAAGCTTCATTTTACCAAGCCAGGATAGGGTCATATTACCTCTATTGGTAATCTTCTACAAGGGGGTATAATATTGTATGTGGTTGTTTCTACTACACCCTCTAGATATGTTGCACCAGATTTGATCTGTAGGGATAATGAGATTGATGTAAAGCATGCGGTTGATCATGATCTTAACTAGGATTTTCTTATCATAGCCAAGAGTAAGGGAAAAGAGAAGATTGTTGATGATGAATTATTTTAGTTGGTATTTACCAGGAAATCTGGGCAACCTAATGTATGTGAAAAGGTGAAAGTTCAAGATGATGGTCCTAAATTGTCTGATTCAACATTGGTTGGGTCAGATAATGTGGCTACTTCACTACATGTGTAGGTTATTCATCCATATGATACTCAATAATAGGGTGATGGAAATGTGGAGGGGTTTTATCCAACCCATTATTCTAACCTTAATAAATATTGTTATAATTTTTTTGGGATTTTCTCGATCAAAGAATGTGAATTTGAAAGTGTAATGATTTCTAAAACTCCCTGAGAGGATTTTAAGGGTGAAAGGATTCCTTCAGATCTTATTGATGATTTGGGAAAATGGATTGACTTGTAACTTGAAGAAACATTTTCCAAAATGGAACCAAAAACCTTTTTCTATTGAGACTACCTCATAATTAAGAAGATGTTATAAAAAAATTAAGACATCTATTGAGAAAACTCGGATATAGTATTTAGAGATCTCTATCAGAAATACAAAAGCTACATTAATCTAGATGATTCCTCTATATCATTGTTGGAAAATGAGATGGACCTACCTTAAAGGAACTAATCATGTCGGAGAGGAATACATCCAAAGGGTTGAGGTTGTCATCCCAAGAATATGGGATCAAGAGGGTGTGGCAATAGTTAATATATTATTTTTTATAATTTGGTCATTTTTTCTCTATTAAACCTTGTTTTCCTTTGCATTTTATTGTTTCTATATTATTATTTTTCTAATAAATGTTTTTTGGTGTCATTTTCTTTTCCAACTCACACTCGGACCTTTTTCTCAAATAAAAAATAAATTGATATATTTTAAAAATTATTTTCAACAATGAAAACAAATATAATGAATAAAATTTGATAAATAGTTCTAATAAATATGAAAAATAAAATTACTATCATAAATGAATCACAAAAAGAAGTGGTAATTCCAGTAAGAAAAATTAATGTAAATTATTCAGAACTAGAAAACATGATAATGAAAATGATTCTTATAAATACATTTTATTATAAATTAAAATTGAATCAATTGTAACTTTTAATAAGATAGAATCATTCAAACTAAATTTGGATATAGGTTAATCAATACTAGGACACAATTTAAAATATTTCGAGTATCAAAACATAAATATTTATGGAGTTTGGGTCAACCACATAAAAGGTTGAATGATGAAGATACTTGAAACAACATTGAAAACACATGTCAAATTTGAAATCCATTTCCATTAAAAGAAGGCAATCATATTCTGTTATTGATATTTATAATGTTTTCCCCAGATGGGTTCATGGTTTTAATAGAATGGTAATAGGGAATAAACACATGATAGATATAGGACCCTAAGTAATTTTTATTCCACATTAAGAGGCATTCGATCAGTACATCAAAGATGAATTTAATAGAGGTATTTTCACTTAGAACAACACCAAATAAAATTAGTTATAAAAGAATAATTAAATATTCTATGGTTTTTATTAAAAAATATATCATTTAATAATAACCCACATCAACACACAATGCGTGTATATATTTTATAATGAAATAAATTTTATATCCAAATTTTTTAAAATTCAACACACACACACAAATAATTACTTCAAATAATAATTAATCACTTTTGAAATAAATATAAAACACCACTTAGAGACTATTAAAGAAATTTTAATAATGAAATAGACAACATATTTAGTTTTGTAATTAAAATTAAAGAATAAAAATTTACCCATTATTTTTAGAAATAAAATATTTTGTTAAAATTATTATAAAAAAATGGTGTTAGACTATGGTTAGTGGATTCATCTATTTTCTTCCAATTCATATATTATTTTTTCTAAAATGTGAATTGAGATATTCCATCCTCTCCATGATTTTTCTTAGGTTTCAAGGCTTACCTCTATGATTTAAAACCCAAAAATCATCAATCATATTACTAATTCTACAGATTTATACATTTTCCCCAACTGAATAACTAGTGTCCATTCTCATCCCATATGTCCTTGTATTTTCATTAATATCAACCCCTATAAGGAAACACTAAAGGTTGTTTGGATAGATATCAAAGGTGATTAAATATTTAATAAATAAATTGAGTTTAAAGTATATGTGTATTACTATTATTCCTTCATTGTTTGAAGACATTTATCTATATAATATATTTAAAACAATATTTTTATGGAAGAAAATCACACTAGAAATGCAGTTTGGAATCCTTGTCATGAGAGGACTGGTTAATTAGAGGAACCTTTACAAAAAAGTTACACATTTAATTATTAACCTCCAAGAACATAATAAGCAGATAAGGGGATAAATGGTCACTTGGATAGTGGCCCTGAGAGGGTTATACATAACCTATGAATTCACCATTAACAATCAAAGGAGTGAATCTGGCCTAATTAACATGTACCTAACCTAATAAAAAATGAAAAGGGAATGATATAGAATGAATTGTGATTTGGGAAGAAGGATAAAATAGAAAACAAAAGAGTGGTGAGAAAAATAAAACCCAAAATCATAAACAAATATAAAAAGGAAA